>CM016615.1:82160999-82802332 GCA_005393395.2 Gossypium australe
CATATATCTCTCAATTCCTGGAGTTCATTCTGTGCCACACTGATACTAGTGAAGTCCCACAACTCCGATGTATATCCCTCAGCTAGACTATCCCCCTTCTCAAGTTGTATCTTCTCTAACCATATACGCACGGCCGCATTATCCTCTATTTTATCAAGAAATTCGTTCTCCATGACAAGCTTCCTAAATTAGTAACCGAACAGGATTCAACACCTTTTTAATATGAAATGATATGCAATCATAGCCAAAACATAACAAGTTAGTATCGAATAATAGTAACCAAAGCAAGTAAAAAAATGTCCAACAGCTATCTGGGTAACCACTAAGGTTCAACATGGCTCTATCTAGGGTGAGCTCTTAAGGATCGCTATATGTGGCTTAGTTCTAAAAGAAGGGTACCTGAACCAATAGATTTCTCAATCCTCACCCATTATAGGCTCAAACAGATCGAGTTCAGTTTAGGGGAATACTTTTCCCTATGGCCATGCGGAGGTGAAAACCTCACGAAGACATAGGTACGGATGTATCCCGGAAGCAGTCCACTAGCCCATGTGGAGGTGAAAACCTCACGAAGACATAGTTTCTCGCTCTCACTTAAAGGGTGTGACCACAACGGTCATGCAATATAATGCGAAAATATCCTACGAGACTCAAACCACACAAATATATGACGCAACACAAGCTCATATAATGAAAGAATCGAAATCAAATTTTAATTTTCGATAAAAGGACATTAATCAACCAATTTTACGGCTTGACTCTCTTATAGGTCCCTAGTGGAGTAGTCAAGCTGTCGAAACCATTTTTTTGTTTGAAAAATGGGCCGACTTAAAAAGGAAAATGGAGTCGCCACCAATATTTTTTGAAGTGTGATTGGGTCACCTTATAAAACATTTGGTCTACGAATTTTAAGAAAAGGGGTCTGGGATTCGATTACGCATGAGGAAGGATTAGCACCCTCGCAACTCCCAAAATTGGTACCTTATTGATCGATTCCTAATATTGAAAATTGGAAGAGATTTTAAAATATGAATCCTTTAGAAAATGTTTGGATAATTCGAATTGGATATCTAAATTCTCATGTTCCGAAAGAATGAAATATAACATCCAGCACGTTAAGATACGATATTTCAAACCCTGGATACCAAGATCATTTCATGATTTCCAAATTTCATGCATTGCCATTTAAAAAGGGTATTCTGTCATTTGGCCAAACGAAAGAAGTGAAACCCAGCACGTTAGGGCTCGATTCCTCGAATTTCCAAAGCTGTTAAAATATTGTCTTATTTTTTTAAAATCGAAGAAAGCACAGTCAAAATCTTTAAAATCGAAGGATATTTAGTCCTTTGGACGAACGAAAAATCGAAACCCAGCACGTTAGGGCACAATTTCCCGAACTTCCAAGCACAAAATATTACCTTGTTTTTAATTTTTAAAAAAAACACGGACATAGTCCTGAAGGATATTTAGTGATTTGGTCAAACGAAAAAATCGAAACCCAGCACGTTATGGCATGATTCCTTGAATTTCCAAACACAAAATATTACCTTTATTTGAACAGCATTGTGTATCGAGTAAAATTAATGTAACACGAATCTGTGAAAATAAATCGCAACATTGGTATGCGTAATGGAAATAAAATGAACAAAAACATAAATAACAATACTATGAGCACAATAATCAAAGATAAATAAATAAAAGAAAGTTAATAAAACAATAAGTAAACAAATGAGAATTAACATAAAAAAGAAGAAAAGTTAAAAACAAAGGAAATGAAAGACAAATATTGAATAAAATAGAAGAAATGAAAATACAAAAAAAAAAAGCAATACTAATGATGAAGTACAAAAACAGTAATAATGCATTAATAAGAATAGTTATAATATATTAACAATAATAATAATAATAAATAATAAAAATAATAATACTAATAATGGTAGGAGTAAAAATAAAAGTATATTAATAATAAAATAATAGTAGTATTAATAATAATAAGGATTTTAAAAAAATAATGAAATTGATAATGAAAATAATAAACACAAGAAAGAAAAAAATGGTACTAATAATAAAAGAACAGTACAGATATTAAAATTGATGGTAATGATGCAAAATAATAGAAATAATGAAAATAAGAGTAATATTAAAAGAAGTAACCATAACACCGAGAAATATAATAATAATTATGAAATCAAAGAATACCAAATAAAATAAAATAATTAGAATATAAATATAATTAGGAAATAAATAATGAACCCAAAAAGTCTAGATTAAATAAGTTAAGGACTGAATCATAATAAAAACAAAATTTAAAGCTTAAAATATAATGAATCTAAACAAAATAGGATTAAAATACAATTCGCGCCAACAAGTAGGGACTAAAAATGCAATTATTCCGAGCTCCTGAACGCAGCGCCTGAATGCGGACCGAATTGAAGTGACAAACCAGATTCAGGGCAAGATTTGAATAAAAAAAAATTGAAATGGGATGCAATTAAAATAGTGGCGCAAAAAAAGAGGACTAACCGTGCAATTTACCCATTCAGGGTAAAATTGCGCGGATCCAGCTGCGGATCGGGTCATCGTACGGGGCTCTCCCCACCCTTTAAACGGTGTCGTTTTCTTCATGCTTAAAACCCTCTTTTTTCTTTGCAAATTCATTTACCCGAAAATTACAGGGACAAAATGGGATCCCATTCCTTTTTCTGTTAGGGCAAGCCCATCCTTGCAGCAAGCTCGCACCGATAGTGGCGGCCGGAGGAATCGAGGTAAGTTTTTTTTTTTTTGCTATTTTTACATGTATATACTGTTTCTAAAGAAGATAAAAAAAAATCATAAAGATAAAAAAAAGATAGAAGTATATATGTATTCGAAGGAGAAAAAAATAACAGAAGGCTAAAATGTTTTTTTTTTGTGTATGAAAATCTCTGTATTGCCTTTCTCTTTCTGTAAAAAAAATAAATCCGTCCCTCTATAATGTTTTTATTTCGGCTTTTTATAGCCTTCTTTTACAACTGACTTTCTCCTATTTTGTAGGTTCACAAGTCGTGTAGGAGAGGGGCTCTTCACACGGACGTGGTAGAGGCGTGCACGATGCGGCGTGCGTGGAGGCTGCTGGTGCGGGGGTGGTTGCGGCGCTGGCCATTCTAAAAACCCCTAGGGTTTTCTGTTGATGTTTAAAAAAATTGGGCCACTTGGGCCTGTTGATTTGGGTTTTAATTTTGGGCCAATGTAATGGGCTGTTATCTGGACTATTTTTATTAATTTTGTTTTGTTTTTTGGTGTGAAATTGGCTAATGGGCCCGGGCTAAAATTGAGCCCCACAGTGATGAAAGGGCAGAGAAAATACTGCCAAGTTATATGTTTGTAGGCTTCTACTGTTATTGGTGATGCAGTTGTCGCTTCCTCTTCCTTAACAGATGATGATATTACTAAACTTTGGCATATGCGCCTAGGGCATATGAGTGAGAATGGCATGGTAGAATTGAGCAAAAGAGGACTTCTTGATAGGCAAGAAATTTGCAAACTGAAGTTCTGTGAACACTGCGTTTTTGGGAAGCAAAACAGAGTTCGATTCACCAGAGGAATCCATAACACGAAAGGAACGTTGGAGTATATTCATTCTGATCTTTGGGGGCCATCAAGAGTGCCTTCAAGAGGTGGAGCTAATTATATGCTAACTTTTATTGATGATTTTTCCAGAAAAGTTTGGGCATTCTTCCTGAAGCAGAAAAGCGATGTGCTTTTCGTATTTAAGTCTTGGAAAACTATAATTGAAAAACAGATGAGAAAACAAATAAAATACCTTCGTACAGACAATGGCTTAGAGTTTTGTTTTGATGAGTTTAATAAACTGTGCAAGTCAGAAGGGATCGTGAGACACTTCACAGTTCATCATACTCCACAGCAAAATGACGTTGCAGAATGAATGAACAGGACGATCATAGAGAAGGTTCGATGTATGTTGTCAAATGCCAACTTACCAAAGTCGTTTTGGGCCAAAGCAGCCTCTACTGCATGTTTTTTTATCAACCGATCTCCATCTGTTGCCATTGAGAAAAAGACTCCACAAGAGGTATGGTCTGGTAATCCTGCTAATTATTCTGATTTAAAGATCGTTGGATGTCCTGCGTATGCTCATGTTGATAATGGAAAATTAGAACCGAGATCCATTAAATGTGTTTTTCTTGGTTATAAAGCTGGTGTAAAAGGGTATAAGTTATGGTGTCCTGAAAATAGAAAAGTTGTGATTAGCAGAGATGTTGTTTTTGATGAAATTGCTATGCTACCTAACTTATCTCTTAAAGAATCTTCCAAAAAAGAAAATCAAAAGTAGGTGGAGCATCAGATTAATACAAAGTCGACTCCTCAAGCCAGTACAAAAATTGATAATAGAGTTGCTTCTTCACCACAATACTCTATCGCCAAAAACAGAACTAGAAGAGAAATTAAACCTCCAAAAAAGTAGGCCGAAGATATAGATGCAAACCAATAACCGTCTAATTATTCTGAGGCGGTTAGCCGTGAAGACTCAGAAAAGTGGATGTTTGCTATGCAAGAGGAGATGGAATCACTCCACAAAAACAGAACATGGGATCTTGTGAAACTTCCTAAAGGTAAAAAAGTTGTTCGCTGTAAATGGGTGTTTAAAAAGAAAGAAGGGACTCTAGGAATTGAAGAACCCAGATATAAAGCAAGACTTGTTGCAAAGGGTTACAGTTAAATTCCAAGAGAGGACTTCACAGATGTGTTCTCCCCAGTTGTGAAGCATAGTTCGATTCGAGCTTTACTTGGTATTGTGGCCATGCATGATTTGGAGCTTGAGTAGTTAGATGTAAAAACTGCATTTTTGCATGGAGAACTTGAGAAAGATATTTACATGCAACAACCAGAGGGTTTTACAGTCTTAGAAAAAGAGGACTATGTTTGCTTGATGAAAAAGTCCCTTTACGGTTTGAAACAGTCACCAAGACAGTGGTACAAGAGGTTTGATTCCTTTATGACTTCTCATGATTTTAAAATAAGTAGTTTTAACAGTTGTGTTTACTTTAAGAAAAACAATGATGATTCTTTTGTGTATCTACTTCTTTATGTTGATGACATGTTGATAGTAGCAAAAGATAAAGGAGAGATAAGAAAGGTCAGAGCCCAACTAAGTGAAGAATTTGAGATGAAAGATTTGGGACCAGCAAAGAAGATATTTGGTATGGAGATTCTCAGAGATAGAAAAGCAAGTAAATTGTACCTAAGTCAAAAGGGGTACATTGAGAAAGTTCTTTACAGGTTCAATATGCAGAGTGCTAAACCTGTTTGTACTCCTTTAGCAATCCATTTTAGACTTTTATCGGCTTTGTCTCCACAATCAGATGATGAGATTGAGTACATGTCACATGTTCCATACTCTAGTGCAGTGGGATCTCTCATGTATGTTATGGTTTGTTCACGTCCAGATTTATCATATGCAGTCGGTGTAGTTAGCAGATACATGACGAATCTCGGTAAAGAACATTGGAAAGCAGTTCAGTGGATTTTAAGATACTTATGATGTACTACTGGTGTTTGCTTATAGTTTGGAAGAACTAGAGATGGAGTCATTGGGTATGTTGATGCTGATTTTGCTGGAGACCTTGATAGAAGAAGATCTCTCACTGATTATGTCTTTACAATCGAAGGTTGTGCAATCAGTTGGAAAGCTACTTTGCAAACTACAGTCGCTTTTTCTACCACTGAAGCTGAGTACATGGTTATTACTGAGGCTTGTAAAAAAACTATTTGGTTGAAGAGACTCTTTAGTGAGCTCAATGAAGACCTTCAAATCAGCACAGTATTTTGTGACAGTTAGAGTGCCATCTTCCTTACAAAAGATCAAATGTTTCATGAGAGAACAAAACACATTGATGTTCGGTATCATTTTGTTTGTGATATTATTGCTCGTGGTGATATTGTTGTGAGCAAAATTAGTACTCATGAAAATCTTGCAGATATGATGACTAAGTCACTTCCTATAACCAAGTTTGAGCATTGCTTAGACTTGGTTGGTGTTCATTGTTGAAGTTAAACCCTTAAGGGGTTTTATGGAAGAGGTGGGGAACTTGTTCGTTGAGAGTTCGCGATGAAGAACTTGTTCATTGAGAATTCGTGTCTAGGTGGAGATTATTAGAATTAAGTGACCCGAATCCTTATTTAAATAAAATACAATGGTAAAATAAAAGAAGAATCCCTATAGAACTACACTTCTTTTATTTTATTTTAAATAAGGTTTTTTAAACCTTATTAAACTTCATCTATTTGATATTGATTAGAATAAGGTGTTTCAATCTTACTACACTCCTATTAGAATATGGTTTTACAAGCCTATAAATAGACATAGCCTATTCCTCTTGTAATTAATTCGAATTCGACATAGTGAATTTTCTTCTCCTCTGCCCGTGGTTTTTTTTCCCGAAAGGGTTTCCACGTAAAATCTGTGTGTTCTTTAATTTTTTTTATTTCTCTTTTCTTTGTGATATATTGTCATTACTGACGTTATATTTTTTCACAAATGGTTTATAAATGCCCAAGTTAGAAATCACATAGACCACAGAGGAGGATAAGTTTGCTAATGCAAATTCTAAAGTTTTTAATGTCATTTTCAATTGAAAAGACCCTTAATAGTTCAAAAGAATGTTTAAATGTGCAACTGCTTCTGAAGCTTAAACTCTAAAGGTAGCACATGAAGGGCACTTTACTGTCAAAGAATACAAACTTGAAATGTTAACTAATAGGTTGGAACTCTCAAAATGCTTAAAGATGAATAGTATAAAAATTCCAAGCTGGTTCATAAGGTTTTAAGGTCTCTCCCTAAACGCTTTGTCATTAAAGTGATAGTAATAAAGGATAAAGACATCAATACAATGAGGATTGATTAACTACTCAAGTCTTTGCAAACATTTAAGATTAATTAAGGAATCTAAGAGGAGCAAAGTTAAGACAGAGAAGAATATTGTTTTGGAAGTTGCTTCCTCAATTGTAATTAAAAAAAGAAACTTTCATTGAGGATTTATAAGAGAAAATAGCACTACTAATAAATAAATTTAATAAGGCATTCAAAAAGCTATCAAGGAAGAAAAAAAAAGCTTTGAGGGAGTTAGAACTTCAACAAAGGAAAAAGAAAGGTTGTTTCCATTAATGATAAATGACCCAAGGAGAAAAAGGAAGGCATTTAGTGCCATGAATGTTAGTGATATAGTTATATTCAAGCTGAGTGTGAAAATACACACACAAAAAAAAGGTAATCTCTCTACATGGCTTGGTCGATGATTCTTTTAATGAACCAAAAAAAGATGAGGAGCACATAAGAAATTATGTAGCTTTCACCTTCAAAGTTGACATTGACATTGCAAATGACTTAGACAACTATAGTAGCTATGATGTTGTGGCAGAATCAGATCATGTTGCCAACCAAAATGTCACAGTAAAACAATATCAGCAACTTGAAGGACGATCACCTCCACCATTTCTTCAGCTAATTGATGTGCAGAAAGGCACACTGACTATGAGGGTGAATGATCAGCAAGTTACATTCAACATATTCGATGCCCTAAAATGTGTTGATGAGAGTGAATATTATTATGCCATTGGTTTACAAGACGTTTGCCTCAGCAAAATCTTCTATCTCCAACAGTCCATTTGACCAGTAAATGTTCAATTCACTCGGTTAGTTGCAGAAGCAACTCAATCTCTTTGAGACTTAGCAACTCCAAATTATTGCGGAGTTGGAAAAAACGTAAAAAAAAATCTTTTCTATCTTTCTTTTCTTTAATTGCTTTAATTTAATTTCGTTCTTATTATTTTTATCTTTAATTACTTAACGTTATTTTCATTTCTGATTTATCGCCTTATTAATGAGATCACGGAGTCTGATAAAGAAATGAAGGATTTCCACCTAATGAAAAGGAGCTGCTGTTGGATAAAAATGAAGGGGATGGGGATGAAGTTGAAGCTGATGAGCCTAGACCTACCACACACACTGCCACTAAGGAGGAGGAACAAAAAGGACTAAAAGGTGATGAAGAGAAGACAAAATCAATGAACATTGAATCTGACCAAGAAAGAGAAGAAGTGAACCATATTCCTGCACCAATTGAACATGCTACTGCACCTCAATCAACTGCACCCATATCGAAGCAAGATCGTGAGATTAATCATCTGATTGATTATCTCACGAAATTATATGATAATGAAGAAGAAGAGGTGTCAATCAATACACTGAAAAGGAAGTAGCATTACAAGTGCGCTACTCAAAAAACAACTCACCTGAATTAAAGTAACACCAAAATTTTCCCAAGCTTTCGTCTTTATTTTCATTTGCATATTTTTCATTATGTGCCATGTGTTCTTCATGCATTCATAATTGCTTTCATTGTATTGTACATATATAAGTTTGTTTTTGCATTTTGGAATTTTAAAATGTTCATGCATTGAGGACAATGCATCCCTTAGGTTTGGGGGTGTGTTGTATTGTGCATATAGTCTGCATTAGAAATGTGTTTTAATATTTGTTCATTTTGTCATTCATTTTTCCATGACATATAAATGCCAAATAACTGCCAAACTATAACAAGTATATTGTTATCTATGATGTTCAATGAGGATAATAACTCTTCGATAAATTTAGAAAATTGTGATAGTTGATTAGGTATGTTTAGCAAAGGATAGTTGTTTGAAAATTGATCCCTAAAAGTAGAATGCCCTAATTATAATTGCAATTAGTCTATAGTAGGTTTCTTTTAATACACTTAGAAATTCTTGAGCCTAAGATTAGTAAATTAGCATTGTGTAATAATAAATAGCGTGGCAAAGCTAAGGGTAATCAATAAGAAAATTAAAAAGACATTATGAAGCACTCCAGTGTTTGAAATTGTTGAGTAGGTCACTAATACTCTGTTTACTCCATTGTATTATTCATCAGAAAAGCAAGATCAAATAAAAGTGAGTAAAGAAAAGAAAAGAAAAAAGAGAGAAAACAGTTTAGGGGCGCTCCAATTTAGTAGCAGGCTGAGTAGCTAAGGGGGTAGTTGTTTGCTCCATCTATCCTTTTAGTCAAAAGCCTTATTTTCATGAGTAAATTACATTCAAATTGTGGCGTGATGTAATATCTGAAAATCTAGTGTATACTCCATTAAGATTGTCAAGTAAAGAAATCATGTGACAAAATGAATTCCCTAGGAAAAAAATATAATTAAAGTATGCAATGACAGAATAATTATGAGAAAAGACACTGAATTTTAGTGGAAAGATAAACTAAGTACATTAGGGGGTGCTTGCTATAGTCAGAATTGAATGAATATTTAGGAACTTTTTTTAAGTAACATTTTCTACACTTCGTATGCTAAACAACCTTACAAAATTTGAACCAATTTTCTGAGATAGAAGACTGTTGAGAATGGAGGTATAAAATATACTTCAGATAGTTTACTAGTATATGAGGTAATTGTAGTGTTATGGCGAATTCATGCATTCATGCATACTTACACATATTCTACTTGAGGACAAGTAAGAATTCAAGTTTGGGGGTGTGATAACTCTTGAAAAGAGTTATATTTTGAGCCTTTAAACTTGATTAAATACATGTATGTAAGTAGATATATTTGCATTTTTAGGTTATTTTTATAATATTGCATAATAATGCTTGGATTGTGCCTTGAATGTCATTTTATATTACTTTTCCTACTGGGAGAAAGAGAATTGGTTGTTGTATGCGGCAGGTGCAAAAAAGATGAAGAAAAGGAGAAAAATGAGGAAGAGAATAAATGAAGTGAAATATTGCCATGGCAAAAGGTTGGATGGATTGCCAACATAAATAAAATGGAAATTCTAGGATAATGCTAACGCAACACTCAGTCCTCGTCACTCTCAGCTAGTTGTCCGTGTACCAGATAAATCCACCTAAAAAAGAGGGAGAAAAGTGTGTGCTGAAAGAGGGAGACCTACCCTATAAAGGAGGAAAGAGAAAAGAAAGGAAGAGAGGATTTTTTGGAGAGAGGAATTAGAGACGATTTAGGGATCATTTTTTCTCTCTAGAAAAATCTGGTGGAAAATTCCAAAGAAAAAGGAAGAGGGTAGTAGCTTAAGAGGAGAGCAGAGACATAAGGGAAGGGACAAGCAATCAACCCTGGGTCTTACGCGATTCAGCAGCATCGAAGTGAAAGCTGAAGTGGCAAAATCTTCTTGCAGTTCTACCTTCATTTTGTTAATTCATTTCTGTGATTTCTAAACCGTTGATGAAGACATTGATTGTTATTCTAATTTTGGATTTTAAATCCCAGCCCATGAGCTAATCCCATTTGGGTTGGAGTTATTTGGGTGAATGGTTTATCATCGTTCATATCCATGATTTGAGATTGTTTATGTCACTGTTTCATTTGATTTATGCTTATTTTAAATACATGCATGCAAGCTCTAGACATAGTTGATTGTGTGATGTGTTCTTATATGTATTTTTAATTCTAAAAAGGTTAAATGTATTGGATCTAGAATCGTTTGATGCAAGTGAATACTCAACAAAATATTCGTAGCACTCTAGACATAGATGTTGCGAGTTGTACAGAAAAGAATGTTCATTGTAGTTATTAATCCAGAGTTCTGTAAACATACAGTAACTTAGATTTCTAGCTTAGGATTTAGCTATCGAAAGAGGCAGGTTACAGTAGTGACTCTCTGAACATTTGATTAGACAATATTTTTCCATGGCATTATTTTGATATGAACATTTCACCTGAATAATTCTAACCCTATCCATTCAACAACAGGAATACTCTTGCTTTTCTCTGTAATTTGCCACAGCATTTTATTTGTCATATCAATTCTTTGTTTTTAGCATTTGATTTCATTAATTCATTACACCAACATCTTATTCAACTTGAGAATATTTCCTGCTATTTAGTGGCAATTTTCCTTGGGTCTTCAAATGACTAACTGTAAGAGCAAGCTTACTTATTTGCTGATCCATTTCTTGAAAGTGTGCTTTAGTCTTTTGTTGAAATTTTTCAGTGCTAACGGCTAACCTCTCTACTATGGTTTCAAGAGATGACTTGGGGGTTCATACTGTTGAGGCGGAGGTGGCCTTAGTTGGTACAGTTGTTTGTAACATTGATTCGATCCATAACTTAGATTTGGATGATCCTTTCACCCTGTATTGTTAGTGCTTGAATGTGGATAATAACGCCTTTGAGGTGGCCTTGAGAAGTTCCCAACGATATCTACTTGTGCTGTTGTGTCCTCGTGTAAAACCGGACACGAGTTTGTTAGATGATCAGACATGGCACAAATTCAGCACAACCGAGCTGGGTTCATTTTTCCTGTAAGCAAATTTTGAACTACATTAGTGAGCTTATTGATTTTATATTCTAAGGATGAAGTACTTAGCTCATGAACCGTTATTGTAGGTTCTGTAGTTGGTCGAAACTGTAACACCCTTAACCCGTATCCGTCGTCGGAATAGGGTTACAAGGCATTAACATGCAAAACACAGGTCATATCAATTATTTACTGTATATATGGTCATATCCGAATGCGTTATGGGTAATGCATTTTCATAGTATGCTAAAACAATAATCATGTTCATATTGGGTCAATGTGACTTGAATGACCAAATGAATAGTAACCTTTGTATTTATTGACAAATGCTTATGTGTGAAATTAGCTAAATGGATTTCAGATATGTACATTATTGTTTTAGCATACTATGAAAATGCATTACTCATAACGCATTCGGATATGACCATATATACAGTAAATAATTGATATGACCTGTGTTTTGCATGTTAATGCCTTGTAACTCTATTCCGGTGACGGATACGGGTTAAGGGTGTTATAGAAACTATTGAGAATTTGCAGTCATGGTCGAAATTAATTCCCTTACTCTTCCAGAAGTCATGTTCCCCTCCACTAGCAGCATCAATCATCTTCACTTCATAGAAATACTAAAGAAGTTATTGTTCAGGTAGACCATGTTGTGGGCAACTTGCACATAACTTCTTGTATCGCTCCCAATAATCATAAAGTGATTTGGTCTCCTTTTGTAAAATTCTAATAATATCTTTCCTTAATTCGGCTGCGCAAGTTGCTGGAAAGAACCTGTCAAGAAACAAACTAGACATGTCAGACCATTTATTAATAGATCATGGAGGTAAATAAACTAATCATTCTCTAGCAGAGTCAGCTAACGAAAAAGGAAAAGCTAGAAGTTTAATTTGATCCTCGATTACTCCCTGTGGTTTCATGCTTAAGCAAACCATGTGAACTCCTTAAGATGAGTGTAGGGATTCTCGTTTTTCAAACTGTGAAAAGTGGGCAATAAATGAATTAAACCCGACTTCAATTCAAATGGTGTTCCTCCCATCGGATAATTTATGCACAATGGTTGTTGCTCATCCGGTGCCGCTATGAGTTGTCGAATGGTTTGATTTGCCATTTCTTCTGGTTCACTGAATGTATCGTCTATTACTTCTATGTAAGATAATGTTTCGTATTTGGCCTCTCTCACTTGCAGTTGTTTTTCGCGTCGAATAGCTTCTCTTCGTAATGTTCGAGCTAATTTCTTGATTTTCGGTTCAAACTCTAAAGTTCACGGTTCTGACCTGGTCATAAGTAAAATAAATGATAATTAAAATAATTTCCAATCCTCGGCAACGTCGCCAAAATTTGATGGGCGTCGAAACCTCCAAATATAATTTCCTACTCTCTGACTTAATTAAATAGTAGTATAGAGTATTAGGGTCGATCCCACAGAGACTGGGATTCCTAATTTTCCTGTTTATGCGACCAGATTTCTGAGTCTAGCCAGTTATCGTGCTCACGACCTGTGCATACAAAGCTGTAAAATAAATAAAGTGGGGGGTATTTAGTTGATAAAGAAAATAAGATAAACAAATATAAAATAAAATAAAAATAGAATTATGATTGCAAAATAAAATTAAGGAAATTAAATTAAATTGGTAGTTAGTTTCGGTATGACTTACAAACCAACCCTTACTGATTATCTAACCACGTAACACGTATCCGCAATTTAAGATCTCGACAGACTTGTGATCCAGAAAAGCCCAACTCAAATTAATGGCCTCAACCGCGTGGGTCGTTTAAATCCGATCACTATCTCCCTTAACGGAATCGAACTAGCTTTTTCCAATTGAACATGCCAATTTGTTCGTAGGAACTCGAACTCGGCAAACGACCATCTCGTTTTCCCAACTATACGCCAATACAACTCCCACCCAACGTGCACTTTGAGTTGAAATTGAATCAACTTTAAGGGACGATTGTGACTATCCTATGTATCGGAGAGATAGCGAATACCGTGTTGAAAGAGTTTTTAACGCGGGTTCATATCTCACGATTTTTTGGTTAAAATGATAATCAGGCTAAAGCTAAAAGGAAATTAGTTGAGCATGAAATTAATCATGCTTTGTTGGTTTATGGAAAGGAATTTAATGGTAATGATGAATGTGGAAATGAGGAAGGAACCAAAAATGTTAAGAAGCAAGGAAAAAAGTGAAACGGTAAATTGCTTACAAACTTTGCTACAGATGCAGGAAAGAGTTAAGAGAAAACAAATTATATTTTATTCAAGTGTATTTTCCAAAGCCACCATATAAAGTATTTATATTCGTTCCATATGTAAAATTTAGCTTGATTCATCTAACAATCAATCACATAAAATCATATTTTACATCAGATTTTATATTAGATTTATTTTTCCAAATCTAGTTTTTACAAAGTCAAATAGAAAATTTGATCAGTTATAAATTTCTCAAAATTTTCAATTCGGCCCCCTTTTATTGCTTGTACTCGAATTTAGCTTGATTTACTTGCTAACTCGAACTTCGATGCTCCAATTACATACCTGATAAAATTAACCAAAAATTATAGACTCGGTAGCAAAAATTATGGAAATAGGTGCGTTAAATATACAAATTCAGCTTGTTATAAGTGATAATTAATATAAAATAATAAGGATCAAAAATGTAATAATATTAATTAAGTAGTATGTTTAGCGTTGTTAGATAATTATTTATTTGCCTATTTTTAATTAGCTTTAGTGCTTGAATGGAGGAAGAAGCTAAAATATGCAATTCTGCTTGCTTGGATTAATGATATTAATACATGTTTGTGTTTTACAACCCAAAACATGATTAGACTCAAGTATTAAGTAGGAAAAGTTAAACAGATTAAATGTTTATTTAAACATACAAATGAGAGGTAGAATTTAATAGTGAAACCGAGAATTAGTAAGATTGCACATATCATCAACTTATTCACAGTTAACTGCTCACTACACGCATATTTTAGGGAAGCTTCAATTGAGATAGCCAAGTTTGCTGTTACATTCCTTAGTGTTAGTTTTTGTAATTTCTTTGAGGTGGGATATTTCCTGTTATATATTATTACCACAACAACTAATCATAATTTGATTTTCTTTTCAAACATTTTTTATCATCATCCATCAAAGTTACATCCAAATCAATCTTTAAACTTTTATTCTAATATAAATATTTTTATTCTTTCAAAAAAAACATATTAATTATAGTCCAAATTAAATTACATTATACTTAATTTTAAACATATTAAAATTCATATAAATTTACTACACATTATTTAAACATAAAAAATAACACACACTTATACTAAATGACATTATATATCACACGTCATTCAATTATTGCTCCTTTTTTTGTCACCCAATAATTATTTTTTTTTTAATTTGGTAACCCAACTACTATCCTTTTTGTTTTTTTTATCATCTAACTATCAATTTTTTTTTAAACTTTGATTACCTAGCTAATTGTGATTGTTTTTTTTTTTTTGTCCATTGAATGTGGTTAAATCTCTTAGCGATATGACAGTTAAAAAATTAAGTATAATATCATAATTAACTCTCAATTTTAATATATTATATCGATTTAATCATAATTTTAAAAAATTTATTTTTATTTTGTGAAGCAAATATGGAAGGAAAAACGCTTCATTTTCCAATACATTCAACAACTTTGGAATCACTCACAAAATTACGCATCTTTTTGGAAACGAGATGCGACATAAGGAAGCAACAATCTTGAAGAAGCAACGAAGAACGAACTCCATTACTGTTTCACTGAAACTCCGAAACAGCCAACAAAATGTAGATCAAAACAAGGAACGAGATTGCCAGTGATAGAAACATCTCGTGTGTAAAAACAAGATGAAATCATTGATGAAACACTCATTTTAGAGGCTAAAAATGGGGTTTCAATGGTATTTTAAATAGAAAAATGTAAAATGTTATATCAAGGTTTAAAGAGTCCAAAGAGGGAAAAATAAAAGGTTAGTCATTTAGGGGAAAAAGATGAAATACATTTAACGTGTTGGGTTAATTTCACATGTTCAACATAGTTTGTATTTGAAAGTTAAATTTATTATTATACAGATTCTTTTAACCACTAAATCACAAATCACCCTCCTGTCCTTAACGTAAATAGACAAGAAAAAACAAAAGTTCTGACAAAAACACAAGTGACAATAGTTGAATGACCTGTGGAATAATTTACCCTAGAAAATATGTACCTTTTTGGGTATCTAACCTTATTTTTAGCAAATGCATTGCCGTCACAATGTTGGGTCTTCATAATTCGCCACTCCTTTGACACAGTAATAAAAACTAAGGGAATAAACCATGTTATTTCAAAACAGTCGAAAGCATTACAGAGTCTGATTGAAAAATGATACTATTCTTCTCATCTGCAACCATCAAAATACCCTTTCACTTTCTTAGTGATCCTCATTTTGGAAAAAGAAAATAGAAAAAACAGCATTCATTCTACAAAACTGAAGGTTCTTGTGCAGGGATTATATGTGTTAAAAGCATGGTTTCAATGAGGTTTTAGAGCTTCAAAAACTTTTCAGTTTCATGCTGTAACTGGTTGCTTCTGCGCAAATGCAATTCCCTTCTCAATGCTAGCCTTCAGTTCTGGTTTAAGAGCTTCCAAAGCCTTCTCTTCGTACTCGGATAATCCTTGAAGATCAGATGGAATCATTGCTTCAATCCCTTTTCTTCCAAGCTTGACCCGAGATGCAAAGAATGGAAGATCAGTCAGATCTGATTGCACAAAAGAGCACTCATAGACATCCCCATCTCCATCTAGAGCACGAAGGGATGATTCAACAAATCTTGCAGCCGCATATGCCATGGACAGGGTGGCTGACCCTGCACCAGCCTTTGCCTCTACAACCTCTGTCCCGGCATTTTGAATCCTGACAGTTAATTGCTCCACTTCTTCATCTGTAAAGCTAACAGAAGGTTTCGTCTTCGACAGCAGGGGTAAAATGGTGATACCAGCATGTCCACCTATAACAGGAACATCCACATCAATGAGCTTAAGGTTTTTTTTCTCAGCGACGAATGTGTTAGCTCTCACAACATCCAATGTGGTAACACCAAAAAGCTTCTTTGGATCATAAACACCCTTCTGCTTCAGAACTTCAGCAGCAATTGGTACTGTGGAGTTAACCGGATTGCTAATAATATGGATGAAGGCATCGGGACAATTATCAGCAACAGCCTCGACCAAAGTCTTAACAATGTTGGCATTGATATTGAAGAGGTCATCACGAGTCATACCGGGCTTTCTTGGAACACCAGCAGGAATAACCACCACATTCACACCTTTCAAACAATTTCCTAATTCAGAAGCACCAGTGAAATCTAGAACTTGAGAAGGAGTATTGCAGTGACTGAGATCTGCGGCCACTCCCTTGACATTTGCTATATCATATAGATTCAGGGCCGAAACTAGCGGGGACATCTTGATTAGAAGTGCCAGTGGCTGACCAATCCCTCCAGCAGCTCCAAGTATTGCCACTTTGTAAGATGCTTGAAGCTGTAAGCCATGGTGAGAACTCTGGTTTGGCTTCTGTGCTTTCCGTGCGAAAGAGCCCCTAAGAGTTGCACTGCTTTCTTTGCCAAGGAAGGAGGATTCAGAATCACAGTTCACGGATGTTGCTGCCTTGAGGCCACTGAAACTTTCAAGTGAATTCTGTGAGGTGCACCTTGCAGCAGAAGGTTTTGTTAGCAGAAGTGGACTCCCCCTTCTTCCAAAGGAGACAGTTGATCCGATCGAGAATGTAGCTGCTGATGTTGTCGCCATCTCACGCTTTGAAACAGGAAACAGCGTCTAGGCTTGAAACGAGGTATGAAGTAATATAATCAATAAGTTGCATGACTCACACCCAGAATGCATGTCTCAATTTTTAAAACTAGCAAGAAGCAAATGTCACATACAAACAAATAGTTGCCAAAGAAATAAACATGAATTGTGGTTCCAAGACATGCTTGCATTCAAAAATATTGAAACCATCAAAGCAAGCGTCTATTTCTATCTTAATAATAATGAACAAACATTAAAAAGAACTAAAAGCAAAAGGAACTGATAGATCTATCATTCCTTTCAATCATAGCCAGAAAACAATAGCAAGGGACTTATTCTATGAAACCAAAGGTATCAATTTTGTATTCATTATACAAAATACTGGTCAGAAAATTAGCTCCTATAACCGAATAGAAAAATGCCGAGATCCCACTTCTTTCAAAGCACACGTCTAGTCAATAACAAATTACAAATTTATTCAAAAAGGCAAATCAGGTTTCTTCTATATAAAATTTGGACACCATATGTGGTTAACTTGGTGTGAGTTACCATATTCCTTCCATTAAATCACATTCTCAACATTAGTTTCACAAACTTGAAATAAATAATCATGTGAACGGGATCAAATATCCCTTATGGATAATCCCCAAATTGAATGTTGATTTCAGGAATTTCAATATTGAGGAACCCCTTTTCACAAATCATTGAAAATAATAACCGGGTTTATCTTCAAACAATTCCTCCGAAGCATCAAAAGATGAGTTATCTCTTCTCCCAAACATTTAACTCAATGCAACATAAGAAAAATCTAGAAACACAATGCCCAACATTTCAAGAGATACCCAACCAGAATAATATATTTCCAAATTCCAAGCTGGAAAAAATGAAAGAAATGTCAATGAAATAAAGAAACCGATAGTATAGATCTAATCAATATTGCATCTTAGAAGAAAGCAATAAAATGACTATCAGAAACAAGCAAACAGAGCAAACCCAGATAATGGTTCGGATTAATAAACAAAACCCAAATTATATTTGGACAAAGAAACAAACCCCATAGCTTAGAATTCAAGAATTACAACTGGAAATAAAGATCAGAAACTAGTTAAGAAAAGGAAACAAACCTTTGAGATCTGAAACGGGAGAGAGAGAGAGAGATGGAGAGAGAGCACGCTTAACTTAAGGGAAGCAAAGTGATATGTAAGAAAAAAATAGGCTTTTTATTTCGGCTCTTGGTATTTATAGGAGAAACTGGACCAATAAACTTCGAACAAGGCACCAAAATTTTCGACTTTCACCTACTCTTTCTGGCCTGGAGTTAAAATTATATTTTTGAGTGTGTACCGAATACACCGCCGCTACCTGGAAAGAATCTACCAAAAAGTGTTTGATTTTGTTTTAGATTATTTCAAGTTTTTGTTGGCTTGCCAAGAAGAAATTGTGGCCGATGGTTGAATGGATGGTTTCTACTTTCTACAGCTAAGATTTGCTTGCCTTTCCCGACCCTTTTTAATTCCTCTTTCTTTGCTTGTGTTTTTTTTTTTTCTCTTTATTCAAAGTATTTTGTTTTTCCTTTTCACAGAAATGATAAATAAATAAAAATAGAGGTGACGTATTAATGATTTTTTGTTGACTCAATTATAAAAAATTATAAAATAATCATTTAATTATTAATAAATTCTTTTATCATCTAAATATGAAAATTTATAAAATAGTTATTCAACTATTTAATTTTACATTTTTTTAGTCTGACTAACATAAAAACAAAAACTCTCATAAACCCAAGATAGTTTGGGCGATCAAAAAATGAAAAAAAAATATAGTTAGACGACTACTAATGTAATTTACTTAAAAAAATTCTAAAAGCTAATATAAAAATTAAGAGTTAATTACACTAAACATCCCCAGATTATGACCCTCATTCTAAATTGATCTCTAAAGTTTAAAACATTCTAATTACGTGCTCAAACTATCGGTGTCATATCAATCAAGTCATTTCATTATTAAAACCGCTAATTTAACCATTAAATGAAATATCAAATCTTATGTGATATAATTTAAAATAAATTTTTTAAAGAAAAATAAAATATTGTCTCACAACTTTTAAAATTAAAAACTAAAATAAAATAAAATTGAAGAAAGAGAGTGAGTGAACGATAAAGTTTCTTTAAACGTTTTAAAAATCTCAAATTCAAGATTTTTTCAATATTCATTTTTATTTTAAATTATAACATATAAGTCTATTTAACGGTTAAACTGACAATTTTAATAATAAAAGGATCTTATTAATATAACCTCTATAGTTTAGGAGGTAATTAGGATGTTTTAAAGTTTAGGGATTAATTTAAAATAAAATTAAGATGTTTGGTATAATTAACTAAAAATTAGAGTATAATTCAGGGAACAATTTACTAATAAAGCATTTTGTTTTTGGCTAGATATTTTGGTTACTTATTTGGTAACTTTTTCTTTTTTATTTATTGAAAACATGTCCTAAAACATATTAAATTTGGAGGATTCATCGTAAAAAATAAGTTAATTTTACACATTTACATTTTTTTTTGTGAAATTAATATTTTAATAATATAAAAGGTTATTATGTTAATTTGCCAGACATAAATTGAAAATTATCACTATATTTTACTTTATATTGATTTTTGTCTTTTTACTTTTATTTGATTGAATTTTCTGGTTAAAATTGATTTTTTTTTTGTTGTGTTTTGCTACTCAATTTCAAAAATTTTGAAGATAAAACTTAATAAAAATATCTTTTATATTATTTTAATTTTTGACATTAACAAGGTAATTAAAATAATATTAAAATTAATAAAATGGTTATTTTAAAAATTAAATGTATTTTTATATATGAATTTTTATTTTTTCAAGTATTCATTTCATTAAATAAAAGTTATAAGTTAATTTATTAATTTTTAATATTTATAAATTAAACTATTTTTTTCAATTAAAATTGAATATTTGAAATAATTTTTCTTATTAAATTATATTTTCAAACCATCATAATTAATATTGAGGGGTAAACTTTAATTAAAAATATCAAAGTTGGCAGCACAATTTAATAAAATTTAATCATATAAAAATTGAGTGATAAATTAATTCATATTTTCAAAATATAATGACAAATATCAATGAAAATAAAGTATAGAGACAAATTTACTTATAATATGATATCAAAATTACACTTTCTAATTTAATTGTTGAATTTAGCAATAAAAGTTGTACTAGTCATTCATGTAAAATTTGAATCTATCTAATACTTCTTTCATATCGATTCAAATTACTATCTTTATTAATATATATTTAACAAATAAAAGTTTTACATATGAAACAAATAATAGTAATTTTTTTATTTATTCAAAAGTTATCATGCATGATTTATATGAATAGATCACTGAGGGTTGAACCTTTCTATATAAATGCCAAAGCATGAGGGATTAAGTGTTGGAAAATATTCGGTTCGAGAACAGTATTCTTGTACACTAGAAAAATAAAAAATTTTGAAAATTGAGCAAGTTTGTGATATTTATAACAATAAACTTTTTCCCAAAATAATACATGTTCTTTGAGTGAGACGGATCCTAGATGTTCTCGGCTTCCAATCGAACGACCTTCTCTGCTATTCTTGTACCATGAACTACTTCGAGTGTGGGCTCAAACAATTTCGAATTAAACACAAAATCAGAAATTTTTTTTTTATTTCTAGTAGGAAAGTAAATCTCTCTCTTATAAAACCAGTGGATTGTTATTCTCGAAAATAGAATTTATACTTAGAAATAAATTCTGACTATTTTCGGGCAAATAACAATATTGAAAACTTAAGTAGAACTTTTGTTCTTATGATGTGTTTTTAACCCTACCAGTGCCATCTATTTATAGGGAGTGGAAGTGAAACCCTAGTTTAACTAATAGAATACAAATAATATTTATTTAATAAAAAAATAGTCTCCTAGTTGGATTAGGAGAAAGAGCTAACCCTAGTTATTTTACTAGGGTTGTCTCCCCTTATGCTTGCCATGAGGGGTTTTGGGTCTCTTCTGTATTGGGTCCAATTATATGTGCTTACAGGATTTTTGACCTAACACTTTATAATTTAATCTAACCTAATACATGTTTTTCTACTTCCCAAAATAAATAGTATTTATTAAATTAATTTTCCAATTAAATAATTTTCTCAACCCAATTCTAATTCGTTAAAATTATGACAACTTTACCATAAAAGAATCTATTAGAAAATATATTTAACTTCTACATTCAACGGATTCACAAAGAGCATTTAATTTAATTCAATTTTCGAACTTCAATTAATTAAATAATCAAAATCCTTAAATTAATTCTCAGTTCATTTCCATACTTAGTGGGTAACCATATTCATTTCTGAATATAACTCATTTCTTTAACTTTATCATTTCTATCCATTTTTGTTCATTTGATTTAGCATGCAATTCATTTTTGGTTTCAACGAGCTAGTAGAGGGACTGATTGGACATTTTTAATTAGGGCTCAAATTATTTATAATTAAGTTACAGCTTTTCACCTATTAATTATAAATTCATTTAGTCACGAAGTCATTCCACTATAGTGTCGTGACTGAGCTCTCCCCAATTACGTATCATTACGAAAGCTACTTGATCAATGCTCGTCAATGACCTTTTTATAACTGTGGTACCCTCATAGGATATCCTTAATCTTTTTGGATAATATCCATTCTCCCAATACGATCTTATCATATATCATGGTAACCATTACATTTTCTTTCATGAAAAGTCAATTACTATCAAATAGTAATTAAGTCATCCATCACCAAGATAAACGACCGGTGGCCACGTTTACTTTTCATCTATCATGTAATGCCAATGAGAGGAAATCATTTACTCATGTTTTGGGCTATGGATTCCACTATTGTGAATGATGCTATATACTATAGAAGTCATATACCCATTGCACCGGCTTTCGGTTCATTATCTATTTGAATTCAGGTTTTTACTTATATCAAAGTATACGAGTCACACATACATAGTCCATCATCCACTCAGGATTAATATATGCCACGCTATGAACGTCACAAGTGAATAAATCAATAAATGAATTCAGGATCTATTCTATTTAGGTACTATCCGATGTACTATCAGTTACATCTATGTCTCTACCTTTTAGGAGTCATCCGCTTCGATGCCTAACCTAAGATAAAGCATATCCCCGTTTGGACTTGATAAACAACGTATCAATCTTTCAATCAGTTTGCTCATTTTCGATTAGACAACCAATTGAAAGATTAAGGACATGTTTAGGTTCATCTACTAATATAAGTTGTCTTTCCGTATTTACGATTCGATCACGTAATATCCTTAGTATTAGTTAAACATTAGATAAACAGTAAGTTAATATTTGTTTCCATTTTGCTTTGCATGCAAAAACTATTAAGCACAATATACAAAAAGTATTAATGTAATTCATGAATGATTTTATTAAACCAATTTGTTAAAAAAAATACAAGTGTACATAGAAGAAAATACTACAGTTAGGGCATCGGATCCAACACTAGGGTTCTCTCCTTCCATAAAAGAACCCTAAGTATCACCAAGCTTTCTCCCCTACTCCATAACCTTCTCTTTTCCCTTCTCCTTATTTATTAGCTCCTTAGTTTTGATTCTTTGTTTGTCATAGGTGAATCGACACTCTCATCCACCACCTTCTAATAATTTTCTTCTTCAATGTTGGTTATTTGTATCAGTAATTGGTACGGTGAGCATGGATCAAACCACCATAGGTCATTCTTTTGTCATCATCCTTGAAAATGCAGCCAACCAAAACCCAGAACTCCCTTTAACCAAACACAATCCCAACAACCTCTTCAAGTTACTCAACAACCACTCTTCAACTCAGACTAGCAACAAAGCACCCAAAACTACTCTCAACCTCCACTAAGAAATTCTTTCACTTCACTACCAGTATCCATCGCCACCATGGTGGTACACTCAAACTCCTTAAGGCAACATCAGTGTTCCACTCAATGAAAAAACCTACCAAAACCCAACTCAAGGTCTCAACAATTCACTTATATGCAAGAGAAAATAAGGCTCATTAAAGCTTAGCTTTCAAAGCAGCAACAACTCTACCAAAAACAACAGGAGGGACAGTGCCTATTGGACCAAAAGAATGCCAAGAATGAGTAGATTATTGAAGAGCTTAGAGCTGGTAATGACCCTGTTAGGGTGGACCATCCAATCCAACAAGAAGAGAAAACCTAGTCCTTCTTCTAATGGCAATGAAACCAACAACCATCAAACAACCTTATGAATCAACCCCTAGATCCCCTCCACCTAGATGACTTTCAAGGCAGAGACCCTCTCAACCATGATGTTTCATTGGAAGAGAAAATGTAAGTATTGAGAAGGAAACTACAAGAGTTCCATAATACTAAACCTGACAAAACCTCATGAAGTTATGCCAACGAGGCTTTTTTTATAGCAGTATTAGCTAGCAATCTTCCCTCAACCTTCAAGTTTCCTAAAGCATCCCATAGAGGTTAAGGGGACCTTAAGGATCACCTAACTCATTACAAAAACCATATGAACATCTTGGGAGCCTCAGATGAAGTCAAGTGTAGTGTGTTCTCTATTACTCTAACTCATACAACCCAAGCCTGGTACTTGTCAATGCCAAGAGGTTCTATTCACATATTTGACTAAGTCAATTTATTCATGGGTATATTTTTTGCCAACAAGACCTTTACAACAATCCTCAATTTACCTCATGTTACCACTATGATCACCAAAGGGCTTTTAGATGATCTAGTCATCCAGTCATACATAGCAAGCACTACACCAATTTCTTAAGTATAATCTCTTCAGTAACCCCCCTAAAAAAGACTCTCTATCATGTATAAGATAACTCATAGGTTCATAGAAAGTGATGACATTTAGTGAAACAATACCCGACCTCCATGATAAAAAATCAATACTTGCATGCCCTCGACAATTTACCCCATCTGTGCAATTACACTAGCCAACCTAAGGGGCAACGAATGGTCTACTCTATCAATTCCCAAAAACATATAGGACTTAGCCGATACGATGGGCACAAATAGGTGTTGGAAAAAATCTGATTCGAAACCAATTTTCTTACACAGCGAAAAATAAAAAATTTGAAAATTTACCCGGTCTGTGATATTTATATCAATAAACCCTAGACCAAATTTACACATGTGTTTTCAGATAGACAGATCCTTGTCGTCTCGGCTTTCAACCGAACGATCTTTTTTGCTATTCTCGTACCACAAACTGCTTCGAGTGCGGGCTCGAACGATTCGAATTAAACACAAAACTAGAAATAGTTTTTAAATCTCGTTTCAAGTAGAAACCGACAAAATCATTAGTCCAAAAATATATTTAATTCTTATAGAATAAAATTCTCTCTATTTTCGAGTAGAATAATGATATCTAAAAGTTGTGTTAATAGCCTTACTGATGTCATCTATTTATAAAAAGAGAAGGTAGAACTTTTTTTGAATTGTAGAAGTTTATTTCAACTAGAGAAACAAACTCCTAGTCTAACTAGAAGTATAGGGGGCAACAACCCTAGTTAATAATATTAGGGCTTGTCGTCCCACTCTTTTACATAAAGGGCTTTTGGGCCACTTCCATATCGAGTCCAATTACAAGTACTTCTCGGGTTTTTAACCCAATATTTTATAACTTGATTCAACCCAATATTTATTTTTCTATTTCCCAAAATAAACTTCAATATATATTCAATTAAATAATTTTCTCAACCCAATATTAATTCCATTAAAATCATGATGATTTCACCATAAAAGAATCTATGAGAAAAATATATTTAATATTTCTGCATTCAATGGTTCACTATGTCAAAATGATTTATTTCCATTTTCAAATTTCATTTAATTTGAAAAGCATAAATTCATTTTTCAGGTCATTTTAATTTTCAATTTGGAAAAAACCGCATTCATTTCCAAAATGATTCAATTTCTCCATTTTCATTTTGGAGAAAACCATAATCATTTCAAAATTTTTCTCGTTTCTCTAAATTTTACAATTTCTATTATTTATGTTCATTTGATTCAATATGCAATTCATTTCTGGTTTCAACGAGCTAGTAAAGTGACCAATTAGACAAATGCAATTAAGGCTCAAATGATTTATAATTAAGTTCCAGCTTCTTGCCTATTAATTATAAACTCATTTAGTAACAAAATTATTCCACTATAGTATCGTGACTGAGCACTCCCCAACGACATACCATTATGGAAGCAACTCGATCAGTGCTCGTCCAATTACCTTGTCATAAGTGTGTTACCCTCATAGGATATCTTTAATCTCTTTGGGATAACATCTATTCACCCAATATGATCCTATTTTATCTCACGGTAACCATTACATCTTCCTTCATGAAAAGTCAATTACTATCAAATAGTAATAACGTCATTTATCAGAAAGACGAACGACCTATGACCATGTTTACTTTTCATCAACCATGTAGTGCCAATGATAGGATATCATTTACCCATGTCTCGATCTATGAATTTCACTATTGTGAATGACGTTATGTAACACCCCTAACCCGTGTCCGTCGCCGGAACAGGATTATGGGACATTAACAGAGTTTACAGAACATTTACAGATAAATCATGTCAATTATTGTTCATTTTTTCGAGATTATTCGTAGCGTCCCTTAAATGGACCTTCGAGGTCCAATACAAGCATTAGAATCGAGTCGGGACTTAATCGGAAACTCTAAGATTTTTTCTTATGAAAATTTTCACATGACATTTCTAACATAATACAGACCATATAATAAATTTTATTTTTGGCTCGGATTTGTTGTTCCGAAACCACTGTTTCGATTTCACCGAAATTGGGCTGTTACACATTACATACTACAAAAGTTGTACACCCAACACACTAGTCTTCGGTTCCTTATCTATTTGAACTCAGGCTTTTACTTACATCAAAGTGTACGAGTTACGCATACATAGTTCGTCATCCAATCATGATTGAGGTATGCCACACTATAAACGTCACAAGTGAATAAATCCATAAACGGATTGATGATTTATTCTTTTTGTGTCCAGTCCGATGTACTGTCATTCCAGTCAATCACATTTATGTTTCTATCTTCTGGGTGCCTTCTGCTCTGATCCCAAGATAAAACATCTCCCCAATTAGACTTGATAAACGATATATTAGTCTTTCAATCAGTTTGCTCATTTTTTATTAGACTAAGGACATGTTTAGGTTCGTCTGCTAATATAAGTTGTCTTTTCGTACTACGATCTGACCACGTAATACCGCTTAGTATTAGTTTAAACATTAGGCAACCAATGGGCAACATTTGCTTCTTTTTTTTTTTTTTTTTGCATGCAAAAACCATATAAGGACAACAAAGTATATTAATGTAATTAATGAATTTGTTTTATTGATGTCCACGGAACTAACTAAAAATTTGACTAAAGTAACTGCACCAATCAATTAATTATATAGCTACGATGAGCAAAAATATCGATCCCACAAAAACTAAAAGTATTTCTAATTACCGTCTTTCTATTATTTAACCAAAAAATTTGAGTGATTGCTTAAAACTAAAATTAACTAAATTAATTAAATAACGAACACGACAAAGAACAAAACACAAAAGTAATCGATTAACAACCAAGAAGCAAAACAATACCCAAGAAAAATCCACCTAGATTTCATTTGTCACTATCAATCTAAATTACACAATTTCTTTACTTAGTATCTTGATATGTAGAAATCCCTAAATTATACTAATATCTCTTTCGAACATAAGAGCAACTAACTCTAGGTTGATTAATTGAAACTTCTTTCTAATTAAAACCCCTATTATCGCATTAACTCGTGCTATGGATTCCCTATTAGATTTGACTCTAATCCGGTAGATTTATGTCATCCTATTTCTAGGATTGCATACAACTCCACTCAATTACGGAAAATCTACTCTTAAACAGGATTTATTCAACTTTCGATTTAAGCACATAAAATATGGATCAATAATCTAGAAATATTAAATCAAGAATTAAACACATATAATTGAGAACAAGAAACTAAGTATTTATTCAATAAAATAAAAATCAAATGACAAAATCCATCATGGGGTCCATTTCCCTTAGGTATATAGAAAATTAGTTCATGCTTAAAAATAATAAACATCCAAGAGACAGTATAACCAAAATAAATAAAGACACTCATGATAACTTCCTAAGAAATCAAATGGGAATCTTCAATCTTGATGGAAATCTACTTCAAAGTTGACTTTAATGGTGTTTTTTGAGTTGTTTTCTTGAATATCCTATGACGACTCACTCCTATCTTCTTATTTTTGTCATATATACATCTTAGAATGCCTGAAAAACCTAAAAAATATGATTTTCCGTAGTTTAGTGCGCAATTCTATGAAATCGACATGGCCTACCACACATCCATATGGTCTAGCCGAGTAGAATGATTCAGCCCGTGTGGCTACTGTAGCTTGCTCTGACGCTCCAGTTTTCACTTGTTTTTCGCTTCTTTTGCTCACCAAGTGCTCTATTAAACATTAAAACATGAATTTAAAGGGCTAAGGGCATAAAATTCACAATTAACATCGGATAATCATCCAAAAATGCATTAAGAATGAGGTTAAAACTTGTTACTTTTAACACTTATCATTTATTAACCAATCTGTGCGAAAAAAATTACAAGTTTACAAATGAATATACTACACTCAAGGCTCCAGATCCAACAATAAGGTCTGTGAAATAGAGGACCCTACAACCAATTCAAGACCTACCATGAACTCACATATTCCCTAACCCACATCCTTAGTTAAGTGGAACATCATGGAATATTGGATACCCCTCCCTTAATGCACCCAAGCCAGCATAAAAGTAACTCCACTTTGCAATGCCAATTCCATGAGGCTCCGAGTCACTGAATGAAAGATTGTATCCATTTGAAAGTTGCAATTGAGTCTACTATTTGGAAGGGGCACTTAAAGCAATGCTTGGCCTAGGATCTTTACCCAAGATGTAACACCCTACTCGGGTTCGGCAATCGAACCGGGTAAAGGGTGTTACACAAGAGATAAGGTAGACAAAGAAACGGGGCCCTTTGCTGAATACATAAATGTTAGATTGAAGGGTAAGTGGCCTATGAGAGGTATCATTGAAGTGCTAGTCGGGGGTAATGCTGAGTGGGCTGAGTTGAACTCTAAAAGATATGCACGTCTAAAAAGCATCATGTCAATCACCACGCCCTTGAAAAAGTCTAGACCTTGTTTTTATTAGAAAGTCTAATTTTCTGATATTAATGAAGAAAAGGTATTAGACACAAAGGGCAATGATCCTCTTATTGTATCTATTACCATAGCGAGTTCCAAATGAAAAGGATATTGGTAGACACAGACAACTCAGTGGAGATCCTTAATTCATAAGCATTCCACCAACTGGATCTTAAGGACTCAACCTTAGAGAAAGCCATCTCCATTTTTGGCATTGTAAACCAACCAATTTAGGTGAAGAGCTCGATAATTCTTTCAATAACCTTAGATCATGGCTAGCACACCATGATAGAGAGGTCGAGTTTATTGTTTTAGATCATCCCTCAACTTACAATGCCATCTTTGGTCAGCCTATAATAAGAACGACAAAGATAGTTGTAGCTACCTTCTGTATGACTGACAAGTTTCCACTCCCTCTAGCAAGGGGTATATGAAATCCAATCAGCGGACGACCAAACCATGTCACATGGTATCCCTACAACTTACTGAGGATGATAGTGAGTCCCTTCTTGTTGGAAGGTCAATGGCAGCTCATGTAATGGGGCCTTCGATGATCTCGATAACGATAATTAATTAATTAATTAATTATTATCAATAAAAATTATAAGGATAAGGAGAGAGAATTATTAGTTCTTTTTTCATATAAATACTTCCTTATTCAAATAACATAACTTACGTATGTTTCTTTGATGTTAGTTTAATTTATTACACTAACTTTTTTTTGAGGACATTACAAACTTTAATAATAATATTGTTTTTGGTTCGGAATATAAGCATATTCTTCTAATCTATTTTTGGTCAAAGCATATTCTTTCAACTACTAACATAAACAATAGTTTACGTTTCTCAACAAAAAGGCTGAGGTCAGCCCACCCACTAATATTTTCTTATTTAACCCATCTAATATATGGCATTTAACAAATTAGAGCTATTCTGATTTATTTTTAGTTTGATTCTACTTATTTCTTATGATAATTTATTGATTCTAATTCTATTTATAATTTGGAATAACAATTATGACATAACAAATATACAAAGATGATGTTATTGAGACTCGAGCTTCACCGTGTATAAATATTATATGCCAGTTTTGTTTATGTTTATTTTTATTTAGGTTTGACTACTTTTTCGATTATCAATTCCCTCATATTTTGTAACGGTTTACTCTATTTATAATTATTCAAATATGTATATGATCTATTTCGATTGTTAATTCAATCATATTTTATCTAAATCTTATTTCAATCACATTTCATAAATATTACTTATAATTATAATGGAAAATATAAACATATGAATTTATACTATTACTGGATAAAGATTTACCCCCTACTCTTCTATTTATTTATTTTGTTTTAAAAAAATCTATTTATGTTATAGTACCATTTTCAATTTCCGATTCACTTTCCCATCATCACAATCACTTTAACACCACCATGATAGACATCCCATGTTAAGATAATGTTATAGAAGTAAACAATTTAGCTTATTGGATAACGCAGACAACTTTAAGAGGTGAGATCAAATTAGGAATCACAATGGATTGGGGCAAAAGTAGATACTGTAAAATTTATTATCATTTTATTTTACTTCATCATCTACTCTATTCCATTATAAATGTATAATCTTAAAAATTATAGCCGCTTTCATAAATTTTGAATTCATCTATCTCTGTCTCACCTCACCCCTATGTGCTTTGCTTTAATTTAATTATTATTATTTTTTGTAATAACCCGTATTTCAGTGCTGTCGGAAACAATGGTTTTAGGGATACAATTTTGACGAGTGAGTCTATAAATATTATTATTTAATATTTATGAGTCAAATATAGTATTATATTAAATTTTGATTTGATAATTTTTGTTATTTAAATGAATAGTTAAGTTCAAATGGTTTGTCCCTAAGGTCAAGTGGTTTTAGAAAACGATGTATCGGGACCTCATTTCTATAAACCAAGTCCATAATTATTTATGGAGTGATTATATAAGTTTATTGAAATTTGGTCCAGAAAATTTAACATTTGGATAGTTAATTAAATAGAAAAGACTGAATTGTAAAAGACGTAAAACTTAATTGTTATTACTTTACTTGAGTCAAATAGCTATAAACCATGATTGAGGGATTTAAATGGTATTTAGCCCATAATTAAGCATAGTGCACGGTTTGTGTTGTCTTTATTATAATAACGTGATGATTTATATTTAAATAATAATAAAACATGAAAAAAGTGTCATCATCTTCTCCCAATTTATTTTTCTCTTAATCGAATGCAACATTCAAGAAGGGAAGTCATTTTTGCTGATGGAAGCTTTCGTTCCTTGCATGTGTATGGTTGAAGTTCCATTTTCAGTAATTTTTATATTTTTCTGAGATAGTTACAATTTAATTTAGTTAACTTAAACACTGATTTGTAAAATTGTTAAATGTTTTGGTTTATGCCATTGATGAATTTATGATGTTTTTAAAGTTTGATGGTAGATTTATAAGCTTGATAATTAAATAGGACTATTTTGTAAAGTGACTTTGGTTAATTTTAAAGTTTAAGGACTAATTTATTAAAAATATTAAAGTTGCATGAAATTCTTGTAAGAAGGTAATAAATATGGGCTGTATAGGGATTATTGAAATTTCAGCTAGCATGAATTGGAATTAAATGTGGTTAATTTGAAAGTTTTGGGTTTAAGGACTAAATTGCATAAAGAGTAAAATGTTAGGCTTATAAGCTTAAGGTGTAACACCCCTTACTTGTAATCAACACCGGAACCGGGTACGAGGCATCACTAGACTTAACTTACTCAAACATACAACATCGGGTCATAAAATTTCGTTTCAACTTAACACTTTTCATTCGAGATCATAATGTCCCTCTTATAGGTCCACGGGACCTTAAACATACTTACAGAGTGGTTCGGGACTAAACCGGAAACTTTTAAACACTTAAAAAATTTTGACACAAAATCGGGCCACACGCCCATGTGAAGAAAAGGACACGCCCGTGTGGAACTTCACAAGCCCGTGTTCCATACCCGTGTGGATTTATTACTCATTTCGAACCTACAGGGGTTTTCACACGGCCGGACACACGCCCGTGTCCATGGCCTGTGTCCCTCACACGACCATGACACGCCCGTGTCTTAGCCCGTATATAAAAACCTTAACATTCTGTTTCTGAAGTCATCACCCCATAAATGTTACACGGCCAAGGCACACGCCCGTGTCCTTCGACCGTGTGGCGAATTAAATTCCTAATTCAGGTGCAGACCTCACACGACTTGGGCACATTCCCATGTCCTATGGTCGTGTCTTCCACAAGGTCGTGTCTCTGCTCGTGTGGTTACTACAGAGCATACTGACTTGCCAACTTAGCATGCAGGGGGACACATGGCCTAACAACATGCCCATGGGGCTGACCGTGTGTCACACACGGCCTAGACACACGCCGGTGTGCCTACCCGTGTGGACAAGAACAATGCTATTTATCAAGCCCTTATTGCCACCCCTACTTGTACCATCATAAACCACATTAAACAACCAACTCATTCATGCATAATTAGACCAAGTAAATCAACCATGCAACTTACATGTTCATGAATAAGCTCATCCTTTCATAGATTAATAAGAAAGAGCCATCAACTATGGCCTTATACAAAAGAATTCATCTTTGAATGAGCCAACACATTTGGCCAAAACAATATGACATTCAACTAAGTCTAGTCCCTATACATGCCATACTCAAAATGCTAAATCTAACTATACCAAGATGTGTTGATAGTGCGAGTGATCTTCTGATTATCTCCCTATCCCGAGCTGGCTCTTCGACACTATAAAACAAGGGAAAAGAGAAGGGAGTAGGCTTTAAGCTTAGTAAGTCTATATGTAAACAATAAGCATCATACCATATACTATGTAAAAACAATTCATATTCTCATAATCATGCTTACTCATTTCAAACCTTACCACATCCCAAACACATATCATGATCATTGTTCACATTTACTTGCACTTATACCCTACACTTATCACCACAAAGCCACATGTTATTTCACTTAGACAAGTTTCTCGATGAACACTTCGGAATAATGTTAGGTACTTGGTGGTTTCGCACACAGCCCACCATTTAATAATTAACGAGGTGGTATCGCACATAGCCTACCAATAATCACATGTCTACGATGTTATCGCACATAGCCCACCAATGACAATAAATACGATGGTATCGCACACAGCCCATCATTAATAAACAACAAGGTGGTATCGCACACAGCCCACCAATAATTACACATTTATGGATATTTATCCGTACCCATATTTCTATTCCAATGGTTCATTCGAGAATTTCCTCATTTTCTACCATTTTCAATAAATCTCACCAATAGGTAAAAACATATGTAATAAGGATGAATCGTTTACACATAAACTTACCTCGATACAAAATATATCAGTTTGCAATTTAGTCCGTAACCTTAACTTTTCCCCGGTCAAGGTCGATTCCACGTTTTTCTTGATCTATAATGACATATTTAACTCATTAAATCACCACATTATTCACAAATTTTCTAAATTTATATTTTAGCAAAATTGCTATTTTGCCAATATATTTTTGCAAAATTACACTTTTGCCCCTAGGCTCGTAAAATGAAATATTTTCATTTTTCTCACATATCCAAGCCTAGCTTATTTTCTCTCTTATATCAACTCACAATTTCAATTATTTCATGCATTTACTACCCATTTTACAACCTTTACAAAATGGTCCTTTTAGGTGCTTTCATGGAAACACCTTTCACAAAAGTTGTTTATTTGACAACCAATACTTATTTTCTTCCATAAAATTTCAGCAAACATCATAAGAACTCTCATGGAAAATGCCTAAAATTTCAACCATTTTTAAAATAGTCCCCTCTTTAGCTAGCTTAAGCTTTAGGGGTTCCAAAAACACAAAAATCATAAAAAATAACCATCATAATCACTTACTTGCAAGAGGATAGCTTGGATGAAAGTTTGAGCTTAAAAAACCCCTATTCTTGCTAAAATTTTCAGTGGAAGAAGAAATGGGAATAGGAAAAGATGATAGCTTCTTTATTTTATCTTATTTTATTCAATTAAGTCGCCAAAACTCACCTAACCATTGACCACTTGATTTTCTTGTCCCTATGGCTGGCCATCATTTGTCCAATGGCCTAATTGCACATTGACGACCTCTAATTTAATATTCTATAGCTATTAGACACCTCTAGCCTGTAAAACAAAACTTTCGTACTTTATGCGATTTAGTCCTTTTTCACAATTTAGCATACAATCACTAAAATCAACGCACCAAATTTCCATGCATTCATATAATCAAGCCATAATTCATAAAATATTATTAAAAATAATTTCTTTGACCTCGAATTAGTGGTTTCAAAACCACTATTCTAACTAGCCCCAAAATCGGGCTGTTACAACTTCCCTCCTTTAGAGATTTTCGTCCCCGAAAATCTTACTGATAAACAGGTTTGGGTATTGTTCTCTCATGGTTTCTTCCAGTTCTCACGTAGCCTCTTCTACACCATGCTTTTGCCACAACACTTTCACTAAGGCTATGCTTTTATTCCTCAACTGTTTGACCTCTCGAGCCAAAATCTTAATTGGTTCCTCTTCATAAGTCATATTTGGTCGTATCTCAATTTCGGTAGGAGGAATCACATGCGAATGATCGGAGCGATATCGTCGCAACATCGACACATGAAACACGTTGTGTATTATCTCTAACTCTGCCGGCAAAGCTAACCGGTAAGCTACTGGTCCAATCCTTTCTGTAATCTCATACGACCCTATGAATCGCGGACTCAATTTGCCCTTCCGGCCAAATCACAATATTTTCTTCCACGGAGATACTTTCAAGAATACTTTATCAGCCACTTGAAACACAATTTCCTTCCTTTTCAAATCCGCGTAAGACTTTTGTCGATCTGAAGCAGTTTTCAGACTATCACGGATCACTTTCACTTTCTTTTCAGTTTCTCTAACCAGATCAACCCCGTGAATTTGCTTCTCACTAAGCTCGGTCCAATACAAAGGAGTCTGGCACTTGCGACCATATAATGCTTCATACGGTGCCATCCGTATACTCAACTGATAAATGTTATTTTAGGCAAATTCAACCAAAGGTAGATATTTTTCCCAACTACCTTCGAACTCTAAAACACAACATCGGAGCATATCCTCGAGAACTTGAATCACTCTTTCAGATTGGTCATCGGTTTGTGGATGGAACGCGGTACTAAAATTTAATTTCGTACCCAAGGCTTCTTGCAGCTTTTTCCAAAATCTCGAAGTAAACCTTGGATCTCTATCCGAGATAATAAACATTGGCACCCCATGTAATCTCACAATTTCAGCAATATACAGCTTAGCCAACTTGTCAAGTGAGTAATCAACATGCACCGGTATAAAGTGAGCCAATTTTGTTAATCTATCAACGAAAACCGACACAACATCTTTCTTTTTCGAAGTCATAGGTAACCCGTTACAAAATTCATCGTGATTCGGTCCCACTTCCACTCGGGGATCATCACTGGCTGAAGTAATCCCGAAGGTACTTGATGTCCAGCTTTCACTTGTTGATAGATCATACACTTTGTAACAAACTCGGAGATATCTTTTTTCATACCCGACCACCAATACAACTTCTTTAAATCATTATACATTTTTGTGCTGCCCGGGTGTACTGACAAACAACCATTGTGTGCCTCATGTAAAATTTTTTGGATCAACTCATTATCTTTAGGTACACAAACTCTATCATGTAACATCAAACAATCATCTGAACCAACCCGAAATCAGAGTTATTTTCCGATTCACACTGAGCTCTCTTAACCTGCATTTCACTATCATTATTTTGAGCTTCACGAATCTGCTAGAGAAATAATGGTCTAGCCCTCAACTCGGTCAACTAACACCATCATCAGACAATGCTAAGCTCATACTCATACCTCTCAAAGCATACAGGGATTTTCTGCTCAAGGCATCCGCAACCACATTTGCTTTCCCCGGATGGTAATCGATTACTAACTCATAATCCTTCAATAATTCGAGCCACCGCCGTTGTCGCAAATTCAAATATTTTTGGTTCATCAAGTATTTCAAACTCTTGTGATCAGTAAAGATTCGACACTTTTCACCATACAAATAATGACACTAAATCTTCAAAGCAAAAACAATAGTAGCCAACTCCAAATCGTGAGTCGGATAATTCTTTTCATGCGGTTTTAGCTGTCTCGAGGCATAAGCTACTACTTTTCCCTCTTGCATTAGCACACAACCAAGACCATTCATTGACGTGTCACTGTAGAATACAAACTCCTTTCCCGACTCAGGTTGTACCAAAATCAGTGCTTCAGTCAACAATGCTTTCAGTTTCTTGAAACTCTGTTGGCACCTTTCGGTCCATGCAAACTTAACATCTTTATGTAGCAGTCTCGTCAGCGATGTAGCAATCATAGAAAACCCTTTAGCGAACCGTCTGTAGTAACCTGCTAGACCCAAAAAACTCCTAATCTCTGACACATTCCTCGGCTATTTCTACTCCACAATAGCCGAGATCTTACTCGGATCAACTCTAATTCTATCACCCGACACAATGTGTCCTAAGAATCTGACCTCTCGGAGCCAAAACTTACTCTTGCTAAACTTAGCATACAACTGCTTGTCTCTTAGAGTTTACAAAACAGTTCTCAGGTGCTCCGCGTGCTCACTCTTATCCCGAGAATAAATTAGTATGTTATCAATAAAAATGACTATGAATTTAACTAAGTACGGTTCATTAAATCCATAAAGACCGCAGGAGCATTCGTTAAACCAAAGGGCATGACAAGGAACTCGTAATGATCATACCTTGTTCGAAATACAGTTTTCGGCACATCTTACTCCTTAACTCTCAACTGGTAATAGCCAGATCTTAGGTCTATCTTAGAGAACACCGTAGCTCCCTTCAATTGGTCGAACAAATCATCAATCTTTGGCAAAGGATACTTATTCTTCACTATCACCTTGTTGAGCTGTTTGTAGTCTATACATAATCTCATCGACCCATCTTTCTTCTTCATAAAAAGTACCGAAGCACCCTATAGAGAATAGCTCGACCTTGCAAAACCCTTATCCGTTAATTCTTGTAGCTGAACTTTCAACTCTTTTAACTCTAACAGTGCCATCCTAACCAAAATAGTTGCCGTACCCGGAACTAACTCAATGCCAAACTCGACTTCTCTAACTAGAGGGAATCCGGGTAACTCTTCCAGAAACATGTCCAGATACTTGCATACCACAGACACTGATTCAATCTTTACTTCTGACTCTTGGGTATTCAACACAAATGCGAGATAAGACTCATACCCTTTTCTCATGTATTTCTTAGCTACCATAGACGAAATCACTACAGGCAAACTATCTGATTTACTTGATTCAATCCGAATGATATCTCCATTTACACATCTCAGTTCAATAAACTTACTACCACAGTTCACTAAAACATTATGAGCAGTCAATCAATCCATGCCAAGAATTAGGTCAAATTCATCAAACGGCAACAACATGAGATTAGCCGGATAATAATGACTTCTAATCGTCAAAGGACAATTTCTACACACTTTTTCAATTAGCACATGTTTACCTAACGGGTTTGACACTTTTATCACAAATTCTGTAGACTCAACAATCATATTCATGCTAGATACCAATTTCATGCAAATATAGGAATGGGTAGACCCCAGATCAATCAAAGCAACAACAGAGATAGCATGAAGAGAAAAAGTATCCGTTATCACATCTGGAGATGATGCCTCTTCACAAGCGCAAAAGACATAAGTTCTTACAGGTGCTCTACCCTCTGATCTCATAGCAGGATCTCTAAGTACACCTCTACTACTAGTCCCACTTCCTAGGTTCCTTTGTGGTCTACTTTTCGAAGGTACATTGCTCGCCCTTACTTCTTGTTTTCTGTCTTTCTCATCCTTCTCAGGACAGTTTCTAATGAAGTGGTCAGGTGAACCACACTTGTAGCAAGCTCGATTATTTCCCCAACACTCCCCCATATGTTGTCTACCACAATTTGGACACTCCAGTTTATTTAGCTTTGCATTGCCCACGCTTTCCATCGAGGTGGCTTGAACTCTCGAACCCAAATATGTGTTACCATGATCACAGTGTGAATACCCAACTGAAGCAGTTGTCCGAGGGTTCATTTCTTTGGACCTCTTTGATTTGGTTTGGAACAACTTACTCATCAGCCTCTTCCTTGCATCTCGGGCCTCAATCATAGATTTTCTCTTTTTCTTATTCAACTTTTTAGCCTTGCAAGCTCTATCGACCAACACACAAATTCTTTTAACTATAAAATCCCAACTAACAATCTGATATCCTCGTTTAGCCCATCTTTAAATCTCTTGCACATAATAGCTTCCGTAGACATACACTCTTGAGTGTACTTACTGAGTCTGATGAATTTACGTTCATACTCTGCCACAATCATTTTGTCTTGCTTCAATTCAAGAAACTCTTTCCGTTTCTTATCAATGAATCGCTGACTTATGTACTTCTTCCAGAACTCTTCTAAGAAGAAGTCCCATGTCACTCTCCCTTGGAACTATAGATGTCAGCATTTTCCACCAGCGGTATGCCGAGTCCCTCAGTAATGACACAACACATTTTAAGCTTTCATAATGTGTACAAAAGAGTTCATTGAATACCCGCATAGAGTTCTCAAGCCAGAACTCTGCTTTCTCAAGGTCATCATCTATATTGGCTCTAAATTCCTCGGCCCATTGCTTTCGAAGCTTATCGACTGTGGGTTTAGTCATTCTTACTAAATCTATACCTTGAGGAGTTACGGGGACTAGTTAAGGTATAGGAGGAGGTTGAGTATTAGGATTAGCTCGTACAAACTCAGTGTACCAATTACTCATCATGTGGAGAAAGGCTTCCCAAGCCTCTTCTTCTTGACCCAAAGTCTAAAGTCTGCTTTTTACTGGCGCGGTCCCTTGCGCAGGAGCCGGTGCATTACTAGCAGCATCGTCATCAGCAGCTCTATCGGGATTCATTTACTATATGAAAACATAGTTTACAATTGTCAAGAGTCACCACACTATCACAACATATTTATGGCATGTATAGTTAGACCCTCACACACGCTATGGCAGTTCGGGAATCAACTAAACCATAGCTCTGATACCATTAAATGTAACACCCCTTACTTGTAATCAACACCGGAATCGGGTACGAGGCATTACCGGACTTAACTTACTCAAACATACAATATCGAGTCATAAAATTTTGTTTCAACTTAACACTTTTCATTCGAGTTCATAATGTCCCTCTTATAGGTCCACGGGACCTTGAACATACTTACAGAGTGGTTCGGGACTAAACCGAAAACTTTTAAACACATAGAAAATTAACACAAAACAGGGCCACACGCCCATGTGAAGAAAAGGACACGCCCGTGTGGAACTTCACATGCCCGTGTTCCACACCCATGTGGATTTATTATTCATTTCGAACCTACAAGGGTTTTTACACGGCCGGACATACGCCCGTATCCATGGCCCATGTCCCTCACACGGCCATGACATGCCCGTGTCTTAGCCCTTGTGTAAAAACCTTGACATTCTGTTTTTGACGTCATCACCCCATAAATGTCACACGGCCAAGGCAAACACCCGCGTCCTTCGACCGTGTGGCGAATTAAATTCCTAATTCAAGTGCAGACCTCACACGGCCTAGGTACATGCCCATGTCCTATGGTCGTGTCTTCCACACGGTTGAGACACACGGTCGTGTCTCTGCCCGTTCGGTTACTACTAAGCATACTGACTTGCCAACTTAGCATGCATGGGGATACACGGCCTAACAACACGACCATGGGGCTGACCGTGTGTCACACACGGCCTAGACACACGCCAGTGTGCCTACTTGTGTGGACAAGAACAAGGTTATTTACCAAGCCCTTATTGCCACCCCTATTTGCACCATCATAAACCATATTAAACAACCAACTCATTAATGCATAAGTAGACAAAGTAAATCAACCATGCAACTTACATGTTCATGAATAAGCTCATCCTTTCATAGATTAATAAGAAAGAGCCATCAACTATGGCCTTATACAAAAGAATTCATCTTTGAATGAGCCAACACATTTAGCTAAAACAATATGACATTCAACTAAGTCTAGTCCCTATACATGCCATACTCAAAATTCTAAATCTAATTATAACAAGATGTGCTAATAGTATGGGTAATCTTCTGATTATCTCCATATCTCTAGCTGGCTCTTCGACATTATAAAACAAGGGAAAAGAGAATGGAGTAAGCTTTAAGTTTAATAAGCCTATATGTAAATAATAAGCATCATACCACATACTATGTAAAAACAATTCATATCCTTATAATCATGCTTACTCATTTCAAACCTTACCACATCCCAAACACATATCATGATCATTGTCACATTTACTTGCACTTATACCCTGCACTTATCACCACAAAGCCACATGTAATTTCACTTAGACAAGTTTCTCGATGAACACTTCAGAATAATGTTAGGTACTTGGTGGTTTCGCACATAGCTCACCATTTAATAATTAACGAGGTGGTATCACACACAGCCCACCAATAATCACATGTCTACAGTGGTATCGCACATAGCCCACCAATGACAATAAATACGATGGTATCGTACACAACCCATCGTTAATAAATAAAAAGGTGGTATCTCACACAGGCCACCAATAATTACACATTTATGTATATTTATCCATACCCATATTTCTATTCTTATGGTTCATTCAAGAATTTCCTCATTTTCTACCATTTTCAATAAATCTCACCAATAAGCATTTACATCCACACCATGCATTAATAGGTAAAAACATATTTAATAAGGATGTATCATTTACACATAAACTTACCTCGATACAAAATATATCAGTTTGCAATTTAGTCCGTAACCTTACATTTTCCCCGGTCAAGGTCGATTCCACGTTCTTCTTGATCTATAATGACATATTTAACTCATTATCACCACATTAATCAAAACATTTCTAAATTTCTATTTTGGAAAAATTGCTATTTTGCCCCTATATTTTTACAAAATTACACTTTTGTCCCTATACTTTTGCAAAATTACTTTTTTCCCTAGGCTCCTAAAATGAAATGTGTTTATTTTTCTCACATATCCAACCTAGCTAATTCATTTTCTCTCTTATATCAACTCAAAATTTCAATTATTTCATGCATTTACTACCCATTTTACAACCTTTACAAAAAGGTCATTTTAGGTGTTTTCATGGAAGCACCTTTCACAAAAGTTGTTTATTTGACAACCAATACTCATTTTCTTCCATAAAATTTCAGCAAACATCAGAATCACTCTCATGGAAAATCTCTAAACTTTCAACCATTTTGTAAAATAGTCCACTCTTTAGCTAGCTTAAGCTTTAGGGGTTCCAAAAACACAAAAATCAAAAAAAAAATAACCATCATAATCACTTACTTGCAAAAGGATAGCTTGGCTGAAAGTTTGAGCTTCAAAAACCCCTATTCTTGCTAAAATTTTTGGTGGAAGAAGAAATGAGGATAGGAAAAGATGTTAGCTTCTTTATTTTATCTTATGTTATTCAATTAAGTCACAAAAACTCACTTAACCATTGACCACTTGATTTTCTTGTCCCTATGGCCAGCCATCAATTCCCCAATTTCCTAATTGCACATTAAGGACCTCAAATTTAATATTCTATAGCTATTAGACACCTCTAGCTTGTAAAATAAAATTTTCGCACTTTATGCGATTTATTCTTTTTTCATAATTTAGCATACAATCACTAAAATGAATGCACCAAAATTTTCATGCATTTATGTAATCAAGCCATAATTCATAAAATATTATTAAAAATAATTTTTTCGACCTTGAATTAGTGGTTTCGAAACCACTATTTCGACTAGCCCCAAAATTGGGTTGTTACATAAGGTTAATTATTTGAACTATTTGAATTGATTAATTGAGTGAAATTTATTATTTAGATCAAGAAACGAATCAATCAGACTTAAATCGTGGAAAAGCTAAGTTAACGGATTTGTCGTCGGCTTTTTATTCGTAACCATTTTTGTCTAAGTAAGTTCGTATGTTGAATTAACTTATTAATTCCTGCTTTTGGAGGTATGTTAATTATTATTCATGTTAGGCATAGTTAAATTTGTTGATAAATTGCAATTAATGACTTGGTTTAAATTATGGAATTAGTTAAATTGACGAGTATGTTTGAAAAATGAGAAATATATGAATGTATGCTTGAAATGGTACAATGTGAATAAAGATATAAGATTGGAACATGATATGTGGCCCGTATGAACCTCGCGAATGCTTAGGATTCAAATGACATGTCATTAGGGTTATTACAGTTCGGGTGCTGGTCTTGGATGTCCTATCGATGGCATGCCTGCATTTGTTATGGATTCTCCACAGCTCATGTGAGCAACATTGTGTAGTTTAACATCCCGACCCACAGCCGTGTGAGCAAATACAACTACAATTACAAGCACACTTTGTGTGAACATTGTTCCTGTGTATCCGACGTTATTTCATTTGGTTCATCTGGTGTTAAATGTATAAAAAGGAACGAAATATACGAAATGGTTATATGGAACTAGACATTGAATGGAGAAATTTATATGAATTATTTATACGAAATGTGACATACAAAATGATTATGTGTTAAATGTGTAAATAAAATGGTAAAAATAAAATATTTAGATGAAATGGTTATACGAAATGTTTATATGGAAATATAAATATAAAACGGTTATATGAAGTGTTTATATGAAATATTTATATGAATATAGATATGTGAAAATGGACATTTGAAATGAATACTTGAAATAAAGATGTTAAATGTTAAATGAATATGTGATGGTTGGTTTATGTACCAAATGTGTTTTTGGGTATATGTTTGATAACATGATAAAGTTACATGTTTTATATATGAACTTACTAACCTTGTGAGACTTGTGATGTGTATAGGTAATTAATGATATTGAATTATCTTGTAAAATGTTTAAATTACATCCTTTATGGTAAGTTAAAGTTTAAGTTTATTACAAACTTATTAAGCTTTGCGCAAGCTTACCTCGTTTTGGTTTTCTTCTTTGTAGATCGCCAGATTCGAGCTGTTGGTTGATTGCTTATGGAGATCACACTATCCGTTCAACGATTCGGTATAAATTGTAATTGTTTTGATTTAAGTTATAAGTGGCAAGTACTAGGAGTTTTAAAGTTTACTTGTTCATAATTTTTTTGTTTTATGTTTTGGTTATGAAATGTTGTGAAAGTGTTTATTATTTGGTACTTTTGGCATAGCTTTGTTCATGTATGCATAAATGAGTTGAACCATGCCTCGCGAGATTGGTTTGAAATGTGGTAAGATGCTATTGTTTAGATGATAGTTACATACTTATGATTGATGAATGTGAAATGGTTTAAACTTTGAATTGTGGTGCCAATGATGATACATTGGTTAGGCATTTAGGTTGAATGATACATGATATATATATATATATATATATATATTGACATGTTTTGGTATGTTTTAGTGTGCTTTGAATAGGTGAATATGAATGGAAATGGTATGGCTTGAAACTTAAGAAATGGTGGTTGAAATAGCTTGATTTCTAAGTCATCTTTCACGGCCTGAGACATGGGCTGTCACACGATCGTGTACCACACACGGTCACCCCACACGACCATGTGGTCTGTTTGGTTTTAAGTGCAGGATTTTTCACACAGTTCATGAATGTTACACGACCTAGCGACATGGCCGTGTGACCCTATTTTCGAATTGTACACAATTTGAGGACACGGGCGTATAGAGTAGCACCACATGGCCTCAGTCATATTACACGGTCATGTGACCTCTGTTTACAGTATTTTCCACATTTTTCTGTTTTGTTTTAGATTAGTCCTTACTTGTTTCTAAATTGATTTTTAGGTTCCGTAGGCTTGATTTAAGTTCCGTTTTCGCATATATACTATGAATAATGATTGACTATTGATTTATGATGATTAAATTGAACTTTGAATTGTTTTTATTTATTATTGGACTTGTTAATCATCGTAGCATCCCATAAATAACCTTAATCCGGTAACGGAGACGGGGTAGAGTTGTTACATCTTTAATATTTTAATCTTTTAAAAATCAAGTAAATATTGAAACATAATTCTTTAAAAAATATTTAAACATAAGATATATATATTTAATAATATGTTATTACATTTTTTTATACTTTTGATAGTTAATATATGAGGATAAAGAACGGTGTGGGGCAAACAATTATGAGAACCATTCCATACCCATTGGCTAAAGAAAGAATTCATCCCACACTACCTCAATCCACATCCAGCCAACCGATTCAAAACCCATGTTTTACCACCCAGCACCAAACAAAATAATAAAATTGATAATTTCCACATGTAAATTCTTTTTTCCTTTCTTAATCTGTACATGATCTTATTTTATTAACCGGCCGTGACACGGGGACATAGAATTGAAAATTATGTTCATTTGAAAGATGCAGTTGAAACAATAATGCGTGAAAGACAATTGCACCGGTTTTTGGCTCGTCTAGGCCAACCATCAAGATCTGATTTACTTAACCTAATCTTTCTTCCATTAAATTTAGAATTCGAATTTGAGATACTACATCAAAATTCACGATAAAAATATATAAACCTACGTTAATACATGAAATACCATATTTAGGTTCTTTTTTAGTACCATTTTCAAGTTTCAATCCACTTTCTTAGTATCATGAACAGTTGAACATCGCCAAATTAGGTAATGCAGGACATCCGAACCGATCTCTGCTGACCATAATTATGTGATAACGAATTGCATTAAAGTGCAATTAGATCTTCTAAATACAAGCAGCAAGAATTGAACATCATTCTTATACGGTTTAACTTAACAGAAATGGTAGACCAATTACCCAAAACTCATACGTTTAACTTTTCCATTTCCTTCCTCAGTGCATTGGCTCTCACCAAGCTCCCAATGGTATTCACTGCCAACTTGAGATCCTCCAGTGGATTTCCGGGAGCCACTGTCTTGTACAAGTAACTGTCAAATGTCATCTTCTGCACATACTCATCCGCGCACATCTCCACGAAAGCTTCCCTTGCAGGGTTCGATCTGTAGAAGACCTTCTGCAATACATCTAATACCTTGTAGGTTGGCCAGTATTTCTTGTCCCACTTCTCCAAGTACTTCCTCAAGTCCCCTTCATCCACCATCTTCTTCCCATTCTGTGACCCCTCAACAATCGCCTCTGCACACATTCTCCCGCTCTTAGCTGCAAAGTAGATACCTTCACCCGAGCATTTCGTCACATATCCAGCTGCATCCCCAACTAAGGCTACCCTCCCAGATAACCTGCGTGGACGGGGATGCTCGGGGATTGGGTGTGCCTCAACTCGTATAATTTTACCTCCAAGGATCTTGTCCTTTGCTCTGTTTCTAGTGGCTAGCTGGAACTTCTTGATATCATTCTTGTGAGTCACTGTCCCGGTTCCAACTGCAACATGATCGCATTTGGGGAAAACCCAACCATAGAAATCCGGTGAAACATCATCTCCTACGTACATTTCAGCAAGATTCTCGTAGTAAACCATTTTGTCATCAGGGATTTTGATTCTCTCCTGCAATCACAATGCGATTTCATGAATAACCAAACCGAAGATATAAAGTGGAGAACATGCTTTCCTGTCGAAGGCAAAGCTTAGTTGGTGCACACAATCATGGGTTTGATATTAAAATTAGAATCTCTAGCATCTGCAGCCCCTTCCCCTACTTTCAGATTGTGATCTCAGTCTTTTATATCCAAATAAAAAGGACCAATTAGTGTTCCTCGCTTAACCGGTTAACCCTATAGATTACTTCCTTTCTATAAATTTAGTGCATATATTTAACTCTATAAACTAGTGTCTTTCTATAAATTTAGTGGAAAAGAAACACTTCCACAAAAAGGATGAGCCCCACAATGAAAGATTTTGAGCTAAACCATGCATTGAATAAGAACCTGAGATCTTGTTTAAGGGGACATTGAGCTCTTTACCAACAGTCAACCAACAAACATCAAACAATAGTACTACCATAATAAGCATACTTAAGCATCCCAATGGTAAAGAGAAGCCTTTGCTACTGTTAGATTTCAAGTTTAAATCCCCAACTTATATGTGAAAGGGTGTTCGATTATGATCCTAGTTTCTACTTATTCATACATGGATTCTCGGGAAAAATAAGCAAATCAACAACAAATAACTCGAAAATGGGTAAAAATATTTGTAAAAGAAAATTGAAATCTGTCTCAGAACAATTTATATTATATATGCATGTACCTGAAATGCAATGGCGTAATCATAATCGCCAGCATTAATGGCTTTAGCAACACGAGAGTTAGCGCCATCAGCTCCAATCACAGCATCGACTTCCAAAGTGGCTTTGGCTCCCATAGCTCCTTTCTTCCCATCATACTCGGTGTAATGCAAAACATAGGGTTCATCCCAATGTTTAGGCATATCCATCTTTAAGAACAGCCCATTTATAACGTTAGCTCCATTCTCCTTAGCTCTGTCTCTCAAGTAAGCGTCCAGCACTTCCCTTCTCACCATCCCAATGTATTCATGTGGTTTCAACGTTTGCCCGATGTCGACGGCGATGTTGGAGGGCGAAATCATCTTCATTTTGGTGACTCGCCGGTCGATGATATCCAACGGCAAGTCAAATTCACCCACCATGCAAAGCGGGATGGCTCCGCCGCAAGGTTTGCAGTTGTCGAGTTTTCGTTCGATTAGGAACGTTTCTATGCCAGCCTTCGCGAGAGTTTCGGCGGCTGAGCCTCCTGCCGGACCACCCCCTATGATGGCTACCCTGAGGTTGCGGTTGCTTAGTTTTGGAGAAGTTTTGGCGGCTGAGACATGGAATTTGACAGCAGGTTTGGAAAGGGTGGTGGTAGTGGAAGTGGGACTGGGGACGGCGGAGCTACGGCGGAGGCCGTGGAAGGGCTTGAAAGCAATGGAGCTCATTTTTGAGAAATGTCAGAACTGAGGAAATGAAGTCTTCAGTAGGAGTGTTTTTGTTTTTGTAGTAAAAGGGTGGATATGGTTGGGGATATGAGAAGGATGTGACCGTTGGATTTGGAAAATAGACGGTAGAGATTGGGTTATGGATATTAAGAGATAGATTTCGAGTTTTGTGCAGAAATTGCAGTTGAGAGGTGAGATTCGATGAATTCTATGGTTAGCTTTGTGCCACGTCATGTACTCTTTTTCTGGTAAATACGTCCGTTACCTTTCAGCATGCACCTCTATTTTAAATATAATATAAAATGTGAAAATAACATAAGATTTTTTTGGTAGGAATTGTACGGTCGAAATAAAGGTTCAAGGGAAAGCATTTATCACTCTTTTTATTCTGGTTCAAGGATTTAAAGTTTTATGGTTTTCAATTAAAATTAAAAAAAAAAATTATTTAATTGTTGATTCAATCTAATTTTTAATCGGTTTAATTATTTTGTATAAATTTATAATCTAATTTATTTAAAATTACTTTTCGAATCGATACATTAATCAATTTTCGATCCAATTAATATTTAATTTAATTAAAATTTTAAAACACAAATATAAAAATTATAAGATTTATATTTGACCACAACTAAATGATGATAAAATTTACTTTAGTTAATTTTTAATGTTGTGTTATCATTTTATTAATCCACAATACATAGAAGGATAGATGATGAATATATCAAATATTAACCTACAATTATATATTCTCAAACAGTTGAATCTATTTGTTTTACATTTTTTATAAATTTAATAAATTGTCTGTATCTTAGTTTTATATTGTTTTTTAAAATTATTAAATTTAGATTTAATTAAAACACGTTTCCAAAATTATTTATTTGATTTTAAAAAATCTTGTAAAACTAAGAAGCCAAACATACGTGGGAAAATTAGGGATATATGTCAAACTTAAAATAAAATTAGGGATTTAGGTCATTTTAATAAAAAAATTAAAGAAATAAGTCGATTTTAAAAAGAAAAGGCAAAAACACAACCTATATGACACATTTTCAGGTGACGTGGCTTGGAGATAAGGCAAAAACGCGTCCTATAAGATGCGCTTTCACCAGTATATGAAAGCCCTTTAAAGGTAATAAATAATATTTATTTATAAGGAGAAATAGAAGAATTCTAGTTGAATAAGAATAGCACAAATAATATTTATTTAATAGAAAATACTCTCCTAGTCTAACAAGGAGAGATGGGTTGGCACACCCTAGATAATAACACTAAGGTTGCCGCCCCTCTCATGTAATATAAGAGGTTTTGGATCTCTCCTGTATTGGGTCAAATTAGATGTACTTTTTAAACTTTTGACCCAACACTTTATAATTTAATTCAACCCAATATTTGTTTTTTATTTTTCAAAATAAATATTACTTTATTTAATTAATTTCATTAATCAAATTAACTAAATTAGTTTCCCAATTAAATAATTTTCTCAACCTAATTCTTATCCCATTAAAGTCATGACGACTAACCATGACGGTTTTATCGTAAAAAAATCTATAAGAAAATATATTTAATTTTCATACTTAATGCATGCATTCATAAGGACTAATTAATTTAATTCCATTTTCAAAATTCAATTCTTTAATTAAAAATAATTAAATAATAATTTAAAATTTTTAAATTAATTCTCAAGTCGTTTCTACACTTAGTGAGAAAACGCATTCATTTGTGAATGTGACCAATTTATCTAAATTCATCATTTTCATTAATTTATATTCATTTGGTTCTACATGTAATTTATTTATGGTTTCAACGAGCTAGCAAAGGGACTAATTGAAAATATGTAATTAGGGTTCAAATAATTTATAATAAAGATCTAGCTTTTTGCCTATTAATTATAAACTAATACAAGTTGTCTTTTCGCATTACAATCAGACCATGTAATATCGCTTAGTATTAATTAAACATTAGATAAGCATTGAGCCAATATTTGCTTCTATTTTGCTTTGCATGCAAAAATATTAAGGACAATATACAAAGAGTATTAATGTAATTAATGAATGTTTTTATTAAATCAATTTGTTCAAAAAATACAAGTGTACATACACGAAAATATTACACTTATTACACCATATCCAACACAACCATCAATGCTAAAGAAAAACCTTTACTTTCATAACTTCCTTTCACAACAGACTGAAAGAGTCAATGTAGAAAATTATTATCATTGTAAAGGTAAGGGCCCTTAAAAGCTTCAATTGTAACCCTATTACCAAAACCCAACGGGATCCATCAATCAGTAACTGTTTAGTGGCAACAATACTCTTCCATACAAGATAAGGGTTATTACCTTCGAGAGCATCCATATAAATAGGGTGTCGCCAAGCTAAAATAGTTCAAATTACGAAACCTCATTCCTCTATACTTTTTGGGCACACAAAGATTATCTCACGAGGCCCAGTGAATCTTTCTACGATGACTATCGTTTGAACCCTACCAAAAGGAGTTCATCATTTTTTGGTGAGCGTCATAAATATTGAATGGAAGGAAAAATACACTCATACAATATACTAGAAGCGCTTGCACCACTGTTTTTTAAAAAAACTATCATTAGGAAACAACAAACGCGAATCAAATGGCCCATCATGACAAACAAAAATGTCGTGCAGTTGTCCACATTCCTTCGCCTATCATAACAAAAAACTAAGACCTTCTGTGTAAAAAATAAATACAAGGATAGGGGTCCCCTTGTCAAAGTCCACGTTTAGGAACAATCAACCCTACCTAATAGCATCTAGTTTACCCACTTCACATCAAACCCCATTTTCACCAATACAAATTGGAGATAGCCCCAATCAACTTGGTCATATGCCTTACTAATGTCTAATTTCAAAACCAATTCCCATTTCTTACCTCGTCCCTTATGCATTATATGGTGAATAGTTCCAAATGCAGCCAAGATATTATCAGTAATTAGCCGTTTTGGGACAAACACAAATTGAGTAGGCAAAATGATGTGTGGAAAGTACCACTTTAACTGATTAGCCATGACCTTCGAAATAATTTTGTAGAGGACATTGCAAAGAGAAATTGGACACAAATCCTTCATACAGCTCGGGTTATTTAGCCAAGTATCACATTGATAAAAAATGTCCTCCCCTACAACAGACCAACATCGCTGGTAAAAGGCCGGATTCATACCATTAGGGCTTAGTGTTTTATATGGTTGCATCAAAAAAACGACATCATAAAATGCAGTGACTTGGGAATAAGCCAAAAGCGCCTCATTAATATCATATGTAATAACAGGTTAGAGACCTGAAAAAACATCAAACGACAACTCATTTTTATTGGAAAATAAATCCTCAAAATACTAAAAAAACAATCTCACATATAGCAGACTCATTACTACACTGTCGGCCTTGCACATCTGTAAGCACCAAGATATGATTATTTCGTCTCTATTTTGACGCTTAGGCATGGAAAAACTTAGTCTCCACATGGTGTAACCAAAACACCTTCCACCTCTATTTCTAGTACACGACCTCTTGTATGAGTAAACCATTCAAGTCAGACTAAGCATCCGTCATCCAGTAAAGAACGATCTAAACCAGGCTACCTCCTTAACAACTCCACCTTATCCTTCGATTTCTTTATTCGGTCAGCATAGTTTGACCCCAATACCCACTACCACGTCATCAATCTATGAGCACAACCGACCAACTTATAAAAAAAATGCAAGGAACCTGTACTCGACCAGTTGTCTTCAATAACATCCATAAATACCTCCACCATAAGCCACTAATTCTCATACCGAAATTGTCATTTCTTGCATTGGGGAATCGACAAGGAAACTAGTAGCTTAATAGAGTAATGATCCAACGAACTACAAACGTAATTGTACAAACTGTAGTACGGGAATAGTTGGGCCTACTCAGTATTAACAAATACGCGGTCAAACCTCTCCAACAAGCATGACCTCGTGCCTCGACCCTTTTCCTCAAGGAGGTTACAAATCGAAATACAGTCACGGAAGCTCTCCAACCATGCAAAAGTGTAGTCAATGCTTCCCCATTTATCATCAATTGAGAGAAAATTGTTGAAATCCTCTATACTTACTCATGGAAAATTATGTAAAGAAGGCAAAGCTCACAGTAGATCCCAACTAGCTCCATAAAACCACGTAAGCCTCCATTTTACAGAACTGACAACCTTAATAAGTAAGTCAATATGGTTATTGGAGTAACCCTATGCAGAAACTTGAGCCTGAAAATTCCATAGAAATGTCAACCCATCACTCCTACCAATCTGATCAATAGAAAAACAAGTGTCAAATTGGAGAGCCACATGCAATTCTTCCAATTTATTAGAATGAATCAATGTTTCAACTAAAAAGACATAATCAGGCTTATTGGACTTCACAAGCTTTTCAAGACTTATATTGAAATTGTTTGCTTGAATTTTTAATTAAATTTATAGTTTTTTTTTTTGTAAAATGGATGTTTATATAACTCTCATAACCTTTAAGAATTCATTTTCTTATAACTCTTTTAACACCTAAAAATTTATAAGGTACCTTAATTATCTTTATTATAGTTTTGTAACCAATGGTGATGGAGGCCTTATAAATAAAAGGCATGTATAAGCTTTTTGGTACCCCAAGTGAAAGTTGAATCATTTTTTTTTTTTTGGTAAATAAATAAGAGTTTAGCCATAGGATAAAAGTACAACAATACTATTCTCCATCAACCATTGTACGCATAGCGCATTGGACATCTTCCTCCAATAAATCTCTCATATAAGTCGGTGGATTCACATGAATAATCAATTGTTCCATTCCACCTCTAGCCTATCTGGCGATGCGATCTGCTACCTTGTTACTATCCCTTAAAATATGTCGAAGTTTCAGATCCCATTATTTAGAACACTAGTCATGTATTAGCTTAATTTTGCTAGAATTGTTGCCCGCTGCTAACCTCTTCTGTATAACGTTAATTAGCAAAGCATTATCATTCTCTAGGTCCACTTAACAGAAGCTTTGTGCTCAAGCTAGCTTTAATCCTTTAAGCATTGCCCGAGATTCAACCTAAAAGATATCAGACATACTTGTCATCATTTCAAAACCTCCTATCCATCCTCTATTCAGCCCTCTCACCACTCTACCTATAGCCTCCATCGGTCTAGTCATTGACACCAAACCATCCACATTCACTTTTACTCATCCATAAGCTAGAAGTTGCCACCATATCTTAGTCATAGACTTACATGCCCAATGTTCAGTTGCTCCTTCGATATATAAAGGGCTCTCCAAGCTTTGACAATGCTATGAATGTTGGAAAAAATTCGGTTTGAAAATAATTTTATTGCACAGGAAAAAATTAAAATTTTGAAAACCGATCCGATTTGTGATGTTTATAGTAATAAACCCTAACCGAATTCATACATGTGTTTTTAGCATAACGGATGTTTGTTGCTTTCAGCTTTTAAACGATTTTCTTCCTTATTCTCATATCACAGACTGTTTTAAGTGTGGGCTCGAACCAATTGAATCGAAATACAAAACTAAAAAACAAATTTCTCTCTTTTATTTGGGGTGAAAACAAAAATTCTCTCTTCTTAATAGAAACCAATAGAATTTTTATTCTAGGAAAATCTATTAAATAGTTGAGAAAAATTCTCTCTATGTTTTGGCAAAGTAACAATCTCTCAAAGTTGTGTAAATAGCTCTACTGGTGCCATCTATTTATAGGGAGAGAAGGTAGAACCCTTGTTTAATTGTAGAGGTTTATTTCAAATTGAGAAACAACTTTCTAGTCCAACTAGGAGAGGGAAAGGGGTTAATAGGGTGTGTTTCCCCTTATATGTATTATGATGGAGATTCGAGCCTTTCATTGTATTAGGCCCAATTATATGTACTTTCTAGACTTTTAACCCAACACTTTATAATTTAGTTCAACCTATAAATAGTTTTCTATTTTTCAAAATAAACATTAATATTATATATTAAATAATTTTCTAATCTCTATTTTATCCCTAGTAAAATTTTGACGATTTTACCCCGATAAAATTTCGAGAAAATATGTTTAATATTTCACAAATCAACATATTGACTGTGAACAAATGATTTATTTTCATTTTCAGACTTCAAAACAACTCAAAAACCCATTCTTCTAATCATTTTTAAGTAATCCATATAAAATTGCAATTGGATCACTTCTGTTTCCATTTCCATTTTCATTTATATTTTGGAACCTTACATTCATTTCCAAATGGTTCCATTTCTCCATTTCGGAAAAAACCATAATCATTCCTAAATGTTTCTCATTTCTCTTTTTCTATTCATTCCATTCATTTCTATTCAAACACACAATTCATTTCGGGTTTCAGCGAGTTGGTGGAGGGACCGATTAGACATATGTAATTAGGGCTCAAATGATTTGTAGTTAAGTTCCAACCTTTTTCCTATTAAATATGATCTCATTTAGTCATGAACTCATTCCACTATAGTATCGTGATTGAGCTCTCCCTAACAAGATACCATTACGAAAGCAACTACTCACTGCTTGTCTAATAATCTTGTCATAAGTCTGTTACCCTTATAAGATATCATTGATCTCATTGGGATAATATTTGTTCTCCCAATATGATTCTATTTTATCTCATGGTAACCATTTTAATAAGCCTATTTTGCCTGGCCCAGGCCCAAATTAGACAAGACAATAAATAAAAATATTCAAACAGTCTAGTTCAGAATTACATGTCCATTATCGTCCAAATTTAAAAGCCAAAAAACCAAAATACAAAAAAGGGCCCAAATTACATTTTAACCCAACAAAACCCTAAGCCTGAATGGCCCAAAACTTAAACCTATCTTCAGCAAACCATGGAAACCCCAGGTCAGCCATGGCAGCCGCACGCTACGTCAGCACCTCCGTACGCTGCCCCTCTTGCGACGCTAACCCCGTCCTTGCAGACAAAACAAACACGCAACAACACAGAGGTAGCAAGAATAGAAAAAAAAACATTTACAGTTGTAATATTTTCGGCTATAAAAAGCCATTACACAAGTTGTAGTTTTTTTGGGACACAGACACAACAATCGAAACAGAATAGAAAAGTTTCTAAAGGTGGTTTTTTGATTCTGCTCTTTTCATTTTTCATTTTGTTGTTTTATTTTATTTTTTAAAAGAAAGAAAATAGAAAATAAAAGAGAAAGTCGAACCTTTACTGCTTCTTTTTTGCATTTGCGCCACCGTGGACGGTCGAGGTTAGTCGTTTCTGATGAAAAACGACGTCTTGTGGGCTCGGGGGCTCGAAAGGCGAAAAATAGCATTTTTTTACTTTTTCGGCCACCATGAACGGCGTTGCCGTCGCTGGCGGCCTGTGGCCACCACGGTGGTTCGGTGGCCGTCACGGTGGTCCGCGACCGAGATTCGGCTGGAGGGGAAAGGCTTAGAGAATTTTTTTAGGGGGGTTTCACTTTTTTTATGGAGTGGGGAAAATGAATTTTTTTGATAAAAAACTTGACTTATATAGTACCCCCATACGGCATCGTTTTGGGGCAAGCATCAAACGCCCAAAACAGCGCAGTTTTGCCTTGACCCAATCCGATCGACCCGACCCGCCAGGGGATCCGCGTGTTTTCACTTTGACAGGCTAATTGTGCTGCAAGTTCTTCCGCTTTTTAATGGTTTTACAATAAAGGTTTTTATATTTTTAATTTTTACCCTTTTAATTTGTTTCGATTTCATTTTAATCCGCATCTGAACGACGCCGCTTTGGAGGAGAAGGGAAAATTTCCCTTTAGGTCCCTTCTTGTTATTTGCGTGTTCGGATAAGTCCTCCCCTTTTCTTTTTATTTCTAATTTACCCTAAATGCCTGTTTTAAAGTTCAATCAAGTCCCTTTTTTTGTTATTTTTGCTATTCTATTAAATAATTTAATATTATTATTACTATAATTATATTTTATGCTTATTTACTTATCATTATTATTATATTATTGTATCCTTAACTTTATATTATTATTACTATTATTATTGTATTTCCTTTTTGTATTTATTTACCTAATAGTTATTTTTTTATTTATACTTTAATAATTTTAAAACTTTAGATTTTTATTATATCATTATTATTAATATCATCATTATTATCATTAATATTATTATTCTTAAGTTGTTTTACACCATACTTATTTATTATTTGTTTGTTTAATATTAGCTTTTTATTTTCAAATTTGAGTCTTTATTCTTATTATTCGTCCTTTCTATTTTTGGCTTGTTTGTTTTATTTTATTTTCGAACTCATATATTGTCATTTTATTAACGTATTTATTATGTTAGGCTTGTAAGCACCGTAACTTATTTTACATCTCACAATAAAACCACGTTACATTTTACACGATGCATTAAAAATTTTGTTCTTAAAATAAGTAATACCCCGTGTTTTAAAATTCGAAAAGTCGTACCCTAACTTACGGGGTTTCGATTTTCTCGACAAATTCGAACAAACGAACGTTTTAAAATTTTTAAAATAATCTCGGAATTATGAAAGGATCGTGATCTAACTTACAGAATATGATTTCTTTCTAAAATCGAGATAATCAAACATCTTTCAAAATAAATAAGTTTCGGTGTTTATTCCCATTTTCGAGGATTTAAAGCATCATGACCTAACTTACGGGACGTGGTCCTGTTCCCTCGATTAGCGTGAAATACCCCATTTTCTCATGTAATTTTCAATCAAACGATATTTTAACAAAGGATCGTATTTCAAATTTCTTCAAAATTCAATTTTCGACACTAAGACACTAATTAATCAACTAGGTACCAATTTTGGGCGTTACGAGGGTGCTAATCATTCCTTGTGCGTAACCGACTCCCAAACCCGTTTTTTCGAACTTCATGGACCAAAATCGTTGTTTTAATAAATTAAGCCGTTTATTAAAAACAACCACTTTTCGAGGTGATCCAATCACACCTCATCAAAAAAAGATTGGTGGTGACTCCCTTTTTTTCCGTTTTCATTTTTAAAATAAAAGTCAATCGACTTTTCAGAAAATGGTTTCGACAGCTTGGCGACTCCACTGGGGATATACCCGAGAGTAAAGCCGTAAATTGATTATTTTCTGTCCTTTTGTCAAAAATTAGAAATCCGATTTAAAATTACGATCTTTTCATTTCATTTTTGTGGTTTGCGTCATTAGATATGTTTGCTTTTGGTTCGAGTCTCTTATTTTACTTTCGTGTATCATATTGCATACTCGTTCGATTTTACCCCTCTTAAGTGGGAGCGAGAAGCTATTCCTTCGTGAGGTCTTCACCTCCATATAGGATAGTGGATCGCTTTCGAGATACATCCGTACCTATATCTTTGTGAGATTTTCATCTCTGTATAGCCATAGGGAAATGTATTCCCCTGAACTGAACTCAGTCCATATGAGCCTATAATGGGTGAGGATCGAGGATCTACCGATTTAGGTACCTTTACTCTAGAACCAAACCCCATATAGCGAGCCCTAAGAGCCGCCTTAGGTAAAATTACGCCGAACCCTAGTGGTCACCCGAATAGGTGCTTGACTATTTCCTATTTGCTTTGAGTTCTATTTTGTTACATAATACTGACTTGTTGTGTTTTGCTCTGACTGTGATTGCATGGAATTTCATCTTAAAAAGGCATTGATTTACATTCGGTTACTAAGTAGAGAGCTTATCATGGAAAAGGGGTTTCTTGATAAAGTGGAAAATAATACGGTTGTCCGAATTTGGTCCGAGAAAATGTAACAAGAGAAAGGTGATAGTCTTTATAAAAGGGTACGTGTCGGAGTTGTGGGATTTTACTCGTATCAGTGTAACCCAAAATAATCTTCAAGAGATGAAGGAAATATGGGATCAGCGGGATGACGAGATCAGGCAGCTATTCTACAGCAATTATGGTGATTTGCCCTATCTACTCGACATCCAGTGGACAAGCACCTATTCTGAGCTCTCACCCAATATTAGAACCCTACTTATAGCTTTTTTACCTTTGTAAAGGTGGATTTGGTACCTATTGTAGAAGAGTATACAACCTTTTTCCATTTGCTCGAAGATTCAAATTGACAAGGTTTACTCTAGAGCTACCAACATCCCAGCGTTCTTAAAAAAGCTGATGAACATCACGAGAATGAGCGAACAGTGGGTTGCAGCCCGAATCAAGTAGAAATGTGGTAACAAGTGCATTCCTTGGAGAAATTTGAGGGATTTAATCCTAAGACATCCTGATATAAAGAAAAGGATTGATGTCTTCGCTCTGAGCATTTATGGATTGGTGATCTTCCCCAAGGCTTTAGGGCATATAGACGAGGCGGTCTTCGATTTATTTGACCGACTTGATAAACGGGTCACACCCGTTTCCGTAATTTTGGCTAAAACTTTTAGATCCTTGAACGCATGCCGAAGGACAGGCGAAGGGAGATTCATTCGATGCGCATAGCTCTTACTAGCATGGTTCCACAACCATTTTTAAAAAGTGGAAAAGGTCTCATATCGAATTTTCTTTGAAAGATATTCTCTCCTGAAAGAGATAGTGGCTACACCGAGACGGGATGATATTGTGGAGGAAAAGTGGATGATGATTCTCTAAAATCTGCAAGAAGAAGACATAGAATAGAGAGCCCCTTGGATGGTCCCCGACGAAATCTTATATCGATGTGGAGATTTTGATTGGGTTCCCATGCTTGGGATATGGGGAGCTGTCAGGTATGCTCCCCTAATCGTGTTAAGGCAATACAGGTCAAGACATTTCATGCCAGTAAAACAAGGGTTAGCTTAGTGCGAGTTCGTATACAAGGGAGATAATTACAAAAAGAAAGTTCGTGAGATATCAAACGCCTGGAACCGAACTCGTAGAATGAAAAGGCTTACTGTTAATCCAATGACTACCCCTGAGTATGATAGGTGGTGGGGTCAGAGAATCAACGACAACATCCCTACGTCAAATCAAGAAAACATCCGATCAATAGAATAACACTTGCAGGTGGTCCCATCTGAACTAGAGATCATCAAAGAGGATTTTGAGAAGAAAAGTTCAAACTAGAAAAAATGATCGAGCAATTGGAGGGGGAGAAAATGTAGCTGGGGATAGATGTCGATGTCTAGAAACTAAAAGCCGAGAAACTGAGGAAGGGAAAGAATACAGCCGAAGAAGATTTGGACAGTTTGAAAACGGATGATAAGAAGCTACGAATATCAATAAGAACCACTGGTTTGGGTAAACCGTCAAAGCAATGGCAACAAAAAACCCAAGAAGAAAAGATTAAAGCTGATCAGTGGGAGAAGAAGTTCCATGATACTCGAATACGGGAGGACGATTTAAAAAAGAGCTTGTTGGAGAGCCAAAATGAAAAGGAGAAATTAAGAGCTCGGGTGGAAGAGTTAGAAAAGTCACTACATCAGCATCATAGTCGCAACTCCGTAATCGAATTAAGAGCAAGCCTAAGCAAGATTGAGGAACTAAAAAGGAGGATAGAAGAACTTGAAACCGCGCTGCAAAACTGTAAATTCTGGGTTGAGCTACTGGAAGCAAATAATGAACGGTAGAAAGAGCAACTTCAATGATCTCAAGACTAGGTTAGGGATAGGGATTACGTCATGGGTGAAGCCTTGGCTCAAGTGCGAGAGGTGGCTAATCACTTACAAACCTTGGCGGTCTAGGCTGATGTATTGAGTTTGAAATATGAGTCAGAGTCAGATCGAGGCCGATGTTAGCTTGGCTTCTTAAGTAAGTCAATACCTTAAACATTAGGGCAAAGCCATATATGTAATCCATTTTATGTAAAAAAAAATTATTTTCTAGAAAAGTTAATCTCATGAAATTGAATCAGAATTAATCCATTTTTCTTTTCTGTATTCTTTGCATTCATGCATTAGCATTGCATTGCATCATGTGCACTAAAACTTACAAAGAGACTCTAAAATCGTGGAAGTTACCCTGGAATATCATTACGGTACACGAAGAAAGACTAAAGCCATAGACCAAAGGTTGGAAAGATTGGAACAAATGTAAAAAGAGATGCAGGATCAACTGCAAATACAAATGTAAGAACAGTTGGCCAAAATCCAACAGGATATGAGGGATCATATACTAGAATCCCAAAGAAGCATGATGAGCCAGTTAACAGAGTTGCTGGCTAGGGGGCTAAAAAAAGGAAAGAGCCCCATGATCAATACCGGAGACGACAACGAGGACCCGACTTATCCTCCAGGCTTCACCCCAACAAACACCCAAGTACAACTACAAAGGGTGTCCGCCAACATCAAACATCAATATCATACCGGTACTTCGGCATTGATAAACTTCCCGTCTGGTTCAAGCTCTAACCCCAAAGATAATCCAGCAAATCCCGTTGTCCCTAACATTGATGATATAACGGAAATGGGAAAGGCGAGAGTGGAGCCCCCAAAGTAACTGGAAGACCGATGCAAATGGCTAGAAGAGAAATTCAAGACGTTGGAAAGCCCTGATTACCATTGTGGAATTGATGCTAAGGAATTGAGCTTGGTCTCAGATCTAGTACTCTCTCCAAAGTTCAAAATGCCGGAGTTTGAAAAATATAACGGCGCCAGCTGCCCTGAGGCTTACATTACAATCTTCTGTCGGAAGATGACAGGGTATGTCAATAATGATCAGTTATTAATTCACTGTTTCTAAGACAGCTTGACCGGAGCTGCGGCCAAATGGTATAATCAGCTAAATCGTGCCCAAATTAATTCGTGGAAGGACTTGGCATAGGCCTTTATGAAACAATATGTCCACGTGACAGATATGGCGCCTTAAAGAATCACATTACAGAATATGGAGAAAAAGGCAAACGAAACCTTTAGGTAATATGCTCAAAGGTGGAGGGAAGTCGCCACGCAAGTCTAACCGCCACTACTAGAAAAGGAAACAACCATGCTCTTCATTAATACCTTGAAGGCACCTTTTATCAATCACATGCTGGGAATCGCAACTAAGAGTTTCTCGGTTATAGTGATGTCTGATGAAATGATAGATAATGCAATAAGGTGTGGAAAAATAGAGGTCAGGGAAAACGCCAACAGGTCGGCCTTGAGAAAAAGAGAAATTGAGGTAAATAATGTGAGCACGTATAACAAAGGTTATTCGAAACTAATCAATGTGAGCAAACCGAGATCGGTAACCACTGGCCATCAAGGCCCACCAAGACAAGAGTCCAATGCAAGGCAAAATACGGAGAAACTCCAGTTTACGTCTATTCCAATGACGTATAGGGAATTGTACTAAAGTTTATTTGATGCACATGTTGTATCCCCTTTCCACCTAAAACCAATGCAACCCCCATACCCTAAATGGTACGATGCAAACGCCCAATGCGAATACCATGCGGGAATCACAGGACACTCGATAGAAAATTACACTGCTTTCAGAAAGTTAGTCGAAAGGCTCATCAAAATGGGTATTGTAAAATTTGATGATCCATCTGGTGTAGAAAATTTGTTACCCAACCATGCTGATAAGGGGATAAATGTGATAATCGAGAATGTGGGGAAGAGAATCAAGATGAATATTGCAGAAGTGAAAACCCCGGTGAGAGAGGTTTGGAAGAAAATGCTAGAAAGAGGATTAATCACACGAGATTTAGAAGAGAGATCCCGAGAAACAAGGAACCATTGTGAGTTCCATGATGAAGAAGATCATGAGATTCAAAAATGCAGTGAATTCAGGGCCCTAGTACAAGGTCTAATGGACAACAAGGAGCTGGAATTCTTTGAGTATGCCGAAGGAGAAGATGTGTGCGCCTCTGAAGGAGGGTCGACAGAGAAGGTCTATAGGGCCAATCACCTGGTGGTAATCATCTCACGACCAAAAACCAATGAAGTCGGAGCACAAATTGCACCAAGGGTCATAATCTAAAAACCCATTGCTTTTCCTTATAAAGATAATAAAAGGGTACCTTGGAGCTATGACTGTAATGTGACAATCCCTGGAGAGGGGAGCCAGGTCAGGACACCTGAGGAAGGTCAAGACGTAGGTTTCTATACATGTAGCAGAAGATGCTATGATACCCCGAATACAAAAGCTGAACTTGTTAAAGGAAAATCTTTGGCGAGTGAGCAGAAGAAAGAAAAGCTGGCCAAACCAGAATTGCCTGTTAGTGAACCAGTAAATGAGAACGAGGCAAAAGAATTCTTGAAGTTCCTAAAACACAGCGAGTATAGTATCTTAGAGAAACTACATAAGCAGCCAGCTCGCATATTAGTACTGGCTTTACTCTTAAGCTCGGAGACGCACCGTAACGTGCTAATGAAGGTGTTAAACGAAACCTATGTCGTTGAAGATATTTCAGTAAACAAGCTAAACCGTCTTACCAAAAACATAAGCGCCGATAATTTTATCTTTTTTAATAACAATGAAATACTGCCAAGGGGAATGAGATCCACCAAGGCTTTACACATTACCACCCGCTGCAAGGGGTATACATTACCGAGGATACTGATTGATAATGGATCAGCACTGAATGTCTTGCCCCTGTCCACATTGAATAGGTTGCTTGTGGACAGCTCTCATATGAAGACATGCTAAAACATAGTGATAGCATTCGATGATACTGAAAGGAAAGTAATGGGAAGGATTGAGATACGCCTCTTGATCGGTCCAAACACATACAAGGTAGACTTCTTGGTGATAGACATCAAGCCTTCTTACAATTGCCTATTGGGGTGGCCTTAGATTCACTCGGCAAGGGCAGTACCATCATCACTGCACCAAAAGCTAAAGTTGGTAACGGAGGACCGACTGGTAATGATAAATGTGGAAGAAGACATTATTGCATCGGTTACCAGTGATGTGCCATACATAGAGGCTGATGGTGAAGCGATAGAATGTTCTTTTTAATAGTTGGAATTTGTGAACACAACCTTCACCGTCGAGGGAAACAAGATCCCAATGCCAAAAATATCCAAAGCTACGAGGATGAGCTTACAACTGACAGTGGGAAAATGAGCATTGCTTGAAAGGGGAGTTGGGAAACACCTCTAAGGACGGGTCGAGGTACCGATCTTGACTAACAAACGGGATCGCTTTGGCTTGGGGTATAAGCCAAACATGAAACAAAGAAAGAAGGAGCTAGAAAAGACGCAAAAGAGAATAAGAGCGCGATTAAGCGAGGTAAAGGTCAAATGGGAGCCAATGACCTTTCCCTATATATCCAGAACAATCGTGTCAGGAGGAATTATTCACCCTGAATGGAAGATGACAAGAAAAGAAATTGCTAAAGATATGATGAGAAATATGAGCATCAATACCATATCTGAAGAGGAAATGGTGGAAGAAAACTTATAGGGCATTCGCCCTTATGAGCCTAGAAGTGTTCTGAACAGTTGGATTGCGGAAGAGATTCTTGTAGTTTTTAGAACTGATTAAGAGTAATGTTCAAAACACGCTTGTTGCTTTAAGCCTAGAAGCAATAAGAATCCTTTTGTGAAATAGGCTCATGTCCAACATCTTTATTTCAATGAAAAATGCATTTTTGTGTCTCACTCTGAGCAAATATTCTTTTATTCCTTCATTTCATCCATATTCATACCATGCAAATAACTATTCTTAGATTCATTTTTTCTTTGGATATTCCTTCATGCCTACAATAGGTCTCCAGATATCAACGACATGAGCGACACTGCTATTGACCCAGAATCTCCTTTTGAGCGAGATATGTGTCTAGAGGGATCTCAGGATTTTGAAGATGACAGAGACTGTAACTTATCTCTGGATTTGTTAAAGATGGTAGAAAAAGAAGAGAAACAGATTTTACCTCACAAAGAGATAGTAGAGATTGTGGTCTTGGAAGAAGGAAAAGAAGTGAAAATTGGAACTTGCATAGTCGAAGAAACAAAACGAGATCTCATTGAGTTACTTCAGGAATTCAAAGATGTCTTCGCATGGCCGTACCAAGATATGCCCGGGTTAAGCACTGATATTGTGGTACACCACCTCCCCTTAAAAGAAGAGTGCAAGCTAGTTTAGCAGAAGCTCCGAAGGATGATACCCGATGTTGTGATAAAAATAAAAGAAGAGGTCAAGAAGCAATTAGATGCTGGGTTCTTAAAAGTGGTTAAATACTCAGAATGGGTAGCCAATATTGTCCCCATCCTTAAGAAAGACGAAAAGTAAGGATGTATGTAGATTACAGAGACTTAAACAAGGCCAGCCCAAAAAACAATTTCCCATTGCCTCACATTGACACTTTAGTGGACAATACGACAGGCTACTCACTGTTCTCCTTCATGGATGGCTTTTCTGGATACAATTAGATAAAGATGCATCCTGAAGACATGGAAAAGACCACATTCGTAACCTTTTGGGGAACATTTTGCTATAAGGTGAGGCCATTTGGATTAAAAAACGCAGGAGCAATATATCAAAGAGCCATGGTAACCTTGTTTTATGACATGACGCACAAAGAAATTAAGGTTTACGTTGATGATATGATTGCAAAATTCGAACAAAAAAGGAGCACGTGCAATTTTTAAGAAAATGTACTTTCGGGGATAGGTCAGGAAAACTGCTAGGTTTCTTAGTCAGTAAAAATGGAATTGAAATCGACCTAGACAAAGTCAAGGCTATACAATAATTGTCTCCGCCGTGCACTCAAAAGAAAGTTCAAGGTTTCCTAGGAAGACTAAATTACATTGCTCGGTTCATTTCATAGCCAACTGAGAAATGTGACCCCATATTCTGTCTTTTTAAGAAACACAATTAAGGCGTATTGGATGATGAATGCCAGAAAACTTTTGACAAGGTAAAACAGTAACTGTCCAATGCCCCAGTGTTGTCACCACCTAGTCCAGATAGGCCACTGATACTGTATTTGACTATATTTGACAATTCCATGGGATGTGTGCTTGGCCAACATGATGAGACAGGAAAGAAAGAAAGGGCGATATACTACCTCAGTAAGAAATTCACTGAGTGTGAAATGAGATACTCGCCAATTGAGAAATTATGTTGTGCCTTGATCTGGATAACTCAGAGATTAAGACAGTACATGTTGTACCATACGACTTGTCTAATCTCGAAACTAGACCCTCTAAAGTATATGGAGTCGACTACTTTTAATGGAAGGATGGCTAGATGAAAAATTCTGCTTTCCAAATTTGACATAGTCTATGTGAACCAAAAGGCTGTGAAAGGGAGTGCAATAGCAGATTTTCTAGCCAGTAGAGCTCTAGAAGATTACGAGCCTTTGAACTTTAATTTTCCTAATAAAGATCTAATGTATATGGCAACTACCGAAGAAGGCGCTCCAGAAGATCACCTTTGGAAACTAAACTTTGATGGAGCATCAAATGCTGTTGGTAACAGAATTGGGGCAGTCCTGGTATCCCCAAGCAGAGATCAGTATCCATTTACTTGCAAATTGGATTTTGATTGCACAAACAATATGGCCGAATATGAAGCATGTATCATGGGAATTCGTGCAGCCATAGAACACAAAATTAAAGTGCTGGAGGTATATGGAGATTCTGCATTAGTGATCTATCAACTCAAGGGGGAATGGGAGACAAGAGATCCTAAGCTGATTGACTATAAAAGACTGGTCCTGGAGTTGATGAGGAGTTCGATAATATCACTTTTTGTTACCTTCTGCGATATGAAAGTTAGATGGCTGATGCCCTGGCTACTTTGGCCTCCATGGTCAAAGTAAACAAACAGGAAGATGTAAAACCTATTCAAATGTGTATTTACGAGGCTCCAGCTCATTACCACAACATCAAAGAAGAAGAAGAAAGAGACGATCACCCTTGGTATCATGATATATTGCGATATCTGAAGGATCATGAATACCTTGACCAAGTAACTGAAAATGATAAAAGGACTTTGAGAAGACTGGCCAATCACTACGTCTTAGATGGGGAGATCCTATATAAAAGAAGAGAGGATCAGGTGCTATTAAGATGTGTGGATGCTGTTGAGGCTAAGAAAATCTTGGAAGAAGTCCATGAGGGTGTCTGCGGAACACATGCTAATGGTTTTACAATGGCCAGGCAAATCATGAGATTTGGGTATTATTGGTCCACCATGAAAGGGGATTGCATCAATTATGCCAAGAAGTGCCAGAAGTGCCAAATTTATGGGGACAAGATTCATGTGCCTCATTCACCTCTTCATGTTATGACTTTTCCATGGCCTTTCTCTATGTGGGGCATAGATGTCATTGGGACAATCTCGCCAAAAGCCTCTAACAGGCATCGATTCATCTTTGTGGTCATCGATTACTTCACCAAGTGGGTAGAGGCTACTTCATATGCCAATGTCACCAAGTCAGCAGTCAGCAAGTTCTTAAAGAGGGAGATCATATGCCAGTATGGAATGCCAGAAAGGATCATATCAGACAATGCATTGAACTTGAACAATAGCACGATAGTAGAGGTTTGCAGTCAGTTCAAAATTAAATACCGCAACTTGTCACCATATCGCCCAAAAATGAATGGTGCAGTTGAGGAAGCTAATAAGAATATCAAGAAGATTGTGAGAAAGATGACTGAGACTTATAAAGATTGGCATAAGAAGTTACCATTTGCTCTTTATGCTTATCGAACTTCAGTCAGGACCTCTACCGGGGCAACTCCTTTCTCATTGGTGATATTCCTTCCCTTCGAGTCTTGTCAGAGTTGAAGTTGGATGAAGCAGAATGGATCCAATCTCGATATGATCAGATAAATTTGATCGAAGAGAAAAGGCTGAAAGTTATCCGTCATGGTCAAATGTACCAGAAACGAATGATGCGAGCTTACAGCAAAAAGGTTCGCCCCATAGAATTCCATGAGGGGGACTCGGAATTGAAGAAGATCCTACCCCTACAAAAGGATTTTAGAGGAAAATGGATGCCAAACTGGGAAGGACCTTATGTGGTAAAGAAGGCCTTTTCTGGAGGAGCGTTGATATTAACTAAAATGGATGGCAAGACTTTGCCTAATCTAGTGAATTCAGACTCAATAAAGAAGTACTTTGCTTAAAAAACACAAAAACAGAAAAACAGAAAAGAAAAGGAAAAAAAAGGAAAAGAAAAAGAAAAAGGAGAGGCCAAGGCAAAAACCCGCAAAGGGCGCCTTGAGACCAATGGGCTTTTGAATTGAAAACCCGTGAAAAGGCAATTCAAATTTTGATTGAAGGTGGGGCACGCAGTAGTCTTATAGTGCCTGAATTAACCAGGAGGAGGTATGTTACATCTTGGGGCAATGACAAAGTACTGTAGATCTCCTAAACACATGTTGAGCTCAAAATGGTCCTCAAGAAGTTCGTACAGAGAAGCTCAGGCTACGATATCTAGGGCACTTATTTGTCCCCTCACTTATTTTGTATTCTAGTAATGTTTTCTTTCTTTAATTAATCTATTCTTTTTAGATTTTTTTCTTGATAAATTTCAGTTTTGTCCATTATTATGATCCTTTTCAAGCATTTTGCTTTGAAATAACGATTAATGGACTAATAATATTTTCACAAAAAAGTTCTGCATATTACTCTAGAAGCTTCTAAATAATACAAGAACCTGAAACATAACTATTATTTAGAACTCACCAAACCTAAGGGATGAAAATATTTGAGAAAGAAGAGTCTAAATTGTGACTATTTCTTCGAATTTTCTGTCAAAAATATCATCTGAACAAGAAGACAGGATATTACGTCAGTGATACAACCTTGATGAACAATGAGCAATGACAACCTAAGCATTAGAAAGGGATCATTCTCGCAAAATGACATTCCACATTCATGCGAATATCATTCATACACGTCTAATTAGGAGCATTTGATTCATTCTAATCATGACATCCTAATCATTGGGCATAAGTATAGGCCCATGAAATCGATTCTACAGGTCATGTCGCAAGATCGGTGAATCCACAAATTTCATCTCCCTGAAGTAGCAGTGGAGCAAATTGAAGTTGTAGATCTTATCTCCTTGAAGTTGTAGATCTTATCTCATTGAAGTTGCAATGGAGCAGATTGAAGATAGCAAATCGTATTTCCCTGACGTTGTAGTGGAACAAATTAAAGCTACAAATTATGGCCAAACCTTATCTCCCTAAAGTTGCAGTGGAGCAGGTTGAAATTACCAATCATTATCTCCTTGAAGTTGTAGCGGAGTAGATCGAAGCTACAAATCTCTTCTCCCTAAAATTACACCGGAGTGGATCGAAGCCACAATCCTTATCTCCCTGAAGTTGCAGTGGAGCAGGTTGAAATTACCAATTCTTATCTCCTTGAAGTTGCAGTAGAGTAGATCGAAGCTACAAATCTCTTCTCCCTAAAATTACACCGGAGCTGATCGAAGCCACAATCCTTATCTCCCTGAAGTTACAGTAGAGCAGGATAAAAATACACAAACCTTATCTCCCTGAAGTTGTAGTGGCACAGGTTGAAATTACCAATTCTTACCTCCTTGAAGTTGCAGCGGAGTAGATCGAAGCTACAAATCTCTTCTCCCTGAAAGTACACCGAAGTGGATCGAAGCCACAATCCTTATCTCCCTGAAGTTTTAGTGGCACAGGTTGAAATTACCAATTCTTATTTCCTTGAAATTGCAGCGGAGTAGATTAAAGCTACAAATCTCTTCTCCTTGAAATTACACCGGAGCAGACTAAAACCACAAATCTCATCTCACTGAAGTTATAGTGGAATAGATTGGAACTATAAGCCTTATCTCCCTGAAGTTGCAGTGGAGTGGACCGAACAATTTCTATACCCCTGAGGATGCAGTGGATTGGAATAAAGCTACTCGAAGAAAAGAAGGGCCAAAAGAAGTCGAGACCTGGCAACTCCAGGCAGAATTGGCCCTTTTTAAAGTCTTTGCTCTATTTTCGTTACAAGACAATGAGTAAAGAGGGGTAACTGTAATAGGCCTATTTTGCCTGGCCCAGGCCCAAATTAGACAAGCGAATAAATAAAAATATTAAAACAGTCCAGTTCAGAATTACATGTCCATTACTGCCCAAATTTCAAAGCCAAAAACCAAAATACAAAAAGGGCCCAAATTACATTTTAACCCAACAAAACTCTAAGCCCGAATGACCCAAAACCTAAACCTATTTTCAATAAACCATGGAAACCCCAGGTCAGCCATGGCCGCCGCATGCCACGTCAGCACCTCCGTACACTGCCCCTCTTGCGGCCCTCACCCCGTACCTACAGACAAAACAAACACGCAACAACACAGAGGCAGCAAGAATAGAAACAAACAAAAACATTAACAGTTGTAATATTTTCGGCTACGAAAAGCCACTACACAAGTTGTAATTTTTTTCGAGACACAAACACAGCAATCGAAACATAATAGAAAAGTTTCTAAATGTGGTTTTTTTATTCTGCTCTTTTCATTTTTCATTTTGATGTTTTATTATATTTTTTAAAAGAAAGAAAATAGAAAATAAAAAAGAAATTCGAACCTTTACCGCTTCTTTTTTGCATTTGCACCACCGTGGACGGCCGAGGTTAGTCGTTTTCGATGAAAAACGACATCTTGTGGGCTCGGGGGCTCGAAAGGCGAAAAATGGCATCTTTTTTTACTTTTTTGGCCACCGTGAACGACGACACCGTCACTGGCAGCTGGTGGCCGCCATGGTGGTCCGGCGGCCAGGATTCGGCCGGAGGGGAAAGGCTTTAGAGAATTTTTTTTGGGGGGGTCATTTTTTTTATGGAGTGGGGAAAATGAAAATTTTTTTGATAAAAAACTTGACTTATATAGTGCCCCCATACGGCGTCGTTTTGGGGCAAGCATCAGACGCCCAAAACGACGCAGTTTCGCCTTGACCCAATCCGACCGGCTTGACCCGCCAGGGGATCCGCGTGTTTTCACTTTGACGAGCTAATTGCGCTGCACGTCCTTTCACTTTTTAATGGTTTTACAATAACACTTTTTTATATTTTTAATTTTTACCCTATTAATTTGTTTCGATTTCATTTTAATCCGTATCTGAACGACGCCGTTTTGGAAGAGAAGGAAAAATTGCCCTTTAGGTCCCTCCTTGTTATTCGCGTGTTCGGATAAGTCCTCCCATTTTCTTTTTATTTCTAATTTACCCCAAATGCCTGTTTTAAAGTTCAATCAAGTCCTTTTTTTTTTGCTATTCTGTTAATTAATTTAATATATTATTACTATAATTATATTTTATGCTTATTTACTTATCATTATTATATTATTGTATCCTTAACTTTATATTATTATTACTATATTTTTGTATTTCCTTTTCGTATTTATTTACCTAATATTTTTTATTTATACTTTAATAATTTTAAAACTTTAGATTTTTATTATCATTATTATTAATATCACCATTATTATCATTAATATTATTATTCTTAGGTTGTTTTACACCATACTTATTTATTATTTGTTTGTTTAATATTAGCTTTTTATTTTCAAATTTCAGTCTTTATTCTTATTATTCGTCCTTTTTATTTTTGGTTGGTTTGTTTTATTTTATTTTCGATCTCATATATTGTCATTTTATTAACGTATTTATTCTGTTAGTCTTGTAAGCACCGTAACTTATTTTACATCTCGCAATAAAACCACGTTACATTTTACACGATGCATTAAAAATTTTATTCTTAAAATAAGCAATACCCCGTGTTTTAAAATTCGAAAAGTCGTACCCTAACTTACGGGGTTTCGATTTTCTCGACAAATTTGAACAAACGAACGTTTTAAAATTTTTAAAATAATCTCGAAATTGTGAAAGGATCGTGTTCTAACATATGGAATATGATTTCTTTCTAAAACTGAGATAATCAAACATCTTTGAAAATAAATAATTTTTGGTGTTTATTCTCGTTTTCGGGGATTTAAAGCATCATGACCTAACTTACGGGACGTGGTCCTTTTCTCTCGATTAGCATGAAATACCCCCTTTTATCAAGTAATTTTCAATCAAGCGATATTTTAACAAAGGATCGTATTTTAAATTTCTTCAAAATTCAATTTTCGACACTAAGACACTAATTAATCAACTAGGTACCAATTTTGGACGTTACGAGAGTGCTAATCCTTCCTCGTGCGTAACCGACTCCCGAACCTTTTTTTTGAACTTCGTGGACCAAAATCGTTGTTTTAATAAATTAAATCGTTTATTGAAAATGACCACTTTTCGAGGTGACCCGATCACACCTCATCAAAAAAAGACTGGTGGCGACTTCCGTTTTTTTTCGTTTTCATTTTTAAAATAAAAGTCGACCGACTTTTCAAAAAATGGTTTCGACAACCATTACATATTCTTCCATGAAAAGTCAATTACTATCGAATAGTAATCAAGTCATCCATCATAAAGATGAATGACTCGTGGCCACATTTACTTTTCATCAATCATGTAATGCCAATAAGAGGATATTATTTACGCATGTCTTGGACTATGAATTCCTCTGTTGCGAATGACGTTACATACTACAGAAGTTGTACATCCAACGCACTAGCTTTCGGTTCCTTATCTATTTGGACTTAGGCTTTTACTTACATCAAAGTGTATGAGTTACGCATACATAGTCCGTCATACACTCATGATTTAAGTATATCACACTATGAATGTCACAAGTGAATAAATCCATTACTGGATTCAGGATCTATTCTACTTGGATCCTGTATGATGTACTGTTTGTTCAGTTATTCACATTTATGTCTCTATCTTCTGGGAGTAATCCTCTTCGATGCCCAAGACAAAGCATCTCCTCAATTTGACTTAATAGACAACATATTAGTCTTTCAATTGGTTTTCTCATTTCCAATTAGACTAAAGACATGTTTAAATTCATCTACTAATAAAAGTTGTCTTTTTGTATTACGATTTGACCGCGTAATACCGCTTAGTATTAGTTAAGCATTAGACAACCAGTTAGTAACATTTTCTTCTATTTTGCTTTCTGTGCAAATACCATTTGAGGAAAATAATACAAAGTATTAATGTAATTCATGAATAATTTTATTAACTAACCTATTAAAAAAATTACAAGTGTACTTAGAAAAAAATACTACACTCAGGGCACCAAATCCATGAATAAGATCATGGCTACTCCTACTAGCCTGACTGAATATGAAGTCATTCCGGCTCTTCCAAAGAGACTAGCTAACAATAGAGAAAAATGTAGCCTATTCATCATTTTAGAACTCTAGATTGCCTTCCTTCCTAATATTCCAAAGAATTCAATGAACGAGTGAAAAAATAAAGAAAACATTCCAACGGCTCCTTGGTACCACTAATTTCCAAACTGTTTAAGCAAACCCACAATCCCTAACAACATGCATCGTAGATTCTACATCCAAACCACATCGATTATAGTTAGGAAATATAGTTATGCCTCACCTTGTCCATTCCTCGTTTGTCAAGAGTCTACCGCGAGAGAGTAGCCAGAGGAACACTTATACCCTTTGTGGTGTCAATACTCTCCATGTGAACTCATCGCTTCCAACCTATCTGGCGCATTTACGACAACAAGATGTTTATAAGATTCTGATAGGGAGAATCTCCCCTACAGCCACCTCTACATCAGATGGTCTGATCCTACATTCAACAAAGCTGGTAAGCAAGCCAATATACACACCACAATCCCTTGCAGAAGCATCGAAGCTAACCATTGAGAGTTCCATGCCCCCTCCATCACTATGTCACAAACACAAAATGAATCTTGAAGTGGTTCTTGCTCGATGTAATGTTGCTGAAGGATGCCCAAGTCCCTTAATCAATCATTGTTCCAAAAATTAACCAGCCTATCGTTACACACTGACCAAATGATGCCCTTTCTAAAATCATTCCAAATATTAGCTCTAGAACTCCAAGTATAAGAACAGTTCCTGCGATGGATGGAAATTGATAACAGTCCATGAACTTTGTATTTATTCCTCAAGATCTGAACCCAGAAATCCTCTGTGTTAGTGACCAATTTATAGCCCAACTTCAAAATGAAAAGTTTGTTCTGGTCTTGCAGTCACCGAATGCCTGAACCCCCATTCATCCACGGCTTAAAATAATCCTCTCAACTCGCAAGTGATGTTTTCTTTCTAGACTGTGTAAACCCCCATAAAAACATATGAGCCGCCTTTTCAATTTCATTACAGATCGAAATAGGAATTTGGGCCATTTTAATAAAGTAATTTGGAATAGTAAGTAACACAGACTTAACCAAAGTGAGACAACCCACAAGTGGTAGCATTCTTGCCTCCCACCCATTAAGTCGAGCATGAAATTTGTCCAAAACAAACTAAAACATACCTATACCAACTCGATTATGGAAAAATAGTACACCCAGATATTTCTTAGGTCACTCACTTTGGTAAAACCAATTTTGTTACATAGATTAAACATTTCCCCTTCTGAGATGTTACTTGAGAAGAACACCTGAGTCTTTTATCAACTAACATAGTGTCTAGAAAAATGACAGAAAGTATTAAGGACATGTTGAAGGCAATATACACTCTTTTTGTTAACTCTAAAGAAGAAGATAAGGTCATCGACGAAGAACAGGTAGGAGATGTCTGGACCCCTGCGAGAAATAAATAAAGGTTCCTAAGCGCCCTCATCAATGGCAACTTCAATATCCTCTATTCCGAGGACAAAAAGATAAGGGAAGAGGGGATCTCCCTGTCTTACACCTTTGGTCAGGATAAAGTTTTCAGAAAGTGAACCATTCCATAGGAGTTGCATGGAAGATGAAGAAACACAACTCATTATTATACGAACAAGAGCTTCATGTAAGCCCACCTTGTTCAGAGTATCCTTTAAAAAAATCCCATCGGACCCAGTCATACGCCTTCTCTAAATCCACATTTACTGTCATCCTTCCCTTTTTACTATTTGTGTGTTTCATTGTGTAAATTGCTTCCTTGAAAATTATAATATTATTAGAAATGTTATGTGGCTGTATGAAGCTAGATTGATTTTGTTTCACCAATGCTTGCATCACTTGCTGAAAACGAATGGCAATTATTTTCGTAATTACCTTGTATAAAATAACGCACAAACTAATTGGTCTATATTGTTTAATGGACTCCACGCGAAAGAACCATGAGTGTTCTATTAATGCTAGGATTCAATTGTTTTCCCATAAAAACATCCCTGAACATCTCGAAAAAGCTACTCCCCACTATATCTCAATTAGCCTAAAAACATTTTGCGTGGAAACCATCGATTCCAAGTGCCTTTAAAGGCACCATGGTGAAAACCGATTGCCCAATCTCTTCTATCATGACATCCAAATTGAGAATTTGAAGTAGGTAATTGGGATATTTGGGAATCGTCCCTTGATAGGAAAATCCCCAACTGTGTATTGCTATACAGAATACAACTTTGTAAAATAGTCAACAACATGATTCTTTACAGTTTCCTCATCATAATACCATCCAATATTATCAACCTATTCTATTTTTGTCATTTCAAAGTCCAACTGTGAAAAAAGTTCATATTCCTATCATTGTTTAAAAGGCATTCACTTTTGGATTTATGAAACCATAACATTTTTCCTAACTTAGAATTTTCTCAAGTTGAAGCAACCTGCAGTTTCCTCGTCTTTGATTCTTCGCATATTTTGTCATTCCAACGCTTATTGTATCCTCTCCAATTCCCACATAGCTCGACGTCTCCAAATAAAAATGTTTCCAAACACTATTTTATTCCATTGTTGGACCGATTGGGTAAAGTTCTCCAAATTTCCAACAACCTCATCATCCATTTTCCAAGCTTCTTTGACTACATCTTTAAACTCAGGGTGCATCAACCAGCTAGCAAGGAAGAGGAATGGTCTATCTCCTCTCTCATCTCTTGCCTTGTTAGTTGGAATAAGACGGTGATCAAATTTTAGTTTAGGTAGATGTCTCATAGCTGTATTTAGTGCAAAAGACTGCCATATATCATTATAAAGACCTCGATCATGCCTCTGAAATACGTTCCTTCTACTCCAAGTGAAACATGACCCTTGAAACCCCATATAATGAAAACCATGTTGAAAAAACAAATGAATTGAACCGAGTGCAACCTGCTTTGTGGGACTCGGAACCTCATTTCTGTTCATTGCTTCTCAAATCGCATTGAAGTCCGTCACCACTAGTCGGGGCTCCTGACCACTGTCATGCGTGCGCATAAAAACAAAATATTTTGGGAAAAAACTAATTTAAGTAGCAGTTTTAACTGTAAGCATACAGTTTCAGTTGTAACATTTATAGTTCCAATGGAACACGAACTATTCTAAGGGGTTGAACCCAAGGGAGGAGGCGATTGAGCAATTTCTAGCTACGAGCACAAAAAAAAGAGTCTAAATAACTAATCGCTAAAAGCTATATTACGGAAAATCATAAAGTGATGAGTGATTTATCTAACTTATCTATTAACTACCTAAAGAACTAAATCGTAGAGAGTGCCAAGTTATGAAAACCACAAATAACTAACAAACGATGGTTGGATGACTTTGATGTGGTTCACTAATCATTTAATTAAGGTTCTAAATTGCTTAAACTCCTAAATTGGTTTTGTTTTACCTCCCGGTCTCAACTTTACCAAGTTAGAAAAATTAGTCTGGTTTATATCTCAATCTCGCCGGCTAACCCGAGAGTAAAGAATTGGTGTTGAATAGGATTACCTCTCGGTCTCAGTTGCCTAAACATTCCCTTAGGGGGTCAATCCTAAGTTTTTATATCCATTCAATTTAGCCCAATTTGTCGCAAGTTAGTCCTTTAACAAAAAATTAGCTTACCCACATCTCCATCAACCAACCCTCTTAGGAGGTTAGTTACTCATGTTGAAAACTAAGCTAACAAACATAAAAGAAAGAAACATGACAACCATGAAACAAAAGCTCAATAAAAATAAGAAAGTTGGTATTTTTAAGCTATAAAACTTGAAGGAAAAGTAAATATGAGCATTTAATAGTAAAATGAAGACTAAGAAATATAAAAGGTAGAGTCCTTAACAGATTAAACTAAAAGAAACTGAAATACATTAAGCTTAAAGGTTGAAATGTCATTACAAGCAAAGAAATGGACTAATAGTGCAAATAAATCCTAGCTATAATGATAACTAACTTAACTAACAAGAAGAACAATAAGAACAAGAATAAAATGTAGGAAAAATAAACAATACACCGTATGGTGAGATAATGACCAAAAATCGTCCAAGGTCCTCCGAACAAAGCATCCAAATATTCATCATCTTCTTGAAACTTGACAGAGAAATAATCATTCTCTAGATTAATAATTTGTAAAGGTTGTTTTGTCTTCCAAATTGCTTGTAGTTTGTTGGACATAGTCAAATATGATATCCTCCTCTCAAGCAATTTCACAATCACCGTCCATGCCATTCGTCTAGAAATGAACTGATGCACTCGATTTGAAAAGGTAATAGTCAGAATACCATCAACGATCACTTTCCTAGCATCCCCGACTACCAATTCAAAATCTTCTTCCTTTTGTGAGCCTGTCGTGTTTATCGAATTACCCTTTAGTTTATCTTTCCACGAAATTGTTGTAGCACTTGCTTGGATCACTTTCATACCTTTATTGTCCACTATGAGATCATCCGGGTCAGGGGGATCCTCCTGTCTTTGTCGAAATTTTTGATTGATCTTCCCAGGTTGCCACCGAAAGAGAGAGCTTTTCCGATTGCAGATTCCATCAAAGTTGAATCATTCTTTTATTTTTCTATTACTTATTTATTGTTATAATTCTCTTAGTTCATAATAAATTTCTCTTATAGTTATTATTTAAAAAAAAATCATTTTGGCATAATATTAAGATCCAAATATAGAAATCAAATACTAATACTTTTTTGATACATTCTAAATTGAGAAAGGGGTATTACATTAACATAATATTTATAGTAAGAGCTTAACCATGCTTCCTAATAATAATATGAGTAAATTATCTTGTTAATCATTCTAATATTAGATTGTTTCTATTTTAGTCATTTAAAAAATTGTTACATTTATCATCGCCGTTAAATAAATTGATTAAATTTGTGACTCATCTTTAAATTTAATAAAATGTTCTCATTTTCTTATCATTTCTTTTTTCTTTAATTATTCCTTCTTTTTTCTTCACCAATTCCTTTCTCTTCATGGCTTTTACCTTTGTATAATGAAAATATAAATAAATAAATAGACCTAAATTTACTTAAATTTTCACATGTAATCGAGATAGGTGAAAGCACAAAGATCCTTGCTATGATCTTTAACTTGTTAGTCACATCTTTTACCATGCATCAAATATTTAATCTTTTATCTAAAAAACTTTATATTTCTTTAGACAAAAAAAAAAAAATTATATCTGAAAATTTTGATCCTAAACTTCTTTTTACTTTTTAGCCTTTTGATTTATTTCAAAATCAAAATTTATTAAGTCAGGATGAGACGATGAAAGAACAAAAGAAATATAAACAAAAAATAACAAGGTCATAAAAAAAACCAAGGAAAATGAGGATACATAGCAATAAATAAACAAAAAAATTGAAAAATAAATCACAAATACAATAGAAGAGATGAGTTTAAGGGAGAGAGGGCAAGGAAGAAGATGAGAAAAAGAAGATGAGAGAGAATAGAAAGAAAAAAGTATGGAAGAAAGAAAAATTAGAGAAAATAAATAAATAGGAAACAACAACGTTTCATTAAATTTAACGATGAATTAATTAAATAGATCTATTTAATTAATAAAAGTCACCAAATTAACAATTTTTTAAGTGATCAAGATAGAAATAACTTAAATTTAAAGTGGCTAACGGGGTAGTTTATCATAATAATAATTTTGGAGGGAAATAAACTATAAAAAGCTATAAAAATATGACATAAGTATTCTTAGTTTTTTGTAAATTTAGAATTTAATCATTATATTGTTATTTTTAAGAATTTAGCCCCTTTTATTTATCATATTTTAAAATTCAGGTTCAATTATTAACATTGTTAAAATTATTTTTTAAAATTTAAGTTCATTACAAAGTCATTTTTTTAGTTACATTACTAGCAAGTGAATATATATATTTTTAATTTCAAAATGTCACTGTAACACCCTTAACCCGTATCTGTCGCTGGAACAAGGTTACAGAGCATTATCGAACAAACGAAACAGTAAACCACTCAACTCATATATCAATGCAATACATATTCTAATTTCATTCAAATACATTCATAACGTCCCTTAATCGAGCCCTCGAGGCCCTAAAAATACAATAGAAACAGTCTGGGACTAAATCGAAAACATTTAGAAAGCTTAGGAAAAAATTAGAAAAATTTACACTGCAGGGGTCACACGGCCATGTGACCAGGTTGTGTAACATTCGAAATAGGGATACACGACCATGTCCCACCTCGTGTTCGTGCCAGTGTAACTCGCTGACTTAGGTCATACGGCCAAGCCACATGCCCGTGTGCCAGGCCGTGTGCTAGGTTGTGCAACTTTCGAAAAGAAACCATTAACAACCTACAAGGGACACATGACCATGTCGCCTAGCCGTGTGTCACACACGGTTGAGACACACGCTCGTGTCTAAGGCCGTGTAGACAAGAAATAGGCCAAAATCAAGCCTTATCTTTCACCCAATTTTAACAAGTACCAACACACCAAATGAACCTATGATCAAGGCACCAAAACATGCCAAAATATGCATAATAAGACCATTTCAATATACCATAAGTCCATTCAACCAATATGCCATGTAGGCATCTCAATCACAACCAAGCATTCATACTTACATTTGCATCAAAATGATCATGTTTCATCCAAACAACCTTAACTAAAATCCATATCAACACATAACCTAATTTACCATATTTCAACCATGCCAACACATACCACTTTGGCCATTTAACCCATGCATCAATTTGGCAATAAAAACACCAACCATCAAGGCATCGAATACCAAAAACACACCAACCATATTACCATATTTACAAGCCAAACATAACAACTAGTTCATCAAACACAAGTACACCTATACATGCCACTATAACCTTGGCCAAGACATCAAAAACTACTGATATAATCGTTGTATAGTGTGATAGATCTTCGACAAGCTTCCAACCAGACCGAGCTTCTGATAATCTGTAAAGTAAAAGAAAATAACTATGTAAGTAATGAATGCTTAGTAAGCTCGTATGAATATTAAACATAACATTTCATCATATATATGAAATTTATACGACAAATGAAAAACTTTACCAATGCCACAAGATTTATCAAACTATAAAACTGTCAACTCACACATACTTTCTATTCATAACATAATAAGAGCTTATAAGTTGTACTACATAATCATCAATCTTTCCTTAAAATGATGAATTATTCCACTTACTTACTTTCCGTTCCATTTACTTAGCATAAGCTTAATTACATTATCAATTCATGAATTAGTGTGATTATTCATGACATAGGTAAATTCACCTTTAGCATAAGTAAATTTCTCACATATAGGTAAGTACTTTAATTCATCAATCCTTTTATCTTATCACATTACATTTCAATTGTGAACTTACCATTTCATTACCTTTTCTCATCTGTTTCATTTGAATAACACAAGACATAATCATAAACCATAACCACAAGCTTGATACAAGCCTAATCGTCATCATCAATACACAAGTTAGTACATTTATACACAATTCTTTTGGGATCAAGTACATGATAAATCATTTCATAAGAAATTACATCTTTTAGTTTGCATAGTACAAAGTATAAACACAAAAAATAACCATATGTATTCCTATCATCCACAATCTCAACCGGAGAATTGAAACATTCAATTCAAGCTTAAATATATGGCAATTCCATCAAAATCAATAAACAAGCTACCGTACCGAGATTTACAGTCAGATGGATCCATCTATGATCAGATCAATATTTAATAAATAACAAATCTTTCAAATTCATTAAACAGGTTACCTTACCGAGGTTTTCCATTCGAAGAACGACTTATGGATAAGAGTACATGGTCAGATCAACCAAACACATCGGACAGAAGCTCATAAGAGCTAATCCAACTGAAACACGCCAAACAGAAGCTCATAAGAGCTGATCCAACTAAAACACACCAAACAGAAGCTCATAAGAGCTGATCCAACCGAAACACGCCAAACAAAAGCTTATAAAAGTTGATCTAACCAAAACACGTCGAACAGAGAGTATAACACGAGAGTTCGCAACATATATTGAACCTCAGTTTACTCGGGTAATATACAGATATCTCCCTCCAATACTATCTCCACTCCAAATCCCTGTAACATACCAAATCATGATTGTACTTTATCCCGCGTTCAATCCAAACCGAGCATCAAATTCAATATTATATCTCAAATTACCATTAATTATCAACAATTAAAAATAAATATATAATTTGTACCATGTTAATCTACTTAAAATTTTATATTGATGTTAAATTCTAACCGTATGAGCTTACCTGCCCAAATCGCAGAAATGTTGAAGTATAGGAGCTTTTTGGTAATTTTTTATTCTTCTCGATTTTCCACTCGATCTTGATCTAAATTAATCATTAAATTTATTAATTTAGATAGTAAAAAGAATTATTTTATGCAATTTAGTCATTTTTACATTTTTACAAAATTGCCCCTAATATTTTACTTTTATTCAATTTAGTCCCTAAGCCTAAAACATGCAATTTAACCCTTTTCATTGCAAATTCCTAACAGCCAAATATTGTTAGCTTCCATTTCAGCCTATTTTTGCAACAATTTCACACCAAGTCCTTGTATTTTACTATTTTAATAATTTAGTCCCTAATAAAAAAATTTATCAAAAATGACTTAACAAAATACTTTTAAATAACAACTAATATCTCAAATTCATCATTTAACATAAAAAATCATTAGATTCATCAATGGAAACATTCAAAATCTTTAACAATTTTAAAATCGAAGGTACGGGCTAGTTGAACCTAATTGCAACGATTCCAAAAATATAAAAATTTCAAGAAATAGGATCGATTATACTCACACGCAAAGGAATAAAGCCAAAACCGAAACCTCCTCCCTAGCTCTGGTGTTCGGTAGAGTGAAGAAGAAGAAATGAAGTTAAAATGTTTTAATTTCACTTTAATTTGTTTTAATTTTCATTTAACGACAAAATTGCCATTGAATTTATATTATTTAATTCATTTTCAACCGTTATGCCATCCCACCATCCTAAGCATGGTTAATTTACCATATTAATCCTTCCACTTATATTCATTAAGCCATTTAATCATTCAAATTTAACAGTGATCAAATTTTACATATTTTACGATTTTGTCCTTTTTAATTAATTAACTATTGAAACATTAAAATTTCTTAACGAAACTTTAATACCACCTTAATGGCACTCTTTAAATATTTATAAAAATATTTACGACTCGGTTTATAGAAACGAGGTCCCGATACCTCATTTTCTACAACCACTTGACCTTAAGGTATTACCACTTAAACTTAATTAATCATTCGAATAGCATAAATTATCATATCAAAAATATTTTAAAAACCATATTTGACTCGTAAATATTAAAAAATAATATTTACGAACTTACTCGTCTAATTTGTGGCCCCGAAATAACTATTTTGGACATCATTGAAAAATAGGTTGTTATAGTCACCCCAACAAATTTAACAAAAAAATTTAACATTTTTAACAATTGAACATGAATTTTGAAATCTAATAGATATGAATTTTAAAATTTGGAAAGTAAAAAAAATTAAATTCCTAAAAATAAAAATATAGTTATTAAATTTCAAATTTATGAAGAATACAAGAATCTACAATTCATATTTTCAAAAAATAGAAAAAAATATAAAATGTGAAAAATAAAATATTTAAAACTAAAAAATAAAAATAATTAAAAAAATTATTTTAAGTAATTTTAAAAATATGAAAATCTCCAAAAATTCAAAAAAATGTGTTATTTACTCGATGAATGGTAATAACATCTCTCCAAACTTTAAACTATTCGTTCGGTTAATGTTAAATCAAATTTAAACAAGTTTTTATTATTATTTTATATCAGATTAATTATACATGGAAAATATTTTACGTAAGCTTAAATATAAATCATATAAAATACTGGTATAAAATATTTTTAAATAATAATACAAACTCTACATTGGTTTAGATTAAATTTAATATAATTTTTTTTTCAAAGTACGCTATATTTAAAGAATTTTATATAAAAACAGACAATATTTAATTTAAAATGTTTTTTTTATATATAATGATTTGAATTAATTAAAAAATACTTGTTCGAATATGATTTAATATAAACCGAACAAATAGCTTAAAATTTTGAAAGACTTTATTACCATTAGAGGTGTTCATATGACATGCTAGGCTGAGGCTTAATTTCACAAAAAAAATAAAATTCTAGCTTCCTTTCTCTCAAATATACTATTTTACTATTTAAAAATAATAACATATTATGTTTTATTTAAATTCAATTATAAAAAATAATATAAATATAAATATATTTTATATTTTTATTATTTAAAACAATAGAACGAGTAAGCTGGGTCATCCCAAGGTTAAAAATATAAGCCTAATTGCACCACAAAACAAGTTAGGTCAATCGGGTTAGTTGGATTATATGGCTCGTGAATACCTTTTATTACTATCCAAAGAGTAAAGAACATGGTTTTTGAAATTTTGGTTATACTTTTAATAGTTTTAAAATTTTAAAATTGATTTTTATTTTTTGAATTTTAAAGGGTCTTTTTTTCATAATTTTTAAAATTTTTTAATATATATATATATATATTTTTTTTTTATGTTTTTATTTAAATCATGAAAAAATTAATTTTATGAATAAAGATCAAATTAATAAAAAACAATAAAAATTGAGAGCTAAAAAATACTATTTTACCATTTTTTAAGTGTTACATCAATAACTTTAATTAAAAAAATACAGATACTCAATGTTTTATTAAATTTTAAATTTCGAAAGAGTACATGAATTTATAGTATATTTAAAATTTTTTTTTGGCATTATAAGAGGCTGATCAAATTTCACTTTTGGCCCTTATCTATGATAAAACTTGATATTTAATCTATATGTTTTAATCTTTTATATAATTTGATTTCTCTACTTTTATAATGTCATTAGTTAATATTGTTAACTATTTCAATTTAAATATTGACGTTAATTTTTCTTAAGAACACCACAACAAAAAATTAAATTTATCATGACGAACTCAAATAGGTATTTTAAAAAAGTAAAAATCCTAATCAATATTTTCAACTATGATTGAAAACTTATTAAATCAATGGAACTTATATTGTTGGTAGAGGTGTTCAGTCGGTTAATCGACCTGAAATAACATTAACCAAATTAACCGACCTTTCAAAATTTTTAACCGTTAACCGAACCGAAATTTTTTCAAAAAAAGTAACCGAACCGAATTTTTTTCTGTTAATTCGGTCGGTTAACCTAATTAACTTAAAATTATATGCTTTTTATTTTTGGTTAAAAATTAACCGAATTAACCGAATTACCTAAATTAACCGAATTACCCGAATTAACCGAAATGAATCACTACATAATTAAAAAGATTACATAAGTCTTTGAATTACTACATAATTAAAAATATTACATAAGTCTTGAAATTAACACATAATTGAAATGTAAGTCTTTAATATTGTCTATTTGTATCCATTTCTTCTCTCCAAAAGATCTCCATTTGCATTAAACCTACAAAAAGAAAAAAAAAAGGTGCAAAAATTTAGCATATAATAGTGGGTTGGGTTATTTATTTTTATTACAAAAAGAAAATAAAATTTAGAATTTTATTTTTATTTATTAAATTATTTGTAATTTTTATGATTGGGTTGGGTTGAGTTGGATACTTGGGTTTGGATTGGGTTTAGGTGAATAGTGGGCTTATTTATATATTATAATTTTATTTATTGGTTAACCGACCGGTTTTGAACCGAATTAACTGTTAACCGAAAAATCAAAAAATAATTAACCGACCCCCAACCGAAAAAATTCGACTAACCGATCGATTAATCGAATTCGATCGGTTAACCGATTTTTTTTTGGTTTTACCCGAATTTTGCACACCCCTAATTGTTGGTAGGGGAGGCTAACTCAGCTGATAATAGAAAACTAACAAAACTATTCTTGAATTAACATACTAACAAACTAACAACTTAATATCTTACTAACATAACAATTTGGCATAATGATAAATTTAGCCTTCAATATTTATATATATATTTTTGTCAATTTGACCTTTGTTCATTTTTTAACCAAAATTCATCATTAAACTTTAAAAAAGAGTCAAATTGCTTTAAAAAAACCAAAAATAAAATGTTAACTAAAAGATTAATTTTTTAATAATGTCGGCATGAAAACATGTGTACCGATCTACATGTGCTTCATTTGGACATTTCATTATTTGTCTTACATGCCACATCAACAAATAATTTAAAAAGTTATAAAAATTCAAAAAATTAGCATGAAGTACATGTGGATTGTCATAGAGGTTGCCATGTTTAAAAATTTAACATTTTAGTTAGTATTTTCATTAAAAAAACACTACTTTTTTTTTGAAAGGTTGATGGTTAAATTTATCTTGAAAAAGAATAAGGGCTAAATTAGCTATATATGCCAAAAAAGTTTATTACCTAAGTAGGTCGCTTTTTTTGAAAATTTAGGAAAATAGTCCGTTTTTGGAGAGAAAGTGGGAAAGTGTGTCGAGCTGGGTGCGCTTTCCCTTTAAATTTCATTTTCTGAATCTTTTAATATAATTAGTTTCTTTAGTTAAATGGTTAAATATTAGTGGTTTTGTCCTTAAGTCCCAAGTTCGATTTCTCTTCCATTCACATTTATATTTTTAATTAATTTTTTTAATATATCAATTTCTTTGGTTGAATGGTTAAGTAATAATAATTTTATCCTTGAGACCTAGGTTCAATTCTCCTCTTCTAAACGTATTTGTAATTTTTATTTCAAGCTTTTTTTTTATTTTTAATTAATAAATATATTGTTTTCAAAAATTTTTATTTTTAATTCACCTTTTTAATTAATAACTCTTTTATTCATAAAATCAAATAATTATTAAAAAGATGATTATTTTTAATAAATATAATTTTTATATGTGTAATATATTTTTTAATCCATATAATAAGTGTAGTAAATTTTAGTATTATATATATTTTTTATGTGTATTTAAAATATTTCATATATAAACATAATAATATTTGAAATAATTAATTGAAATATTTCACATATAAAAATATTTGAAATATCATACCCACAATGTAGATGAAAAAACAATGATATTTGAAATATTTTATGTATAAAAATAATAATTATATTGAAATAATTATTTCATTTCATAATATTAGAAATCACCATACCCACAATATATGTGGAGAAAATAAATATTTGACATATTAATATTATATATAAAGAAAAATATATAAAAAAATTTAGTTGATGTTTATATTATATATAAAGGAGTTATTGTTTTAAAATATTTTTAACATAATGATATATGTAAAAAATATATATATTATAATTACATATTTATTTGATTTTATGAATAAAAGAGTTATTAATTAAAAAGATGAATTAAAAAAAAAAATAAAATATTTATTAATTAAAAATAAAAAAAATCTTGAAACAACAAAATTTAAAAATTACAAATGTACTTTGAAGAGAGGAATTGAACCTCAGTCAAATCATTATTATTTAACCATTTAACCTATGGAGTAGATATTGTTAAAAAAATTAATTAAAAATATAAAAAAACTTAAAATAAAATGAAATAAAAAAATATAAATGTAAGTGGGAAAGGAATCAAACTTGAGACTTGAGGATAAAACTACTAACATTTAACTATCTAACCAAATAAATTAATTATATTAAAAGAGTTAGAAAATACAACTTAAAGAAAAAAGCACATCCAGCTGAGCATGCTTTCCTGCTCTGTTGGCAGGAAAAGAATGTCCAACTGAACGCGCTTTACCACACTCTCTAAAAAGAAGGCCTATTTTCTTATATTTTCAAAAAATCGGCCTATTTAGCCAATAAACTTTTTTGGGGCATATATGACTAATTTAACCAAGAATAAAAGTTAAATTGAGAAAAGAATTAAATGCTAAGGCCTAAATTTATCATTATATAATAATGGTACTATTTTTATACTAAATATATAAAAATTAATTTAAATTCATAAAAAAATGTATAAAATACTCAACATCATAATCTCAAAAACTTTAAATTTATCATTTCAATCAAAATAACATTTATTTTTATATCTAACATTTATAAATATATATCTTTTACATATATTTAAAGGAATTTTTTACAAATATTTTAATCCATAGGTGTCCCATAATCTAATCAACAAAAATATCATTCTTTACAGCTAACTCCATTTTTTCTTATTCAAGCTCCACAAAAAATTGGGAACAGCTTTTAAGGGTAGTGTAGACTTCCCTATCAATTTAAAGGAGCACATTTGTTCCCACAAAATGCCACGAAAAATAATATGATATTTGATCATCTCAGCTGGGGGACACAAACGAAAGGACCAAAAGCAGACTAAGTGGTACCTAACAACTAAAATGCATAACACATCAAACTCCACTTTGTCCACTAATGAAACACAAAAGAAACATGTAAAAACTGGCCTTGAGACTGTATTAATTTTATATTATTTTTGGTGAAGTATTCATGATTGAATATTTCTATTTAGCAGAAGGATATGTGAATGTGATCACTAATTTTTTTTTAAATATTTATTTTAAACAATAATTATATTTATGTTGAATATATACGTGTCTCTAATATCTAAGTTCAAATATTATAGGTTAAATAGTAAGGGCTTTTATGAGTTGTTCACCTACCAGGTTGCTTTGTAATGAAGTTTTGTAATAACTTTGTTGTCTCAACACCAAACGGTCAATAAAAAAGTATACATTTTTCAGTATTTTACTGGAATTTGCTCTTTTTTAACCCCAAAAAAGTATGGAGCAAATTGCTAGGACAAGCATTTTTCACGGCAAAGTTTGCAGAAATTCGGAGTTTGGTCTGCGTCATTGCTCCAATTGACTTGTTTGTGTTTTAATCTGTCACATAAACATTGGTTTACTGTCCACATCAACAAATAAGATATCATTCTATTTAGAAAAGAAAAGAAAAAGTTAAAATGATATAAGGGTCATGGAACTAGAAATTTAGTTTGACAAATCACTCGGTTTTAGGTGATTTATTTGCTTTAAATCCGTCTAAGTTAGGCTCCGTTTGTTTGCCAGTAAAATGTTTTTCAGAAAATAATTTCTGAAAAATAATTTACTTTTCTAGAAATGATTTACTTTTCTAGTGTTTGGATGACTCTGTGTAAAATATTTTCTGTTGTTTGGCAAATTTCCTGAAAATATTTTCTGGAAAAGTTATTTTTACATATATTTAAATAAGCAAAATTTGGAAAAAAATGGCAGCTAATGACGCAAGGTATATTACTTGCACGATTAATTAATAAATTTAATTATGGATTATTATATATATATATATATATATATAATATTCTGTCATGGTCCATTAAAATTTTCAAAATCCACTAAACAAATAATAAAAAAGTATTTCTTGGAAAATAAATAAAAGGTGAATCAATCAAATGCACATCATCTCTTTTATATCAGTGTAGTAAGTAATGATAGGTCTTACCTACAAAGATATTTTTCATTTTGCATAATAATCTTACGGAACACCCTAAATTTTTAACTCCATAATATTTCCAAAGAGAGACCTTCCTATTGCATGTTAATATCTTACAAAATATTTATCAACTTTGGTCCTATTGAGCTTCACTTTTGTTCATACAAAACGTACATACACCAATCTCTACAACTGATATCATGCATAAGGGTTCAATTCCTAGGTGTCATAAATAGTAGTAAAAATTAGAAACCAACTGATATATTTCATTGCACACAATCCCAAAGGGAACCATGTTCAGAAGAACTAGTGTGTTACATACTTAATTATCAAAATTTAATAGAGTAACACATTTTTCTTTTTTCTTTTTTTCCTACGTTATACACAACCTCTCCTAATTTGCCATTTTGTGTAGTTGTTTTGGCATTCACAACTAGAACCGTATAGTGAGCAAAGACCCCTTGTGTCTCCACAATCATGTTATCTGCACAAGCATAAGCAACTGCAAAAATGGAGCATCTGTTATTGAAAACAATTATTTACAGCAGCAACCTGGGACCACCAAAACATTGCTAAAAACCAAGGAAAAAATGCAGTATTTGTAGAAAAGAATTTATACTGTCTCTTACAAAAGGAAACCAACATTTTCACGAATGGTCAAAGAATCAAAAAGTGCTGCACTCTGAAAAAACTGTTAGCGAAGAGTAAACAAAGAAATGGATCATGCAACTGATAAATTATATCATATTTAGAGCTTAAACAAAACTTAACCAATCCAATTCAAAGACCAGATATCTCATCATCACCAATCAAACCCATTCTCTTTTTGCCTCGAATATATAGCTCTCCCTACACTTGAGAGTTATGTATTCTTTTTATAAGGATCTAAGCAGTAATAAATCGATATGCAACACAAACGAATTACCAAAACTATGAAGACAGACTCAATAAGCATTGCTCACCTTGTCTAGTGCAAGAAGTCCAGCAATAATCTTCAGGATCGTAGATTTCCCAGTGCTGGAAGGACCAATAATTCCAATAACTTCACCATGCCTAATCTATTAATCAAAGGAGACATTAGGAATCAACAGATAAAAGTGAAAAAAAAAATGATAATAATAAAGAATACTACTAAATGAAATGGCAAAAAACTGAGCTATGATCATACGCAAAGAAAATTTATTTTTCTAACTCACCTTTGTTCATATTTTTGGACATGGGGAATTGGTAAAAAGGGATCCAAAATTAGGATACAAGTACATGGATACATCATATCATTATAGAACACTAGACATACATCTAAGACTGTAAACTAATTCAGGATGCCACCAAGTTAAGAACTTGATACAACTAATTCAGGATACCACCAAGTTAAGGCTAACATGTTACTCATATATCCCATTTTATCTATGGCTAAGGTGTCAGGTATGATCGAGCCAACCTTAAACCTTCCATGTTTGAAAATGCTTTGGGTACCTAGAAAGTATGAAGTCCTTAAATCATTCGAGATAAAGTTAGCTCTGTTCAATTTGAGAGAAGTACTTCAATGCATCCAGACATAAGGTCTGATTCTCATTCATGAGCCCGAAGTTGAAGAAACTTAAAATCAAGATGGGGCTATATATAATACATCCTTAAAAACCACCTAAACTAAACCATATATGTTATCAAAAAGCTAAATTAGATTTGAAGTAGGAAGATAGTACAATGAAAGGAAACAGATAGAACTAGTGAAATTTAAAACCAAACACCTAAATGGAACTAATCCCCTTTAATAATCAACAAAAAATGACTATCAACTACACTAAACTAAAACTGATCATTTACATCACCATCTCCATTGCAGCTATAAACTAGAAAAAATAATCAGTAAAGATGGAAATAAACATGAAATAGAAACCCAATTTCTTTTCCTGATAGGAAAATAAAATGAAAGAAAGCTATTTTTTTATTCATGTGATGGAAAATAAAAGTTTTAGTCTAGCGAAGATGAAATAAATTGGAATGAATATAGTGAAGTCTAGCATAGTGATATAGAACTCCATGTCATCTTATGCACTTGTTCGAGAAACTATAGGACGGAAAACTCTTCCTACGAGTAAAAATGTGCAAACAGTAATTCCAAGAAGTATCTTCTAATAACTTGAAACAACCTTCTTGCAATACAATCCATAAATATCTGTTCACATAAATATCAATAAATGTCCATAGAAATTCAATTCAAAAACAGAAGAATTACTTGAAACAACAACGGAATCTTGAGGAACTGCAACAAGAAGATGAATCTGAAGAGACATCAACAACGAAAAAAACAAAAATCGGAAGAAAGGCATAAAATTTCAGGCATAAAATCGGTTAAAATATGGACAAGCAAAGAATAAGAAGAAAAAAAAGAGCTTTATGCCATACCTGACAAGACCCAACGAAGAGGAATGAGATTTGCCTGAGAAAGAGAGGAAATAAAACAGCAGCCTGAGAAGAGAAGATATGCGACGGGCTAAGGAAACAACAGCTTGGGAAGAGAAGATATACGATGGTAAGAAGATGAAGAACAGAAGAAGGAGTAGGAATGAAGAACGGATGAAGGAGATGGAAATTGTCTTACAGAAATGAAATCCGTAAGACATTTTCCTTAAAATGTAAGACATTTTACCCATGTCTTGGAAAACATTTTCCTACAAACAAGAGCCTTAGTTTATCTTTTGAAAATTTAAGAATTCTCAAAGAAATTCTCTAAGACACAGAAATAAAGCAGAAACAAACTCTCAAAAGCGAAGAAGCAACAAATGAACAAAAAGCCACAAGAAAGCAAAACACATTCCAAGTATTTGAGTAAATGCTCTCGAAGTGTTCTATTACTTTGAAGAAATACAACTGAGTGGTTACAAATGAGAGAAAAACCTTTATTTATAGTTGAGCTCCTCCAAATCCAATAGTACAATTTAAATTACATCGATGTTCGAGATCAAAGCCTATTAACAAGATGAGAGTCTTAAGGGATTTAAACACTATATAATCTTATCCCTTAGGATTTACAATATTCACAATGTTAACTCTAGTTTTATTGGAGTTTTTCATTGGACCACCAAGGCTTCAAGTAAATAGGTTTCTCTATATATTCCATGAATCAAACTAGTTCAAATGGGTCAAATGAGCACATTTAATTAATTGGCCTTCAATGGTTGTTTTGTGTGCATTCGTAACGGGCTTCGATCTGCAGGCCATGACATACTCCCCCACCCATTTTTACCACACCCTCATCGCATCCTTAGAATGACATTGGTCTAACTCATCTCAAAATTACCACAATGCCTTGGTTGATTCCCAACTAGTCTTTTTTGTGGGAAAGTTCCATCCCTCAAAACATTTGCCTCGAATTATTTCTTTTCCATCGTTTAACTCGAATTATTTCTCTCATTTTTTCATCTCAATCGTAAGAGCCCATTGTTCCTACTTGCCCCTATTGCGACTTGCCTCGATTAGATCCACTTGATTCTCATGAAATGAGTTTCGCACACTCATATCAAACATTGGGTTTGTACCGCCCCAAAAATCCTTTATAATTATATTTTGTGTGTTTGTGACATAAATATTTGTTTGCTTCAGTGGTTAAGTGTTCTGGGTGTGTGTGAGAGGTCCTAAGCTCAAGCATTGTCTTAAGCTAAATTTTTGTTTTAATTGAATAAAACATTACTTTTTTTCAGTCGCCTTATAGTTAAAAGTTTGTAAAAACATGTCAGAATGGGCCTGCTGGTCTGGTGGTTAAGTGGTGTGTTAAAATGCTGAAGGTGTTGAGTTCGAGTCCTGGCGATGCATGAGAGTGTTTTATTTTGATGGATGCCGTGTAAGTGTTTGTGTGCCAATAGAATTTTGATGCTAGTGGGCGTTTGGAGTGTTTGAAGAGTGTGGGGTTTTTGTGGTTGAATTTTTGGAGGATATTGTGGAGAAGTTTTAGGGATAGGTTTAGTGTTGGTGTCGAATTTGAATTACCCTTTTTACTCAAAATTTCAGCAGGGGTGTTTTTTTCTCCTCATTTTCTTTCTTTTGTTTTTCTGCCGAAGTGTGCTTCCCCAAACTCTTCCCTCTGTTGCCTGTTTTCTTTTCTACTTCCTGTCACTACCATTTTATTTTCTTTGGGTTGATTTACTCACCTCAATTTCTTTCTTTTCCCCTAAAACCTTGCTGAATTCTTGTTCTTTCTCCACTTTAGATTTTCGATTTCTCTCTAAAAAGGGAGAGTTGGCGTTGGTTCTTCTCTGTTTCCTTGGCTGAATATTTGATTTCCCCTCATTCTCTCTTTTCTGTCAATTTCCCTCTTTAGCAGTTATTCCTGTTCATCGTGAGCTGCTTTCGGGTGGTAAGTCTTTTAGTAAGGGGGAAAGTTATGCCTCAAATGTTTTAAAAGAAGTTGTTATTTGTTAATTTGTTAAGTTCCTAACATTCGGTTATGTCGAATTGGGTTTGGCAACAAAAAATCGTAACGAACTGGGTCTACCTTCGGAATCGTAGGCTACATCCTTTGGAGCGGTAGGGGTAAGCGACATTATTGGTGTTTGATTATTGTTGTTGAAATGGTATTCGTTTAAGCGCCACTAATTTTGGGTCGTGGAATTGTCGTTGTTTAGGTTTTTTTTGTCTCAGGAGTGGTTGCGTACCAAAATTCATATCAGGTGTGTAAACACAACTCTAGAAATATAAATCGGCGAAAAGTCAAAAAACGTGAAAGTCGACTCCACATGGGCGTGCTGTTGCCTGTGTGATCGGACGCAGGCGTGTGATTGATGAGGCAGGCCATGTGCAATTCATGGGCCGGGCCGAATTGGGCCCTGTAGGCCCCACGGACGTGTGAGATTATTGGGCCAGGCCGTGTAATCCACACGGTTAGGGCCATTTTGGGCTACAAGGGTGTGTGAGCCCACATGGGCAAATTACATAGGCTTATGGGCCCATTTTCACTGTTTGATTGCTAAGGTTGCATGGGTCACCCGAGTCGACTGTGGACCTACTGTAGGGTTGGTAAGATTACTGAGATCCCTAATTGACTAAATGACTGTTATAACCACGTACTTCATATATATACATGTATGACTGTATTTTGAGCATGCTGTTAAAACTGTACTGAATACATATATGATACCATATTTGGCATGACATGATTGTATGATGCATTGCATGGGGATGGGTTTATATGGATCGGAGGAAGTGTACTGAAAGGCTTCGAGCCTAACTTACTGGCAGCTTAGCTGTAAAATACTGTTTAGTGCCTTATTTGGTACTTTTTGGAGTGTCTGGATGGGTGGGTTGATTATATCCCCACATGAAGTGTAGGGTTGAATGGAGATGGAGTGTAGAGGCTAGCTGGGTAGGACTTGTATACTGCATATTTTGATACTGTTCTGATTATTGATACTGTAATGGCCTAAGGCCCAAACACATGACTGCTTCTGTATTGAGATGGGCTAAAGCCCAAACTAATATTGTCACTGATACTGGAAAGGGCTTAGGCCCAGACTGTGATTGCTTTCTGTCTGTTGCTTTATATGGGGCTACACATTGAGTTTTCGTAAACTCACCCTTCTGATTTGACTGTACATGTAATCTTCCGATATAGGTGGATCGGTGCGGCGAAGGACTCAGGGGTGGCCACACGACCTAAATTATTCGATTTAGTACTTAATGATGATTTTGAATTTTATTTTGGCGTATTTACTGGATCATGGACTCTTTGGATTTTTATTTTTAATTTAGTATTTTTATTGTTTTGATTTATATTTGCTAGAGGTAGGTAAAACACGGGTTTTTAAAAGAAATACATGTGTTTTAGTAAAATACCCACAAGGACACAAACCGTTTTAAAAAGCTTCCGCAACATATAATGTTTTGAAAACTAACGATTGAATAAAAATCACAATTTTAGAATTAATAAAAGATAATGACAAATTCTAAACGAAAAATGTTTTAAGCAAAGTTACGGTTTTCCAACACAAGCTACGATTTTCAAACACACTACCATGTGACATCGCCAGATTCGGCCATAACTTCTAGGCCGGGTTTAGGGTGTTACAGGGTTAACCTTAAGTATTGCCGCCAACTTCAATTTGTAAGCCTCTTAGCTTATCCGCTTCAGGATTTTGAAAGGGTTCTTGTGTCTTTGCCAAACCAATAGTAATTCATAATGTAAAACACTAAGAAAGTGTTTGAGATGTACCTTGCTCATAGTATTTACTTGGTTTGGTTGACCAGTTTGCATCACTAACTTTCCCGCAAAACTTGATGTACAACCCACCTCTCTTATATGTGGTAGCCCTGTTGATAACTCAACATGCTTCAGATCAGTTTTTTTTTGCCTCTCTAGTATTTCCAATAGGGTCTCCTTAGCACTCTGATTTACCAAGCCAATATTGCCACCACACGAACATCCTTGACTAGTTGGATTATCGTTAATACCTTGGTTCCACCCTTCATGTCTCAATTCACCAGCACAAAGCATTATTGTTGTCGAAAATCCAAGATACATATGCAATCGGAAAAAAGAATTAACAAAGCATTAATATTGTCAAGGAAATTCAAGCCAAGAATAAAGTCATAATCATTTAAGTGAATTACCTCAAAGTCTTTCTTGCCTTTCCAATCCCCAATTTGTAGCTTAACTCATTGTGTTGCTCTCACAGTCGAGACTCTTTGGAATCTACCGTCTTGATTATCTTAATCATTTTGCTAACTGAGAGACCAAGTTTACCCGTGGCTCTTTTAGACATTAACGAATCAGATGCCCCCATATAAAACAAAACACTCCTTGTTCAGCCTTCGATGTTGATGTGAACAAATATCAACCCATTCTATTTGTGAGCCCTCTTCCATTTCATAGAATTGAGTATCACTGATCCAAGCCTCAAAACCTTTCCTTATCAGACTTCGCTTCATCTTTTTTAATGATCACTGTTAGCTTGGATCACTGTGGGCACTATCGCATCATACGAGGACTACAACATAAGAAACATTGTATTAACGTTTTTTTTATTCTCTTTGCCCTTCGGATGGTTGTTGGGTTTCCTCTTCCCATTCTTTGGTTTCTTATTACCACAATTGTTACCATTGTTGGATCTGATGCCCTAAGTGTAATATTTTCGTCTATGTACATTTTTATTTTTTTATGAATTACATTAATACCCTTTATATATTGTCTTTAATGGTTTTTCCATGAAAAGAAAAAATTGAAGCAAATATTAGCTCACTGATTGTCTAATGTTTAACTAATAGTAATGTAACACCTTATACCCAACCTGATCACTAAGTCCGGGTATTGGATGTCACAACAATTCGAATATAAAAATTTCTATCTAATTTTATTACATACTTAAACAAACCAACTTCTCCAATAACTAACTACTGCTAAGACTCAATTCATACTAAAAATAAATTCTTATAGCTTTGGTTCCTTAAGTAAACATGAAAATGATTTACAAGATTTAAATTAATGATCAAATTACAGACATGATCATTTTGAACCTTGAAGCGTGGTCTCAAAGAGTGCCCCCTCTATATACATGAGTCAGCTATCACGCCCGACTTGTCATTTTGGAGGAGACTACCATGGTCTTTCCATTTGAATCCAAAGTTTTTATTTACCCTGCACCCAAGTAATAAATTTTATAAGTTCAAAAGTACTTAGTGAGATCTATACATAAAATTCATAGAAGACTCCTTAAGTCTTGAAAAAAACTAAATTCTATGCACCTAGTTAAACTCCCTTGATTTGGTGGGGAAAATCTACGGACATCATTGGCCCAGCCAATGCTTCCATTATCCTGAACCTGAACCTAATGTAGTTGGTATAACCCTGGTCTAGTCATAACCATGTTCTATCTAGATGTTTTCCCACGAGGGTCTTACCTCGCTATACCTTGTTTCCACTTCCATTGTACCCTTTCTGATATGCTTCGTTACTACCTCATATTTGCCATTGTGACTGAAGAAAACTATTGATAATTATTCAATTAAATTCCTTGACTGTGGGTCTTTAACTTAATCCTCTTTTCCTCGGTGAACTTGTGCCCCAAGTAACCCCATAGCACTTACTCTTTTAGTCCATTCCTTTAAGATGCTTCAATGGACAGGTAGATCACAATAAACTACCTATTATTCAGGTATCTCTTGATAGTTTTCACTCATGGTAGACCTTCAAGGTCTTTCCAGTTTTTCATGGTCTTGATGGACTTCCACTTCTTACTATTTTTTGGCAGACTTAATTAATCATTTAGCCTCGAGTTGACATTTCCTCCCATGAATAATTTTGGCATCGACTCATTCAGCTACCCTTTTTATCGATTTCCAATTTAAGTATGTATCCTATAATAGCCTATTATATATCTTTTTAAACATTATGGAACCACGAATACTCTGTTTGACTCTTCTTGGTAGGCATTATGTTTACCATCTTATCTAAGGAATCTTTCCCTCTTGTTATGCATAAATAAGTTATGACGATTCTTAGGCTCCATTCTTTGTTGCCTTTTCTGAATCTCCAGTTGTCCCGTTAGCCTATGTCCCTAGATGCACCAAGTCCATTATGTCTTCTGACTTGTCACGCAACTCACAATGCGACTTATTCTTTATACCTTGGTGGGTCTCCTAGTTTACTAATTTGCGAACATCACATGCTGTCATAGCCAAGCTATAGTCTTATATATGTAACCTTATGTTTAATGTCCTGACGAACTACCCTGTGTCTACTGCCCCAGAGGACTACCTCGTGTTTACTGTCCTAGCGGAGTTCTTATGCTGCAATAGCTGAGCTATGATCTTACACATGTAACCCCATGTTTAATGTCCTGGTAGATTACCTCGTGTTTACTATCTCGATGGACTCCTTATGCTGCCACAACCAAGCTATGGTCTTACACATGTAACCCTATGTTTGATGTCTCGATGGACTCTATTGGTTGTCATAGGTGAGCTATGGTCTTACACATGTAACCCCATGTTTAATGTCCTAGCGGATTACCTCGTGTTTATTGTCCTGATGGACTCCTTATGCTGCCATAACTGAGTTATGATCTTACACATGTAACCCCATGTTTAATTTCCCAACGGACTTTATTGGTTGTCATAGTCGAGCTATAGTCTTACACTTTGAAACCTCTTTTGAAGTGTCTCCCCTAAGGATCTTACCACCTTCGCGGTGTAGCCCCATAGAGCCTGTAGAATGCCTTCATACTGTTGCTCTATGGAACCTATAAGCCATCGTCACGGTGTCACCCAAAGGACCAGTCAATAACCTTTGTCACAATTACATGCTAGTGGGTCAGTCGATAATATTCTACATTGCCGTCCAAACTCCTTTGGGTCCTCATTTCAGTTCGCCCATTCATCCAATAGGCTAACTAATCTTATCTTCATCTACCCTGTCAAGGTAAATTCCTCTATACTTTGCATATAATATTATCAAGTATTTTTATACATTTCATTTCGCTAAATATTTTCTTAAATAGAACACCATTCATCAATGTGTCATACACAACAATATCATTCAACAACTAGACTTGCAAGAATACACACTCACAATATTATTCATACACCAATTACTCATTATTCATACCCATGCATAATCCTAGTTTATGACATAACTCAAACAGACACAGATATGGTCTAAGCAAGCAAAACAGCATCAACAATCACTCAAAAGTTGAGTATAGTGACTCATCTTAAATCCTTTTTCCTTGCTATCTTAGCTTGTCCCAATGCCAAAGTCTCCATCGTCCTGGCAGCTAAGCATGACAACCATACATCAGTTAATTGAAGGTATTTAAACCTTAAAGCCTAGAACCTAGTTTACAGAAACTTATTAAGGGCCTTAGACCTCATTCTTTCTAACTTCTCTAGCACAAAGAGTTAGGGAGCTTATTAGATTCAAAACCTCTCCATTTCCATACTCCAATTCTCACAACTTCTATTCCATGCAAAGCTATCCTAAACTTTCTTCTTCTTCGGAACAACTGAATGAAATAAAATAAGTCAAAAGAAAATTACAGACTGAATTAAAGAGGATTTTTCTTCCTTACCAGAATGTCCTCTTTCAACTATATATATCTCATATACATGGTCTCCCACTCTCTTTTAACCAAACACTGATAATTATTATGTCTCCCACTATGGAACTAGACGATTCCATCCTAACCAAACTAGAATTGGAACTCAACTATTTATTCATCAATTCACAATTTTTCCTAAAATTCCTGGTAGAATCTGCCAACTCTCTACCTTGTTCAATTAAGTCCCAAATTCCTCTAAATTTGATTCCTTAGAGATATCTGAGTGTGACAAGTAAACGATATTACGTGGTTAGATCATAATGAAGAAAGATAACTTATATTAAGAGATGGACCTAAACATGTCCTTAGTCTAATCAGAAATGAACAAATCAATTGAAGACTAATATGATGTCTATCAAGTCCAATTGCGGAGATTTTTGTCTTGAGTATCGAAGCAGATGATTCTCAGAAGATATAAACATAGATGTCACTCACTGGACTGGTAGTACATCGGATAAGACCCAAGTAGGATAGATCTTGAATTTGTTTATGGATTTATTCACCTGTGAGTTAATAATGCGACATACCTTAATCCTGAGTGAATGATGAACTATATATGCGTGACACGTATAATTTGATGTAAATAAAATCCTAAGTTTGAATAGATAAGGAACTGAAAGTTGGTGTGTTGGGTATAAGACTTCTGCAATATGTAGCATCATTCACAATATTGAAATTCATAGTCCAAGACATAGGTAAATGATATCCTCTCATTGACATTATATGATAGATAAAAAGTAAATATGGACATGGGTCGTTTGTCTTTGTGATGAATGATTGAATTACTATTTGATATTAGTTGATTTTTCATGAAGGAAGATGTAATGGTTACCATGAGATAAAATAGGATCATATTAGGAGAATGTGTTTATCCCAAAGAGATTAAGGATATCCTTTGAGGGTAACACACTTATAACAAGGTCATTGGACGAGCACTGATTGAGTAGCTTTCGTAATGGTATGTTGTTAGGGAGAGCTCAATCACGATACTATAATTGAATGACTTCATGATTAAATGAGTATACAATTAATAGACGAAAAGTTGGAACTTAATTATAAATTATTTGTTACATATGTCCAATCAGTCCCTCCGCTAGCTCGTTGAAACCATAAATGAATAGAAATTGATAGAAATGATAAAGTTAGAAAAATGACTTACATTCGAAAATGAATGTAGTTTCTCACTAAGTATGGAAATGACTTGAGAATTAGTTTATTTTTTTGAATTAGTATTTATGTAAATAATTAAAGTTCGAAAATGGAATTAAATTAATTGGTCATTGTAAATCCGTTGAATAAAGAAATTAAATATATTTTTTATAGATTTTTTTACGGTAAAGTTGTCATGACTTTATCAGAATTAGAATTGAGTTAATAAAATTATTTCATTAAAAAATTAATTAATTAAAATTAATTTGATAACTAATATTTATTTTGGGAAATAGAAAAATATGTGTTGAGTTGGATTAAATTATAAAGTGTTGGGTTAAAAGTCTAGAAAACACATATAATTTGAATAATACAAGAGAGGCCCAAATCCCTATCATAATATATATGAGGGGAGACACACCTTATTAGCTACCCCTCTCTCCTAGTTCAACTAGGGGTTGGTTTTTTCTATTAAATAAGTATTTTTGTATTCTATTAAATTAACTAGGGTTTCTATCTCTCCCTATAAATAGATAGCACTAGTAGGGCTAAATACATAACTTTGAAATATTATTATTTTGCCCGAAAATAGTCAGAATTTATTTCTACGTATAAATTATATTTTTGAAAATATCAATTCTACTAGTTTCTATTGAGAGGGAGATTTACTTTCCTACCGAAAGTAAAGAAAATAGTTTTGGGTTCTGTGTCTGATTCGAAAATGTTTGAGCCCACACTAGAAGCAGATCTTCATACAAGAATAGAGGAGAAGGTTGTCCAGTTGAAAGTCGGGAACGTTTAGGACCCGTTTCGCTCAAAGAACATGTGTTATTTCGGGAAAGGTTTATTGCCATAAATATTACAAGTAGGTTTGGTTTTCAACATTTTTATTTTTTTGCTGTGCAAGAAAACTGTTTTCGAACATGATTTTTTTTCCAACAACTATTGTTACTATTTCCATTTTTATTCTATTCTTCCTCATGGTCTTCCCCACCATTTCTCTTCTCTTTGGGCTTGGAAGACTCGAACTTGTATTTCCTCGGACCAAGCTCGACAAAAGACTCTACCTTGACTATGGCTTTGGTAAGGTCTTTGAGCCCTAGTCGATGCAACTCTTGCTTCGCCTAAGACTTCAACCCATTCTTGAGCCAGTAGAATGCCTCTTTCTCTCTCAAATCAGGGATTTCAATTAACAATTCAATGAACTCTCAAACATACTCTTGAATTGTTCCTTGTAGCCGGTGCAACTTAGCCCGAGCTTCTTCCTTAGCATACTCGGGGTAGAACTGCTTCCTAAATTCATTCTGGAACTCCACCCAAGTATCAATTGTGGTATCACCTCATCTTTCATCTATGGACTTACAATGCCATTATAAAAGAGCAAAATTAGTAAAATAAATTGGAGCTGTGTTTACATTAGTGGCATCATTCTCAATGTCCATTGCATAGAAGTACTGTTTCGTACCCCATAAGAAATTTTCCACATCCCTCGTAGACCTTTTCCCCTTAAACTCTTTTGATTTGGGAACATCCACCTTGCGTTTGGGTGTTGCCTCCAACATCCCTTTTCCTACAACAGCTCTGAAAACAACAAGCTCTCCCTCAAGCTCATCAGTTTTCATGTTCAAATCCATCAGCATGCTTTCAATTTCCTCGTACAAAGCTATCACCATAGCTTAGAGAGCATTATTCCTCTCAATTAGCTTCGCACTAGTGGATTGGAGAGCCCTTTGCATTTCTTCCATATTAGTATTGATGGCATGCAACACCTATTCTTTGAGTTGATCTTTTCCCGAGTCTAGCTCTGCGGTGCGACCCTTAACTACCTCAACAATTTCTTTCATATCACCCACAGAACCCTTAAGTTTGGCAACCTTGACTTCCAAAGCTAACATCATATCCCTCGGCCTACTAGCTTTCCTACCCCCCACAGGTCTCCCTCAGCTCATTCTTCTCATCTACTTCTTTCGCCATCTCACTATGGTGCCTTCGAACCTTATCTTTGATATCAATTGTCACAGGGCTAGAAATTTAGTCTGGTGAATCGCACAACCTTAGGCGATTCCTTTGCTTCAAATCCGCCTAAGTTAGCCTATCTCTCAAAAAGTTGAGAGTTCTCAAAGAAATTCTCTAAGGTATTGAAATAAAGTGAAAGAAAACTCTCAAAAGCGAAAAGCAACAAGCAAACAAAAAAGACACGAGAAAGCAAAATGCATACCAAGTGTTCGAGTAAATGCTTTCGGAGTGTTTCTATTATTTTGAAAAAAATACAACTGAGTGATTACAAATGAGGGGGAAGACATCTATTTATAGTTGGGCTCCCCAAAATCAAATGATACAATTTAAATTACATTGACGACCAAGATCAAAGTTTATCTATAAGATGAGAGTACTAAGTGATTTAAACACTATATAATTTTATGCCTTAGTATTTACAATATTCACCATGGTAACTCTAGTTTGACTGGAGTGTTTCATTGGGCCATCAAGGCTTCAAATAGATGAGATTCTCCATGAGTTCCACAAATCATACAAATTCAAATGGGTCAAATGAACCCCATTTAATCAATTAACCTCCAAAGATTATTGTGTGTGCATCTGTCACAAGTTTCGATTGGCATCCCCTTACATAAGCACTTATATTCTAAAACTAACTCTTATAGAGTTGATCGATAACTCTCTAGGATCAAGTTATTTAATCTAGTTTTAATGATAATCCACTATCCTTCGTAGAACATTGATAGTACATTAGAGCCAACTTTAATACGAAATATCATTGTCTATGCTAATCTATAAGATATTGTCGGATTGGTGGATTTGTTAAATTTCACAAATTTGTCCACAAAAATGCTTCTCATATTAAAAATGGTGTGAACATGGAATGATGTCCTGAATTTAATGAGTTGTGATTGTTTTGTTGGATTTGTGGAGTTAAGTATCATCCACGTTATTTGGTAATCTTTAGAGATATTTTTTTTATGCATGGTATGCTTTAATTCTGTAATCCTATTTTGCGTCTATAATAAATAAAATTTAGTCTACTTAGCAAGGAGAAGAAAAGAAACCAAAAAAATAGTGTGGACACTTATATCATAAAAGCAACTTTAGTGTATAATCAATGCAAGATTCATTACTCTCCTCTACCACCATAACACATTGACTTTTCCATTTTTTATAAATCCTCTGGAATAAAAGATGAGAATTATTTATTATTTCATTTATGTTACTTGGAGTTTGAATGAATATTCGATATAAGTGTATATCTAATATAAGTATACTTAAATTTTTCTAAATTCTTTGTTATATGTTTAAAGGAGTGTGGAAAAATACTTAAAAAGAAATTCAACCTACATTGCATTAGACTTCTCCCCTGTACTGCAAAATTTGTTATTGATTTTGAAGTGTGCATATTTGCTTGTTGGAGCATGAAAGCTCAGAGATACTGCTAAAGCCTAGTGCAAATCTGCCAAGAACTCAGTAGGGTTTCCTAAGCAACACCACCCAAATGAAATGGCTTCCTTGTATAACAGTCCCTAAATTAAAGACATTCAAAGTCGTTTTTTAGATAAAAGTACTGTGGAGGTCCATATATTAAGATTTAAATTGTATTTTATTCTCTTTACTTAAAGGATAAGCAAATTGTCCCTATATGTTTGATCAAAAAGTAAATTGAACATTTATGTTAAAATTTTTATTCATTTCTACTATTAAAAATTGGTGTGGATTACGAAATAACTAGATAATTACACTTGGTGTACCACGTGAACATCATGTTTACATATAGGAACCAGTTTTTAATCTTAAAAATGAATAAATTTTATATTAAAAGGACTAGTTTACTTTTCGATCTAACATATAATGACTAATTTAACCATTTTTTTTAGTATAAGGAACAATCTGACTTTGGTATAAGAACCTCCATAATACTTTTACAGTTTATTTTATTGAAACCACAACAGTTTCCACTTCTTTAAGCAGGAAGAACATACAATGAAAGTGTTTCAACCGGCGTATGAACCAGAGATTTGAACATTATAAAATATTAATTATTTTTGCGGCGAATTAGACTTTGTGAGCAGCTAACGTTAGAAATATGATAAATACGATGCGATCAAAAGCTGGTTTAACAAGATATATAAGTAGATTATGAATTGGATTAAAACAAGATAAGGAGATACATAAATACCTACACATATATATCAATTGGATTAAACTTTCTAACATTGATAATCCTAGAGTCTGCTAAAATTAGTCCTCAGAACCTCTCTCCCTTTCATTAATACAAATGAACTTTTCATCTCTGTAACATACTACAAAGAACCCTAACGATGGATACATCCGCCGAGTTACGGCCTCGGGGTGTGGCGGTTGTTAGCTCCTGACCCTGGATAGTCATTCAGCTCCGCAAACATCCTTCCCTTGATGATTTCACCATCAGAACTCTTCTCCACAGTTACCTGTAAGAAGAGTTCTTTTAGCATAACAAGAAATATGTATATATATATATATATATATACATATATATATATACACGTCAAATTTCAACTGTGTACTTATAGGATTACCAGGTGAGTATTCTTCTGAAGTTGATGAACTTGAGATGCATGCATTAGGGTTCCAGCTCCTGGCAAGGAAAAAAAACAATGAAAATATGGTATGGGAAGGTAAAAAAGATGATTGAAGTAATGGACATTGGGGAATATTTACTTGTAACTGGGACGGCATTCGAGAATATAACATGAGATAACCCCAATAGAACAACGAGTAGGCGAAAGAGAGTGCTATCCATTTCTGACTTGCTATTGCAAGGTTCCTTATTGGCAAATATAGATTTATAAAGCTAGTACGAGGGTTTAAATAGCTATTATAAAGTAATGTTATGATTTTTTTTTTTTTGAGATTTTAACTTTTTTTCTTTTATAATTTATAGTTTATCAAAATTGATCACAGTAATATAATCGAAAAAGTTGACAAGAGCTGAAAAAAAGGTTAAATTATAGACTTTTTTTAGACGTTTATGCTTTATGATGGATGGGCAGCAACCATACTCCAAAGTCAAAAAATTAACAACAAAAGGGAAAAGTAATGGAGGGGGGTAGGGAAAGGGTTAGGGCCAGCGTTTCATGATGAAAAAGTTTGAGTTAATTCAATTGATGAGTACTATTTTATTATCCTAATTTAAATTTAAATTTTTTCAAATCGAGTTGAATTGAATCAAGTAAAATGTTTGAGTTAAATTAAAAAAATTAAACATGTCAAATTAAATCTTGTTACATTATAATTAATTCCATGTTGGGTTACAAAAATTTAAAACCATATATATTTGAAAACCTTTTCAAAGTAAACTAATAATAATAATAATAATAATAATAATAATAATAATAATAATAATAATAATAATAATAATAATAATAATAAATACTTTAGTATATAAACTTGAATCATTAATTAACTTATTTAGGTCCCTACAAATATTACTCTAATTTTTTAATTTTTTAACTTTCTTTATATATATTTTTAGAATTTTTTTGAAATATTTATAATTTTAAGTTAATTAAATTGATGAGTCCTATTTTATCATCTTAATTTTAATTTAAATTTTTTCGAATTGAGTGAATTGAATCAAGTGAAATGTTTGAGTTAAATTAAAAAATTAAACACGTCAAATTAAATCTTGTTACAGTATAACTAATTCCATGTTGGAGTACAAAAATTTGAAAACATATATATTTGAAAGCTTTTTCAAAGAATAATAATAATAATAATAATAATAATAATAATAATAATAATAATAATAATAATAATATAATAATAATAATAATAATAATAATAATAAATACTTTAGTATATAAACTTCAATCATTAATTAACTTATTTAGGTCCCTACAAATATTATTCTAATTTTTAAAATTTTTGAACTTTCTTTATATATATTTTTAGAATTTTTTGAAATATTTATAATTTTTAAAAAATAAAAATTGAAATTTTTATACATATTTTGAATTTTAAAAATTATTTTGATTTTTTTTTGTAATTTTTGTTGAGAGAGACCAATTTGCTCATTTTCAAACTTGACAGTGACCAAAAGGGATTTATACTAATCTGTTATTCGAATTGTAAAACTAAATTCGATTCGAACTCGAAACTCGAATTACTTATTTAAATTAACTCAAATAATTCATATAATTTGATTCGATTAATTCGAAATTCGAATTTTTTTTCAATTTTTTCGAATTGAATCGAGTTTTGTTTACCCTTAAAAAGAGTAAAAATTATCTAGGTATTAATTCAAAATCAATCATAAATTAAGATCGAAATAAATTATTTTATCATTTTACTTTTTGATTTAATTTTTATACCTTCATTTTAAAGCATTAAAATTTTAATAAAAGCTATTCTAACTCAATTTTGAAAAAAATGTTGTTATAAAATCAGATCTAATCAAAACACAATAAGTTTGAAGTTATTTTGTCAACCCTAATTCTCTTTCTTTTTTTCTTAAAAAAAAAGACAAAAAAAGAAAAGTACTGTATACACCGAAGCTAAGTGGAGGGGGTTGAGAAAAGATGGAGCACGTTGTGTAAGTGGAAATTGACCAAATTTTGATTAGATAGTGTGACACCACTTTAAGGTAGATTATTTATATATATATATATATATATATATATAAATTTTGTATTTTACCTGTCATCTATTCGTTTACAGTTGGGACGAAATTACTAGTTATAAAATAAGAGTTTACATCAAATGTTGTTTATGCAATTTGAATTGTTATGTCTATGGAGTTTTACTTAAAGAATGATATGCTATAAAAGTAACAAGTTAAAATATAAGTCTAATTCATTTACCAAGTTGAAACCTTATTTTTATACTTCGAATTAGTTCACTTTCCTTTTAAATTTTTTCCCCTAAAAATTTAGACGTATATTGATTGCACAAGGGCATTAGTTTTTTCATCACAGGCTTGAGAACATTGATGCATTTATGGATTTTCTACAAGCTTGTAATTTAAATGTTGATGTTTGAGTATCCTTTGCAAGGCAGTGTTGCCTGGTGGGTGGTGGGTGGCTTTTATTTCACTTGTTGACCTTCTCTATGTTGCTATTGTCTTCTTATTTTTAATTTGCTCTGTGAGGCGTATAGTTTTATGGGGTTTGATAGGATCTTTGTGTGATCATTTTGGTGTTTAATTGGCTTTCTAAGTGTCTAGTATGATGGTGTCAAATGTCTATTATTCTGGTTCTTAGGAGTGAGGAGTTCTTTTTAGTGCTTTTTCTTCAGAAATTTTGGAGCTTTAGTGATGAATTTTCTTACTCATTGTCTCACTAACAAAAAGATTTTGTAACATTTTTGGTTCTTAATAAAATTTTTGGATTAGCAAAAAAAAGAAAAAAAAGAGACTTACACAATTTTGCACTACAAATTAGTTCTTCAATATACAAGTAAAATTCTCTTTTTTTCTTATGTATAATAACCTAAAAAAGCTAGTGTATTAATAAGCATAAAGTGACTTGTTAAATTATAATCAATGTGAATATCTAATTTCACATAAATAGCTTCTAAATAAGTATTCAATAAAGAGTATAACAATAGATATCTAGTCATAAAACACATTGAAGATCAAATAGTCACGAGAACTTCAATCACATTGAAGTCATGATCACATCCTTTCTTAGCTTGATTCTTACTCGAATTATCTTTATTAGTGGAGTATTGCTAAAAATTGCCATAGATCATCAATTAAAATCCAAACATTTCTGGCCAAAACATTTCAACCAAGTAAGGCAAGTTACAATAACCTACCATATATTTCTTAAGTTGCAACAAGCGTTGCATTTGGTAATTGTAACTAGCATTAACAATCTCCCCCATTGACATTTTTTAATAAAAACATAGCGACACATCAAGGAAAATTAACTCAGACACTCACTTTTAATCCAATCATTCAACCATGAATTTAAATGTGCAATTAACTACTAATGCAAGATAATAGAAGCATTAACAATTAAGGCTTATAATATTAAAAGACCATATCAAAATAGGGATATATCTAAGTAAAATCAAAATAAGGACATTTCAATAATTACATATCCCAACTAAGATAAGTATCAAGAATCATCATCCATAAAAAAAATTCAAAATTCAAAAAAAAAAATTAGAAAAGCAATCCAACAAAATTACCATCTATCTCCCAAGTTGTCCTTACACTTACCCTCTCTCTCTTTTACTAAAAAATGCAAAAGGCTTCAAAACTCTTGAGCTAGAAGATCAATCTTGTAGAAATAAAACCAAGTTCACTTTCATTGAAGAATCTTCGATTGTTGCTCTTGATACTAAAGCTCTTATCAACGCAAATGCATTCCTTTCCCAAAGTTCTAATAGTCTAGTCTAAGCAGCATTTGATACTCTGAAAAATGTTGAGTTAGTTGCATTAGAGTTGTTGTTGGTGCTAGCTAATCATCATATTCAATATCATCAAAAGGAGAATTCACTCAGTATTAGCTGTAGCATGCTTCCTTTTCTTCCATTTAAAGGAATACTCTAACTCGGCAAACACAGGCTCATAGACCTCATCCTTGTCAACTATCTTTGGAGTTTACTTCACAAGGATCTAGAAGATGAGGGATGGAAAAGTGTAAACGGAAAAATATATAGGATTTTTCCTATGTAATTTATCACCTTTTTACTTAAATCCGTTGTTAAAACTAAGTAATTGTTTAATAAATTAATGAAATATGTGAAAATATAAAATTAGGACATAGAAATTATTAAAATGTGATTTTATGTTTTATTATATAGTTTTTATGCAATAAATGGCTTATTTTATATTAATTTGAATATATTATATTTTTTAAGACATAAAGTGGGCCATTCATGATTAAATTAAATAATAAAATATAAAATTATATTTAATAGTTCATTTTAAAATATTTCATTAATAATTTGGGTTTTAATTAATTAATTAAATTGGATAAATTTTATTCTTTGGTCCTCTAACTTGTTGATTTATTTTAGACAGGTCTGATAGCTTTGCTGGATTACAAAACCGTCCAAATTGGAGACCAAGTCAACCCAATATTCGGCTACACATAGCTTTCCATTTAAACCATTCTTTGGTTTAATTACACAAGGTCCTTGCAGTGTTGAAGAAATTAGAGATTTTCCCGAAGATTTACGATTGACCGAGTCTCAGCCCTAAGTTGTGTGGCATCCAAAATTGCTTAAAAATCAAGCAAAAATCAGTCAAAAGCCACTAAGGATGGCCAACCACAATTTGAGGAGATTTGAAGAGGTTAACATCCATTATTTTTAGCAAACTATCCCCCTCTCCTCACCTATAAATAAGACCCTCTCATTCCCTTATTCATCATCCCTCAAGCATCCCTCAATCATTTCTCATTCATTCTCATCATTCATCATTCTCTCTTCTCTCCCAATTCTCTTAGACTTTTCCATTCCTATGCCTAGCATCATCTCTTTATAGAGATTTTAGCAATTAAGCCTCTTAAAGAACCCTTGGTCGGCCACCTTGGAGAGCCATCAGCAAAGGAGCAAAGCAAAGGAACAAAGGAGCCTCGTCAGTCAGAGTCTTGGGTGACAGCCACTCTGAATTGGGTTTAATCTTTCTTTTCTTTAATTTAATCTAAAGATGTTTGCTATGTGTTCTTTGTTCTTGTTTACAACAATGTTAGCTTAATTTTATTTAAGCTAGGATGATTGCTTTGATTAAATAATATTTATTTGATTCATGCTTATAATATTTATGCCTTAATCGATCATGTTTTCAATTAAAATCAAGTCTGTATTTCATTTATACGTGATTGAAATGCACCTGAATTAGCTGAGCGATCCTAACTAGACGAAGGCTAATAGACACATAATTGAAATCTGCATGCTCAATTTAGATCCTGACCCGATTAAATTGTAGGTTGCATAACAACTCTGACCAAGCTTTGTTATCTGCATAGTTTTTAGATTTGTGTGATTAAACTGTTTCAAACCTAACACGTCCTTGTTACGTCACATGAATGCTAAGAAACCCTTAGTAAATAAGGATTAGTAAAATGCGTATTTACTAAGTAAAGGATTCCGAAAGGACCTAATGTGGTTTCCAAACTCATGGAAGATCGAGTTGCCATGGAATGTTTTTCTGAATGTTATTAAGCATGTTGATAATAAATTGAATTTAATTAAAGTAATTGTCCTAGTTTTTTTATGTTATAATTGTTGCAAATTGTGTTTAATTTTACTAAAATCTATTTCATTCATATAGTTTGCATACTTAGGATAATTTACATTAGGGATCATTGCATTTAGTTTAATATATTTTAATCACCACTTCTCAACTATATTGTGTTTTTATTTACCAAATTGTTAATATAATTTTACAAATTAAGTGACTTAGCACAAATACAATCCCTGTAGAGATTATTACTTGATGACGACTGTGTACACTTACACAAACCTACGCGTTACAAAAAGGCAAAGCAAGCCTTGTGTTCTTGGTCTCTACACAAAAATCAATTGACCAAGGTCTCTACAACCTTGTGCAAACAAGTTGTCATCTTTTTTGTAACCACGTCGTTTGGTTCTTGGGTAGCCAATTCCTAGTTATTATAGCCTAGAAAGCAACATATGTAAATTCAAATTTAAATACTCTAAAGTCTTCCACCCTTAGGTTATGTGACTTGAAAATTGGCTATCAACTAGGAAGCAAGATAGTCATCCTTGAAAATGAAGTTATCATCTCTACCATGATGATGGAAAAGTCATTGATTGCTCCTAAACTGAACTTGAAATAATGACCTCTAACATAATCCTACATGTAATGCTAGCGATTTAGAACCCTAATAGATTTGTTTAAGTTAATATATAACTCCAACACCGCATACTTTACAAATGGCTTCACATAACCCACAGAACTGAGTAATTCATTCTACTCCAAGAAAATTTCCAATCTATTCTTGTAGAACTCAATCTCCTCAATGTTTCTTTCAAGAATGAATCCTTTTTTTTTAGAGAAAACCTTCATTCTCTTGGCACATATAAGATTGATGTTAGCTCAATTGATCAAACCGAAAATGCCAAGAAGGGGTGAATTGGCTTTTAAAAAAAATTATGGACGCTAAAGAGAATGGATAGAAAATTAACATAAGAATTTAGAGTGATTCGGTTCCAATTGCCTACTCCATTACCTTAGCTTTCCAAAAATAAGGATTTTTCCAAATTCACTAATTTTTTCAACCTTTGAGGACAAAGTTTAACCTTACACTCCCTTAAGATTTTAACCCAAATCTTAAGACACAACTCCTCTAAAGAGATACAAAGAAGCAAACAAAGAAATAATCCTTACTAGATTGATGTGTTTGCAAATTAAGCTCAATTACAATGAAAAACACTTGAATAACATGATACAAATAAGGCTCACAAGTGTTTGAAAGAGAAGTATGGAAATATATGACAGAAGGTTATTTTGATTGATCTTTAAGCTTGAATATTCTTTCTTATTGTTGTAGGACCTTTAGAAGTTGGTATTTATACTCTCTAATTCATTTCCAACCGTTGTGGTTGTTGAGAAAATATAAATAGTTGTTGAGGGTGAAAATACAGAGCATTGAATTCACTTACAACAAAAAGTATCGACATTTTTTGTACAAGTGTCGATACCAAAGGCATTTAATGCCTGATTGAGTGACCATTAAGATTAGTTTCCAACGATACCAAAAATGATTTATTGATACCTTTTAAAAGGTATCAATATAATTTTATGGGTATCGATACTTGTTGACATTTTTGAATCATTAAAAACATAATGCAAAAAAAAGATATCGATATAAAGTTTAGGTATCGATATAATTTTCAAGGTATTGATACTTACTTTTTTAGTTCAATTTTTTATTCAAAACAGAAAGCATATTTGATATCGGTAAAAATTAAGGTGTTGATGAAATTGTACAAGTATCAATACATTTTGGAAAACATCGATACTTCTTGTAGGGAACAATTTTAAAACTGATTTGAAATCGTTTTAATTAAGTTGGAGAATTTAAATTCATTTTCAGAACTTTGTCAAAATTATTCTAAGTGTTTAAAGCATTTTCTAAGAGGTTTGGAAGTTTTGAAATATTATTCATGTTTTGACTTCTTTGCTCAATTTTTTTTATTTGAAGACATTTTTGTTTGTTATATCAAAATAATTTATCAAATAAAGCTAGTTCAACAATCTCTCCGTTTTTGATATAACAAAATAATTTGGTAAATTTGTTTTTGAATTTGTTACTCCCCTTTTTAAAGTTCAATTTGAATCAATGACTTGATTTTTTTTGAGGGAACAAGGATTTGACATTAAAAATTGGTCAATTGATGTTGGCATTAAAAGGTTAGTCATAAAGAAAATCAGCCAAATACTAATAATTTACCTTTCTCTTCTCTTTTCCCCCTTTTTGTTATATCAAAAATCAACAAATAAAGCTTAAGAGAGAGATTTTGTTAGTCCAATAAAAGAGTAAATAATTGGAAAACCAAAGAACTAACATTGATGTATCAAAATAAATCAACAAGTATCTACAATTAAGATTCCAAAATAAACATTAAGTTCTAACATAGAGAGAAGAAAATGTGCAATGAAGATGACTGAAATGCATGAGAAAATGAAACATATGCACCCTAGTCACCTTGAGGTGGAGGAGGAGGAGGGAATTGATACATTAGAAAAACAATATTTTACTCCATCCTAGACATCCTAGAGTCTAGACCACTATCATTATTATTAACATGCTCAAAGGCATCATCGACTTGAGTGCTAAAATCCCTAAACTCCTTAATTAAGGAAGTAATGGCGCCAAGGATGATGACAGACACTTCGTTGGAGAGAGGCTGAGCAGATGATTGAGCAAAGGAAGAAGCCGGTGGAGGGTCTTACTGGACTAAATGAATGCCATCATGGTCTTCTTCAGGTTCATCATTATCATCATCATGAGGGACACGGTGGACATCTTTAACCCAATTTTTGTTAATAGGATCCATTTTAAAACCAGCTCTATGAAGGACAGAAAAACTAATAGGTTCGTGTTTAACGACCAAATGAGGATTGACATTTGTGGGGATGTTAAGACATTTGAAAATGTATGAAAAGAATGTACCAAAAGGCAGAAAGCGCTTAATCTCGAGCTTCTGGCTATGTTTGGTAATGTCATTAAATAAGATTGAAGTCAAATCTGAACGACTATTGCTATGAAAAGAAACAATCCACCAATAGTCGGTAGATCGAATAACGACATGTTTTGAAATAGGACATAATATCTATGTAATTATAAACTGCAAAATGCGATCATGGACATCTATCTTGGATGCAAACGAGCGTCTAACGTTCAAGGTTGGATTATAAGGGCCTTTCGCATTCGACTTACTCGAGGGAGAAAGTTTAAAAAATTCACTAAAATTTTCTAAAGTGAGACGAATAGGAGTATTTATCAGTAAAGAATTTACAGCAACCACCGTCTCACTGGATTCATCATGTTCGAGTCTAGCATTTGAATAAAATGCTCGAACAAGATTAGCATGATTCGTTGAACAAATTTTTTAAAAATTGATCCACTACCATTCGATTAAAGTTTGAAGAAACGGAAAATTGATTTTGGCCAAAAAATTGATATCAACGGTGCCAAAAACATTAACATTTCATTTTAAAAAGTATTGATTAAAACGGTAAGAGTCATGATTATCTCTAAAACAATCATCAAAATAATTGGGTTGATCACTAGAAGAAGATGAAGGACCGAAGTGAGGACATTTCTTAATCGACATTCTAACTAACTAGATAAAAGTGATGCTATTAATGTAACACCCCAAACCCGGCTTAGAAGTTAGGCCCGAATCTAGCGTGTCACATTGAAGAGTTTTTCGAAAACCATGCTTTTATTAGAAACCCTTCTTACAACTTAAAACTTTCTGCTATTCAAAACCTCAGATTTTGCTTGCTTATTTTCAAAATGTGGTTTATTAGAAATCATTCTTGGAAAACATTATTATCTTTAAAACCTTGTTTGTTGCGGAAAGCTTAATTTAAAACAGTTGCGAAACGTGATATTTTGAAAAACAGTAGTTATTTTCGATAAATCGTGTTCTACTTCTAGCAATTATAAAACAATCAATAAAATCCCAAAACTTAAAGTTCAGAAATCTTAAGGCCTTATTACAAAATTTATAACCTAACAAATTAAACTAAAATAAAAATAGGACGTGTACTTTAAAGCCAATCGGACATGTGGTCACCTCCGAGTCCCTCGCAGCTCCGATCCGTCTAAGGCTGAGGATTACCTGTACAGTTAAAAACGGGTTGAGTTTATGAAAACTCAGTGTGTAATCCCCTTACCAGAGTAACAGTCAGTATACAGAAGTAGAAACCTAAACAGTCTGGGCCGAAGCCCTTTCAACAGTAACGGTACAGTACAGATCTTATAAACAGATATGGAACAGTATGAGGATGCATCCCAACCCAATCCAACCATCACACCACCCGTACCAACCAATCGCACCATGTGGGGATCAAGTCAACCCACCCGCCAAACGCACCAATATTGCAGTCAAGCAGCTAATCACGATATATATACGGCTCTTAAGCCTTCAATAGCGGTATTATAATTGGCACAGAGCCATCAGTAACTGTATTATGTTTGGCGCATAGCCATCAGCGACAGTAATATAATCGGCACACAACCTTGGGTAAATATGATTGACACAGAGTCATCGATATCTGTTAAGCACATAGCCACGGGTAAATACGATTGGCACAAAGCTATAATCAAGATGGCACAGAGCCAAGCTCTCCAATAATGCAACCCTGCTGCTAATAACGGTATATGTGGCTGAGCTACTAAAACGGTATATGGCGATGCCACTCAAACGGTATGTGGCAGAGCCACCGGGCTACACTTCCTCCAAACATCAAACCCAACCCATGCAACATGTCATGTATGTCATGCTCAATCATTACAAGTGTATGCAAAATGGCCATGCTTAGTAACAGCCATTTTAACACATATTAACAGCAAATCAGACACACGTCCACAGTCAAGTCAGTTAAAACACAGTCATACAATCATAGTCAAATCGGTCAAATCATAGCACAAGTCAATCATTTACCCACAAGAGCAAATCAGCCATTTTACCCTATAAGGGTATTCCGATAATCCTACCCTACAGGGGTAATTCGGTAATTCTACTCATAACTAATCCATGTATGCAGTGCATCTCAAACATAGTCAATCATACAATTAACACATACAACAATAGTACTACCACGAGGGTACAACGATCATTTAATCGGTTAGGGGTAAAACGTTCATTTCGCCCCGTAAGGGCATCTCGGTAATTTTACCCGTCGAGAGTATTTCGGTAACTTTACCCGTAGAGGGTATTTTAGTAATTTCGTGAACCGAGGGTAATTCGATAATTTTGTAAACCAAGGGTATTTCGGTAATTTTACAAACTGGGGTATTTTAGTAATTTTGTCAACCAAGGGTATTTCAGTAATTGTGTAAACCAAGGGTATTTCAGTAATTGTATAAACCAAGGTATTCTAAACAGAGATAACAATGCGAATAGGCCTAGGGCCCGTTCTCGGCCCAAAAGGACCCACAAGCTCGTGTAGCCCATTTAGCCCAAATCTAGCCATAGATATGAGATTCACATAGACCAGTTCAATATCTACCCATTGGGCCCACTTGGCCCAAATAGCATCAACCCACAAGAATACTCATGGTGGCCTCAACTATCGCGTCGAAGCTCCCACACGTGCGCTCGCACGCTCGCACGCTCGTATGGCTACCATCGCCGTGTGACCGACATATCGGCATTGGCCGCTCTACAGCTAGAGTAGGGCGAAATACACACCTGATAGGAATCTGGAGTTGATCCGCGCTCCGAACACTTCTATGCCCAAACGCCAACCCAGGTATGCTTACACTCCTCATAGATTGCCCTATTTAAACCCATCTTCTCACCTTCTCTCTTGCTAGCTTCCCGATGTGAAATCCTTACTTCAGCAGAGTTTAAATCGAACACAAACTCTGGCCGTTCCAACTTAGCAAAATAAATATCCCTTTTTGCTTGCGATGGGATTCAAACTCAGGCTCCCTTGTAACTTAATCCACGCCGCTAGCCACTAGGCCACAAGCTCCTCTTGTGTCTAAAATCACGCGCAACTAAATATAAGTCTATGGGCCAAAGTCTAAGTTCACTTAAAAATAAATCAAAATGAAATGCAAGCGCTAAGACTTGAACCTTGGACCCCTTACTTCCTTGTGTGGCGTTATTCCCTTGTCTCCCATGTGGCGCCATTTGCCACTAGACCACAACTCCTTTTGTGTCATTTTTCTCCACATTTTATTCTTAAAGCCTACTTACTAACTCCTAGGGTTTTACTCACCTAAAACCAAAATTTTTCCTAAAGCCCAGGTTTGATCTCGGGACTTCATGGAAGCCCCCTAACCTTCCAAAATCAGTCACCTAATAGGTCCAACTTGCATTAGTGCCGTTATCTTGTCCTCAAAAAATTTTAAACACTCCCATGCCCAAGGCCAAATAGGCCCAATTCTACTAGGCCCAAATTCGGGTCATTACAAATCTACCCCCTTAAAGAAATTTCGTCCTCAAAATTTCCAACTATATAATAGCTGCACAACATAGGTTACACCACTACGCTCTCGCTGCACACTCTAATTTTAATATCCCTATCATATTTTAACTAGCACTTGGAACTCCCTTCACATGCTCAAACACCTAACCATTGAAGCAGATAGATATTTTATACGCAACCAGTTTTTATATCCAACATCACATCCAAGCAAAACACACACAGCATAAATACCAAAAATACAGTCCAATATCTAAAGAAACCACCGTATTTCTAACTCACTATATTTTCATTTCTAAACAGACAAAAGTATTCAGAAAACTTACGAATTTGGCACCGGAGACTCGGTGTACCACACTTTCAGAAAAACGGTCAATACAACATTTTAGATCTTTAAATCTTTTCAAGCCTTTTTGAAATGACACTTTCAGAAATTAAATTTTGGAAACCCAATCCACAGCTGAGTTTTGCAACTTGGGCTCTGATACCATTAAATGTAACACCCCAAACCCGGCCTAGAAGTTAGGCCCGAATCTGGCGTGTCACATTGAAGAGTTTTTCAAAAACCATGCTTTCATTAGAAACCCATCTTACAACTTAAAACTTTCTGCTATTCAAAACCTCAGATTTCTCTTGCTTATTTTCAAAACGTGGTTTATTAGAAATCATTCTTGGAAAACATTATTATCTTTAAAACCTTGTTTGTTGCAGAAAGCTTAATTTAAAACAGTTGTGGAACGTGATATTTTGAAAAACAATTGTTATTTCCGATAAATCGTGTTCTACTTCTAGCAATTATAAAACAATCAATAAAATCCTAAAACTTAAAGTTTAGAAATCTTAAGGCCTTATTACAAAATTTATAACCTAACAAATTAAACTAAAATAAAAATAGGACGTGTACTTTAAAGCCAATCGGACGTGTGGTCACCTCCGAGTCCCTCGCAACTCCGATCCGTCTAAGACTGAGGATTACCTGCACAGTTAAAAATGGGTTGAGTTTATGAAAACTCAGTGTGTAATCCCCTTACCAGAGTAACAGTTTGTATACAGAAGTAGAAACCTAAACAGTCTGGGCCGAAGCCCTTTCAACAGTAACGGTACAGTACAGATCTTATAAACAGATATGGAACAGTATGAGGATGCATCCCAACCCAATCCAACCATCACACCATCCGTACCAACCAACCGCACCATGTGGGGATCAAGTCAACCCACCCCGTCAAACGCACCAATATTGCGGTCAAGTTGCTAATCACGATATATATACGACTTTTAAGCCTTCAATAGCGGTATTATAATTGGCACAGAGCCATTAGTAACTGTATTATGTTTGGAACATAGCCATCAGTGACGGTAATATAATCGGCACACAGCCTTGGGCAAATATGATTGACATAGAGCCATCGATATCTGTTAGACACATAACCACGGGTAAATACAATTGGCACAAAGCCATAATCAAGATGGCACAGAGCCAAGCTCTCCAATAATGCAGCTCTGCTACTAATAACGGTAAATGTGGCTGAGCCACTAAAATGGTATATGGTGATGCCACTCAAACGGTATGTGGCAGAGCCACCGAGCTACACTTCCTCCAAACATCAAACCCAACCCATGCAACATGTCGTATATGTCATGCTCAATCATTACTCGTGTATGCAAAATGGCCATGCTTAGTAACAGTCATTTCAACACATATTAACAGCAAATCAGACACACGCCCACAGTCAAGTCGGTTAAAACACAGTCATACAATCACAGTCAAATCGGTCAAATCATAGCACAAGTCAATCATTTACCCACAAGGGCAAATTAGTCATTTTACCCTATAAGGGTATTCCGGTAATCCTACCCTATAGGGGCAATTCGGTAATTCTACTCATAACTAATCCATGTATGTAGTGCATTTCAAACATAGTTAATCATCCCATTAACACATACAACACTAGTACTACCACGAGGGTACAACAGTCATTTAATCGGTTAGGGGTAAAACGCTCATTTCGCCTCGTAAGGGCATCTTGGTAATTTTACCCGTAGAGGGTATTTTGGTAACTTTACCCGTAGAGGGTATTTTAGTAATTTTGCGAATCGAGGGTATTTTGGTAATTTTGCAATTTTGCAAACTAGGGTATTTCAGTAATTTTGTCAACCAATGGTATTTCAGTAATTGTGTAAACAAAGGGTATTTCAGTAATTGTATACTCCAAGGTATTTTAAACAGAGATAACGATGCGAATGGGCCTAGGGCCCGTTCTCGGCCCAAATGGACCCACAAGCTCGTGTGGCCCATTTAGCCCAAATCTAGCCATAGATATGAAATTCACATAGACTAGTTCAAAATCTACTACACAATCATACAATTTATTCATATGGGCCTACAGGCCCATTGGGCCCATTTGGCCCAAACAACATGAACCCACAATAATACTCATGGTGGCCTCAACTATCGCGTCGAAGCTCCCACACGTGCGCTCGCATGCTCGTGTGGCTACCATCGCCGTGTGACCAGTATTTCGGCATTGGCCGCTTTACAGCTAGAGTAGGGCGAAATACACACCTGATAGGAATCTGGAGTTGATCCGCGCTCCGAACACTCCTATGCCCAAACGCCAACCCAGGTATGCTTACTCTCCTCATAGATTGTTATATTTAAAGCCAGCTTCTCACCTTCTCTCTTGCTAGCTTCCCAATGTGGGATCCCTCCTTCAGCAGAGTTTAAATCGAACACAAACTCTGGCCGTTCCAACTTAGCAAAATAAATATCCCTTTTTGCTTGCGATGGGATTCGAACTCAGGCTCCCCTATAACTTAATCCACACCGCTAGCCACAAGGCCACAAGCTCCTCTTGTGTCTAAAATCATGCGCAACTAAATATAAGTCTATCGGCCAAAGTCTAAGTTCACTTAAAAATAAATCAAAATGAAATGCAAGCGCCAAGACTTGAACCTTGGACCCCTTACTTCCTTGTGTGGCGTCATTCCCTTGTCTCCCATGTGGCTCCATTTTCCACTATACCACAACTCCTTTTGTGTCATTTTCTCCACATTTTATTCTTAAAGCCTACTTACTAACTCCTAGGGTTTTACTCACCTAAAACCAAAATTTTTCCTAAAGCCCAAGTTTGATCCCGGGGCTTCATGGAAGCCCCCTAACCTTCCAAAATCAGTCACCTAATAGGTCCAACTTGCATTAGTGCCGTTCTCTTGTTCTCAAAAAATTTTAAAGACTCCCATGCCCAAGGCCCAATAGGCCCAATTCTACTAGGCCCAAATTAGGGTCGTTACAATTAGCACTTAAAATTTTGGTTGGGGAATTTTATCGAACATTTTGTGGGCAATAGGTTTAAATAAAAATTGTAAGAGTTTGGTTAAAATTAGGAAACCTTCTTCATGAAAACACATATATATGTTCGAAATCAACCCAAAAACACAATTTCTAATCAACAATTAAAAAAAATTCAACAATTTTCACAATAGAAAAAGAATTATCTCGAAATTCCTTTAAAGTTGTGAAATTGGAAAGCAAGCTTGAAGAATCCTTGTAGAAAATGATAATTTAGTTTGATTTGTGTCAAGATTTTAAAGAAAAAGATGAAGAAATTGAAGTTTTTGAAGAATGGGTTGAGAGGGTTTTGGAAAAAAAATTTAGAGTTTTGTGAATTAGTTTAAAAAATGCTACAGGTACCTTAAAAGTTCCATGAGTATCAATACTTTTTAAATGAGTATCAATATTATTTAGAAAGTATCTATAAAATGGCATCAGTATCGATACCAAATGTTGAAAATGTTTTTCAAAGTATAGAAAATTTTCCCAACATGATTTTTAAGTTCTAACAAAATCTATACTAACTTAGGATGACTTGACAACAATTTCTAATAAGTTCATATGCTTGAATATGTCAAATTTGAGTATGATGCATGTGAAACTTAGACTATTGTGAGATATACAATAACTGAACATTGTCATCAACTAAGGTCTAATTGAGCACATTCAAAGGCATTCAAAAAATTTTATATTAGACAATATTGATCAAGATTGATTAATCATGCTGATAAACCATAGTTTACACATATTTTAACCCCATGCTTGGCTTACTTTTGGATGAATTTTCATTATATTTGATGAATTCGATGCTCCTAATCCCTTAATTTCGTGTTTTATACTCAGGAGAGCTTAGGGAGCCGAAAAGAACGAGAAACGGGCCAAAAAGGGACAAAATGGGCCTACACTAGAAATCACACGGCCTGGACCAACGTACACGGGTAGATCACATGGCCGTGTGTGGCGAGCAGAGTCGAGCACGACCCAAGCCATCATGCACGGGCGTGTCTCTACTGAACCTAAGTTTAATGCTATTCGGAAAAGGCTACTTGTGGGCCAAGAAAGGCATTCCAAAGCCTATATAAACACTCTAGGGGGCAACCTAAAAGAGGACACCGAGTAGAAGGTAGAAAATACTCAAAAACAGCCATCGGGGGCAGCTCGAAAGAATGATCTTCATCAAGACTCCCATCAAGTTCTTTAGAAGTTTTTAGGTTTTCTTATGTTTTGTTATTTTTCCTTATTTTAAGATGTTTCCCCCTATCAGTATGAACTAAACCTCTCAAATACCTGAGGGGATGAAACCTAAGACAGATCTTATTATTATTTGATTTATAAGATAAATACTTGTTCTTATTCTTAATTGTGAGTTCTTATTCTTGTTTTGATAATTCGGGTTATTGGTTTAAGTTGAATCTGCTTAATCAGTTGAGCAAAACTCCCTGTTTAAGAGTAGATCAACATAATTAAGCGGAGTTGATTGCAACCCTAGAAATAGGGCGACGAAAATCTGTCGGATTAGAGTCAAATCTAATAGGGAAATCTATAGATCGAGTTAATGCGACGATAGGGGTTTTAATTAGAAAGAAATTTCAATTAATCAACCTAGAGTCAGTTATTTTTAGTCTTGAAAGAGATATTAACATAAATCAGGAATTTCTACGGATTGAGTCAAGTGAATAAATCATATGAATCAAAAGTAATAAGTGAAGTCTAGGTGGATTCTTTCTTAGGTATTGCCTTTATCATATAAGTTGTCTAAAAGTATTTTCTTAATTCTTTTTTTGTCGTGTTTTTAATTAAGTTTTAGTTTAAAAAGAAACCACTCCAATTCTTAGGCTAAACAATAGAAGGATAGTAATTACTAGTACTCTTGGTCCTTGTGGATACGATATTACCAGTCTTACCATAACTATACTATTAAACGATAAGTGCACTTGCCTTTATTGTGATCATAGTTAGTTTTAGACACATCAAGTTTTTGGCGTCGTTGCCGGGGACTAAGATATTAGGAACACTAAATTTTTATTACTTTAGCCATTTATTTTATTGTAATTTATTTTTATTATTTTTACTTTTCTAAACTTTCTTTCTTTACTTCTAGTAGGAATTTTTAGTTTATGACTAGAAGGAACATGTCATGACCATTACTTTTTGACAGTGAGATTGAAAGTACAGCTCACAGAAACCGAAGAGAAATAAGGTGAAGTCTACAATACATAGAAGAAGAGGAAGAAGATGAAACCAATACTACCGAAGAGATGGCTGATAATAATCCGCTACCTCCTGTGGTTGCCGCAAATCCGGTGAATCAAAATCCTGCTCCTCGTACTATGTAAGATTATGCTAAATCTAATTTAACAGGAACTGAATCAAGTATTGTTAGACCTGCTATTGTTGCAAATAATTTTGAACTAAAACCTAACACTATTCAGATGATTCAGCAGTTTGTTCAGTTTGTTGGTTTGCAGGATAAGCATCCAAACAATCAGTTGGCAAATTTTCTAGAATTCTGCAACACTTTCAAAATTAATGGCGTTTCTAATGATGCCATTCGCCTTCAGTTGTTTCCCTTTTCATTGAGGAACAAAGCTAAATATCATGTGTCAGCGTCTTAAAATTTATATAAAGAATGATCGAGCCTAGAAACTAACTATGACAACGAATAAGGCAAGTGCACCTATCGAACAGTAGTGTAGTTTAGTGGCAAGACTAGATTGTCGAACCCAAAGGAACCAAAAATACTAATACTAACTTTCTTTTTATTATCTAGCCTAAAATAAAAGTGAATTTTTGTTTAATCTAAAATTAACTAACTACTAAGCTAAGGATGCTAAGACAAAGAGAATGAATTGGGAAAATACTTTTGGGAAAAATCAATTGATTAAGACAATACCCGAGGAAGAATCCACCAGACTTCACTTGTTATTTAACTCTGAACCAGACTATTTATTCACTTGACCTGATATGTAGGATTCCCTAATTTATATTAATACCTCTCTCGAGGCTACTAACGTCTAACCCTAGGTTGATTAATCGAAATCTCTTTCTAATTAAAACCCCTAGAATTGCATTAACTCGATCTATGGAATCCCATATTAGGTTTGACCCTAATTCGACAGATTTTCGTCATCCTATCTCTAGGGTCGCGATCAACTCCGCTTAATTATGTTAGATCTACTCTTAAATAGGGAATATTCCTCCTCTGCCTAAGAACATCAATACTTGAATCAATATCCTGAAATATCAAAACAAGAATTAAGAACACATAATTAAGAACAAATCAAGTATTTATCATATAGTTCAAAAAACAATAACAAGATCCGTCTTAGGTTTCATCACCCTCAGTTATTTGAGGGGTTTAGTTCATAATTATAAAAGAATACATCTCAGAAGGAAATATAAAACAAAACATAAGATAAACCCTAAAACCCCCTGAAGGAAGTTGAAGGGAAGATCCTCTGTCTTGAGTATAACCCTGACTTCTTGAGATGAATCAACTGGCTTTCTTTGAGTAAATCCTACAATTCTGGCCTCTCTGGCTTGGCTCCTTGGCTTATCTGAACCGCCTCCTTTTAGGTCACACTTAGGGTGTTTATATAGGTTTTCGGAATGTCTTTCTTCCCCCTTAAGTATCCTAATTCGAGTGAAATTAAAATAGGTCACGGTAGGGACACGCCCGTGTAAGTTAGGGCCAGGCAATGTTCGGGTTTGCTAAGGAGGCACGGCCGTGTGGCTTGGGGCCAGGCCGTGTCAATTTCATACTTTGACCTATTTTCTCCGTTCTTTGCTCGTTTCTCATTCTTTTCATCCTCTGGTGCTCTCCTAAGTATAAAACATGAAATTAAAGGATACGGAGCATCAAATTCTACAATTCAGGGGATAAATCATCCAAAAGTATGCTAAATGTGGGATTAAAATATATATATATTACGGTTTATCAAATACCCCCACACTTAAGCATTTGCTTGTCCTCAAGCAAAATTCTCAACTCACAATTAAAATGAACTTCCTCGATTCATAATATTCATCAATAATGTTTCATCATAATTCATAGACAATTCATACATTGATAATTTAAATAGAATGGTCCTAAAGATTCAAACAATCAAAGTCATAGTTTTGTAACATGAAAATATAGGCGTTTTCCCTTACCTAAATAATCAGCTTTAATTCAAAATCGACAAGAGTTGACATCCTCAGTAAAGATTCACTCAAATCACTCAAAGTGTTTAAGGTTCAAAATTAAGCACTCAAAAGTCGAACATGAAAAGTTAATCCCATACGTTTGCATGAAAATCAAATCTCCACCACTGTAAAATGAAATGATACACAGATTAAAAGGTCCTTAAAAAGGGTTATAACAGGGCTTGGGTTAAAGGTGTGGATAAAGGCTGGATTAGAGGGTTAGAATCGAGATTGAATTGACAATTTACCTAACTAGAAAAATGAACTAATTCTGGAATAATTACTTCATTACTAATAATATGAGCTTCTAAGATGTGGAATTTAAACATATAAGCTCACTAATAATGAATATATTTCGTCTTTTTTAGATTTATAATAATAAGGAAGAACTTTTACAACTAAAATATTAAACATAGTTAGGAAACTGCTCAAAATCAAATCTCGACAAAAAGGGAGTCAAGGAATGGTGATAACAAATACAAGATGGGTTTTGGGGTAATATTAGTGGGTGAGTCAATAAAAGGGGTTGTTAGGATCAAAGGGGTTCACTAAGGGTTAATTGTAAGGGTAGGCTTTTTAGTGGAGTAAGTGGGTTAAATTCTAAGTGCCTTTGTCATCTCTGTATGTCAAATAAAAAATGTGGTCTTGACATGTATAATCGAAGCAAGTTCTAGAATAACAAATCAATGTTGACCCACTCATAATAAAAAAGTGAGCATGAAAGAATATATGCTCTAAAAAGGCTCAAATTCTCACAAAAAATTATGGGTTTGTGATATCAACCATATCAATTTCAAACTTCAAGGTAATAATTAGATTCAGGTAAACAACCTAATAAATTTTTGAAAATAGACTCATCATGCTTGATTCTCTAGTCCCCTAAAGTTTAAATCATCACTGTACAATTATCAATAACTTAATCCAAGACAAATCAATAAAAAAAATCATGAATCAAAGGAAATTTCATTCTTAATTGGTAATATGAGAAAATTACTTAAAGACAAGATATCATTCAAGGATTTGAGAATAATGCAGAAAGTTAGGAACTTTCTCAAAATAAAATTCACCCCCCACACTTAAGATGTACATTGACCTCAATGTACAAAGATATATATGAACTTATAAGAGATAGGGAGAGGTGAAACTTCCTGAATTTTGCATGTTCCCTTGAGTTGGGAGTGGTCGTGGTGTGGAGGCCACCAGCAATCTCTGTGCTAGATGAAGAAATTGGGAAGCTCGTGAAGAATTAGCTAGGAGACAATAAGAATAATTCAAAATATACTAAATATATATTTAAAGAAAAGAAAGATAAAAAGAAAGAAAATAGAAAGTAAAATAAAATTAAAAGAAAAGACTAATGGACTGAAAAGTCCTTATTGTTAGATGGTTCGCGAGGTGGGTGTGATTTCTAAGGCCGTGGTCGGTGATTCTCAAGCAGCCTTTAGAACTTAAATCAAAGAAAATGAAATACAATAAATTAAACTAAGTAAAAGAAAAATAAAGAAAAGGAAAATAAAGGAGAAAGGGAAATAAAAAGAAAAGTTAAATGGACTCAAAGGTCCTTGTCCTATCGAGTTAATGAAGCGGCCGGCACGAACTTATGTGGATCGGTCTCGTAGAGGGAGACTGTGCTAGGATCCTTCTGTTTCTTCGACATGGATATGGTTAGATCAAGAGTTAGGAGAATGAAGAAAGTTGAGAATGAAGAGTTAGGAGAGTAAAAAGTATGGAAGAAGAAGGAGAATGGGGAGTAAGTAAGAAGGGGGATGGGGTGTTTTAAAAAGAAGCTTCAAATCTGGTACATCCCCACTCCCGTGTACCTTGGGCGTGTTGAATCACACGGTCGTATCGTACGACCGTGCGATGGTTCATTCGTTTCTCCCACGCCTGTGTGCAGGTCACCACACCCTTGTTTGATAAAATAATGTCGACCACGGTCGAATCGCATGGCCGTGGTGTTTAGTCGGAGGCCGTGGCTTGTAGATATTTTTCTTCCTGTTTCGTATTATCTCTGCCATGTTAGTACGAAAATCCGTAGTGTCCACACGGCTATAGCCACGGCCATTTGGTATGGAAATCTGCACTTGGTTAGTATATAGTTAGGTGTTAAAAAAGGAAAAATAAAAGTAAAAATAAAAATGTAAAAATTAACGGGGTTAGTGCTCGGGTTGCCTCCCGAAAAGCGCTCGTTTATAGTCTTAAGCTAGACTTACCTCTCGTTTGCATAATCATGGTGGTTTGAGGAGTTGAAAATCCTTTCTCATGCTATCAGTTCTATTATTAGTATATAATTCGAGTAGCATTTATTTTAAAAGTACCGAATGTAGGATTACTTACCTCGACTGTTCTTTATGGGAAGACATTGATTACCTTAAAAGGGATTTCTTCGTTTGTGTTAAGGTCTGAAGTGATGATTCGAGGGTCTGTCTTGTCTAACAATACCTGATCCCCGATCTGAAACTGGTTTGCCTCATCCTTAAGTTTGACATGGTTTTGCTTTGGTTCTGCTTCGTGTGTTCTTGGTTTCTCCTTAACACGTGGCTTCCACTCATCTAATTCATCGATCTGAAGCCTTCGTTCCTCATGAGCTATTTCCTTTTTGGCATGAGGTCTAGGATCTGGCTCAGTTGTGTAGTTCCATGGTGCTTCCTAAAAAGAAGGTTTAACCCAATGGTTATTAATAGAATTTATGTTCTCACCTTGACTACTCGATGTCCTAGCCGAATCAAGAGCCTGAATAGTGATTGTTTCGTTACCTGCACGAAGTATGAGTTCACCTGCACCAACATCAATTTTAGTCCTGGCAGTTGCTAAAAAGGGTCTTCCTAAAATTAAAGGAATATTATTGTCCTCATCCATGTCTAATACGATAAAGTCTACTGGGAATATAAATTTAGCAATTTTCATAAGTACATATTCAATTATACCCCTAGGAATTCTAATAGTTTTATTAGCTAATTGAATGCTCATCCTAGTTTGTTTGGGTTTCCCTAGACCTAGCTGTTTAAACATTTTATAAGGCATAACATTAATGCTTGCCCCTAAATTAGCTAAAGCATTATCAACAGATAAACTACCAATTAAGCATGGAATTGTAAAACTCCCTGGATCTTTTAATTTTTGTGGTAGTTTGTTTTGCAACATTGCAGAGCATACTACGTTTAGTTCTACATGTGATTCCTCATCTAACTTCCGCCTGTTTGTCAGAAGCTCTTTTAAGAATTTCCTTGAATCTGGCATCTGTGAAAGAGCTTCAAGAAACGGTAAGTTAATATGCAATTTCTTTAAAAGTTTAAGAAATTTACCGAATTGTTCATCTGTGTTGTCCTTCTTTATCGCATCAGGATATGGCACATGAGGTTGGCATTCTGTAATTACCGGTTTTGGCTTATCATGACTTACCTCAACCTTACCTTCCTCTACCACCTTCTCTTGCCTTAATCTGGGTTCAACTAACCTTTCACTATCACGAGCGGCTAATAATCCGTAAAAGTAACATATTTTAATCCCACATTTAGTATGCTTTTGGATGATTTAAGCCTTGATTCATATAAAAAGGTGCTCTTAATCCTTTCTTTTCATGTTTTATACTCAGGAAAGCACCCAAGGATGAAAAGAACGAGAAACGGGCTTAAAACGGACCAAATTGGGCCAAGAGAGAAATCGACACGACCTGGCCCAAAGCTAACACGGCCGTGCCTCTGAAACACCCCAAACCCGGCCCGCGAGCCCTGACCGGATCTGGTATGTTCCTCGAAGAAAACTTATTCAAAACTCTTTTGTTACTTAGGAAAAACTTGTGCGTTTTGAAAGAAAGTTTGTTTTTGGGTTGGGCTTGAATTGAAAATGAATTAATATTATCTTAAAACTCCCTTTTTATTTAAGATGACAAAACACTTGGAGTTTATTTTTTTTTTAAAATAAATTTACTTGATCCTTAAATAATAATTTGTAAACATAATAAAAAGTAAAAAGAAATAAAGAAATTCAACTATGGCCTTATGGCCTTATTACATCAAATAATTCCCAAAATAAACTTAAAGTACTTAAAATAAAATAAAAATCCAAATTAATTAAATTCCTTGTTGTGCATGGCCATCCCTAAGCTTCTACCGAGCCCGGTCCATTACTGATCGTCACCTGAAAATAGTCCCACAACGGGGTGAGTCAACAGACTCAATGTGTACACAACACTAAGTCATAATAGAATCAGGCATACATATGATACACATTCAAATCATAGAATACATTTAATGATGCATTCCCAAACCCAAACCTATTTGTCCATCCGCTACACACCCCCGTACCTGCCAGTCACACCGTGGGGACTACTAAGTCGACCCTCCTTCCGCTACACTCCAAATTTGCGGTCTTAGGTCACTGCATACTGTGGTCTTAGGTCACCACTTTCAGATTACTGTGGTCTTAGGTCACCACTTTTCAGATATCACGGTCTTAGGTCACCGTGTTCGTGGTCTTAGGTCACCACATTCACTTCCCCTTTCAAACAAACCCATATGCCCCATATAATAACAATATGCATGGATATGCCAGAGTTCACATTCTTATTCTTATTCTCATGTTATAATTAACATATTTCATAATCCTAGTAGGAGTAAGAAACGTACCTGAGTACTTAGTACCATAACATGGTACCTTAGCCACTTTCATATTCTTATTAACACATGTTTTAATAAACATAGCCATAATACATATTATAAAGTAGTGTGGGGTATACACCTGATTTGCTTAGGGTTTCCAATCCAAATCCCGAGAAGCTTGATCTAATGCCTTAGATCTTAGATCTCTACATTTAATCAATCATTCAATACTTAGTAAAGAACCATTCGGCCATAAATCCAAATCCTAGTAGGATTAGTACACTAAAACTTACCTTGCAATTTCCAAATCCCGAAAGTATTCCTTCCATATTCGGCAACAAAATATGTATGGGGTTAGATTATCTCTCGGCTAATCTAAAAGAAAAGAATGGAAACCAAACTTGGATCTTACCCTTATTTGAAGAAATCGATTGCACCTTCACTTCAACCTTCAGAGATTCGGCTATGGCTAAATGATGCTCTCACAACTTTCGGCTTTTGGAGGGATTAGAAAGAAAAGAGAAGGAAGAATAAAGATGGAGGATTCGGCTAGAACACAAGGTATTTCGGCTTGGCAAAAATAAAAGAAGAAGAGGATTTGGTGAAGAGAATTCGGCAGAGGCTTTCAAAGAACAGAAAATAATGCAGAATGGCCTCTCCTTTCCTTTTATAGCCGAATTTACTAGGCTAGAGTCCCTTACTTGGCCACCACTCTTCTATTTTGATAACTTTATCCCTTGATTTATCACTTTAATTATCAACAAAACTTAATCCAATATTTATCTCTTATCTCCTAATAAAAATAACAATAATTATCCATCATTTATCTCTTAAAAATAAAAGAATAAAAGCACCTAATTTATAGCCATGTGCCGTCCACCTCACTTCTTCTGGAAGCAAAATAAAATTTCTTTTATTTGCTTCCCATGTGACTCGAACTCAGGCCCACTTGCTTATGTAGGTGGCGTCACTTACCTGGGCCTTAAGTGGCATTTCCAGGCCACTTTTCCAAGCCTGTTTGTGTGTCAAATTCCTCCTATTGTTTTTCTTAAGGCCACCTTGCCTTAGTTTTCTCTTTTTAAGCCTTAAAACTTGACATTTCCTTACATTTCCAAGTTTCCAGAAATGTTTACTTTCCCCTTTTGAATCATTTCTAAATCTTTTCCTTACATCCCCTAGTTTCCAAAAATATTCACTTTCCTCTTTTAAACTTAACGTTTCCAAAGCATTTCCTTACATTTCCTTACATTTCCATACATTGCCTTACATTTCCATACATTTCCACACATTTCCATACATTTCCATACATTTCCATACATTTCATGAATTACACATCCAACACACCCACTGAGCCCACTATCTCATGAATTACACACGAACGCATAACCCCTAATCTAGGATGTTACAGTTCTACCCTCCTTAAAAATAATTTCGTCCTCGAAATTACTTATTAACAGTCGTACAATCCTTTTCACCGCACTATGCTTACGCTGCGCACTCTGATCTTAATAGAACCATCATACTTTCTAGGCACAATCTCTAAGTTGACGTCCCTTAGAACTCATTTTCTAACGTCGCGATTTAATCTGATTTAAGAGTTTTATACATTAGTCTTTGTTTCACTTGATTACCCGCGAAGAAGTTTTATGAAAAGAGTTTTAAGAGTGGTTCTTTCGTATTCATACAGGCACACAGTCTATTCATACATTCATCAATCAATTATGAACTTCCGTTCATTCAGAGAAACGTTGTAGTTTTCATTGTTGTTGTTTTTCCACTACCCAGGGGTATTTTCGTAATTTGTCCTACAGGGGTATTTTTGTAATTTGTCAAAATAAGGTTCCTTGGTGATTTTGTCAATAAGGGTATTTTGGTAATTTTTGAAATTCGAGGGTATTTCGGTAATTTTGAAATTCTAGGGGTATTTTTGTAAATTTTTACAAATCAGGGTAAATTTGTAAAGTTCAGTAAATCAGGCGTATTTCAAAATTTTGCAAAACTTGAGGGTTCTTTTTGAGAATTTGTTTTCCAAATCAGCGATGTTGCAAAAATTTTGAAAATCAGGGTCATTTTGATAATTTTGTAAGTTAGGGGCAATTTTGTAATTTTCCAAAATCAAGGTATTTTGATATTTTGCAAATAAGGGTTTTTTTTTGAACATTTATAAAATAGTGAAATTTGGAAAAACTGTTGGGTAATTGGACCTTTTATAAACCAAGGGCATTTTTGTAATTTTACCACTAGGGGCATTTTAGTAATTTTGTAAACTAGAAGTTTTTGGAAAATTTTTGAAAATAACAATTTTCTCAGTTCAAAAGACTGATTTGTTGAAATATATATATTTTTTAAAAAAACTAGGGTTTCCATAAAAACACGGCTAGTTCCCTTTCGGGTTTTAGTTAGGGGTTTAGCCTATGAATAAGTCCTCTTGGTTAGGGTGAACCGAAGCTACGCACCAGGTAGGATTCGAGTGGAGAGGAGGTGAGTCACGCGGACTGCTTAAATACCAAGCTCCCACCGAATACCAATCCTAGACATGCGCACAATGGTTGCCACACCCTAACTCGGCGACTTAGCCACAGGTTTGTTCAATTAAACATTTAAAATCTTATGTAACTGTTGGGGTAAGCTAGTCTTAGAGTTCAAGTACCTATCATACTATCTACGTTCCATTCCATTTCTACCCTTCTACAAATCACAATATAAATCACACAAAAGATAGGGGTACTTACCTGGTGGACTTCGGGTCGGAGACTTAGGTGCCATGCCATAAAACCTGCTTATTTCATAAAATATTTCCATAAATCTTAATTGGGCTCGATTTGAAAATGTTTTGGGCCTTAAACCCCAGGCCGAGAGTTTAAAACTGGGCTCTGATACCAAACTGAAACACCCCAAACCCGCCCCACGAGCCCTGACCGGATCTGGTATGTTCCTCGAAGAAAACTGATTCAAAACTCTTTTGTTACTTAGGAAAAACTTGTGCGTTTTGAAAGAAAGTTTGTTTTGGGTTGGGCTTGAATTGAAAATAATTAATATTATCTTAAAACTCCCTTTTTATTTAAGATGACAAAGCACTTGGAGTTTTTTTTTAAAATAAATTTACTTGATCCTTAAATAATAATTTGTAACATAATAAAAAGTAAAAAGAAATAAAGAAATTCAACTATGGCCTTATGGCCTTATTACATCAAATAATTCCCAAAATAAACTTAAAGTACTTAAAATAAAATAAAAATCCAAATTAATTAAATTCCTTGTTGTGCATGGCCATCCCTAAGCTTCTGCCGAGCCCGGTCCATTACTGATCGTCACCTGAAAATAGTCCCACAACGGGTGAGTCAACAGACTCAATGTGTACACAACACTAAGTCATAATAGAATCAGGCATACATATGATACACACTCAAATCATAGAATACATTTAATGATGCATTCCCAAACCCAAACCTATTTGTCCATCCGCTACACACCCAACCTATGTCCATCCGCTACACACCCCCGTACCTGCCAGTCACACCGTGGGGACTACTAAGTCGACCTCCTTCCGCTACACTCCAAATTTGCGGTCTTAGGTCACCTCATACTGTGGTCTTAGGTCACCACTTTCAGATTACTGTGGTCTTAGTCACCACTTTTCAGATATCACGGTCTTAGGTCACCGTGTTCGTGGTCTTAGGTCACCACATTCACTTCCCCTTTCAAACAAACCCATATGCCCCATATAATAACAATATGCATGGATATGCCAGAGTTCACATTCTTATTCTTATTCTCATGTTATATTAACATATTTATCCTAGTAGGAGTAGGAAACGTACCTGAGTACTTAGTACCATAACGGTACCTTAGCCACTTTCATTTCTTATTAACACATGTTTTAATAACATAGCCATAATACATATTATAAAGTAGTGTGGGGTACACACCTGATTTGCTTAGGGTTTCCAATCCAAAATCCTGAGAAGCTTGATCTAATGCCTTAGATCTTAGATCTCTACATTTAATCAATCATTCAATACTTAGTAAAGAACCATTCAACCATAAATCCAAATCCTAGTAGGATTAGTACACTAAAACTTACCTTGCAATTTCCAAATCCTGAAAGTATTCCTTCCATATTCGGCAACCAAAATATGTATGGGGTTAGATTATCTCTCGGCTAATCTAAAAGAAAAGAATGGAAACCAAACTTGGATCTTACCTATTTGAAGAAATCGATTGCACCTTCACTTCAACCTTTAGAGATTCGGCTATGGCTAAATGATGCTCTCACAACTTTCGGCTTTTGGAGGGATTAGAAAGAAAAGAGAAGGAAGAATAAAGATGGAGGATTCAGCTAGAACACAAGGTATTTCGGCTTGGCAAAAATAAAAGAAGAAGAGGATTTGGTGAAGAGAATTCGGCAGAGGCTTTCAAAGAAAGAAAATAATGCAGAATGGCCTCTCCTTTCCTTTTATAGCCGAATTTACTAGGCTAGAGTCCCTTACTTGGCCACCACTCTTCTATTTTGATAACTTTATCCCTTGATTTATCACTTTAATTATCAACAAAAACTTAATCCAATATTATCTCTTATCTCCTAATAAAAATAACAATAATTATCTATCATTTATCTCTTAAAAATAAAAGAATAAAAGCTCCTAATTTATAGCCATGTGCCGTCCACCTCACTTCTTCTAGAAGCAAAATAAAATTTCTTTTATTTGCTTCCCATGTGACTCGAACTCAGGCCCACTTGCTCATGTAGGTGGGTCACTTACCTGGGCCTTAAGTGGCATTTCCAGGCCACTTTTCCAAGCCTGTTTGTGTGTCAAATTCCTCCTATATTTTTCTTAAGGCCACCTTGCCTTAGTTTTCTCTTTTTAAGCCTTAAAACTTGACATTTCCTTACATTTCCAAGTTTCTAGAAATGTTTACTTTCCTCTTTTGAATCATTTCTAAATCTTTTCCTTACATCCCCTAGTTTCCAAAAATATTCACTTTCCTCTTTTAAACTTAACGTTTCCAAAGCATTTCCTTACATTTCCTTACATTCCATACATTGCCTACATTTTCCATACATTTCCACACATTTCCATACATTTCCATACATTTCCATACATTTCATGAATTACACATCCAACACACCCACTGAGCCCACTATCTCATGAATTACACATGAACGCATAACCCCTAATCTAGTATGTTACAGCCTCATTAAAAGTCCGAGCACGGCCTGGCCACGATCCATACGGGCGTGTGCCCTGGCTGTGTCCCTATCACTGGAAAGAGCAATTTCATTCGGGAAAGGATACTTGGAGGCAAAGAAAAACATTCCAAAGCCTATTCAAACACCATATTAGGAATTCTACTTAAATTAGGATACTTAGGGGCCAAGTAAGGCATCACAAAGTCTATATAAACACCTTAGGGGGCAACTTGAAAAGGGAGTTCGGCAGAAGCCGAAGGCATCAAAGCTAGGCCAAAGAGCCAAGTCGAGAAGGTCAGAATTAGGAAATAACACGAGGATAGCCAGTTGATCCATCCCATGAAGCCGGAGTTATACTCAAGACAGCGGAATTCTCCTTCAATTCCTTCAGGGGGTTTTAGGAATTTCTTATGTTTTGTTTTATGTTTTCTCTTGCGATGTTTTCTTTATTCATTATGAACTAAACCCCTCAGATACCTGAAGGGGATGAAACCTAGAAGAATCTTTTTATGTGATTTTTAAGTTATTTGATGAATTACTTAGGTTGTTCTTAATTATGTTGCTTAATCCAAATCTAATGTGCTTAGGTGGAGGAAGAATAGACCCTACCTAAGAGAAGATCTAACATAATTAAGCGGAGTTGATCAAACACCTAGAGATAGGGTTACGAGATTTTACCGGATTAGGGTGAAACCTAATATGGGAATCCATTGATCGATTTACTGCTATCCTAGGGGGTTATTATAAGCAAACGAGAGTTCCACTAATTAACCTAGGGTTAGACGCTATTCGCCTCGAGAGAGGGTTTAATATAGGTTAGGGAGTCTTACGGATCAAGCTAAGTAAAGAGATCATATAATTAAGGGTTAAATAACAAGTGAAGTCTAGGTGGATTCTTTCTGAGGGTATCGTCGTGATCAATTGAGTTTTCTTCAAGTTATTTTCCAATTCATCCTTTTTGTCTTTGTGTCCTTAGTTTAGTTCTTGTCTATTTAGTTTAGAACAATCTTCACTTTAATTTTAAAGGCTAAATATTAAAAAGAAAGTTAGTATTAATACTTTTAGTTCCTTTAGGTTCGATAATCCGATCTTGCCTACGCTATACTACTGTTCGATAGGTAGACTTGCCTTTAATCCTTGTCAGAGTTAGTCTCTAGGTTCGATCATTCTTTTATAAATTTTTAAAGCTCTGATTTCAGCGATCAAGTTTTTGGCGCCGTTGCCGGGGAACTAAAATATTAAGAACGCTTAATTTTTATTACTTTAGCCATTATTATTATTATTATTATTATTGCAATTTATTTTCATTATTATTTTTTATTTTTTAATTTGTTTTGCTAATTTTTTAATTTTTTGCAGATAATTTTAGAGATGGCATTAAATAATTATCAGTGGCAATTCATGAGGACAGAGCCAACAAAAACAGCCGATATCTACAACCTCGACCCAGTACATCCAGTTATGCAGTACGAACCAAGTGGAGGCGTGGCGAATCCTGAGTACCCACCCTACGGATATGGCATGGAGAACGAACAGGTCCACTATATGGGTAACTATCCTAGACTTCAAAATAATTTTTATGGTAACACGTATAATGCAGGTTGGAGGTACCATCTCAATTTCTCGTGGGATGATCAAAATAACCAAAAACCGGAACTTCCTCCAAACTTTCAACAACCACCTTACCAACAGGTAGAGGAGTCGCACCTTGAGGAGATGTTGACAAAACTCGTGGCAGCCACAGAAAACTGTTTCCAAGAGTCTGAGAAAACACTCAAAAGCAACGAGAACCGAGTCGGGGAACTTTCTAAGTCAGTCAAGGAAGTCACTAATGCAGTCGAACAACTCGCAAAGCTAATATCAGAACTACCACAAGGAAGCTTGCCAAGCAATACTGAAACTAACCCGAGAGAGCAAAATCAAGCCATTTATGATAGTGAAGGGCTAGACGAACCAAACCCAAGGGGAGAACCTGTGGTAAGTGAAGGTAAAGTTGAGGTGTGCCATGATATACCAAAACCAGCAATTACAGAGTACCAACCTCGTGTGCCATATCCTGATGCAATAAAGGAAGACCACACAGAGGAAGAATTCGGTGAACTCACACTTCGTGTAAATGAAGAAACAATTACTCTTCAAGCTCTTGACTCAGCTAGGACATCGAGTAATAAAGTTACAAACATTAATTCTATTGATAATCATTTGGTTCAACCTTCTTTACAGGAAGCATCACGAAATCACCAAGCTGAGCTAGATCTTAGACCTCGTGCCAACAAAGAAGAATCGTATGAGGAACGAATCCTTAGGGTCGACAAATTAGAACAGTGGAAAACAAAACTTAAAGAAGAACCGGAACCACACGAAGTGAAATCAAAGGAGCCTCCAGACGAGCCGATAGGAACAACGAATCACTTCAAAGTAGGAGATCAGGTATTATTGAATAAGGAAGACCCTCAAATCACCAATTCAGACCTCAAGACAAACGAAGAAATCACTTTTGAGGTACTTAATGTCTTCCTATACGGCACAATCGAGGTAAGCAATCCTAAATTCAAGACTTTTGAAGTAAATATTACTTGACTTAAACTATATATCCATAATCGAAGTGATCGCATGAGAAAGGATTTTCACCTCTTCAAACCACCATGACCATACGAATGAGAGGTAAAGTCTAGCTTAAGACTATAAACGAGCTCTTCTCGGGAGGCAACCCGAGCACTAACCCCATTTTTACATTTTTTATTTTTATTTTTATTTTTTCTTTTCTTTTTCTTTTTAGCATCTAACCATAAACTAACAAAAGAGCATATTTCTAGGCCACATGGCCCTACACATGGGCGTGCCCGTGGCCGTGTGGAAGCCAGGGGATGAACCATGGGCGTGCCAGTAGCCGTGCACGACATAGAAAAATTTCTTTTCCCAACACGGGTGGCGATAATAGTCCACGCCCGTGCCGACGCCCGGGCGAGGTTACTGACTTGTTAAGCACGGGCTAAACACGGCCGTGCCTTCCAACCATGCCAACATTTTGACTTATCGAAACGGGAGGAGCATGCTCGTATTAAATGACCGTGTGAAGAAAGACACAGGCGTGCCACTACACCCACGGTCGTGCCCGAACACCCTGAACGCGCCCAAAATTCAAAATTCCAAAACACGGGCTACATCTCTATTTAAACCTCATTCTCCCTTTTTCTAGTTGTCTTTCATTTTCCATTATTTATTTTTATTTTTATTTTAATTTTATTTCATTATTTTTTACTTTATTTTATTTTCTTCTTCTTATATTTAGATTTAGCTTAGAATACAATAAAATCAGACCAGCTGTTTTGAGGATTCAATTTCAAACGGTTCGAGACGCTTCCCATGTTCACCTCCAATCCTATCCAATTTCTTTTCATTGACTTCATCCAAAATTCAGGAAGTTTCACTTCTCTCCCCATCTTATGATTTTATGATTATTTGATATTATCTATCTTTGTACATTGAGGGCAATGTACAACTTAAGTGTGGGGGGGTTAACTACAGTATTATTTGAAAATCCCTGAATTATGCCTTGTTTAAAAGTAAAGTTTCTCATACTATGATTAGAATGAAATTTCCCCGATTTATGGTTTTTATTGATATGTTTTGGATTAAGTCATTAATAATTGTGCATTAATGATTAAATTTGAAGGATACTAGAGAATCAAGCATGATAAGTCTATTTTCCAGAAATTTAAAATTTTTAGGTTGTCTACCTGAATCTAAATGTTACCTTGAAGTTTGAAATTTACAAGGTTGACATCAAAAACCCATAATTTTTGTGAGATCTTGAGCCTTATAGAGCATACATTTTTTCTTGCTCACTTTCTTGACTATGAGTGTGTCATCATTGATTTGTTATTCTAGAACTTGCATTGATTATACTTGTCGAGACCACACCTATGATTTGATATACCGAGATGATAAAGGCACCTAGGTTTTAACCCACTTACTCCACTAAAAGCCTACCTTCATAATTAACCCTTAGTGAACCCCGTTGATTCTAACAACCCTTTTTATTGACTCACTTATTAATAACCCAAAAACCCCTTTGTATTTGTTATCACCCTTTCTTTTGACTACCCTTTAATCGAGATATGATTTGATTAGTTATCGAATTATATTATGCTATGAGTTGAATTCATTCAGTAATATTTTAGTTTGTTCTTAAAAAAAGAAAGAAAGAAAGAAAGAAAGAAAGAAAGAAAGAAAGAAAAGCTCGTATTGTTAGGATTATTATCAATTGATGTAAATATTATTTCGGTATTCTTAGGTAGGTACTTGTCAATTCAATCTCGATTCTAACCTTCTAATTTCAGCCTTTATCCACACCTTAACCGTAGCCCCGTTACAACCCTAACAAAGACCTTTTGATCTGTTTATCATATCCTATTTTAGTGGTGGAGATTTGATTTTCATGCAAGCCTATGGGATTAACTTTTCATGTTCGACTTTTGAGAGCTTAATTTTGAACCTTAAACACCTCGAGTGATTTGAGCGAATCTTTAGTGAAGATGTCAATCCTTGTCGATCTTGAATTAAAGGTAATTATTTAGATAATGGGAGACACCTACTTTTTTATGCTACAAATGTATGACTTTGATTGTTTGAATCTTTAGGACTCTTTGAGTTGAGTTATCCATGTATGAATTATCTTTGAATTATGATGAAACATTATTGATGAATACTATGAATCGAGGAAGTCTGTTTTAATTATGAATTGAGAATTTTGCTTGAGGACAAGCAAAAGCTTAAGTGTGGGGGTATTTGATAAACCGTAAAAGTAACATATTTTAATCCCACATTTAGTATGCTTTTGGATGATTTAAGCCCTGGTTCATATAAAAAGGTGCTCTTAATCCTTTCTTTTCATGTTTTATACTCAGGAAAGCACCCAAGGATGAAAAGAACGAGAAACGGGCTTAAAATAGACCAAATTGGGCCAAGAGAGAAATTGACATGGCCTGGCCCAAAGCTAACACGGCCGTGCCTCATTAAAAGTCCGAGCACGACCTGGCCACGATCCACACGGGCGTGTGCCATGGCCGTGTCCCTGTCACTAGAAAGAGCAATTTCATTTGGGAAAGGATACTTGGAGGCAAAGAAACACATTCCAAAGCCTATTCAAACACCTAATTAGGAATTCTACTTAAATTTGGATACTTAGGGGCCAAGTAAGGCATCACAAAGTCTATATAAACACCTTAGGGGGCAACTTGAAAAGGGAGTTCGGTAGAAGCCGAAGGCATCAAAACTAGGCCAAGGAGCCAAGCCAAGAAGGTTAGAATTAGGAAATAACACGAGGATAGCCAGTTGATCCATCCCAAGAAGCCGGAGTTATACTCAAGACGACGGAATTCTCCTTCAATTCCTTCAGGGGGTTTTAGGAATTTCTTATGTTTTGTTTTATCTTTTCTCTTGCGATGTTTTCTTTATTCATTATGAACTAAACCCCTCAGATACCTGAAGGGGATGAAACCTAGACGAATCTTGTTATGTGATTTTTAAGTTATATGATTAATTACTTAGGTTGTTTTTAATTATGTTGCTTAATCCAAATCTAATGTGCTTAGGTGGAGGAGGAATAGACCCTACCTGAGAGAAGATCTAACATAATTAAGCGGAGTTGATCGAACGCCTAGAGATAGGGTTACGAGATTTTGCCGGATTAGGGTGAAACCTAATATGGGAATCCATTGATCGATTTACTGCTATCCTAGGGGGTTATTATAAGCGAACGAGAGTTCCACTAATTAACCTAGGGTTAGACGTTATTCGCCTCTAGAGAGGGTTTAATATAGGTTAGGGAGTCTTACGGATCAAGCTAAGTAAAGAGATATATAATTAAGGGTTAAATAACAAGTGAAGTCTAGGTGGATTCTTTCTGAGGGTATCGTCGTGATCAATTGAGTTTTCTTCAAGTTATTTTCCAATTCATCCTTTTTGTCTTTGTGTCCTTAGTTTAGTTCTTGTCGATTTAGTTTAGAACAATCTTCACTTTAATTTTAAAGGCTAAATATTAAAAAGAAAGTTAGTATTAATAGTTTTAGTTCCTTTAGGTTCGATAATTCGGTCTTGCCTACGCTATACTACTGTTCGATAGGTACACTTGCCTTTAATCCTTGTCAGAGTTAGTCTCCAGGGTCGATCATTCTTTTATAAATTTTTAAAGCTCTGATTTTAGAGATCAACGATTATGGCTTGAAGTTGCTCCTTTGGGTTAGTTTCAGTGTTGCTTGGCAAACTACCTTGTGGTCATTCTGATATGATCTTGGCAAGTTTTCCTAACTGGTTCTCGATCCCTTGAATTGATGCTTGTTGATTTTTAAGTGTTGTCTCGGTGTTTTGGAAACGAGTTTCTGACACCGTGATAAATTTTGTCAGCATCTCCTCAAGGTTCAACTTCTTCTCTTGTGGGTAGGTTTGCTGTTGGAAGTTTGGAGGGGGTTGTTGTCTATGATTTCCTTGACCACCCCATGAAAAGTTGGGGTGGTTCCTCCAACCTGGATTGTAAGTATTACTATAAGGGTTATTTTGAGGTTTAAAATTTTTACCCATATAGTGAATTTGCTCATTTTCAGCGCTTGGGTTGTAGGGTGGATATTCTATATTGCTCATCCCTCCTGCATTCATATCGCACTGCATAACTGGTTGTACCTTCGAAGTACCACATAAACGATCGATCTTTTTATTTAACAGTTCTACCTGATTTGATAGCATGGTTACTGCGTCGAGGTTGAAAACATTGGCGACTTTTGTTGGCCTTGTCCTTGTGACTTGCCACTGATAGTTATTCAGTGACATCTCTTGAATGAATTCATAAGCAGCCTTAGTGTTTTGTTATTCAAGGTTCCGCCGGTGGCTAAATCAATCAATTGCCTAGTTGAAGGGTTCACACCGTTGTAAAAGGTTTTGACCTGTAGCCACAAGGGTAATCTATGGTGTGGGCACCTTCTCAATAGATCTTTGTATCTCTCCCATGCATCGTAAAGTGTCTCTAAATCCATATAGTTCGAGGAGCATGATTTTCAGCCACCTCTGGAGGTAACGGATTATTCTCAGCCATCTCTTCGGTAGTATTAATTTCGTTTTCTTGCTCTTCTTGTATGTACTATAGGCTTCTCCTTATTTCTCTTCGGTTTCTGCAAACTGTGCTTTCATGTTCACTATCGTAAAGTAGAGGTCCTGATGGGTTTCTTCTAGTCATAAACTAGAACACCTGCCAAAAGCAAAAAAAAAAAAAAAAAAGAAAAGAAAATTTAGAAAAGTAAAAATAAAATTTAATTGCAAAAATAAATAAAATATGGCTAAAGTAATAAAAATTGAGTGTTCTTAATATTTCAGTTCCCCGGCAACGGCGCCAAAAACTTGATTGTGTGTCAGAGTCTTAAAATTTATATAAAGAATTCGAGCCTAGAAACTAACTATGACAACGAATAAGGCAAGTGCACCTATCGAACAGTAGTATAGTTTAGTGGCAAGACCAGATTGTCGAACCCAAAGGAACCAAAAGTACTAATACCAACTTTTTTTTTTATTATCTAGCCTAAAATAAAAGTGAATTGTTGTTTAATCTAAAATTAACTAACTACTAAGCTAAGGATGCTAAGACAAAGAGAATGAATTGGGAAAATACTTTTGGAAAAAATCAATTGATTAAGACAATACCCGAGGAAGAATCCACCTAGACTTCACTTGTTATTTAACTCTGAACCAGACTATTTATTCACTTGACCTGATATGTAGGATTCCCTAATTTATATTAATACCTCTCTCGAGGCTACTAACGTCTAACCCTAGGTTGATTAATTGAAATCTCTTTCTAATTAAAACCCCTAGAATTGCATTAACTCGATCTATGGAATCCCATATTAGGTTTGACCCTAATTCGACAGATTTTCGTCATCCTATCTCTAGGGTCGCGATCAACTCCGCTTAATTATGTTAGATCTACTCTTAAACAAGGAATATTTCTCCTCTGCCTAAGCACATCAATACTTGAATCAATATCCTGAAATATCAAAACAAGAATTAAGAACACATAATTAAGAACAAATCAAGTATTTATCATATAATTCAAAAAACAATAACAAGATCCGTCTTAAGTTTCATCCCCCTTAGGTATTTCAGGGGTTTAGTTCATAATTATAAAAGAATACATCTCAGAAGAAAATATAAAACAAAACATAAGATAAACCCTAAAACCTCCTGAAGGAATTTGAAGGAAGATCCTCTGTCTTGAGTTCTGGCTTCTTGAGATGACTCAACTGGCTTTCTTTGAGTAAATCCCACAATTCTGGCCTCTCTGGCTTGGCTCCTTGGCCTACCTGAATCGCCTCCTTTTAGGTCACACTTAGGGTGTTTATATAGGTTTTCGGAATGTCTTTCTTTGCCCCTAAGTATCCTAATCTGAGTGAAATTAAAACAGGTCATGGCAGGGACACGCCTGTGGCACACGCCCGTGTAAGTCGAGGCCAGGCCGTGTTCAGGTTTGCTAAGGAGGCACGGTCATGTGGCTTGGGCCTAGGCTGTGTCAATTTCGTAATTTGGCCCATTTTCTCTGTTTTTGGCCCATTTCTCGTTCTTTTCATCCTTTTGTTCTCTCCTAAGTATAAAACATGAAATTAAAGGATTATAGGCATCAAATTCCACAATTCAGGGGATAAATAATCCAAAAGTATGCTAAATGTGGTATTAAAATATGTATATATTACATCTTATCAGTTACCACGAGGATCAATCACCACATGGGAACAAATGACCGAAAAAATTTTTACTTAAATATTTTCCGCCAGCTAAAACGGCTAAGTTGAGGAATGATATCTCTTCTTTTGTGCAGATGGATATAGAAACACTTTACGTTGCATGGGAGAGATACAAGGATCTACTGAGAAGATGCCCTCACCGTGGGTTACCTTTGTGGCTAGAGGTTCAAACCTTTTTCAATGGTGTTAACCCCTCAACTAGGCAGTTGATTGATGCAGCCGCTGGCGGTACACTAAACAATAAAACACCTGAGGAAGCATACGAATTCATTGAAGAGATGTCACTGAATAACTATTAGTGGAAAGTTATGAGGACGAAGCCAATGAAGGTAGCTGGTGTTTTCAACCTCAACGCAATAACCATGCTATCAAACCAGGTAGAACTTTTAAGTATAAAGATTGATGGTTTGTGTAGTTCTTCGCAGGTACACCCAGTGATGCAGTGCAATACAAATGGAGGAGGGAAGAACAACATGGAATATCCATCCTACAACCCTGGCAAAAAAAGCGAACAGATGAACTATATGGGTAGTAATTCTAGACCTCAAAATAATGCCTATAGTAATACTTATAATACAGGTTAGAGGAACTAACCAAACTTCTAATGGGGTGGTCAAGGAAATTAGAGACAACAACCCCTTCCAGGCTTCCAACAACAATCCTACCCACAAGAGAAGAAGCAGAACCTTGAGGAGATGCTAACAAAATTCATCGCAGTGTCAGAAACCCGTTTCCAAAACACCAAAACAGTACTCAAAAATCAGCAAGCATCGATTCAAGGGCTCGAGAACCAAGTAGGACAGCTTGCTAAGCTCATATCTGAACGGCCACAAAGTAGCCTACCAAGCAACACTGAAACTAACCCAAAGGAGAAACTTCATGCCATAACTGCTCACGAAAGTGAAGGGTTAGACGCACCAAAACCGAGGCAAGAAAATGTGGCAGATAATGGTAAGGTTGAGGTAAGCCACAATAAACCAAAATTGGTAAGTACAAAGTACCAACCTCATGTGCCATATCCCAATGCAATGAAGAAAGACTGCACAGATGAACAATTTCATAAATTTCTTAAACTTTTTTAAAAAAATTACATATTAACTTACCGTTTAAGTTCTTTTGCAGATGCCCAATTCAAAAAAAAATTTAAAAGAGCTTTTGACAAACAAACGGAAGTTAGACGATGCGTCGCATATGGAGCTAAATGCAGTGTGCTCAGTAATTTTACAAAATAAACTACCTCAAAAGTTAAAAGATCCAGGGAGTTTTACAATTCCTTGCTTAATTGGTGGTTTATCTATTAATAATGCTTTAGCTGATTTAGGGGCAAGTATCAATGTTATGCCTTATAAAATCTTTAAACAACTAGGTCTTGGGAAACCCAAACAAACTAGGATGAGCATTCAATTGGTTGATAAAACCATTAGAGTTCCTAGGGGTATAATTGAGGATGTACTAGTGAAAATTGACAAATTCATATTCCCAGTAGACTTTGTTGTTTTACACATGGATGAGGATAGTAATGTTCCTTTAATTTTAGGAAGACCCTTTTTAGCAACTGCTAAAACTAGAATTGATGTTGGTACAGGTGAACTCACACTTCGTGTAGGTGACGAAACGATCACTCTTCAGCCTCGTGACTCGGCTAGGACATCGAGTAATAAAGGTGAGAACATAAATTCTATTAATAACCATTTGGTTCAACCCTCTTTTCAAGAAGAACCTCAAAAATAGACAACTGAGCCACATCCTAGATCTCATGCCACCAATGAAATAACTCATGAGGAGTAAAGGCTTCAGATCGATGAACTAGACGAGTGGAGGACACATGCTAAGGAGAAACCAAGAAAACACAATGAACCAAAACGATTCCATGACAAGTGATCGCTAAAATCAGAGCTTTAAAATTTATAAAACGAGTGATCAAACCTGGAAACTAACTCTGACAACGATTAAAGGCAAGTGTACCTATCAAACAGTAGTATAGCTTAGGCAAGACCGGATTGTCGAACCCAAAGGAACTAAAAGTACTAATACTAACTTTCTTTTTATTATTTAGCCTAAAATAAAGTGAAGTTGCTTTAAATCTAAATTAACGACTACTAAGTTAAAGGCGCAAAGACAAAAAGAACAAATTGGGAAATAACGAGAAGAAAAACTCAGTTGATCACGACGATACCTTCAGGAAGAATCCACCTAGACTTTACTTGTTATCTAACACTGAAACATACGATTTATTCACTTAGTTTGATCCATAGGACTCCTTAATGTATATTAAACCCTCTCTAGAGGCGAATAACGTCTAACCCTATGTTAATTAGTGGAACTCTTGTTCTCTTATAATAACCCCCTAGAATAGCAGTAAATTGATCTATGGATTCACATATTAGGTTTCACCCTAATCCGGAAAAATCTCGTCACCCTATCTCTAGGCGTGCGATCAACTCCGCTTAATTATGCTAGATCTACTCTTAAGCAGGGTCTATTCCTCCTCCTCCTAAGCACATCAAACTTGAATCAATATCCGTGAAATATTAACTCATGAATTAAGCACACATAATTAAGAACAAACTAAGTATTTATCATATAATTCAGAAAACGATAACAAGATTCATCTAGGTTTCATCCCCTTCAGGTATCTGAAGGGTTTAGTTCATAACAAATAAAGAAAACATCTCAAGAGAAAAGATAAAATAAAACATAAGAAATCTCTAAAACTCCTTGAAGGAATTGAAGGAGAGATCCGTCATTTTGAGTAGAATTCCGGCTTCTTGGGATGGATCAACTGGTTAACTTCGAGTGATCCCACAACTCTGACCTTTTCGGCTTGGCTCCTTGGCCTAGCTAACCACCCCCTTCAAAGGTGGTACTTAGGGGTTATTTATAGGCTCTTGGAATGCGATTCTTTCTCCCTAAGTATCCTTTTCCGACTAAAATTGTCTAAAGCCACGACAAGGGCACGGCCATGTCACACGTCCGTATGACTTGTCTTCAAGCTGTGTTCAGATTTCTAAGTTGAGGCAAGGCCGTGTAGATCGGGGTTGAGGCCGTGTTCTAGATGCTCGACAGGGCACGACCGTGTGGACTTTGGGCCAGGCCGTGTCAATTTCGTGATATGGCCCATTTACTCTGTTTTGGGCCTGTTTTATGTTCTTTTTCATCCTCGGGTGCTATCCTGGGTATAAGACATGAAAAGAAAGGATTAAGAGCACCTTTTTACATAAATTGAGGAATAAATCATCCAAAAACAAGCTAAATGTGGGATTAAAATATGTTACAATTACGGTTTATCAAATACCCCACACTTAAGCTTTTGCTTGTCTTCAAGCAAAATTATCAACATACAATTAAAACGAACTTTCCATAATTCACAATTCCTACTGACAATGCCTTATCATAATTCATATATAATTTATACATGGATAATTCAATTCAAAGAGTCCTAAAGATTCAAACAATTGATAAGTCAGTCATTTGTAATTCGAAAACGTAGGTGTCTCCCCTAATCTGAATAATCACCTTTAATTCGAAATTGACAAGAGTTGACATCCTCACTAAAAGTTTCACTCAGATCACTCAAAGTGTTTAGGTTCATAAAAAGAAGCACTCATACGTCGAACTTTAAAAGTTAATCCCATAGGCTTGCTTGAAAATCAAATCTCCACCAGTATAAAATGAGATGATAAACAGATTAAAAGGTCTTTGTTAGGGTTGTAATGGGGCTAGGGTTAAGGTGTGGATAAAGTCTGAAATTAGAAGGTTAGAATTGAGATTGAATTGACAAGTACCTACCTAAGAAGACTGAAATAATAATTACATTAATTGAAAATAATAATCCTAACAATACGAGCTTTTCTTTCGGAAAATAAGTTTTTAACTGTGTAAGCTCACCACTAATACTGAATATACTTCGATTTTTTTAAGAACAAACTATTATAATACTGAATGAATTCAACTCATAGCATAATATAATTCAATAACTAATCAAATCATATCTCGATTAAAGGGTAATCAAAAGAAATGGTGATAACAAATACAAAGGGTTTTTGGGTTATTAATATGTGAGTCAATAAAAAGGGTTGTTAGGATCAACGGGGTTCACTAGGGGTTAATTTATGGAGGTAGGCTATTTAGCGGAGTGAGTGGGTTAAAACCTAGGTGCCTTTATCATCTCTGTATATCAAATCATGAATGTGGTCTCAACATGTATGAACGAGGCAAGTTCTAAAATAACAGTTCAAAGTTGACACACTCATAATCAAAAAGTGAGCACGAAAAAAGATATATGCTATATAAGGCTCAAAATCTCACAAACATTATGGGTGTTTTGACATCAATCTCATAAATTTCAAATTTCAAAGCAGTATTCAAATTTAGGTTAACAACCTAGCAAAAAAATTTATTCTGAAAAATAGACTTATCATGCTTGATTATCTAGTATCTTTAAAATTTAATTAACAATGCACAATTATTAATGACTTAATCTAAAACATGTCAATAACAATCATAAATTATCAGAAATTTCATCCTAATTAGTAATATGAAGAATTTACTTAAAAACAAGACTAAATTCAGGGATTTGAGAATAATGCAGAAAGTTAGGCCCTTCTTTAGATAAATATTCACTCCCCACACTTAAGATGTACATTGCCCTCAATGTACAAAGATAAGTATAACATTTATAGGATAAATCAAAAGAGAAGGGGAAAGAATACTCCTTGAATTTTGGATGGAGTCCCTGGAGGATGGTAGAGGTCGTGGTGTGTGTGTTTGAAGAGGTCGGTTTGGATGACGAACCTGTGCTAGATGAAGAAATTGGGGAGCTCGTAGCGGATTAGCCAGGGATTATTAAGACATATTTAAAATAACCTAAATATATAATTTAAAACAAGAAAGAAAAAGGAAAAGAGACTAAGAAGGAAAATAAAAATAAAAAGAGAGGTGGATGGACCGGAGAGTCCTTATTGATGGATGGTTCGCGAGGTGGGTGTGACTTCTAGGGCTGCGGAGGTGCTGGCGGTGGCAGAAGTGGCATGATTCCCTAGCAGCCTGGCGAACCTGACACTAAGAAACTAAAATAAGTTAAACTAAACTAAGCATAAGATTGTCAAAGAGAAGGAAATTGAAGCAAAAGAGAAAAGAAAAATAAAAACTAATTGGTCTCAAAGACCCTTGGCTTCGTGAGTAGACTAAGCTACCGGCATGAACTCATGTTGATCGTTCTTCTTTGAGAAGACAATGGTTGGCCTTTTTCGCTTCTTCGGCATGATGTTGATGGCTCAAGGATCTAGAGATTTATTATAAAGAGGAAAAAGTCTGAGAGGGAGAAGGGAGAAAAGAAAAGAAAGAAGAAATCAGATGGGGAGAAGGGGGAAGGGCTGTGGGGTTTAAATAGGATTTCAAATCTGGCATGTTCCTACGCCCATGGACCAGGGGTGTGTCGATTTACATGGCCATCTCGCACGGCCGTGTGTCTGTGCGTACTGTATCTCCCTAGCCGTTCTTTTGCTAACCATGCTCGTGTACGTGAAGTCAGTATGTTAGCACGGTTGGAAGGCACGGGCGTGTTCTGCCCGTGGTCGACTAGTCAGTAACCTCACATGGTTGTAAGACACGGGCGTGTTTTGCCCGTGGCGTGTAAGTCAGTAGCTTTACACGGTCGAGAGACACGGGCGTGCCACTTTTACGAAGCCCGTGGGGTAGTGATTGGATCCGTGACTTTGAAAAGTGGTTGGGACTGATTCGCACGGCCTCTGATAAGTCAGTACGGAGATTCTGGTGGTCCACACTGTCATAGACACGACCGTGTGTAGGACCGTGTGGCCTTGAAATTCTGTACTTTTGGTTAGAAGAAAGAAGGGAAGAAAAGAAACCGATAAATTTAAAAGTAAATAGTGTTAGTTGCTCGGGTTGCCTCCCGAGAAGCGCTCGTTTATAGTCTTAAGCTAGACTTTCATTCAAATTGGAAAAAAATCAGGGAGGTTTAAAGGTGTGAATATCTTTCCTCATGCTTATAGTTCTATTTTCTTGATAAAGTTTAAGTCGAGAAGCGTTTACCTTAAAAGTGCTGAATGTTAGATTGCTTACCTTGACTGTTTCGTGGGGGAAGATATCGTGTACCTTTAGAGGAATTTCCTCGCTTACGTTCAAGTCTGATGTAGTGATGTGAGGATTGGCTTTGTCTAACAGCACTTGGTCTCCTATTTTGAAGTGATTTGATGTCCCTACGAGTTCTTCTGGTGTTACTTCGTGTGGTTCCTTGAAACACCCCAAACCCGGCCCACGAGCCTCGACCAGATCTGGTATGTTTCTCGATTAAAATGGTTCGAATTCGTTTGCTCTTTGAAAAACTTTGAGTGGTTTTGGAGAAAATTTGATTTGGGTTGGGTTTGAATTGGAAAGTCTGGGTTTTAATAAAACTTTAGTTACGTACTTGAAAACGACAATTTAAAAAGTATTTGCCGAGTTTCGAAGGTTTACCTTTAATTTTGAAAACCATTTGTGATTAAGTGTCAAAACATTTAACATTTATTATTAAGAAAAATTGGTTAACCTTGCTTTAATATTAATCGTTTCATAATAAAACAAGTAAAATCGCATGCATAAAACAGTTAATAGCAATGGCCTTATTACATCCAAATAAAACCCGAAAATAAATCCAAAATACTTAAAATAAAAAGTCCAGACAAAATAAAATTAATTCTGAGCTGAGCATGGCCACCACTAAGTTCCTGCCGACCCGGTCCATCACTGAGCGTCACCTGGAAAATATTCCCACAACGGGGTGAGTCAAACAGACTCAATGTGTATAACCAACAACACTAAGTCCCAACAGTTTATGGCATATCCAATCATACATATACATATGACAGTTAAATATAATGATGCAATCCCGAACCCAAACCTAGATACCATCCGCTACACATCACCCGTACCAACCATCACACCGTGGGGACTACTAAGTCGACCCTCCGTCCGCTACACACCATCGAAGGCAGTCGCTGCAGACGACGTGCTCATCGCCCTTATAAAATCGTGGCATAGCCACCAGATAATGTTTTGTGACAATAGTCACCACATTTAGATTTCGTGACATGAGTCACCACATTCAGATTATTGTGGTATGAACCACCAGATGACTTCCCCTTAACATATCACCCATATGCCCCATGTCATACAAATCATGCAATAAACATGCCTTATTCTTTATTTCACATTCTTATCAACATTCACATATGTGCCATAACAGATCATATTATACTCATAATAGGAGTAGGTAAACGTACCTGAGTACATTGTACCATTACATGGTACCTTAGCCACATCTATCACTTTCTTATTAACACATGCATAAAAACAATACCATAAATCTATTAAGACTTAGGGTAGGGCTACACACCGGGTATACTTAACGCTTTCACTGGAATCCCGAAAATCTACCAAAACCGATTGCACTCCTTCCTAATACCCACAGTTAAAATCGGTTAGGCACTAATACTAAAATATGGCCTTGCTCTCCTTCATTGGCTGAAAATATCACCCCTAGCTCCCCTTGTTCGGCCAACTCTCCTTCCCCCTATCTCATCCCTTCCTTTTCTCCTATTTTTCCTCTCTTTTATCCTTTAAAAAATAATCTAAAATAAATCATCATTTATCTACTACTTAGTCGAAATTTTAAAAGAATTAATCCCAACTAAAGCTCATCCTTTTAGTGCCTTAGTGCCGTCCACTACTGCTCATTCTTGCAGCAAAAATAAAATTCCTATTCGCTTCCCTTGTGACTTGAACTCAAGCCCCTTGCACCCTGCATATGGCGTCACTTACCTGGGCTTTAAGTGGCGCTTGGCAGCCACTTTACCAAGCTGGTTCTTATGTCTTATTTCCCTTAGATATTTTCTTAAGGCCTATCAGGCTTAGCTCCCCTTTTAAAACTTAAATTCAAATAATTTTTAAGACGTTCACCTACACACTAAGGTTCACAAAATTCATAAAAACACATTCCACATACACATAGACATGCTATTTCATACAATTTAATAATAATGCATAAGCCATAATTCAGGATATTACAGTTCTACCCCCTTAAAATAATTTCGTCCTCGAAATTACCTGACTAAAATAAGTGAGGGTATTGCTGTCGCATTACCTCTTCTGGCTCCCACGATGCTTCTTCCGATCCATGATTACGCCATAACACTTTGACTAGAGGAACTGATTCCCTCCATAGCACTTTCACATCTCGCTCCAAAATCCGAATCGGCTCTTCCTCGTAGGACAAATCCGGTCTTAGCTCCACCTCTTCAACCGGTACTACATAAGATGGATCCGATCGATAGCGACGTAGCATGGAAACATGGAATACGTCGTGCATCTGCTTCAACTCTGGTGGCAACTCTAACTGGTATGCCACTGGTCCAACTCGCTTCAATACTCGATAAGGTCCTATAAACCTTGGACTTAACTTCCCTTTGCGACCAAATCTCATTATCTTCTTCCAAGGCGACACTTTAAGAAACTCTTGATCACCCACATCAAATTCTATTTCCTTCCGCTTGAGATCAGCGTACGACTTTTGTCTATCAGATGCTTCCTTCAACCGAGCTCGAATTACCTCAACCTTCTCTTCGGATTCTGCCACAATCTCCGGACCCAAAACTCGACGCTCCCCTAATTTCGTCCAGCATGTAGGAGTGCGACACTTCCGTCCATACAGCGCTTCATACGGTGCCATCCGAATACTAGCTTGATAGCTGTTGTTGTAGGCAAATTCCGCTAAAGGCAAATATTCCTCCCAACTTCCCCTGAAGTCTATCACACAACCTCGCAGCATATCCTCTAACACTTGGATTACTCGTTCAGATTGACCGTCCGACTGTGGATGAAATGCCATACTGAAGTCTAATCTGGTGCCTAAAGCTTGATGTAGTGCTTTCCAGAACCGAAAAGTAAACCTTGGGTCCCTATCCGAGATAATCGACACCGGCACTCCGTGCAACCTCACAATCTCCGCTACATACAATTTCGCCAACTTCTACAGAGAATAGTCGACCCGCACTGGAATGAAATGCGTGGATTTTGTCAATCGATCCACTATCACCCATACCGAGTCCTTCTTAGTAGGTGTAAGGGGAAGCCCACTAACGAAGTCCATAGTGATTCTCTCCCACTTCCACTGCGGAATCCTTATTGGTTGAAGCAATCCTGACGGAACTTGGTGTTCAGCCTTAACTTGTTGACACGTTAAGCACTTCCCTACGAATTCGGTAACTTCCTTCTTAAGACCAGGCCATCAAAACTGTTCCCTTAGATCTCGGTACAACTTACTACCTCCAGGATGCATAGCATAAGGGCTACTATGCGATTCCTGAAGAATCCTCTGCCTTAACTCCTTATTCTTCGGCATACAGACTTTACCCTTGAAACATAATACTCCCTCGCCATTAATGCCATAATCTTCCAACTCCTCATTCTGCACTTGCCGTAGCTTCGCACTTAGATCATCATCAACCAACTGTCTCTCTTTCACTTCATTCAACCACGTCGGCTTAACTTGCAACTGTGCCAGCAGACTTCCATCATCATACAAGCTCAGATGTGCAAACATCACCCTCAGATCCGACACAACCTTCCGACTTAGGGCATCAGCCACGACATTTGCCTTGCCCGGATGATACTCTATCGAACAATCGTAGTCCTTCAGTAATTCCACCCACCTTTGCTGCCTCAGGTTCAACTCCTTCTGAGTCAACAGATACTTAAGGCTCTTGTGGTCTGTGTAGATCACTGACTTTTCTCCATAAAGATAGTGCCTCCACACCTTAAAAGCAAAGACCACTGTTGCCAATTCCAAATCATGAGTCGGGTAGTTAACCTCGTGTGGCCTTAATTGTCGAGACGCATAAGCGACTACTTTCCCGTCTTGCATCAGAACACACCCTAATCCTGTGTGAGAAGCATCACAGTACACCACAAAATCCTTCCCTGCCTCCGGTTGGATCAAAACCGGAGCTTCAGTCAAGACCCCTCTTAAGTTTCTCAAAACTCTCCTGTTGCTTTTTTGCCCATACGAAAGGTACTTCCTACCTCAACAACTTCGTCAAAGGTGCGGCTATCGATGAGAATCCTTCTACAAACCTTCTGTAGTAGCCTGCCAATCCCAAGAAACTACGAACCTCAGCCACCGACTTAGGTGGTTTCTAATCTAACACCGCCTCAATCTTCCTAGGATCCACCCTTATTCCTTCTGCAGACACTACATGTCCTAAGGACGCAACTTCCTTAAGCCAAAATTCACACTTGCTGAATTTGGCATAGAGCTTTTTCTCCCTTAATACTTGCAACACTATCCGGAGATGCTCATCATGTTCCTCCTCAGACTTGGAATACACCAGAATGTCGTCGATGAACACAACGACGAACCTATCCAAGTAAGGTTGAAAAACCCAGTTCATCATATCCATGAACGCGGCTGGGGCGTTCGTCAATCCAAACGGCATTACCACGAACTCAAAATGCCCATACCTTGTCCGGAAAGCTGTCTTATGGATGTCCACTTCCTTCACCTTAAGCTGATGATATCCAGACCTTAGATCTATCTTCGAGAAAACCGCTTCCCTCTTAAGCTGATCGAACAAGTCGTCAATCCTCGGCAAAGGGCACTTGTTCTTGATGGTCAGCTTATTCAACTGACGATAATCTATGCACATACGCATAGTTCCGTCCTTCTTCTTCACGAACAAGACCAGTGCTCCCCATGGAGATACACTGGGTCGAATAAACCCACGATGAAGCAACTCTTGGATTTGAGCCTTGAGCTCAACCAACTCCTTTGGTGCCATTCTGTACGGGGCGATTGACACAGGAGCTGTACCAGGCAGCAAATCTATCCAAACTCTACCTCCCTATTGGGGGTATTCCAGGTAACTCCTCCGGAAAGACATCCACAAAGTCCCTTACTGTTCGAACTCCACTAACGCCCTCTTCCTTTGCATCCAACGCACTAACGAAAGCCAAGAATGCCTTGCATCCTTTTTGAACCATCTTATCAGCCTTTAGTGCCGAAACTACGTTAGTCAGGTAGTTTCTTCTTTCTCCTATCATAACTACTTCCTCATTATCTGGGTCCTTAACTCCATTCGCTTAGCTGCACAATCCAATATAGCTCGATGCTCCACTAGCCAGTCCATGCCAAGTATGAGATCGAATTCTCCGAAGGGTAATTCCATTAAGTCAGCAGGGAACACCATTCCCTGAATCTCTAGAGGTACCTTCCTAAACATCTTATTCACCACTACAGTTTGACCTAGCGGGCTTACTATAGTCATCTCCCTATTAGATAGTCCAGAGGCTATATCTAGAGTTTCAACTACTCTACATGCAACATAGGAATAGGTAGAACCCATATCTATCAAAGCAAAGTAAGGCTTGCCAAATATAAGGAACGTACAGGTTATGACGTCCGGCGCGTCTCCCTCTTCCCTACGGCAAACTGCATATACCAAGCCTGGCTGTCTTGCCTCTGTATTCCCAGCACCTCTGCCAGGTGTTCCACGTCCTCTTCCAGTACCATTTCCTCTACCATTCGGACCACGCCCTCGCTGAGGCTGCTATCCGTCTCTTCCAGCCTGATTAAAACCCTGAGCTGCTGGTCGATTCCCATCCGGTTTCATAGGACAGTCCTTAATCATGTGATCCTTAGACCCGCACTTAAAGCATCCTCCTGTCTTCTTCCAACACTCTCCTAAGTGCTTCCTTCCACACTGGTCACAGGTACGATACTGCCCTCCTGACACAGCCTGCTGACCTCGCGGCCCATCAGCTCTAGGCCTCTTTTGAATATTCCCAGAAGACCCTGATGGTCCAAATCCTCTCTTCTGCTTATTCCGGTCCGTGTTCTGCCTCACTGCGTCCTTAATTCCCTCGGCTACCTTAGCCTTCTCTACCAACACAGCAAACTCCCGCTCTTGTTGCGGAGCTATCAATAACCTCAGATCATCCCTCAGTCCGTCCTCAAATCGGACACAACGCTCATGCTCCGTAGCCACTATCCCTCGAGCATACCGGCTCATCCTTAGGAATTCAGCCTCGTACTCCGCCACAGACTTGTTCCCTTGAACCAGCCCCAGAAATGCCTTCCTCTGCGCATCTATATAATGAGTACCAACATACTTCTTCTGGTATGCTGCCTTAACATATTCCCAAGTGAGTTCCTCAACTGTAGCACCATCCCGAACTGTGAGCCACCATTGATATGACTCATCGCGAAGAAGCGACACCATTCCTTTTACTTTCTCCTCAGCCGTCAGATCCAACTCATCCATAATTCGCTCGGTCGCCTCCAACCAATACTCAGCAGTACTGGGTGCCACACCAGATACGCCACGAAACACCTCAGCTCCATTGGCTCAAAGTCGCTCGGGTACAGATTTCCGAGCTCCCATATTTCCACCTGCTCCAGCCACCATCTCTAGAACTCGCAGCACAGCCTGCGATACAGCATCATCCCCCGTCTGATCTTGCTGCTCAACACTAACAGCTGGTGGTGGTGGCGGTGGTACCTCAGTTTCAGATCCTTGACCCGACCTAACGGGTTCCGACACAGTCATTCTGCCTCTACCACGTCCTCGCACATTACGACCACGTCCCCTAGAGCTCATGTCTACGATCGCGCTTTAATCTGATTTAAGAAATTTTATGTATTAGTATTTGTTCCACTGTTTATCCGCGAACAATTTTATGAAAAGAGCTTAATAGTAGTTCTTTCGATCAATCAAAGTTTCAAGTCCTCTACCTTAATTCACAGAAACACATCCATTCAGTAGTATCTACCATACACATTCACTCTTCAAACATTTTTGTCTGTTCCTATCCTAGGGGTATTTTCGTCATTTGTCCTACAGGGGTATTTTGGTAATAAATCGGGGTCGATTTGGAAATTTTAATAAATCAGGGCACTTTGAAATTTCAAAACTCTAGGGTATTTCTGAAAATTTTCTCAAATCAAAGGTATGACAGAAATTTTGGAAATCGGGGTCATTTTGGTAATTTTGGTAAAATTTCCAAATCAGGTATCTTGAATTTTCGTAAAATAGGGTTTTTGGATGTTTTTGGCAAAATAGGAATATCTTAGTAAAAATTGAGGGTAGTACGGTAATTTTAGAAATCAAGGGAATTTTTGTAATTTTTAACCAGGGGTATTTAGGTAATTTTGGTAAATCGGGAGTATTTCAGAAAAAATTTATAGAATAGTTTTTTTAAATCAAAAGGGTAATTTGAGGATTCTAAAACTAGGGTTTTTTTTATAAAAATACGGCTAGTCCCTTTCGGGTTTTAGTTATTGGGTTTAGCCTGTGAATAAGTCCTCTTGGTTAGGGTGAACTGTCACTACGCACCAGGTAGGATTCGAGTGGAGAGGAGGTGAGTCACTAGGACTGCTTAAATACCAGGCTCCCACCGAAACCAATCCTAGACATGCGCACAATGGTTGCCACACCCTAACTCGGCGACTTAGTCACAGGTTTGTTTAGTTAGGCATTAAAGTTTTATGTAATTGTTGGGGTAAACTAGTCCTACGGTTCAAGTATTTATCATACTAATCTACGTTCCATTTCTACCCTTCTACAAATCATACTATAAATCACACAATAGATAGGGTACTTACCTGGTGGACTTCGGGTCGGAGACTTAGGTGCCATGCCAGAAAACCTGCTCATTTCACAAAAATTTTCACAAAATTTATTTGGGCTTTATTTTAAAAACATTGTGGGCTTTAAACCCAAGGCCGAGAGTTTTAAAACTGGGCTCTGATACCAAGCTGAAACACCCCAAACCCGGCCCACGAGCCTCGACCAGATCTGGTATATTTCTCGATTAAAATGGTTCGAATTCGTTTGCTCTTTGAAAAACTTTGAGTGGTTTTGGAGAAAATTTGATTTGGGTTGGGTTTGAATTGGAAAGTCTGGGTTTTAATAAAACTTCAGTTACGTACTTGAAAACGACAATTTAAAAAGTATTTGCCGAGTTTCGAAGGTTTACCTTTAATTTTGAAAACCATTTGTGATTAAGTGTCAAAACATTTAACATTTATTATTAAGAAAAATTGGTTAACCTTGCTTTAATATTAATCGTTTCATAATAAAACAAGTAAAATCGCATGCATAAAACAGTTAATAGCAATGGCCTTATTACATCCAAATAAAACCCGAAAATAAATCCAAAATACTTAAAATAAAAAGTCTAGATAAAATAAAATGAATTCTGAGCTGAGCATGGCCACCACTAAGTTCCTGCCGACCCGGTCCATCACTGAGCGTCACCTGAAAAATATTCCCACAACGGGGTGAGTCAAACAGACTCAATGTGTATAACCAACAACACTAAGTCCCAACAGTTTATGGCATATCCAATCATACATATACATATGGCAGTTAAATATAATGATGCAATCCCGAACCCAAACCTAGATACCATCCGCTACACATCACCCGTACCAACCATCACACCGTGGGGACTACTAAGTCGACCCTCCATCCGCTACACACCATCGAAGGCAGTCACTGCAGACGACGTGCTCATCGCCCTTATAAAATCGTGGCATAGCCACCAGATAACATTTTGTGACAATAGTCACCACATTCAGATTTCGTGACATGAGTCACCACATTCAGATTATTGTGGTATGAACCACCAAATCACTTCCCCTTAACATATCACCCATATGCCCCATGTCATACAAATCATGCAATAAACATGCCTTATTCTTTATTTCACATTCTTATCAACATTCACATATGTGCCATAACAGATCATATTATACTCATAATTGGAGTAGGTAAACGTACCTGAGTACATTGTACCATTACATGGTACCTTAGCCACATCTATCACTTTCTTATTAACACATGCATAAAAACAATACCATAAATCTATTAAGACTTAGGGTAGGGCTACACACCTGGTATACTTAACGCTTTCACTGGAATCCCGAAAATCTACCAAAACCGATTGCACTCCTTTCTAATACCCACAGTTAAAATCGGTTAGGCACTAATACTAAAATATGGCCTTGCTCTCCTTCATTGGCCGAAAATATCACCCCTAGCTCCCCTTGTTCGGCCAACTCTCCTTCCCCCTATCTCATCCCTTCTTTTTCTCCTATTTTCCCTCTCTTTTATCCTTTAAAAAATAATCTAAAATAAATCATCATTTATCTACTACTTAGCCGAAATTTTAAAAGAATTAATCCCAACTAAAGCTCATCCCTTTAGTGCCTTAGTGCCGTCCACTACTGCTCATTCTTGCAGCAAAAATAAAATTCCTATTCGCTTCCCTTGTGACTCGAACTCAAGCCCCTTGCACCCTGCATATGGCGTCACTTACCTGGGCTTTAAGTGGCGCCTGGCAGCCACTTTACCAAGCTGGTTCTTATGTCTTATTTCCCTTAGATATTTTCTTAAGCCCTATCAGGCTTAGCTCCCCTTTTAAAACTTAAATTCAAATAATTTTTAAGACATTCACCTACACACTAAGGTTCACAAAATTCATAAAAACACATTCCACATAGACATAGACATGCTATTTCATACAATTTAATAATAATGCATAAGCCATAATTCGGGATATTACATTCCTTTTTTTTTAAGTGTGTCTTCTGCTTTTCTAGTTTGTCAACCCCTAGGCTTTGTTCCTTATGTAATCCTTCTTTGTTAGCTTGGGGTTTATGATTCGGCTTAGGGTTCTATTCTTGTGGTGTTTCTTGCAATGAAAGTTGAACAATTTGATTATCAGTTGAAGTGACTTTCTTACCTTTATCGATTGTTGTCCTGGCCGAGTCAAGAGCTTGAAGACTGATTGATTCATCACCTACACGAAGAATGAGTTCTCCTGTACCAACATCAATTTTAGTTTTGGCAGTTGCTAGAAAAGGTCTTCCTAAAATTAAGGGGATTGAACTATCCTAATCCATGTCTAAGACAACAAAATCTACTGGGAAAACAAATTTATCGATTTTGACAAGAACATCTTCGATAATGCCCCTAGGAATTCTAACCGTTTTATCAGATAATTGAATGCTCATCCTAGTTTGTTTGGGCTTCCCTAAACCTAGTCATTTAAAAAATGTATAAGGCATGACATTTATGCTTGCCCCTAAATCAGCTAACGCATTATCAATAGTTAAACTACCAATTAAACATGGAATAGTAAAACTCCTGGATCTTTTAGCTTTCGCGGTAGTTTATTCTGTAACATTGTTGAGTATGCTGCGTTTAATTCCACATGGTGCTCTTCATCTATTTTGCGTTTGTTTGTCAAGAGCTGTCTTAGAAATTTCTTCGAGTCTGGCATCTGAAAAAGAGCTTCAAGAAGAGGTAAGTTAATATGTAATTTCTTTAAAAGTTTAAGAAACTTACCAAACTGTTCTTCTTTTCATCGCTTTGGGATAAGGTATACGAGGTTGGGACTCTTTGATTACTGGTTTCGGCTTTTCTTGCGTTACCTCAATTTTACCTTCATCTACCTCTTGGTTTGGTTCGTCTAACCTTTTGCTATCATGATCTGTGATGGCTTGAATTTGCTCCTTAGGGTTAATCTCGGTATTACTTGGTAGACGTCCTTGCGGTAGTTTAGACATTAGTTTTACGAGTTGCTCGACTGCATTAGTGACTTCCTTGACTGACTTAGTAAGTTCCCCAACTCATTTCTCATTGTCTTTAATTGTTCTCTCAGTCTCGTGGAAACTGTTTTCCGTGTTTGTCATAAATTTTGTCAGCATCTCTTCGAGGTTTGGCTTCTTCTCTTGTGGATAGGGTTGATTTTGGAAGTTTTGAGGAGGTTGTTGCCTTTGATTTTCTTGATTTCGTTGACCTCCCCATGAAAAATTTGGGTGGTTCCTCCAACCTGGATTGTAAGTATTATTATAAGGATTATTATTGGATCTGAAATTATTACCTATGTAATTCATCTATTCGCTTTCTGTTTTCGGTTGGTAGGGTAGGTACTCAGGATTCGCCACAATTCCACTTGCGTTGCACTGCATGACTGGATGTGCCTGCGAAGAACACAAACTATCAATCTTTTTATTCATCATCTCTACCTGTGTTGATAGTATGTTTATCGCATCGAGGTTGTAAACTCCGGCTAATTTTGTCGGGTTCGTCCTTGTCACTTGCCACTGATAATTATTTAGTGACATCTTCTTAATGAATTCGTAGGCTGGTTCAGGAGTTCTATTGTTCAGGATTCCACCGGCGGCTGAATCGATTAGTTGTCTTGTTGAGGGGTTTACCCCATTATAGAATGTTTGGACTTGCAGCCACAAGGGTAGACCGTGGTGTGGACACCTTCTCAAGAGATCCTTGTATCTTTCCCATGCGTCGTGTAATGTCTCTAGATCCATCTGCACAAAAGAAGATATATCATTCCGTAATTTGGCCGTTTTGGCCGGTGGGAAATATTTCAATAAAAATTTCTTGGTCATCTGTTCCCATGTAGTGATTCACCCTCATGGTAACGAGTTTAACCACTGTTTGGCTTTATTCTTTAATGAAAAAGGGAATAACCGAAGACGTATGACATCATCAGAAACACCATTTATTTTAAAGGTATCGCAGAACTGTAAAAAGTTAGCTATATGAGTGTTTGGATCTTCGTCCTGCAAACCATCAAATTGAACAAACTGTTGAATCATTTGTATTGTGTTAGGCTTTAATTCAAAATTATTAGCAGCTATAGCAGGCCTAACAATACTTGATTCCGCTCCTGTTAAATGCGGTTTAGCATAATCAAACATTGTACGTGGAGCATTGTTCTCCCCCACATCATGTGGTTGTGGGTTATTCTCGTCCATCCCTTCAGTAGAATTGGATCTGCCTTCTTGATCTTCCTCTGTGTAATTTAGGGCTCGCCTGATTTCTCTGCGAGTCCAACGAACGGTAGCTTTAATTTCACTATCGTATACCAAAGGTTCTCTCGGGTTCCTTCTAGTCATAAACTAGAGGTACCTGCTGAGAAAAGAAAAAGAAGGAAAATTTAGCAAAAATTAAAATTTAACCTAAAAAAATAAAAATGAAAGTAAATTGCGAAGAAAAGAGAAAATAATGGCTAAAGTAATAAAAATAGAGTGTTCTTAATATTTTAGTTCCCCGGCAACGGTGCCAAAAACTTGATCGCTGAAATCAGAGCTTTAAAATATATAAAATGAATGATGAAACCTAGAAACTAACTCTGACAACGATTAAAGGCAAGTGTACCTATCGAATAGTAGGCAAGACCGGATTGTCGAACCCAAAGGAACTAAAAGTACTAATACTAACTTTCTTTTTATTATTTACCCTAAAATAAAGTGAAGTTGCTTTAAATCTAAATTAACTACTACTAAGCTAAAGACGCAAAGACAAAAAGAACGAATTGGGAAATAACTAAAAGAAAAACTCAGTTGATCATGACGATACCTTCAGGAAGAATCCACCTAGACTTCACTTGTTATCTAACACTGAACCATACGATTTATTCACTTAGTTTGATCCGTAGGACTCCCTAACGTATATTAAACCCTCTCTCGAGGCGAATAACGTCTAACCCCAGGTTAATTAGTGGAACTCTTGTTCTCTTATAATAACCCCTTAGAATAGCAGTAAATCGATCTATGGATTCGCATATTAGGTTTCACCCTAATCAGGCAAAATCTCTTCACCCTATCTCTAGGCGTGCGATTAACTCCGCTTAATTATGCTAGATCTACTCTTAAGCAAGGTCTATTCCTCCTCCACCTAAGCACATCAAACTTGAATCAATATCTGCGAAATATTAACTCAAGAATTAAGCACACAAAATTAAGAACAATCTGAGTATTTATTATATAATTCAGAAAGCGATAACAAGATTCATCTAGGTTTCATCCCCTTCAGGTATCTGAAGGGTTTAGTTCATAAAAAATAAAGAAAACATCTCAAGAAAAAAGATAAAACAAAACATAAGAAATCTCTAAAACTCCCTGAAGGAATTGAAGGAGAGATCCGCCGTCTTGAGTAGAATTCTGGCTTCTTGGGATGGATCAACTGGCTAACTTCGAGTGATTCCCACAACTCTGACCTTTTCGGCTTGGCTTCTTGGCCTAGCTAACTGCCCCCTTCAAAGGTGGTACTTAGGGGTTATTTATAGGCTCTTGGAATGCGATTCTTTCTCCCTAAGTATCCTTTTCCGACTAAAATTATCTAAAGCCACGACAGTGGCACGGCCATGTCACACGCCCGTGTGACTTGTCTTCAAGCCGTGTTTGGATTTCTAAGTTGATGCACGGCCGTGTAGTACGGGGTTGAGGCCGTGTTCTAGATGCTCGACAAGGCCAGGCCGTGTCAATTTCGTGATATGGCCCATTTACTCTGTTTTAGGCCTGTTTTATGTTTTTTTTATCCTCGGGTGCTATCCTGGGTATAAGACATGAAAAGAAAGGATTAAGAGCACCTTTTTACATAAATTGAGGAATAAATCATCCAAAAACAAGCTAAATGTGGGATTAAAATATGTTATAATTACAGTTTATCAACAAGCTTAGGGATGGGACAAACCAGTTTAAGATCGGGGATCAAGTATTGTTGGATAAGACAGATCCTCGTGTTGCCACTTCTGAACCTAATGGAATAACTCCTTTCACATACTTAATACTTTCCCATACGGTACAGTCGAGGTAACTCGTTCTCAATTTGACACATTCAAGGTAAATTGTACTCGTCTAAAACTTTATTTTACCAAAATGGGTAACAGGAATGAGGAGTTTCAACTCCTCAAACCACCATGATTATGCGTGATAAACCGTAATAATAACATATTTTAAGCCCACATCTAGCATGCTTTTGGATGATTTATCCCTTGAATTATGTAATTTGGTGCTCTTAATCCTTTAATTTCATTTTTTATACTCAGCAGAGCACCGGAGGATGAAAAGAACAGAAAACGGGCCCAAAAATGGAGTAAATGAGCCATAACATGAAATCGACACGGCTGGCCCAAGACCACACGGTCGTGCCTCATTAATAGACTCAACACGGCCTGGCCACGATTCACAAGGGCGTGTGCCATGGGCATGTCCCTGACGTGAAAAAGAGGAATTTCACTCTGATTAGGATACTTAGAGGCAAAGAAAGCCATTCCAAAAGCCTATATAAACACCCGAGAGGCCAACCTTCAGGGGGCGTCTAGCAAGGCCAAAGAGCTAAGCCAGAGGGGTCAGAATTGTGGAATTTACTCAAAGAAAGCCAGTTGATTCATCTCAAGAAGCCAGAGTCATACTCAAGATGGAGGATCTCTCTTCAATTCCTTCAGGGAGTTTTAGGGTTTTCTTATGTTTTGTTTTATCTTTTCTTCTGAGATGTATTCTTTTACGATTATAAACTAAACCCTCAGATACCTGAGGGGGATGAAACCTAAGATGAATCTTGTTATCGTTTGCTGAACTATATGATAAATACTTGATTTGTTCTTAATTATGTGTTCTTAATTCTTGTTTTGATATTTCCGGCATATTAATTCAAGTTTGATGTGCTTAGGTGGAGGAGCAAAAGTCCCTGCCTAAGAGTAGATCTAGAATAATTAAGTGGAGTTGATTGTACGCCTAGACATAGGGTGACGAGATTTTGCCAGGTTAGGGTGAAACCTAATATGGGAGTCCATAGATCGAGTTAATGTAATTCTAGGGGTTTTAATTAGAAAGATATTTCAATTAATTAACCTAGGGTTAGACGTTAGTAGCCTCGACGGAGGTATTAATATAACTTAGGGAATCCTACGGATCAAGTCAAGTGAATACATCGTCCGGTTCAGAGTTAGATAACAAGAGAAGTCTAGATGGATTCTTCCTCGGGTATTGTCTTAATCAATTGGTTTTTTCCCAAAGTATTTTCCCAGATTCATTCTCTTTGTCTTTGCATGTTTAGCTTACTTGTTTGTTCATTTTAGATTAGATAAAAATTCATTTAATTCCTAGGCTAAATAATAAAAAGAAAGTTAGTATTAGTACTTTAGGTTCTTTTGGGTTCGACAATCCGGTCTTGCCACTAAGCTATACTATTGTTCGATAGGTGCACTTGCCTCAAGTCGTTGTCATAGTTAGCTTCTAGGCTCGATCATTTTTTTATAACTTTTTAAGACTCCGACACACGATCAATGCGAATGAAAGGTAAGTCTAGCTTAAGACTTTAAACAAGCGCTTCTCGAGAGGCAACCCAAACACTGACCTCACTAACATCCATATTTTCGATTTTTAGCATATAACTAAGAACTAACCAAATTAATAGGCATAGGATTCCCTACCCACACGGTCTAGCACACGGGCGTGGCCGTGTGACCACCACGGACAGGTACAAGGGCGTGGAGAGATCGTGTGGAAATAGGACTTCCCCCAAAACACAGGCTCTGACTAAATGCCACGGCTGTGCGATACGACTGTGGTCGGCACTAAGAAATCTACATCGGTGTACGACACGCCCGTGCCTCTAAGCCGTGGTCGACACCATGTGCGTGGAAACCCTTACACAGGAGTAGGAGAAATGAACGATGCTGTACACGACCGTGTGATTCGGCCGTGTGACCTAACACAGCCAGGGCACACAGGTGTGGGCCGCAACCATGTGTCCCAATCTTTATTTAAACCTCTTTTTCTATTCACTGTCTTCCCCATATCCTTTCCTCCGTAACCCTAGCCACCACAGCTTTTTTTCCTTTTCACCACCAACCACCACCCCCTCACTACACTTTCTCTACTTTCTCACTTCCTCTTCAGCCCGAAAATCCCCTTTTTCCCTTTTCTTTTCACATTATCTTTCTCCCTTCGTTTCCCTTTCCCCTTTCCATTATTCCTTCTTTACACCGCCACCACACCATCTGATCGTCGATTTCAGAGTTATAAATTTATAATGAAAACGATCGAACCTGGAAACTAACTCTGACAACAATTTTTGAGGCAAGAGCACCTATCGAATAGTAGTATAGTTAAGGCAAGACCGGAATGTCAAACCCAAAGGAACTAAAAGTACTAATACTAACATTCTTTCTGTTATCTGGCCTAAAATAAGTGAAGTTGTTATTTAATCTAAATTTAACTAACTACTAAGCTAAAGACGCAAAGACAAAAAAAAAAAAAAGAATAAATTGGGGAAATACTTGATCGCTGAAATCAGAGCTTTAAAATTTATAAAAGAATGATCGAACCTGGAGACTAACTCTGACAACGATTAAAGGCAAGCGTACCTATCTAACAGTAGTATAGCTTAGGCAAGACCGGATTATCAAACCCACAGGAACTAAAATTATTAATACTAACTTTCTTTTTATTATTTATCCTTAGAAATAGAGTGAAGTTGCTAAATTAACGACTTACTAAGCTAAAGACACAAGACAAAAAGAACGATTTGGAAAATAACTTGAAGAAAAACTCAGTTGATTACGACGATACCCTCAGGAAGAATCTACCTAGACTTCACTTGTTATCTAACCCTGAACCATATGATTTCTTTACTTAGCTTGATCCGTGAGACTCCCTAACCTATATTAAACCCTCTCTCGAGGCGAATAACGTCTAACCCTAGGTTAATTAGCGGAACTCTCGTTCGCTTATAATAACCCCCTAGAATAGAAGTAAATCGATCAATGGACTCCCATATTAGGTTTCACTCTAATCCGGCAAAATCTCGTCACCCTATCTCTAGGCGTGCGATCAACTCCGCTCAATTATGCTAGATCTACTCTTAGGCAGGGTCTATTCCTCCTCCACCTAAGCACATCAGATTTGGATTAAGCAACATAATTAAGAACAAACTAAGTATTTATCATATAATTCCGAAATCAAATAACAAGATTCATCTAGGTTTCATCCCCTTCAGGTATTTGAGGGGTTTAATTCATAACGTATAAAGAAAACATCACAAGAGGAAAGATAAAACAAAACATAAGAAATCCGTAAAACCCCCTGAAGGAATTGAAGGAGAATTCCGCGTCTTGGGATGGATCAACTAGCTATCTTTGCGCTATTCCCTAATTCTGACCTTCTTGGCTTGGCTCCTTGGCCTAGCTTTGACACCGGTTTCGGTTTCTGCCGAACTCCCCTTTCAAGTTGCCCCCTAAGGTGTTTGTATAGACTTTGTGATGCCTTAATTGGCCCCTAAGTATCCTAATTTAAGTAGAATTCCTAATAGGGTGTTTCAATAGGCTTTGGTATGTGTTTCTTTACCTCCAAGTATCATTTACCGAATGAAATTGCTCTTTCCAGTGACAAGGAAAATGCCATGGCACACGCCCGTGTGGATCGTGGCCAGGCCGTGCTCGGACTTTTAATGAGGCAAGGCCGTGTTAGCTTTGGGCCAGGCCGTGCCGATTTCTTTCTTGGCCCAATTTGGTCCGTTTTAAGCCCGTTTCTTGTTCTTTTCATCCTTGGGTGCTTTCCTGAGTATAAAACATGAAAAGAAAGGATTAAGAGCACCTTTTTACATAAATTAGGGGATAAGTCATCCAAAAACAAGCTAAATGTGGGATTAAAATATGTTATAATTACGGTTTATCAATACTGTTGGGAAAACTCAGTTGATTAAGACGATACCCTTAGGAAGAATCCACCTAGACTTCACTTGTTATCTAACACTGAACCAGACGATTTATTCACTTGACTTGATCCGTAGGATTCCCTAAGTTATATTAAACCCTCTCTCAAGGCGAATAACGTCTAAACCTGGGTTGGTTAGTTGAAATCTCTTTCTAATTAAAACCCCTAGAATCGCATTAACTCGATCTATGGACTCCCATATTAGGTTTCACCCTAATCCGGCAAAATCTCATCACCCTATCTCTAGGCGTACGATCAACTTCGCTTAATAATGCTAGATATACTCTTAAGTAGGGACTTTTGCTCCACCACCTAAGCACATCATACTTGAATTAATATCCTGAAAATATCAATACAAGAATTAATCACACATATTTAAGAACAAATCAAATATTTATCATATAGTTCAAAAAACAATAACAAGATCCGTCTTAGGTTTCATCCCCTTCATGTATGTGAAGGGTTTAGTTCATAACAATAAAAGAAAACATCTCAAAAGAAAAGATAAAAAAAACATAAGAAATCCCTAAAACCCCCTGAAGGAATTGAAGGAGAGATCCTCCGTCTTGAGTATAATTCCGGCTTCTTGAGATGGACCAACTGGCTATCTTCGAGTGTTTCCCACAAATCTGACTTTTTTGGCTCGGCTCCTTGGCCTAGCTAACTGCCTCCTTTCAGGTTATACTTAGGGGGTTTATATAGGCTTTCGAAATAGGTTTCTTCGCCCCTAAGTATCCTGTTCCGAATGAAACTCTTCTTTCCAGTGACAGGGACATGCCCATGGCACACGCCCGTGTAAGTTGTGGCTAGGCCGTGTTCAAACCTGTTGAATGGGGCACGGCCGTGTGGCTAGGGCCCAGGCCGTGTCGATTTCCACTTTGGCCCAATTTGGTCTATTTTAAGCTTGTTTCTCGTTCTTTCCATCCTCCGGTGCTTTCTTGAGTATAAAACATGAAAAGAAAGGATTAAGAGCACCTTTTTACATAAATCAAAGGATAAATCATCCAAAAGTATGTTAAATGTGGGATTAAAATATGTTACTTTTACTGTTTATCACCATCCACCATCCTTGCCACCATACACAATGACTAATAGTAGAGGCAAGACCAAGGCCACCATCCCCATGTCAAAAAAGCAAAAGGATCCTGGCGCGGTCTCCCCGTGCGCGACCACTCTACATAAGTTCATGCCGGCCGCTTCATTGACTCGACAAGACAAAGACCTTTGAGTCCAATTAATTTTTCTTTTTCTTTTATTTTCATTTTTAAATTATTTCCCGTTATCTTTCTTGTCTTTAATTTATATTATTATATTTTGATTTCTTTAATTTAGGTTCAATGGGCTATTAGGGAACGACCACGCCACCACCGGAGTATCCTCCCCCACCTTCACCTCTGCCCAACTTTCCCGTTTCTTTTCCTTGACTCCATCCAAAATTCTGGAAGTTTTACTTCTCTCCCTGTCGTATGATTTTATTACTATATTGTTATTATCTATCTTTGTACATTGAGGACAATGTACATCTTAAGTGTGTGGAGGTTAACCATAGTATTATTAGAAAATCCCTGAATTATGTCTTGTTCTTAAGTAACTTTATCATATTACTATTAAAATGAAATTTCTATTGATTTATGATTTATATTGATATGTTTGTCATAGATAATTGTGCATTAATGAGTTAAACTTTTAGACACTAGAGAATCGAGCATGATAAGTCTATTTTCAGAATAAAAAAATTATTAGGTTGTTTCCCTAAATTTAAATATTACTTTGTAGTTTGAAATTTGCAAGGTTGACATCAAAAACCATAATTTTTGTGAGATTTTGAGCCTTTTAGAGCATACATTCTTCTTGCTCACTTTATTGATTATGAGTGTGTCACTATTGATTTGTTATTCTAGAACTTGTTTTGATTATACATGTCGAGGCCACACTTCTGATTTGATATACTGAGATGATAAAGGCACCTAGGATTTAACCCACTTACTCCATAAAAAGCCTACCCTCATAATTAACCCCTAGTGAACCCTTTTTAGCCTAATAAACCATTTCTTGACTCACCAATTAATATTAACCCAAAACCAAATTTTTACTTTTTCTCCTTTGACTCCCTTTATGTCGAGATTTGATTTGATCAGTTGCCTAACTATTTTCTTTATTTCAGTTGTTAAATACTTACTTATTATTGTAAATACTTGTTTTAAAAAAAAAATTGAAAATCTATTCATTATTAGTGTTATGAGCTTAAACGGTTAATTTCACATCTTTAGAAGAAGCCCGTGTTATTAGTTTTCAATCAATGCACTTATTCAGTATTAGTTATTTGTCTAGTTAGGTAAATGGTAAATTCAATCTCGATTCTAACCCTCTAATTCAGCCTTTATCCACACCTTTAAACCTAAGCCCCATTACAACCCTTTTAAGACCTTTTGGTTTGTGTATCATCTCATTTTTATAGTGATGGAGATTTGATTTTCATGCAAGCTTATGGGATTAACTTTTCATGTTTGACTTATAAGTTCTTAATTTGAACCTTAAAGCACTTTGAGTGATTTGAGTGAATCTTTAGTAAGGATGTCAATTCTTGTCAGTTTTGGATCAAAGGTAATTATTTAGATAAGGGGAAACACCTGTGTTTTCATGCTATAAAAATTTATGACTTAGATTGTTTGAATCTTTAGGACTGTTTTAGTTAAATTATCAATGTATGAATTATCTATGAATTATGATGAGACTTATTGATAAGGATTATGAATTGAGGAAGTTAATTTTATTTGTGAGTTGAGGATTTTGCTTGAGGACAAGCAAAGGCTTAAGTATGGGGATATTTGATAAACCATAATTTACACATATATTAACCCCACGCTTGGCTTACTTTTGGATGAATTTTCATTAGATTTGATGAATTTGATGCTTCTAATCCCTTAATTTCATGTTTTATACTCAAGAAAGCTTAGGGAGCCGAAAAGAATGAGAAACGGGCCAAAAAGGGACAAAATGGGCCTACATCAGAAATCACACGGCCTGGACCAACGTACACGGGTAGATCACATGGCCGTGTGTGGTGAGCAGAGTCGAGCACGACCCAAGCCATCACACACGGGCGTGTCACACGGGAGTGTCAATACCGAACCCAAGTTCAATCCTATTCGAAAAAGGCTATTTGTGGGCCAAGAAAGGTGTTCCAAAGCCTATATAAACACCCTAGGGGGTAACCTGAAAGAGGACGCCAAGTAGAAGGCAGAAAATACTTGAAGACAGTCATCGGGAGCAGCTTAGAAGGAGGATCTTCATCAAGACTGAAGATCTCTCATTAAGTTCTTTAGAAGTTTTTGGGTTTTCTTATGTTTTGTTGTTTTTCCTTATTTTAAGATGTTTCCATCTATCAGTATGAACTAAACCTCTCAAATACTTGAGGGAATGAAACCTAAGACAGATCTTATTATTATTTGATTTATAAGATAAATACTTGTTTTTATTCTTAATTGTGAGTTCTTATTCTTGTTTTGATAATTCAGGTTATTGATTCACGGTGAATGTGCTTAATCAGTGGAGCAAAAGTCCCTATTTAAGAGTAGATCAACACAATTAAGCGGAGTTGATTGCAACCCTAGAAATAGGGTGACAAAAATCTGCCGGATTAGAGTCAAATCTAATAGGGAATCCATAGATCTAGTTAATGCAACGATAGGGGTTTTAATTAGAAAGAAATTTCAATTAATCAACCTAGATTCAGTTTTTTTTAGTCTTGAAAGAGATATTAACATAAATCAGGGATTTCTACGGATTAAGTCAAGTGAATAAATCATATGAATCAAAAGTAATAAGTGAAGTCTAGGTGGATTCTTCCTTAGGTATTGCCTTTATCATATAAGTTGTCTAAAAGTATTTTCTTAATTCTTTCTTTGTCGTGTTTTTAATGAAGTTTTAGTTTAAAAAGAAACCACTCCAATTCTTAAGCTAAATAATAGAAGGATAGTAATTACTTGTACTCTTGGTCCTTGTGGAGACGATATTACTTGTCTTACCATAACTATACTATTGAACGATAGGTGCGCTTGCCTTTATTATGACCATAGTTAGTTTTAGACACATCACATGCTACAATTAACTTCTCCTAACAAATTGCATATAGAAGCCACATGAATAGACACTTTTACAATCCATTTTAAGTCATAAAACATTTTGAGAAAAACAAAGTGCAAAAAAAATTCATTTGAACACAAAATTAAGGAAAGGTAGTAATACCTAATTCTCTCCTAAGTGTCCAAAATCTTTCTTTGTCTAATGGTTTTGTACAAATATCAAGTAATTGATTTAAGGTGTCAACATACTCTAGAACAATTTCTCCTTTTTGGACATGATCTTTAATGAAATGATGCCTAATCTCAATATGTTTAGTTCTAAAATGTTAGATTGAGTTTTTAATAAGAAAATATCACTAGTATTTTCACACTTGATAGGAATGGTATCTACATCAATTCCATAGTCTATTGGTTGTTCTTTCATCCATAAAACTTGAGCACAACAACCACCGACAGAAATATATTCTGCTTTGGTGGTGGAGAATGCAACACTATTTTGTTTCTTTGAAAACCATGATACAAGCATGTTGCCTAGGAATTGGCAAGTACCAGTGATGCTCTTCCTAGCAAGTTTACATCCTCCAAAATCCACATTCAAAAATGCATGAAAGTTAAGGATGAGTCTCTAGGATTCCAAAGACCTAAATTTGAAGTGTCTCTAAGGTATCTAATGATTCTCTTAAGGGCTTGTAAATATGATTCTTTAGGACATGATTGAAATCTAGCATACAAATAAACATTGACCATGATATCAAGTCTACTTGCGGTAAGATAAAGCAAAGAGCCAATCATAGATCTATATAACTTTAAATCAACACATTTACCTTCCTCATATTTGTCAAGCTTTGTAGAAGAGCTCACAGGAGTAGCTTGTGGTTTGAGAGTGTCCATCCCAAAATGATATAATCAATATAAATTTGAACTACTATTAAATCTTTGTCTTTTCTTTTAATAAAAAGTGTTGTGTCAACCTTCCCTTTACAAAAACCATTTTCAATGATAAAATTAGATAATCTTTCATACCAAGCTCTAAAAGCTTGTTTCAAATCATATAAAGCTATTGAAAGTTTTAAAACATGGTTTGAAAATTTTGGATCTTCAAAATCGATAGTTTTTCAACATACACTTCTTCATTTATAAAACCATTTAGAAAAACACCTTTTACATCCATTTGATATAATTTAAAATCATTAAAACATGTAAAAGCTAAAAGCATTCTAATGGCTTCCATCCTAGCTACGTGATAAACCATAATTTACACATATTTTAACCCAATGCTTGGCTTAATTTTGGATGATTTTCCATTGAATTTAATGAATTCGATGCTCCTAATCTCTTAATTTCATGTTTTACACTTAGGAGAGCTTAGAGAGTCGAAAAGAATGAGAAACGGGCCAAAAAGGGACAAAATGGGCCTACATCAGAAATCACACGGCCGTGTGTGGCAAGCAAAATCGACCACGGCCGAAGGAGTCCACCACGGGTGTGTCACACGGGCGTATCCCTGCCAAAACTAGGATGAATTCTATTCGGAGTAGGATTGTTGTGGGCCAAGTAAGGCATCTCGAAGCCTATATAAACACCCTAGGGGGCAACCTAAAAGGGGGACGTTGAATAGAAGCCGAATAAAAGGTAGAAAATACTCCAAGACAGCCGTCAGGAGCAGCTTAGGAGAAGGATCTCTATCAAGACTGAAGATCTCCTATCAAGTTATTTAGAAGTTTTTGGGTTTTCTTATGTTTTGTTGTTTTCCCTATTCTAATATGTTTCCCTCTAGCAATATGAACTAAATCCCTTAAATACCTAAGGGGATGAAACCTAAGACGAATCTTATTATTGTTTGATTTATAAGATAAATACTTGTTCTTATTCTTAATTGTGAGTTCTTATTCTTGTTTTGATAATTCAGGTTAATGATTCAAGTCGAATGTACTTATTCAGTGGAGCAAAAATCCCTATTTAAGAGTAGATCAACACAATTAAGCGGAGTTGATTGCAACCCTAGAAATAGGGTGACGAAAATCTATCAAATTAGAGTCAAATCTAATAGGGAAATCCATAGATCGAGTTAATGCGACGATAGGGGTTTTAATTAGAAAGAGATTTCAATTAATCAACCTAGAGTCAGTTGTGTTTAGTCGTGAAAGAGATATTAACATAAATCAGGGATTTCTACGGATTAAGCCAAGTGAATAAATCATATGAATCAAAAGTAATAAGTGAAGTCTAGGTGGATTCTTCCTTAGGTATTGCCTATCTCATATAAAGTTGTCTAAAAAGTATTTTCCTAATTCTTTCTCTGTCGCGTTCATAGTTAATTTAGTTAGTTAATTTTAGATTAAAAACAAATCCCCTTAATTATTAGGCTAGATAATAAAAAGATAGTTATTACTAGTAATTTTAGTCCTTGAGGATACGATATTCCGGACTCACCACAACTATACTACTGTTCGATAGGTGCGCTTGCCTTTGTCGAAATTATTAGTTAGTTTCGAGCCCATCAAGTTTTTGGCGCCGTTGCTGGGGATTAAGATATTAGGAAACTAATATTTTATTACTTTAGGCATTTTATTTATTTGCAATTTATATTTATTTTAATTTTAACTTTGCTAATTTCTCTTTTATTTGCTTTTGGCGGGGAATTTTAGTTTATGACTAGAAGGAACCCGTCAGGACCATTACTTTTTGACAGTGATATAGAAGGTACCGTTCGCAGAAATCGTAGGGAAATAAGGCGAAGCCTATAATACATAGAAGAAGAGCAAGAGGACGATACTAATACTATTGAAGAGATGGTCGATAATAATCCACTACCTCTTGTGGTTGTCGCAAATCCGGTGAATCAAAATCCTGCTCCTCGTACTATGTATGATTATGCTAAACCTAACTTTACAGGAACTGAGTCAAGTATTGTTAAACCTATTATTGCTACAAATAATTTCGAACTGAAACTTAACACTATTCAGATGATTCACCAATTTGTTCAGTTTGATGGTTTGAAGGATGATGATCCAAACAATCACTTAGCAAATTTTCTAGAATTATGCGATACCTTCAAAATCAATGGCGTTTCTAATGATGCCATTCGCCTTCGGTTGTTTCCCTTTTCATTGAGAAACAAAGTTAAATAGTGGCTGAACTCGTTACCATGAGGATCAATCACTACATGGCACCAAATGACTGAAATTTTTTTTTGTTAAAATATTTTCCGCTGGCTAAAATGGCTAAGTTGAGGAATGATATTTCTTCTTTTGTGCAGATGGATCTCTACGATGCATGGATGAGATATAAGGATCTACTAAGGAGATGCCCTCACCATGGGTTACCTCTGTGGCTACAAGTTCAAACCTTTTATAATGGTGTGAACCCCTCAACTAGGCAGTTGATTGATTCAAGGTGGAACCTTAAATAACAAGACCCTTGAAGCGGCTTACGAATTTATAAAAGAGATGGGACTGAACAACTATTAGTGGCAAGTTATGAGGACAAAGCCAACAAAATCCGCCAGTGTTTTCAACCTCGACGCAATAACCATGCTATCAAACCAGGTAGAACTTTTAAGTAAAAAGATTGATGGTTTATGTGGTTCTTCGCAGGTACATCTAGTAATGTAGTGCAATACAAATGGAGGAGAGACGAACAATACAGGATATCCATTCTACAACCCAGGAATAGAAAGCGAACAGATGAACTATATGGGTAACAATTCTAGACCTCAAAATAACCCTTATAGTAACACTTACAATCCAGGTTGAAGGAACCATCCTAACTTCCCATGGGGCGGTCAAGGAAATCAGAGACAACAACCCCCTCCAGGCTTCCAACACCAACTTTACCCACAAGAGAAAAATCTTAACCTTGAGGAGATGTTAACAAAATTTATCGCGGTGTCAGAAACCCGTTTCCAAAACACCAAAACAACACTCAAAAACCAGTCGGCATCGATTCAAAGGCTCGAGAACCAATTAGGTCAGCTTGCTAAGCTGATTACAGAATGACCACAAGGTAGCTTGCCGAGCAACACTAAAACTAACCTAAAGGAGCAAATTCATGCCATTACCGCTCACAATAGTGAAGGGTTAGATGAGCCAAAATTGAGGCAAGAGAATGTGGTAGAGGAAGGTAAGGTTGAGGTAAGCCATGATAAACCAAAACCGATAATTACAGAGTACCAACCTCGTGTGCCATACCCCAATGCGATGAAGAAAGACCGCACAGATGAATAATTCAGTAAATTTCTTAAACTCTTAAAAAAATTACATATTAACTTACTGTTTCTTGAAGCTCTTTCACAGATGCCTAATTCAAGAAAATATATAAAAGAGGTTTTGACAAATAAACAAAAGTTAGACGAGGCATCGCATGTGGAGCTAAATGCAGTGTGCTCAGCAATCTTACAAAATAGACTACCACAAAAGCTAAAAGATCCAGGGAGTTTTATGATTCCTTATTTAATTGGTAGTTTATCAGTTAATAATGCTTTAGTAGATTTAGGGGCAAGCATAAATGTTATGCCTTATAAAATGTTTAAACAGCTAGGTCTTGGAAAACCCAAACAAACTAGGATGAGCATTCAACTAGTTGATAAAACTATTAGAATTCCTAGGGGTATAATCGAAGATGTACTAGTGAAAATTGATAAGTTCATATTCCCAATAGACTTCGTTGTTTTAGACATGGATGAGGACAATAATGTTCCTTTAATTTTAAGAAGACCCTTTTTAGCAACTGCTAAAACTAAAATTGATGTTGGTACAGGTGAGCTCACACTTCGGGTAGGTGACGAAACGATCACTATTCAGGCTCTTGACACGGCTAGGACATCGCGTAATAATGTAACACCCCTAACCCGAAACCATCACCGGAATAGGGTTAAGAGGTATTACCTTTCAATCAGAACATTTATCATCTAGAATTTACGATACAAAGTCAATCATATTCAAACACATTCATTTACAAACAAGTTGTCCCTTATCGAGGTCCTCGAAATCGTTTCACATGCTAAAGATAGGGTCTGGACTAAACCGAAACACATACAAAATTTCATAAAAAGTTGAAACTTTTCTAAAATTCAGGGAATACACGCCCGTGGAAGGAGACCGTATGCCCTCCACGGCTTCTAGACACCACCGTGTGTCCTTCCGTGTCCATATACTGACTATACCAACACGGTTACTAGGCACGCCTGTGTGCCATGGCTGTGTGCTACTAGGCCAGCTACTGACTTGTACACCACGGCTAGCTGACACCCCCGTGTCGAGGTCGTGTGTTTTTAAGCTACATACTGCCAAATCACCCACGATCTTGAGGCACGCTCGTGCGCCTCAACCGTGTGACATTATAGGTCATTTGCTAAGCAAAATGCCACCTACTTAGGGTCAATTTCTATAAGCACAATTTAGCAAGACATCTCATGCACATATAACCACCAAAAACATACCAAAATAGTCATTCAAACCATGACAATTTAATAGACTAAAACTCATATCATCACAAGCATAATTCATTCATTATCAAACATCATTCCTTTTCAATTTCACTAATTCATACTAGCATTTTACCAACACAAAGTTACCATTCATAAGTAAATTTCTCAACTCATAATCCATACCAAAAGATGCATCATATATATATATATATATATATACCAAAGCCATTCATGCTAAAACTAGCACATATCTAGCCACATCTCATGGCTATTACAAATCTCAAACATGATTCAAATGACCAGCCTATACGTGCCATATTTTAACTGTGTACATCTTTTCAAAATACCCCAAAATAGATTGCCGATAGTGTGGTTGAGAAGCTGTCGATCCCTGGATCCGAGCTAGCTTTACTGACACTGTAAAGTAGATAAATAAATCACATAGTAAGCTTTCCAAAGCTTAGTAAGTTCGATATACAATATAATCATGTCATTAAACCAAACCAATATAATCAATAACCATCACATAGATCATTTCTCTCTTATCCATACTATATCATCCCTAGCCAAGATACTCATTCATCCATCTATAGCTTTATCTATAAATTCATCAACCACAAAGGTTTAAGACATACCTTAGCTAACATATAGTTATTCAATTTCCAAGCTACTCAATACTCGATATTACTTGTTGATCATCCTTTGATATTCATTCAACTTAATCGCACAGTCAGTGCTATATACATGGTCAGAACATATTAGTCATCGCACACTTAGTGCCTAATCTTTCAACCGACTTACCTCGGTAACACACACACAGTGCCAATTCTATAAGCCGAAGCTTTCATAACATCGCACACACAGTGCTATTCATTTCTGTTTCGATTTTAATATCGCACACTTAGTGCCCTTAACTAAACTTTGCACATAGCATCTCAACTTCATTCACATATACACATTTATCTCATAATACAAAAACATATGTTAATAACATGTATTATATCCGAACTTACCTCGGACGTCGAACTATCAATACGGTCGATTAATCGAGCACTTTATCTTTGCCTCGATTTCGATCCGAACCTCTCCTCTCCTGGTCTATACACAATCAAATTCAATCCATTCAATCATCAAATCATTCATTTTAGTCCAAACACACAAATTTAGGGTATTTTACAAAATAGCCCTCACATTTTAACATTTCGACACTTTAGTCCCTATTTCACAAAATCATCAAATTCACATAATTTCACTTGGCACAAGCCTAGCCTAATTTTTCCCATGGTAATACAAGTCCACACATTTCATTTACTTCACATTTTAGTCCTCCAATTTACACTTTTCTCAATTTAGCTGAAAATACTCAATTTCATCAAAAATCCAAAGACAAAACATGTTAATCCAACACCAAGTATTCATATTTCACTATCATCTAGCACATAGCTCAAACATTCATCAATGGTTCATCACAAAAACATCATCAATTCCCAAAATTACTACATTGGTTAGCTAGAGCACGAAGCAACGATTACGAAAACCTAGAAATTATCGAAAAGCAACTCAAAACATACCTTAATTTTGGCTTGATATTAGCCGAATGTATGAGAGCTTTTAACCTTTCTTTTTCTTTTGAATTTCGGTGAAAGAATGCAAGAAACAATGTCCATTTTCATATTATTATCATATTATAATTCTTTAATAAACAATTTCCCATTTTGACCTTATAATAAAAGCTTATGAAACACATTTTTTTAAAGGTTAATATGGACTAATGCCGCCCATTATCTAAAGTAATGGCTAATTTGCCATATAAAACCTCTATCTTTTCAAAGCCACAACATATAAATACTCATAAATTAGCACACAACATTTTTCACTTATGCGATTAAGTCGTTTCTCTTAATTCGACACACAAACGATAAAATTATCACACAAAATTTTCACACAAACTATATCACATATCATTCACACAGAAAATATCATTAAAATATTTTTACGACTTTAAATTTGTGGTCTCAAACCACTGTTCTGACTAGGGTCTAAACCGGGCTGTTACAAATAAAGGTGAGAACATAAATTCTATTAATGACCATTCGATTCAACCTTCTTTTCAGGAAGCACCACGAAATTACACAACTGAGCCATATCCTAGACCTTGTGCCAACAAAGAAATAACTCACGAGGAGCGAAACTTTCAGATCGATGAACTAGACGAGTGGAAGACACATTTCAAGGAGAAACAAAGAAAACACGATGAACCAAAGCAACTCCATGAGCCAAACCAATGTAAGATCGGGGATCAAGTATTGTTAGATAACACAGACCCTCGAATCGCCACTCCAGACCTTAATACAAACAAAGAAATCCCTTTCACGGTACTGAATATCTTCCCATACGGAACAATCGAGGTAACTAATCCTACACTCGGCACTTTTAAGGTAAATGCCACTCGACTCAAACTATATAGTGATCATAGAACTGATAGCAGGGAGAGGAGTTTCAGCTCCTCAAGCCACCATGATTATGAGAATGAAGGTAAGTCTAGCTTAAGACTTTAACGAGCGCTTCTCGGGAGGCAACCCGAGCACCAACCCCATTAATTTTCATATTTTTTTTATTTTTAGCACCTAGCTACAAACTAACAAAATAAATAAAATGCAGGTTTCCCTAGCACACGGCCTTGCACACGGGCGCGGTCGTGGCCATGTGGACACCATGAGTAGGTACATCAGCGTGGACAACAATTTTCCCAAACTACGGGCGGTGTACAACACGCTCTTGTCTTTAGGCCGTGGTCGACACTGATTAACCAACATGGGCGTGGCAACCTCTACACAGGTGTGTGAGACATGAACGAAACATCACACGGCCGTGCGATACGGCCATGTGAACTAACACGCCCATGGCACACGACCGTGCGTAGCAACCTGATCCCGAGTCCTATTTAAAACCCCCATTTCTTCTCACTTTCTCCCCAAATTCTTCTTCTGCCAAACCCTAACCTTCATACCCCTTTCTTTTTCTATTATCTTTCTCCTTTCATTTTCCTTTCCTTCTTTTCCTCATTCTTTCGCTACACCACCATCCCCATGTCAAAGAAGCAAAAGGACCCTAGCACAGTCTCCCTGTGCGAGACCGATCTACTTAAGTTCATGCCAGCCGCTTCATTAATTCGATAGGACAAGGACCTTTGAGTCCATTTATTTTTTTCTTTTATTTTCATTTTTAAATTATGTCCCTTTATCTTTCTTATTTTTAATTTATATTATTATATTTTGATTTCTTTAATTTAGGTTCAAAAGGCTGCTAGGGAATGACCACAACCCCACCGGAGTATCCACCTCCGCGTTCATCTAAGCCTAACTTACCTTTTCTTTTCCTTGGCTCCATCCAAATTTTAGGAAGTTCATTCACCCCCTATCTTAAGATTTTATATACTGTAGATATCTATTTTTGTACATTGAGGACAATGTACATCTTAAGTGTGGGGAGGTGTCAACATTACTGAATTATGCCTTGTTCTTAAGTAACTTTCTCATATTACTATTAGAATGAAACTTCTATTGGTTTATGATTTTCATTGATATGTTTCGGATTAAGTCATAGATAATTGTGCATTTATGGTTTAAACTTTAAGACATTAGAGAATCAAGCATGATAAGTCTATTTTCAGAATTAAAAATTTTATTAGGTTGTTACCCTAATCTTAAATATTACTTTGAAGTTTGAAATTTCCAAGGTTGACATCAAAAACCATAATTTTTGTGAGTCTTTGAGCCTTTTAAAGCATATATTTTTCTTGCTCACTTTATTGATTATGAGTGTGTCAACATTGATTTGTTATTCTAGAACTAGCTTTGATTATACATGCCGAAACCACATTTTTAATTTGATATATTAAGATGATAAAGGAACCTAGGTTTTAACCCACTTACTCCATAAAAATCCTACCTCCATAATTAACCCCTAGTGAACCCCTTTGATCTTAATAAACCGTTTCTTGACTTAACCATTAATATTAATCCAAAACCAAATTTTTACTTGTCCTACTTTGACTCCCATTATGTCGAGATTTGATTTGATCAGTGCCTAACTATTTTCTTTATTTCAATTGTTAAACTCTATCTTATTATTCTAAATACTTATTCTTCAAAAAAAAGTTGGAAATTTATCTATTATTAGTTCGATATTGTTGAGCTTAAAGCAATTAATTTCACATTTTGAGAAGGAGCTCGTATTATCTAATGTAATTAGTTCATTGTTTCTAGTTAGGTAAATTATCAATTCGAACTCGATTCTAACCCTCTAATTCAGCCTTTATCCACACCTTTAACCCAAGCCCCATTACAACCCTTTTAAAGACCTTTTGATTTGTGTATCATCTATTTCTATAGTGGTGGAGATTTGATTTTCATGCAAGCCTATGGGATTAACTTTTCATGTTTGACCTTATGAATGTTTAATTTTAACCTTAAAACACTTTGAGTGATTTGAGTGAAACTTTAGTGAGGATGTCCATTCTTGTCAGTTTTGAATCAGAGGTAATTATTTAGGTAAGGGGAAACACGTATGTTTTTACTGCTATAAAAATTTATGACTTAGATTGTTTGAATCTTTAGGACTCTTTTAGTTGAATTATCAATGTATAAATTATCTATGAATTATGATGAAACATTATTAATGAGGATTATGAATCAAGGAAGTTAATTTTAATTGTGAGTTGAGGACTTTGCTTGAGGACAAGCAAAGGCTTAAGTGTGGGGATATTTGATAAACCATAATTTACACCTATTTTAACCCGATACTTGGCTTAATTTTGGATGATTTTCCATTGAATTTAATGAATTCGATGCTCCTAATCTCTTAATTTCATGTTTTGCACTCAGGAGAGCTTAGGGAGTGGAAAAGAACGAGAAACGGGCCAAAAAGGGACAAAATGGGCCTACATCAGAAATCACATGGCCGTATGTGGCGAGCAGAATCGACCACGGCCGAAAGAGTCCACCACGGGCTTGTCACACGGGTGTGTCCTTGTCGAAACTAGGATGAATTCTGTTTGGAATAGGATACTTGATAAACCATAATATAAACATATTTTAATCCCACATTTAGCATACTTTTGGATGATTTAAGCCTTGAGTTGTGGAATTTGGTGCTCTTAATCCTTTGTTTCCATGTTTGATACTTAGGAAAGTACTGGAGGCGGGCCTAAAACAGAGTAAATGGGCCAAAATCACGAAATCAACACGGCCTAGGCCTAAGTGATCGCTAAAATCAGAGCTTTAAAATTTTATAAAAGAATGATCGAACTTGGAGACTAACTCTGACAACGATTAAAGGCAAGTGTACCTATCGAATAGTAGTATAGCTTAGGCAAGATCAGATTATCGAACCCAAAGGAACTAAAAGTATTAATACTAACTTTCTTTTTAATATTTAGCTTTTAAAATTAAAGTGAAGATTATTCTAAACTAAATGGACAAGAACTAAACTAAGGACACAAAGACAAAAAGGATTAATTGGAAAATAACTTGAAGAAAACTCAATTGATCACGACGACACCCTCAGGACGAATCCATCTAGACTCCACTTGTTGTCTAACCCTTAATTATATGATCTCTTTACTTAGCTTGATCCGTAAGACTCCCTAACCTATATTAAACCCTCTCTCGAGGCGAATAATGTCTAACCCTAGGTTAATTAGTGGAACTCTCGTTCGCTTATAATAACCCCCTAGGTTAGCAGTAAATCGATCAATGGACTCCCATATTAGGTTTCACCCTAATCCGGCAAAATCTCGTAACCCTAACTACAGGCGTTCGATCAACTCCGCTTAATTATGTTAGATATTCTCTTAGGCAGGGTCTATTCCTCCTCCACCTAAGCACATTAGATTTGGATTAAGCAACATAATTAAGAACAAACTAAGTAATTCATCATATAACTTAAAAATCAAATAACAAGATTCGTCTAGGTTTCATCCCCTTCAGGTATCTGAGGGGTTTAGTTCATATTGAATAAAGAAACATCGCAAGAGAAAAGATAAAACAAAACATAAGAAATTCCTAAAACCCCCTGAAGGAATTGAAGGAGAATTCTGCCGTCTTGAGTATAACTCCGACTTCTTGGGATGGATCAACTGGCTATCCTCGTGTTATTCCTTAAATCTAACCTTCTCGGCTTGGCTCCTTGGCCTAGCTTTCGATCCCTAGGTTCCTGCTTCTGCCGAACTCCATTTTCAAGTTGCCCCCTAAGGTGTTTATATAGACTTTGTGATGCCTTACTTGGCCCCTAAGTATCCTAATTTAAGTAGAATTCCTAATAGGGTGTTTGAAAAGGCTTTGGAATGTGTTTCTTTACCTCCAAGTATCCTTTCCCGAATGAAATTGCTCTTTCCAGCGACAGGGACACGGCCATGACACACGCCAGTGTGGATCGTGGCCAGGCCATGCTCGGACTTTTAATGAGGCACGGCCGTGCTCGGACTCTTCAATTCCTTCAGTGGGTTTTAGGGTTTTTCTTATGTTTTGTTTTATTTTTACTTCTGAGATGTATTATTTTATAATTATGAACTAAACCTCTCAAATACCTGAGGGGGATGAAACCTAAGACGGATCTTGTTATTGTTTTTTGAACTCTATGATAAATACTTGATTTGTTCTTAATTATGTGTTCTTAATTCTTACTTTGATATTTCAGGATATTAATTTAAGTATTGATGTGCTTAGACAGTGGAGCAAAAGTCCCTCTGTAAGAGTAAATGTAGCATAATTAAGCGGAGTTGATCGCAACCCTAGACATAGGATGATGAAAACCTACCGGATTAGGGTCAAACCTAATATGGGAGTCCATAGATTGAGTTAATGCAATCCTAGAGGTTTTAATTAGAAAGAGATTTCAAATAATCAACCTAGGGTTAGACGTTAGTAGCCTCGAGAGAGGTATTAATATAAATTAGTGAATCCTATGGATTAAGTCAAGTGAATAAATCGTCTGGTTCAGTGTTAAATAACAAGTGAAGTCTAGGTGGATTCTTCCTCGGGTATTGTCTTAATCAATTTGTTTTTCCTACAAGTATTTTCCCCAAATTCATTCTGATAAACCGTAAAAGTAGCATATTTTAATCCCACATTTAGCATACTTTTGGATGATTTATCCCTTGATCTATGTAAAAAGGTGCTCTTAATCCTTTCTTTTCATGTTTTATACTCAGGAAAGCACCGGAGGATGGAAAGAACGAGAAACATGCTTAAAACGGACCAAATTGGGCCAAATTAGAAATCGACATGGACGGGGTCCAAGACCACACAGTCGTGCCTCATTAAAAGTCCGAACACGACCTAAAGACGATTCACACGGGCGTGTGCTAAGGCCGTGTCCTTGTTGTGGCAAAGAGAAATTCTACTCGGAAAAGGATGCTTAGCGGCAAAGAAACCTATTTCAAAAGTCTATATAAACCCCCTAAGTGTAACGTGAAAGGAGGCGTTTTAGCTAGGCCAAGGAGTCAAGCCAGAAAGGTCAGATTTGTGGGAATCACTCGAAGATAGCCAGTTGATCCATCTCAAGAAGTCGAAATACTACTCAAGACGGAGGATCTCTCCTTCAATTCCTTCAGGGGGTTTTAGGGATTTCTTATGTTTTGTTTTATATTTTCTTCTGAGATGTTTTCTTTTATTGTTATGAACTAAACCCTCAGATACCTGAGGGGATGAAACCTAAGATGAATCTTGTTATCGTTTGCTGAACTATATGATAAATATTTGACTTGTTCTTAATTATGTGTTCTTAATTCTTGTGTTGATATTTCCGGGATATTAATTTAAGTATGATGTGCTTAGGTGGAGGAGCAAAAGTCTCTGCCTAAGAGTAAATCTAGCATAATTAAGCAGAGTTGATCGCGCGCCTAGAGATAGGGTGACGAGATTTTTCCAGATTAGGTTGAAACCTAAAATGGGAGTCCATAGATCGAATTAATGCGATTCTAGGGGTTTTAATTAGAAAGAGATTTCAATTAATCAACCTAGGGTTAGACGTTATTTGCCTCGAGAGAGGGTTTAATATAAATTAGGGAATCCTACAGATCAAGTCAAGTGAATACATCGTTTGGTTCAGTGTTAGATAACAAGTGAAGTCTAGGTGGATTCTTCCTAAGGGTATCATCTTAATCAACTGAGTTTTCCCAACAGTATTTCCTCAATTCATTCTTTTTTGTCTTTGCGTCTTTAGCTTAGTAGTTAGTTAAATTTAGATTAAACAACAACCTCACTTTATTTTAAGCTAGATAATAAAAAGGAAGTTAGTATTAGTACTTTTAGTTCCTTTGGGTTCGACAATCTGGTCTTGCCTAAGCTATACTAATGTTCGATAGGTGCACTTGCCTCAATCGTTGTCATAGTTAGTTTCCAGGTTTGATTATTATAAATTTAAAACTCTAAAGTCAACGATCAAGTTTTTGGTGCCATTGCCAGGCAGCTAAAATATTAAAAAAGCTCTATTTTTTTATTACTTTAGCCATTATTTTTATTTTCCGCAATTTACTTTTATTTTTAGTTTAAATTTTGACTTTGCTAAATTTTCTTTCTTTCTTTTCTTAGCAGGTACCTCTAGTTTATGACTAGAAGGAACCCGAGAGGACCTCTAGTATACGACAGTGATATTGAAGCTACCGCTCACAGGAATCGTAGAGAAATTAGGCGAACCCAAAATTACTTAGAAGAAGAGCGAGAAGGCAGATCCAATCCTACTGAAGGGATGGATGAGAATAATCTACCACCATAAGATGTGGCAGAAAATAATGCTCCGCGTACTATGTATGATTATGCTAAACCTCATTTAATAGGAGCAGAATCGAGTATTGTTAGCCCTGCTATAGCTGCTAATAATTTTGAATTAAAGCCTAACACTATACAAATGATTCAACAATTTGTTCAATTTGATGGTTTACAGGACGAAGACCCAAATACTCATATAGCTAATTTTTTAGAGTTCTGTGATACCTTCAAAATAAATGGCGTTTCTGATGATGTCATACGTCTTCGGTTATTTCCCTTTTCATTAAGGAATAAAGCCAAATAGTGGTTAAACTCGTTACCACGAGGGTCAATCACTACATGGGATCAAATGACCGAAAATTTTTTATTAAAATATTACCCACCGGCCAAAACAACCAAATTACGGAATGATATCTCTTCTTTTGTGCAGATGGATTTGGAGACATTATACGATGCAAGGGAGAGATACAAGTATCTCTTGAGAAGGTGTCCGCACCATGGTTTACCCTTGTGGCTCCAAGTCCAAACTTTCTATAATGGTGTGAACGCCTCAACGAGGCAACTAATTGATTCAGCCGCCGGTGGAACCCTGAACAACAGAACTCCTGAAGCAGCATATGAGTTTATTGAAGAGATGTCACTGAATAACTATCAGTGTGCAGGTTACAAGGACAAAACCAATAAAATAAGCCGGAGTTTTCAACCTCGACGCAGTAACCATGCTATCAATACAGGTAGAGATGATGAATAAAAAGCTTGATAGTTTGTGTTCTTCGTAGGTACATCCAGTAATGCAGTGCGACGCAAGTGGAGCTGTGGTGAATCCTGAGTACCCACCCTACCAACCGGGCATAGAGAGCGAACAGATGAACTGTATAGGTAATAATTTCAGATCTAATAATAACCTTTATAGTAATACTGATAATCCAGGTTGGAGGAACCACCCAAATATTTCTTGGGGAGGTCAAGGAAATCAAAGACAACAACCTCCTCAAAATTTCCAAAATCAGCCTTATCCGCAGGAAAAAAAAGCCGAACCTTGAAGAGATGCTGACAAAATTCATGGCAGCCATAGATAACCGTCTCCAAGACACTGAGACCACCCTTAAGAATCAACAAGCATCAATCAAAGGGATAGAGAGCCAAGTTGGGGAACTTACTAAGTCAGTTGGACAACTTACTAAGATAGTTTCTGAAATTCGATCAGAGATATTTTCTAAAGGAACCGAACAGGTAAAGGCAGTTACACTGAGAAGTGGAAAGGAGTTAGTCGAACCAAAGAAAAAAATGCCACACGAAGATAACAAAGCAAAGGATGAGAGAGTTAAGGATGTAACTCCAGTACGCAACGAAAGTAAACCACAAATCCCATATCCAACAAAGTTGAAGGAAGATCGATTAGATGCCCAATACGGTAAATTTCTTAAACTTTTTAAACAAATACATATTAACTTACCCTTTGTTGAAGCCATTTCACAGATGCCAACGTACGCAAAATTCTTAAAAGAACTTCTGACGGATAAAAGGAAGCTTGAAGAAATATCAACAGTGGAGCTTAATGAAGAATGTTCAGCCATCCTCCAAAACAAGTTACCAACCAAATTAAAAGACCCAGGAAGTTTTACTATTCCCTATTTAATTGGTAGTTTAAATATTAAGAAAGCATTAGCTGATCTAGGTGCCATTATTAATTTAATGCCTTGTAAAATGTTTAAACAACTAGATCTTGGGGAACCAAAACCCACTAGGATGAGTATTCAGTTAGCTGATAGATCTATTAAATATCCTAGAGGAGTTATCGAAGATATCTTGGTAAAAATTGATAAATTTATTTTCCTGTTGATTTTGTTGTGCTTGACATGGATGAGGACATTGAGGTTCCCTTAATTTTAGGGCGCCCTTTTTTAGCTACTGCTAGGGTTGTTATCGATGTAGGTGACGGTAAACTTGCATTAAGGATAGGCGATGAGGAAATTATTTTTCAAATTTATGATGCCATGCGATATTCTAGAGAACAAGATGATTCCTGTTATTTTGTTGATACCACTGATCATATCATTCAAAACTCATTACAGGAAATTATACATGATGACACGATGGAATTGTGCCTGACTCAAGAAGAAGGGGAAGAAGATAAAGTCGACGAGCTGAATTTGAATACATCTTTATCTAGACATACGAAAGAAGAGAACATTAAAGTCAATGACGAACTAAAACAAAAACCCTCCATTGATGAGCCGCCCAAATTAGAATTAAAACAGTTGCCGAAACACTTAGAATATGCATTCCTCGGGGACAATTCTACGCTACAGGTAATTATCTCTTCAGAACTAGAACCCAAGGAAAAAGAAGAGTTGATACAGGTATTAAGAGAACATAAAAGAGCCATAGCTTGGAAAATCTCTGACATTAAGGGAATAAGCCCGTCGTTTTTCACCCACAAAATTTTAATGGAAGAGGAATACAAGCCATGTGTGCAACTTTAAAGACGATTGAATCCCAATGTAAAAGAAGTTGTGAAAGCTGAGGTAATTAAACTTCTAGATGCTGGAATAATTTATCCTATTTCTGATAGCAATTGGGTGAGTTCTGTGCAGGTTGTTCCAAAGAAAGGAGGCATGACGGTGGTAGCCAACGAAAAGAACGAACTAATTCCCACCAGGACAGTCACAGGTTGGAGAGTTTGCATTGATTACAAGAAGCTGAACGACGCTACTAGAAAAGATCACTTTCCTCTGCCCTTCATTGATCAAATGTTAGAAAGGTTATTTGGGCATATGTACTATTGCTTCCTAGATGGACTCTCTGGCTATTTCCAAATCCCGATAGCACCCGAAGATCAAGAGAAGACAACATTCACATGCCTATACGGTATGTTTGCTTATCGTAGAATGCGTTTTGGATTATGTAATGCTCCTGCTACTTTTCAGCGCTGCATGTTGGCAATCTTTGACGAACTTGTGGAAGACATTATGGAGGTATTTATGGATGATTTCTTGGTATTTGGTAATTCTTTCCATCTTTGCCTTAAAAATTTAAAACGAGTTCTAATGAGATGTGAGGAAACAAACCTTGTTTTAAATTGGGAAAAATGCCACTTTATGGTACAAGAGGGAATTGTATTGGGACATAAAATTTCTAGTAAGGGAATCGAGGTAGATAAAGCAAAGGTCGAAACCATAGAAAAATTACCTCCTCCTAGATCAGTTAAGGCTATTAGAAGCTTTTTAGGTCATGCAAGATTTTATAGAAGATTTATTAAAGATTTTTCTAAAATAGCTAAGCCTCTAACGAAATTGCTAGAAAAAGATATATCTTTTGAGTTTGATCAAGAATATTTAGATGCATTTAATATCCGTAAAGAGAAATTAATAAATGCCCCAATTATAATTGCCCCCGATTGGAATCTTCCTTTTGAACTCATGTGTGATGCAAGTGATTTTGCAGTAGGTGCAGTTTTAGGGTAGCGAAGAGACAAGCACTTCCAGCCAATCTATTATGCCAGCAAGACATTAACGGCCGCGCAAGAAAATTATACCACAACTGAAAAAGAATTACTAGCTGTGGTATTTGCATTTGATAAATTCAGACAATATTTAGTATTATCTAAAGTTGTCGTTTACACTGACCACTCCGCTCTTCGTTATCTTTTAACTAAACCCGATGCAAAACCTCAACTCATAAGATGGATTTTACTCCTACAGGAATTTGATTTGGAAATACAGGATAAGAAGGGAGCTGAAAACCTTGCAACAGATCATCTCTCCAGGCTTGAGAACCCACATATCGAAGAGCTCAACGAAAGTGAGATAAACGACTCGTTCCATGAAGAACAACTCTTTTCTATAACCAACTTTGAGGTACCATGGTTAGCAGATATTACGAATTATTTAACTGCTAACATCTTACCAAAAAGGTTAACATATCATCAAAAGAAATGATTCTTTGCTGATGTGAAAAATTATTTTTGGGAAGATCCTTTTCTTTTCCGTATATGTGCAGATCAGGTAATTTGGAGATGCGTTACAAGGGCAGAAGCAAGCAAAATCCTGGAACATTGCCACTCAGGACCTTCAGGAGGACACTACAGTGGCATTAAGACAGCACATAAAATACTCGAATCAGGTTTTTATTGGCCCACTCTATTCAAAGATGCCAACAGGTATGTTGCTTCGTGTGATAGATGCTAAAGAACAGGTAATGTTTCTAAACGTGATGAAATGCCTCAAACATATATGCTATCATGTGAAATATTTGATGTATGGGGTATTGATTTTATGGGTCCATTTCCTAGTTCATTTGGAAATAAATACATCCTAGTGGCAGTTGATACATGTCAAAATGGGTGGAGGCCGAAGCTTTACCTACCAATGATGCCAGACTAGTAGTTAAGTTTCTCAAGAAACTGTTCTCTCTATTTGGAACACCTAGAGTCATCATTAGTGATAGGGGCACTCATTTCTGTAATACTTAATTTGACAAAGTCTTAAAAAAAATATGGAGCACACCATAGGATAGCTACCCCATATCACCCTCAAACCAGCGGGGCAAGTTGAAGTAGCAAACCGAGAACTTAAATGCATCCTAGGAAAAACAGTTGAATCAAACAGAAAAGATTGGGCATTAAAAGTAGATGATGCCCTATGGGCCTATAGAACAGCATTTAAAACCCCCTAGGAACATCCCCATACAAACTTGTCTACGGGAAAAGCTGTCATCTACCATTCGAGTTAGAACACAAAGCTTTTTGGGCTATAAAATTTTTAAATTACGATCTTAAAACTGCAGGAAAGAAAAGAATGATGCAGATGAACGAGCTAAACAAATGGAGAGCTGAAGCCTACGTGAACTCGAAATTATACAAGGAGGCAACAAAGCGACACCATGATGCTCGTCTAAAGAAATCAAAACAATTCGAAGTAGGGGACTTGGTCCTACTATACAACTCAAGGCTTAAATTGTTTCTTGGGAAACTGAAATCAAGATGGTCAGGTCCATTCATGATTAAAACAATCTTTCCCTATGGCACAATCGAGGTAACTCATCCCACTCAAGGCACATTCAAGGTAAATGGTCACTGACTCAAAATCTATAATGGTGAAGGTTTTAGGGATATGAAAGAGGAGCTTCAGCTCCGTGAACCTTATTTTAGAAATGAAAACAAGGTAAGTCTAGCTTAAGACTTTAAACGAGCGCTTCTCAAGAAGCAACCGAGCACTAACCTCACTAACATTATACTCTTAACTTTTAGCATCTAATTCCATACTAATTAATCTAATAAAGCACAAGTTTTAAGACCACACGGCCTTGCACACAGGCGTGCCTATGGCCGTGTGGAACCCAGGGGACAGACCACAGGCGTGCTAGTAGCCGTGCACGACAAAGAAGAAATTTTTTTCCCAACACGAGCTACGATAATAGTCCACACCCGTGCCTACTTTCTGTGGACTATACTGACTTACCAAACACGAGCAAGACACGGTCGTGCCTTACAACCTTGTGAAGATACTGACTTATCGAGCACGGGCTAAACACACCCGTTCTAAACAACCGTGGGAAGAAGAACACAGACGTAGCACCTTGACCATGGCCGTGGCCAACAACCTGAACACGCCCAAAATTCAAAATCACGAAAAACACGGGCTGATTAAAATCGAACACGGGCGTGGCCCCTGTTCGTGCTCTCACCCCTATTTAAAGAACTTAAATTCTCATCTTCCCCAAAACACAACCCTAACCGATTCTCTCAACCCCCTCATTCTCTAATCCGGACACCATAAAAAAATCACCCCCATTTTGACCCCTATAACCCCTCCACCTCCCCTCCTTTAAAAAAACCCATCCAAAACGCAACCACGCCCGTATTAACAGAGCCCACGCCCTCGCCACCGTCGTGCTACCCAAAAATTTACAGCACACGACTGTGCACCTCCGTACACGCCCGTGCCCCACCGTTCACGTCGCCACACACCCCAAAACACTGCTGGTCACTTTTCACTATTTCATTTTCATCTATTTTAACTAATTGTTTGATTAAAATTTCATGTTATTTAGTTTTTTTTTTTACTTTTAGTATTATTTAGTGTTAATAATAATTTCTTGAATTTTAGAATTAATATTGATTGCTATATTTTTGTTTAAATTTGTTAATTTTGTCAATATAATTTCTCATGGTTGAACTGTTTTTATTTAGAATTTAAATATTGTTGGGTACTAATAAACCGTAAAAGTAACATATTTTAATCCTACATTTAGTATGCTTTTGGATGATTTAAGCCTTGATTTATGTAAAAAGGTGCTCTTAATCCTTTCTTTTCATGTCTTATACCTAGGAAAGCACCTGAGGATGAAAAGAACATAAAACAGGCCCAAAACAGAGTAAATGGGCCATATCACGAAATCCACACGGCCTGGACTTAAGCCCACACGGCCGTGCCACATTGATCATCTAGAACACGCCCTTACCCCCGATTCACACGGCCGTGCCTCATTAAGGAAGTCCGAACACGGCTTGAAGACTAGTCACACAGGCGTGTGACATGGTCGTGTCCCTGTTGTTGCAAAGAGTAATTTCATTCGGATTTGGATACTTTGGGGCAAAGAAACACATTCCAAAAGCCTATATAAACCCCCTAAGTGTTACTTGAAAGGAAAGCGGTTAGCTAGGCCAAGGAGCCAAGCCGAAAAGGTCAGAGTTGTGGGAATCACTCGAAGATAGCTAGTTGATCCATCTCTAGAAGCCAGAATTCTACTCAAGACGGCGGATCTCTCCTTCAATTCCTTCAGGGAGTTTTAGGGATTTCTTATGTTTTGTTTTATCTTTTCTTCTGAGATGTTTTCTTTTTTGATATGAACTAAACCCTTTAGATACCTGAAGGGGATGAAACCTAGATGAATATTGTTATTGTTTTCTGAACTATAAGATAAATACTTGATTTGTTCTTAATTATGTGTGCTTAATTCTTGTGTTAATGTTTCAGGAATATTGATTCAAGTCAGATGTTCTTAGGTGGAGGAGCAAAAGTCCCTGCTTAAGAATAGATCTAGCATAATTAAAGCGGGGTCGTTCGCGCGCCTAGAGATAAGGTGACGAGATTTTGCCGGATTAGGGTGAAACCTAATATGGGAATCCATAGATCGATTTACTACTATTCTAGGGGGTTATTAATTAGAAAGAGATTTCAATTAATTAACCTAGGGTTAGACGTTATTCGCCTCGAGAGAGGGTTTAATATAAATTAGGGAATCCTACGAACTAAGTCAAGTGAATAAATCGTATGGTTTAGGATTAAATAACAAGTGAAGTCTAGGTGGATTCTTCCTGAGGGCATCGTCTTAAATCAACTGAGTCTTTCTTCAAGTTATATCCCAATTCATTCTTTTTGTCTTTGCGTCTTTAGCTTAGTAGTAGATTTAAACAACTTCACTTATTTTAGGCTAGATAATAAAAAGAAGGTTAGTATTAGTACTTTTAGTTCCTTTGGGTTCGACAATCCGGTCTTGCCTAAGCTATACTACTGTTCGATAGGTACACTTGCCTTTAATCGTTGTCAGAGTTAGTTTGCAGGTTCGATCATTCTCTTTATAAATTTTAAGACTCTGATTCCAACGATCAAGTTTTTGGCGTCGCTGCCAGGGAACTAAAATATTAAGAAAGCTCTATTTTTATTACTTTAGCCATTATTTTTATTTTTTGCAATTTACTTTTATTTTAGGTTAAAATTTGATTTTGCTAATTTCTCTTTCTTTCTTTTTACAGCAGGTACCGCTCGAAGAAATCGCAAAGAAATCAGGCGAGCCCTGAATTACACAGTGGAAAATCAAGAAAGCAGATCCAATCCTACTTAAAGGATGGACGAGAACAATCCACAACCACATGACGTGGGAGAAAACATTGCTCCACGTACTATGTTTGATTATACTAAACCACATTTAACAGGCGCAGAATCGAGTATTGTTAGGCCTGCTATAGCTGCTAATAATTTTGAATTAAAGCCTAACACAATTCAAATGATTCAACAATTTGTTCAATTTGATGGTTTACAGGACGAAGACCCAAACACTCATATTGCTAATTTTTTAGAGTTCTGTGATACCTTCAAAATAAATGGCGTTTTTGATGATGCCATACGTCTTCGGTTATTTACCTTTTCATTAAGAAATAAAGCCAAACAGTGGTTAAACTCGTTACCACGAGGGTCAATCACTACATACGAACAAATAACCGAAAAATTTCTATTAAAATATTTCCCACCGGCCAAAACGGCCAAATTACGGAATGATATCTCTTCTTTTGTGTAGATGGATTTAGAGACATTATACGACGCATAGGAGAGATACAAGGATCTCTTGAGAAGGTGTCCGCACCATGGTTTACCATTATGGCTACAAGTCTGTAACACCCCCAAACCCGGCCCACAAGTCCTGACCGGATCTGGTTATGTCACTGCGGAAACCGTTTGCAAAAATCTTTGACTTTAGAATAAAACATGAAAATTCCGTTAACTTTTGAAAAGTGTGTCCATTAAAAATTATTTAATAAACTAAGCTTGATATAAAATATGTGAATTAAAACTTTATTATAATTTATTATAATATAAATCCTTTGTAAAAATATTACTAAATACTATATAACCTTTATCAACTATAAATAGAGTACTTTAATCAAAAGTGGCCCTTATTACAAAATAATTAATCCAAGTACTTCAAATTAAAATGCATAAAGAAAATATTTAAAACGTCTCCTTCTGCATGGGCCACCTTGCAGCCTCTCCGACCCGGTCCGATCAACAAGTCACCTGCGATGTTGGATAAATAATTGGGTGAGTCATACAGGCTCAGTGTGTAATTAAAACCACTGATATCCACCCATATGCTAGCCACAAATCAACCCAATTATCAAATGCAACATATAAAGATAATCATTTAGACATTACCACAATCTGGGCTTGGCCCACATTCAATCCACATTCAAGTACTGGGCTAGGCCCTTTTCTCATCAATCCACTGATTAATGGGCTTGGCCCATTTCCACGTATCATTTCATAACGGAATAATGCAACATGAAACCCAACCCAATCCTAAGGTCCATCCACTACACACCCCCTTATCCAGCCTACCACACACCAGGGGACTATCGAGTCACCCTCTCCTTTTCCCTCCATAAAGGCAACCAATGCCATCCACGATGTAGCACGTAGCTAACATCAAACCACGATGGGGCACATAGCAACCCATCAAGCCACGATATGGCATAAAGCCGATATCAATCAAGGTAACCACGCGAACTAAATCGCAAAGATCCACAACACGACCTCAGTCAGCTCCAATCCACGATGTAGCACAAAGCTGACATCAACCACGTACTTGAAGTACACCCGTACCTTCGTTCAAAACCCACCCATGCACATGTAACATAATATGATGCTGAGATGATGCATGTACATGATATTCACAAATATAGGCATGCTCACATAGTTAAAATCACATATTAGCCAATTTGCTACTAACCTGGTCGTCATCATACCCCTTTAGGGTATCCATTACACATATGGCACTGCATTCGTTAGAAAACATATAGCACAACAGAGATCATACAAATCCCGGAAAAAATGGTCTAACCACACACCTTATAACCTGAAGCTCTAAACCCTCGATCCCGACGCTATCGTTTAGCGAGACTACCGTTATCTGCCTATCGTTTTCTGCTGCACGCCCACACCCCGGTGGCCAATCACGAACCGCCGAGACAGCTCTTTTCTTAAACTTCGGGATAGTGACCTTCCCTTTCCCCTCTTGACTGGCACTCGCATCCATCGACGATACTTAATCAGAGCCACACGATTAATCAACGAAGTCATAATCAACTAATAACAAAACTACATCACTTACTAACATCCTTACCGAATGAACCGAGATCCCGAAGGCTTCCCTTTGCTCTAGATGATACGCCCCTAAAAAGACCATAGTCAACCTTCGGTCAACACATAACCACATATATTGGCCTAAGGCCGAAAATCAAACCACTTACCCTTTTCTTTCTTGAATCCCGACACCAATGGAATTGCCGAAAATCCCTGTTACAAGACTATTAGAATCGGCCATACAAAATTCCGTGGAAAGGCCCCTTTGGCCGAATACCTTACCACCCTTACCTTGATGAGTTCAAACAATTCGAGACTTTCCTTTAGGCTCCTTGGCGCTGGCTACAAACAAGCAAATCACATCACTTATAGTCTATAAAGCATTCGGCCAACCCACACTAAGGCCAACCATTCGGTTTTGGCCATCAAAACAAGTAACTAAAACACTTACCCACAAGCTTTAGATGTCGACAACACCTCACTTCACAGATTCGGCTTCAATCTTGGCGAAAAAGAGAGAAGGTAGAGAGGCTGAAGGTTTCGGCTAGGCTTCTAAAACAAGATGGAATATTCGGCTAAAGAACGAAAGAAATAGAAGTAGACAAAATATATGGTTTAGGGGGTTCAAGTGGACATTCGGCTATTAGCAAAGTTTAGGAGACACAACTACTACTTTTTGATCAAGAAACTAAAAGAATAATTTCGGCACTAGCAATTAAAAGGAGAAAAAAAAATATGAAAAAGGGTGTTCCCCTATTTATAAAATTCGGCCACTAACCTGAATGAAGAACCCAAGATTCGGCCATCTCATACTAATTCAAACTAATTGAATTAGTTCAATTCAAAAACAATTTGAATTGTTCCACTATTATCCCACTTATCCAAGTAAAAATAAATAATAATTATCCTCAATAAAATAATAATCCCATAATTATTTAAAATAAAAACTAAACACATGTTTATCACCTCCTACCAGCCGAATTCAAAAGTGATTAAACATCCTTAGTTTAATCCTTATCCAATGAAGCTCCATGTGCCATCCCACCTTCGATTTGCTGCCCAAAAAGAAATTAAAAAAAAAACTCCAATTGCACAGCCTTGGGTTCGAACCTGAGACACCATGCTGCTGCTGACCTTTCCCCCAATGCCCAGGCCACTCGGCCTCATTGAATTTCATGCTAAAAACCCCCAACAATTATTTTTAAATCCTTCCTACGCCAGCCCATAACCGCACAACAAAAATAAAACTCCAAAATGCCGCTCCAGGCCCTCGAAACCACGACCTCTCTCCCCTCCAGCGCCTAAGTGGCGCATGAGTGCCACTTTGCCACTGGACTTCCATGTCCATCAATCCTGCCCTTTTATTTTTAAGGCCTACTTAGCCCAGTCCCTTGACGCAAAAATAAAACAAAATTGCTGCCCCAGCAACTCGAACCCTTGCTCCCTTAGGCGTCACCTTCCAAAGCCCCCAAGTAGCGCCTCCACGCCACTTTGCCAATGCCTTTCTTGCGTCCTAAACTCCACAATTTTATTTTTAAGGCCTTCCTGCCCAGTCTCCCTTTTTTTACACTAAAAATCTAAAATTTTCCAAAGTCTTCCCCTTTTAGCCGAGCATTCTCAAAACCTCTAAAACACCTCCAAACACACCCAAAAACCTACCAACACCTGAACTATACTCAAATTGCATAGCCCCTAAACCAGGGTGTTACAATTCTACCCTCCTTAAAATAATTTCGTCCTCGAAATTACTTTACTAACGAACGTCCTATCTTACCACCTTTCGCTTATGCTGCGCACTCTGATCTTACTAAGACTATCATACCTTCCCAACACAGTCTCTAAGTTCGCACTCAAAATTCCAAACACCTCTCTTAGCAACCCAGAAAAGGCTAATTCACAAGCAAGCAAAGCAATCAAAGCATATACCAAAGCAAAGGAGCTTACCTGCTATCACATCCTTGGTTGACTCTGACTAGAACCATTCCTTCCTTGGCTTGAACCACGACCCCTCGTCGCTCGAGGACAATTCTTAACCAGATGTGCCTTAGATCCACATCGAAAGCATTCTTTACTATTCCCCCAACACTCTCCTGTGTGAGGTCTTCCACATCGAACACAAGAATGATTCCGATCCACTGGTACAAGTGCACGCGCAGGATTCTCGATCCTTGGTCTTTTCTGAGCATCTCCAAACGATGTTGACGGCTCAACCCTTCTCTTATTCTCGTTCCTATACTTCTCTCGGTTTTCTCTTATAGTCTTTTTAACCTCTTCAGCGATCCGAGCTTTCTCTACCAGAATGGCGAAATCCCTTTCTCTTTGTGGAGCGATCAACTCCCGTAACTCATCTCGCAGCCCATCCTCGAATCGAACACTCCTTTCATAATCAGTAGCCACGATTCCTTTGGTGTACTGACTTAGTCGCACAAATTCTGCTTCATACTCCGCTACCGACTTATTCCCTTGTACTAGATTTAGAAACGCTTTCCTTTGCGAGTCCAAATAACTGGCTCCTACGTACTTTCCTTCAAACTTAGCCTTAAAGAAGTCCCAATCCAGTCGATCTGCCGGGACACCTTGCCTGACAGTGAGCCACCAACGATAAGCTTCGTCGCGAAGCAACGAAACAGCACCCTTCAGCTTTTCTTCATTGGTGCAGTCCAAATCATCCATGATTCTCTCGACTGCTTCTAGCCAATACTCTGCTACATTCGAAGCCACTCCCGACACTCCTCTAAACACTTCAGCCCCGTTCGACCTGAGTCTCTCGGACACTGACTTTCGAGCTCCGTTTCCCATACCAGCTCTTGCCACTTGCTGTAGCACGTGCAACATAGCTTGCGACACCGCTACATCTTCTCCTGTCTGATCTTGCCCCTCTACATCCACTGCTGGCGGCACTTCACTTCCTGACCCATGGCCAGACCCTATCGGTTCTGATGCTGCCATTCTACCTCTACCGCGTCCCTTAGAACTCATCTCTATCGTCGTGATTTAATCTGATTAAGAAGTTTTATGCATTAGAAATTTTGTTCCACTATTTAATCGCGAGCAAATTTTATAAAAGAAGGGTATTTAAAAGTAATTCTTTCGATCACACAAAGTTTCAGTTCAAGTTTGCTACCCTAATTCAAAGAATCACATTTACACATACATTCATTCATCCACAAGAACACCTGTCTCCCTCAGTAGAGGCACATTCAGTGGTATCCACCACACACATCCACTATTCGGACCTTTCTGCCCGTTTCTACCCCAGGGGTATTTTCGTCATTTTCCTACTGGGTATTTTCGTGAATAATCAGAAAAAAAATTTTGGAAACCATGTTTTTTTTTAAAAATTATAAATAAAGTGTTGTTATTAAAAATAATCCATATTAAAACTTTAGTATAAAAATATATAAATACTTTGATTAGATAGGTTGCTAAAATTAAAATTATCTTCACATAATAATTTCTTTTAAGTGAACCATAATATCAAGTAATATAAAAAATAATGATAATAATAAGGCCCTTATTACAAAAATAATTAATCCAAGTACTCGATAATAAAATGCCTAAAGGGAATTAGCCATGTTTTCGAAAAAGAATGAAACAACAAACCCTAATGTTTTCAAAACTTGTGCAATAACTTTTTCAAATCCGAGAACATTATTTTTACAACGTTTTCCTCGAAAAACTTGATTTGTGGAAAATTACAAAAATGCCCTTAGGGGTAAAATTACTAAAATGCCCTCGATTCATAGATATCAGTTCAATGGTTTTGCTCAAGATTTCAACTATTTTATAAATATTCAACAACTTAGCTTTGAAAATCATCAGCAAAATATTTTGGTTTTGGAAAATTACGAAAACGCCCTCAAGTCGCAAAATTACCGAAATGACCCTGGTTTGGAAATCTTTACAAACATCACTATTTGAAAAGGAACACTTTTTTAAAAAAACGAACCCTCGGAGTTTTACAACTGTTAAAAATATCCCTGACTTATTAAAATTTCGAAATTGCCCCTGAATGACAAAATTACCAAAATACCCTGGTTTCAAAACGATGCCGTATCTCTAAATTTTACAGAGTTTTCAGAAAAACCCTCTAGTGTTGGGAATTGCAAAACAACCTACTTTACTAAAGTTTTAAAAATTTCTTTTATTACGAAAATACCCCTGTAGGAAAAAGACGAAAATACCCCTGGGTTAGAAATGGGCAGAAATGTCCGAAGAGCGAATAGGTATGGAAAGTATTAAGGAATGGATGCAAGAACTTCTTTGTGTGAACTAGGTTAGGAAACTGAAACCTTGTTTGCTCGAAAGAATCTCTGATTAAAACTCTATCCATAAAATTTCTTCGCGAATAAGAAAGTGGAACAAATGCTAACGCATAAAATTTTTCTTAATCAGATTAAAAGCGCGGTAGATAGAATGAGTTCCAGAGGACGAGGACGCCGTGGACGCGGTAGGGGTAGGATGACGGTGTCTGAACCCGTCAGGTCGGGACAAGGTTCTGAAAACGAAGTACCACCGCCACCACCACCTCCAGCTTTTAGAGCTGAGGAGCAGGATCAGACCGGTGGTGAGGCGGTATTGCAAGCTGTTTTGCGAGTCTTGGAAATGGTGGCTGGGGCTGGTGGAAATCTGGGAGCTCGGAAATCTGTTCCCGAGCGAATTCGGTCCAACGGGGCGGAAGTGTTTCGGGGTGTGTCAGGAGTGGCACCCAGTGCAGCAGAATACTGGCTAGAGTCAACTGAAAGGATCATGGATGATCTTGACCTGACTGAGGAAGAAAAACTGAAAGGGGCCGTATCTCTTCTAAAGGATGAAGCGTATCAGTGGTGGCTGACAGTTCGAGATGGCGCTACAGCAGATGATCTGACTTGGGATTATTTCAAAACCACCTATCAGAAGAAGTATGTGGGCACCAGTTATACAGATGCTCAGAGGAAAGCCTTTCTAGGGTTAGTGCAAGGAACTAAGTCAGTAGCGGAATATGAGGCGGAGTTTTTAAGACTGAGTAGGTATGCTAGAGGCATCGTGGCTACTGAACACGAGCGCTGTGTCCGCTTTGAGGACGGACTCCGAGATGATTTGAGGTTACTAATTGCCCCGCAGCAAGTTCGTGAGTTCTCATCTCTAGTGGAAAAGGCTAAGGTAGCCGAAGGGATCAAGGAGGCTGTGAGGCAAAATTATAGTAGGAATAATCAAAAGAGAGGATTTGGGTCAGCTGGATCCAGTGGTAGTGTCCAGAAAAAGGCTAGGCCAAGTGGGCCAAATCAGGCGGCAAGGCCCATGACTGCTAATCAGAGACCGACTCAGTGTAACCGCTGTGGAAAGACCCATTGGGGAAGTTGTTCGACCGGCGATAGAAGATGTTTTGAGTGTGGGTCTTTGGAGCATCGGGTCAGAGATTGTCCTCGGAAACTAGCTAAGAACCAGGCAGAGGGACAGAACTATGCTCAGGATAGAAATGTGGGACCACAGAGGGGTCGTGGTAATGGCAGAGGAAGCAACGGTCCTAATCGAGGTCGTGGAATTCAGGGCAGAGGTTCAGGCAACACAGAGGCTAGGCAGCCTGGCTTAGTCTACGCAGTGAGGCGTCGCTAGGAGGGTGACGCACTAGATGTCATAACCTGTACGTTTCTAATTTTTGGTCTTCCTTATGTTGCATTGATTGATGTGGGCTCGACGCACTCGTACATTGCTAGTAGTGTGGTAGGAACTATGGACCTAAACTCTGAAACTGCTTCTAGGGAGATGACTGTAGTTAGCCCCTTAGGTCACTCTGTAGTGGTAGACAAACTTTATAGAGACGTACCCCTAGAACTCCAAGGGGTAGTATTTGTGGCTGATCTGATGGAACTACCGTTTGGAGAGTTCGATTTGATCCTTGGAATGGACTGGCTGGTTAAGTATCAGGCGAATTTGGATTGCGCGGCTAAGCGCATGGTTCTTAAGACGGCTGAAAATGATGAAGTGGTTATGATAGGTGATAGAAGGAATTACCTATCCAACGTGGTGTCTGTCTTGAAGGCTGAGAAGATGGTCAAGAAGGGTTGTAAGGCGTATTTGGTTCAAATCTGTGCTTTGGAAGCTAAGGAGTCAGCTATTGGAAAGGTTCGAACAGTAGGGGAATTTGCTGATGTGTTCCCAGAAGAGCTTCCGGGTCTGCCTCCAGATCGGGAAGTCGAATTCGGTATAGACTTGCTACCCGGAACGGCACCTATGTCTATAGCACCTTACCGAATGGCACCAAAGGAATTGGTGGAGCTGAAGGCTCAAATTCAGGAGCTCTTGGACAGAGGATTTATCCGACCAAGCATATCTCCATGGGGAGCACCAGTATTATTTGTCAAGAAGAAGGACGGGTCCATGCGAATGTGTATTGACTACCGCCAACTGAACAAGTTAACGATCAAGAACAAGTACCCGTTGCCTCGGATCGATGACTTGTTTGACCAACTGAAGGGTGCGTCGGTATTCTCAAAGATTGATCTTAGGTCAGGTTATCATCAATTAAGGGTGAAGGAGGCTGATGTTCACAAGACGGCATTCCAAACTCGGTATGGGCATTACGAGTTCTTGGTGATGCCATTTGGGTTGACCAATGCACCGGCGGCATTTATGGACTTAATGGATAGGGTATTTCAACAGTACTTAGACCAATTCGTCATGGTGTTCATCGACGACATATTGGTTTACTCAAAGACGGAGGAGGAGCATGACAAGCATTTACGGATAGTTCTGCAAGTGTTGAGGGAAAAGCAGTTATATGCCAAATTCAGTAAGTGCGAATTCTGGCTGAGGGAAGTGGCTTTCGTAGGACATGTAGTATCACCTGAAGGAATTAGAGCAGACCCTCGCAAGATTGAAGCAGTATTGGATTGGAAATCACCTAGGTCGGTGGCTGAAATACGAAGTTTTCTGGGTTTAGCAGGGTACTATCGAAGATTCGTGGAAGGATTCTCTCTAATAGCAGCGGCCTTAACTAAGTTACTAAGGAAAGGTGTTCCATTTGTATGGACGGAGAAGCAACAAGAAAGCTTTGATAAGTTAAGGAAAATTTTGACGGAAGCTCCGGTTTTGGTACAGCCTGAGGTAGGAAAGTTGTTCACCGTCTATTGTGATGCATCCCATACTGGTTTGGGATGTGTGCTGATGCAAGAAGGGAAGGTAGTAGCCTATGTATCCCGTCAGTTAAGACCGCATGAGGTTAACTACCCAACGCACGACCTGGAGTTAGCAGCAGTTGTCTTCGCTCTAAAGATATGGAGACACTATCTGTACGGGGAAAAGTCAATAGTCTACATGGATCACAAAAGCTTGAGGTATCTTTTGACTCAGACGGATCTGAATCTGAGACAACGGCGATGGATTGAACTATTAAAAGACTACGATTGTTCAATCGAGTATCATCCGAGTAAGGCTAACGTGGTAGCTGACGCGTTGAGTCGAAAGGTTGTGACGGATTTAAGAGCGATGTTTGCTCGGTTGAGTCTATATGATGATGGGAGTCTTTTGGCAGAACTTCAAGTTAAGCCAACATGGATCGAGGAGATTAAGGAAAAGCAGTTGGTGGATGAAGGCTTGAACGCTAAGAGGGAACAAGTTCAGGATGGTGGTTTGGAAGGGTACAGTTTGTCTAGTGATGGGGTGCTATGCTTTCAAGGGCGAGCTTGTATGCCAAAGGATATGGAGTTGAGGCGGAAAATTCTCCATGATGCACATAGCAGCCCATACGCTATGCATCCGGGAGGAAGCAAGATGTATGGGGATCTACAAAAACAGTTCTGGTGGCCCGGGTTGAAGCGTGAGGTAACGGAATTTGTAGGGAAGTGTTTGACGTGTCAGCAGGTTAAGGCTGAACACCAGTTGCCATCAGGGCTACTTCAACCGGTAAAGATCCCTCAATGGAAGTGGGAGCGGATCACTATGGATTTCGTCAGTGGGCTACCCCTGACGCCTAGCAAGAAGGACGCAGTTTGGGTGATTGTGGACCGTCTGACTAAGTCAGCGCACTTCATACCGGTGAGGGTGGATTTTTCTCTTCAGAAGTTAGCTAAGCTATATGTGGCAGAGATAGTAAGATTGCATGGTGTTCCAGTATCGATTATCTCGGATAGGGATCCCAGATTCACGTCAAGGTTCTGAAAAGCGTTGCATCAAGCTTTGGGTACACGGTTGGATTTCAGTACAACTTTCCATCCACAGTCTGACGGACAATCGGAAAGGGTGATACAGATTTTGGAGGACATGTTAAGAGGATGTGTTTTGGATTTCAGTGGTAGTTGGGAGGAGTACCTACCATTAGCGGAATTCACTTATAACAATAGTTATCAAGCAAGTATTCAGATGGCTCCATATGAAGCCCTATATGGATGAAAATACCGTACTCCTACATGTTGGATGGAGTTGGGGGAACGACAAGTTCTGGGTCCAGAATTGGTAACAGAGACTGAAGACAAAGTCAAGGTGATTCGGTCTCGTCTCAAGGAAGCATCAGATAGACAGAAGTCTTCTGCCGATCTCAAAAGCAAGGACATGGAATATGCTGTGGGAGACAAGGTCTTTCTGAAGGTGTCGCCTTGGAAAAAGGTGTTGAGATTTGGACGAAAGGGGAAGCTGAGCCCAAGGTTCATCGGGCCATATACAGTGGTAAAGCGAGTAGGACCGGTAGCTTATCAGCTAGAGTTGCCGGCAGAACTGAATCAGATACATGACGTATTTCATGTATCGATGTTGAGACGGTATCGGTCAGATCCTTCGCACATTGTGCCAGTGGCTGAGATTGAGGTTAATCCAGATTTATCTTTTGACGAAGAACCAGTTCAGATCTTAGACCGAGATGTGAAGGTTCTACGTCGGAAGTCAGTGCCCTTGGTGAAGGTGCTATGGCGGAACCACGGTGTGGAAGAAGCTACGTGGGAGCCCGAGGACGTGATGCGGCAGCAATACCCCCACCTCTTTTGAGCAAAGAATTTCGAGGACGAAATTTATTTTAAGGGGGGTAGAACTGTAACATCCTCAAAAGGGGGTTATTTGGAATTTAATTATTTTTCTTATGTATGGACTGCTGTGATTTTATTTATTGAATAATAGAGCTTAATTTAAGGCTTTGAGTGTGCACGGTTTGGTAGAAAATTTCAGTTTGTAACTTTAAAGGTAGGGAGCCTTAGCAGGAGGGTGTTATAAGAATAAATGAAGGAAATTGGACACTAATAAGGCCTTGGCAAAGTGGCAAAAGTGAGGCCACTTAAGAGCTAGCATGTGACGCCACCAAGGAGCAAGGGAGAACCTTGGTTCGAGTCACAGAAATCCTCCCTTTTGCTCTTTATTTGGACGGCACAAGGGGAGAGAAATTCTCTCCTTAAATTATTATTATTTTTTATTTATTTATCTATTTGGATAATAAGATAATATGAGCATTTTAATTGCTTAATTCTAAGGATAATTAGGATAATATTAGTTTTATTTTGATAATACAAGATAATTAAGGAGATTATTGGATTAAAAGGATTATTTGATATTATTTGGATTATTAAGTTTATCAATGGATTATTGGGATTAATTCAAAATTAATTTGAATTAATCAAAAAGGGGTGGACGGCAAGGGTACTAAGTGCCTATAAAAGCATTAGTTGATCCCCTTGTTTTACTTTTCTTCATTTTGCTAAGTGCCGAACCCCCTACCCTCAATTCCCTTTTCTTTTATTTCCCTAATAGCCGAATTCACCCAGTAGTTTGCCGAAATTCCCTTCTTCTATTCTATTGTACTTTGGCCGAATATTGGAAGGAACATAGATCTCTTCAGATTCTTTGTTATCAATCGGTTGATAAGGTAAGTGATGGCCGAAATTCTATCTTCCCTTTTCTTACTTTTCTGTCGATTTTTTACAAGGAAAGGTGCCGATTTCTGCAATGGTTAAGTCTTCTAATCGAGTAGTAACCGATTTCTTCTAGGTATTCAGGGAAGTGAAGCAGTCGACTCACAGCTCGATCTCTAGTATTCAATTTTGGCAGATTCGGGAGTTTGGTGTTGCGATTAGTATCCAAAGGTGTGAAGGGATCAGTAAATCTAGGTGGCCGACATCTCTTTTCGGGATTTAGACGATTCAGTGGTGACAGGTGTGTACATACACACGTATAACTTATTATATATACTGAATATTGTGAATGCTAACTTAATTTATGTAGCATTGAAAAATATACCTTATTGGTATAAGTGACGATTCAGGTAAGTCTCTGTCAATATGAGATTGTTATTAATGCTTTTGGGAAGCATGGCTTATGTGATACTTATGACAAATGTATGTTGATATAAACTCTGTTATAATATGATTTGATATGGGCTGATGAGTGGAGGGGGCAGTGTTATTCGTGCCGACGGGAACCAGTGTTTTGGTAACACACCGTGACTACGGTCACCAGAGGTTTGGTACCTCCAGAGGTTTGGCACCTCATAGCGACTCGTCCCTGTGGTTAACACCACCGTGGGTTGGCCCCACTTGAGATATGGGATCGTCTGCCAGTGATTTGGTATCACAAGATGGGTTGGCCCCATCAATCGATTTGTGTCTACGGACACCAGTGTTTTGGTAACACATTGTGACTATATGTCACCAGTGGTTTGGCACCACCAGTGGTTTGGTACCACAACGGGGTAGACAGTGGCGTTTGGTTGGCTAGGTTGGGATACATAATATTCTGCATATTAATTGTTATATGATGTGTATGAAAAATGTTTTTAAAACGAGGGAAGGGTTACATACTGAGTCATGGTGACTCACCTTCTCCTTTATTTTTTTTCAGGTGATACATAGACCGCGGATATGGAGCCGGATGGACTCGAGGTGGCCATGCAGTGGACTTGAATTAATTGAACTTTAAATTTAGTTATTTTATTTAATTATTGGTTTATTTTATTTTGGATGTAATAAGGCCTCCTTATACTTATTCTTGTTATTTTTCTCATAGGTGGGATATTTTGTTTAAAACTATATTATTAAAATTAAATTAAAATCACATGTTTTCCTAAATTAACACGAAAATGTTTTATCGTGTCAACGGGCACACTTGTAACTTCAATATAACTCGGCTTAAATAAATTTTTCAAATAAGCACTAAGTAAAGCTTTTACAAAACAATCGAACAAAAGATTTCCAACAACTTAAATCGATTTAGAAAAACGAATTTCTCAAAAATGTTTTCCACTGTAACAAGTTAGATTCGGCCATAAAGTTTGGGCCGGGTATTTTCCTACCGGGTAGTTAGCCATTGTTTCCGGGTAAACTGTAACACCCCCAAACCCGGCCCACAAGTCCTGACCGGATCTGGTTATGTCACTGCGGAAACCGTTTGCAAAAATCTTTGACTTTAGAATAAAACTTGAAAATTCCGTTAACTTTTGAAAAGTGTATCCATTAAAAATTATTTAATAAACTAAGCTTGATATAAAATATGTGAATTAAAACTTTATTATAATTTATTATAATATAAATCCTTTGTAAAAATATTACTAAATACTATATAACCTTTATCAACTATAAATAGAGTACTTTAATCAAAAGTGGCCCTTATTACAAAATAATTAGTCCAAGTACTTCAAATTAAAATGCATAAAGAAAATATTTAAAACGTCTCCTTCTGCATGGGCCACCTTGCAGCCTCTCCGACCCGGTCTGATCAACAAGTCACCTGCGATGTTGGATAAATAATTGGGTGAGTCATACAGACTCAGTGTGTAATTAAAACCACTGATATCCACCCACATGCTAGCCACAAATCAACCCAATTATCAAATGCAACATATAAAGATAATCATTTAGACATTACCACAATCTGGGCTTGGCCCACATTCAATCCACATTCAAGTACTGGGCTAGGCCCTTTTCTCATCAATCCACTGATTAATGGGCTTGGCCCATTTCCACGTATCATTTCATAATGGAATAATGCAACATGAAACCCAACCCAATCCTAAGGTCCATCCGCTACACACCCCCTTATCCAGCCTACCACACACCAGGGGACTATCGAGTCACCCTCTTCTTTTCCCTCCATAAAGGCAACCAATGCCATCCACGATGTAGCACGTAGCTAACATCAAACCACGATGGGGCACATAGCAACCCATCAAGCCACGATATGGCATAAAGCCGATATCAATCAAGGTAACCACGCGAACTAAATCACAAAGATCCACAACGCGACCTCAGTCAGCGCCAATCCACGATGTAGCACAAAGCTGACATCAACCACGTACTTGAAGTACACCTGTACCTTCGTTCAAAACCCACCCATGCACATGTAACATAATATGATGCTGAGATGATGCATGTACATGATATTCACAAATATAGGCATGCTCACATAGTTAAAATCACATATTAGCCAATTTGCTACTAACCTGGTCGTCATCATACCCCTTTAGGGTATCCATTACACATATGGCACTGCATTTGTTAGTAAACATATAGCACAACAGAGATCATACAAATCCCGGAAACAATGGTCTAACCACACACCTTATAACCTGAAGCTCTAAACCCTCGATCCCGACGCTATCGTTTAGCGAGACTACCCTTATCTGCCTATCGTTTTCTGCTGCACGCCCACACCCCGGTGGCCAATCGCGAACTGCCGAGACAGCTCTTTTCTTAAACTTAGGGATAATGACCTTCCCTTTCCCCTCTTGACTGGCACTCGCATCCATCGACGATACTTAATTAGAGCCACACGATTAATCAACGAAGTCATAATCAACTAATAACAAAACTACATCACTTACTAACATCCTTACCGAATGAACCGAGATCCCGAAGGCTTCCCTTTGCTCTAGATGATACACCCCTAAAAAGACCATAGTCAACCTTCGGTCAACACATAACCACATATATTGGCCTAAGGCCGAAAATCAAACCACTTACCCTTTTCTTTCTTGAATCCCGACACCAATGGAATTGTCGAAAATCCCTGTTACAAGACTATTAGAATCGGCCATACAAAATTCCGTGGAAAGGCCCCTTTGGCCGAATACCTTACCACCCTTACCTTGATGAGTTCAAACAATTCGAGACTTTCCTTTAGGCTCCTTGGCGCTGGCTACAAACAAGCAAAACACATCACTTATAGTCTATAGAGCATTCGGCCAACCCACACTAAGGCCAACCATTCGGTTTTGGCCATCAAAACAAGTAACTAAAACACTTACCCACAAGCTTTAGATGTCGACAACACCTCACTTCACAGATTCGGCTTCAATCTTGGCGAAAAAGAGAGAAGGTAGAGAGGCTGAAGGTTTCGGCTAGGCTTCTAAAACAAGATGGAATATTTGGCTAAAGAACGAAAGAAATAGAAGTAGATAAAATATATGGTTTAGGGGGTTCAAGTGGACATTCGGCTATTAGCAAAATTTAGGAGACACAACTACTACTTTTTGATCAAGAAACTAAAAGAATAATTTCGGCACTAGCAATTAAAAGGAGAAAAAAAAATATGAAAAAGGGTGTTCCCCTATTTATAAAATTCGGCCACTAACCCGAATGAAGAACCCAAGATTCGGCCATCTCATACTAATTCAAACTAATTGAATTAGTTCAATTCAAAAACAATTTGAATTGTTCCACTATTATCCCACTTATCCAAGTAAAAATAAATAATAATTATCCTCAATAAAATAATAATCCCATAATTATTTAAAATAAAAACTAAACACATGTTTATCACCTCCTACCAGCCGAATTCAAAAGTGATTAAACATCCTTAGTTTAATCCTTATCCAATGAAGCTCCATGTGCCGTCCCACCTTCGATTTGCTGCCCAAAAAGAAATAAAAAAAAACTCCAATTGCACAGCCTTGGGTTCGAACCTGGGACACCATGCTGCTGCTGACCTTTCCCCCAATGCCCAGGCCACTCGGCCTCATTGAATTTCATGCTAAAAACCCCCAACAATTATTTTTAAATCCTTCCTACGCCAGCCCATAACCGCACAACAAAAATAAAACTCCAAAATGCCGCTCCAGGCCCTCGAAACCACGACCTCTCTCCCCTCCAGCGCCTAAGTGGCGCATGAGTGCCACTTTACCACTGGACTTCCATGTCCATCAATCCTGCCCTTTTATTTTTAAGGCCTACTTAGCCCAGTCCCTTGACGCAAAAATAAAACAAAATTGCTGCCCTAGCAACTCGAACCCTTGCTCCCTTAGGCGTCACCTTCCAAAGCCCCCAAGCAGCGCCTCCACGCCACTTTGCCAATGCCTTTCTTGCGTCCTAAACTCCACAATTTTATTTTTAAGGCCTTCCTGCCCAATCTCCCTTTTTTTACACTAAAAATCTAAAATTTTCCAAAGTCTTCCCCTTTTAGCCGAGCATTCTCAAAACCTCTAAAACACCTCCAAACACACCCAAAAACCTACCAACACCTGAACTATACTCAAATTGCATAGCCCCTAAACCAGGGTGTTACAAAGTCCAAACCTTCTATAACGGTGTAAATCCCTCAACAAGGAAATTAATTGATTCAGCTGCCGGTGGAACCCTGAACAACAGAACCCTTGAAGCAGCCTACGAGTTTATTAAAGTGATGTCACTGAATAACTATCAGTGGCAAGTTACAAGGTCTAAACCGATAAAATCAGCCGGAGTTTACAACCTCGATGCAGTGACCACACTATCAACATAGATAGAGATGATAAATAAAAAGCTTGATAGTTTGTGTTCTTCGCAGGCACACCCAGTCATGCAGTGCGACGCAAGTGGAACTGTGGCGAATCCTGAGTACCCACCCTACCAACCGGGCGCAGAAAGCGAGCAGATGAACTATATAGGTAATAATTTCAGATCCAATAACAATCCTTATAGTAATACTTACAATCCAGGTTGGAGGAACCACCCAAATACATGGGGAGGTCAAGGAAATCAAAGACAACAACCTCCTCAAAATTTCCAAAATCAGCCATATCCGCAAGAGAAGAAGTGAAACCTTGAAGAGATGCTGACAAAATTCATGACAGCCACAGAAAATCGTCTCCAAGATACTGAGAAAACACCTAAAAGTCAACAAACATCGGTTGAAGAGACCAAGAACTGAGTCAGGGAACTTACTAAGTCAGTAGGGGAAGTCACTAAAGTAGTCGGACAACTTGCAAAGTTAATGTCCGAACGACCGCAAGACGTCTACCAAGTAACACTGAGATTAACCCAAAGGAGCAAATTCAAGCCAACACAGCTCATGATAGTAAAGGGTTAGATGAACCTAACTCAATACAAGAAAATGTGGTAGAAAAAGGTAAAATAGAGGTAACATGGGAAAAGCCAAAACCGATAATCAAAGAGTACCAACCTCGCATACCTTACCCCGAAGCAATGAAAAGAGATGATACAGAAGAACAGTTTGGTAAGTTTCTTAAACTTTTAAAGAAATTACATATCAACTTACCTCTTCTTGAAGCTCTTTTTTAGATGATAGCCTCGAAAAATTTTCTAAAACAGCTCTTGACAAACAAGCGCAAATTAGATGAGGAACCACATGTGGAATTAAATGCAGTATGCTCAGCAATGTTACAGAATAGACTACCGCGAAAGCAAAAAGATCCATAGAGTTTTACAATTCCATGTTTAATTGGTAGTTTAACTGTTGATAATGCGTTAGCTGATTTAGGGGCAAGCATAAATGTCATGCCTTACAAAATGTTTAAACAACTAGGTCTAGGGAAACTCAAACAGACTAGGATGAGCATTCAATTAGCTGATAAAACTATTAGAATTCATAGGGCTATTATCGAAGATGTTCTTGTAAAAATTGATAAATTCATTTTCCCAGTAGATTTTATTGTCTTAGACATGGATGAGGATAATTCAATTCACTTAATTTTAGGAAGACCCTTCCTAGCAATTGCCAAGACTAAAATTGATGTTGCCACAGGAGAACTCATACTTTGTGTAGGTGACGAATCAATCAGTTTTCAAGCTCTTGACTCGGCCAGGACAACAATCGATGAAGGTAAGAAAGACAATTCACTTGATAATCAATTTGTGCAACCTTCATCGCAAGAAACACCACAAGGATACAAACCTGAGCCAAATCATGGACCTAATACCAACAAAGAAGAATCACATATGGAACAAATCCTTGGGATCGACAAAGTAAAAGAGCAGAAAACACAAATCAATGAGGAATAGGAACCACACGAAGTAAAGCCGTAGGAGCCCCCAGAAGAGCTCATAGGAACATCAAACCACGTCAAAATAGGAGACCAGGTACTGTTACGCAAAGCCAACCCTCACATTACCACATCAGGCCTGAAAGTAAACGAAGAAATTCCTCTTAAGGTACACAATATCTTCCCACACGAAACAGTCGAGGTAAGCAATCCAACATTTGGCACTTTTAATGTAAACGCTTCTTGACTTAAACTTTATAATGAAAATAGAACTGTAAGCATGAGGAAAGATATTCAAACCTTTAAACCTCCCTGACTCTTTTTCTCAAATTCAAGGAAAGTCTAGCTTAAGACTATAAACAAGCGCTTTCTGGGAGGCAACCAGAGCACTAACCCTATTTACTTCCGCATTTATTTTTAGTTTCTTTTCTTTTCTTAGTTCTGAAATTTTAGTTTTTAAACTAACACAAAAGTGCAGATTTCCAAGCCACACGGCCTTGCACACGACCGTGGCCGTGGCCGTATGGACCACCAAAATCTCTGTACTGACATAGCAGAGGCGGTACAAATCAGTCCCAACCAATTTTTGAAGTCACAGACTCAACCACTCCCCCACGGGCACCCACAAAGTGGCACGGCCGTGCCCTACGACCGTGTGAAGCTACTGACTTGCAAACCATGGGCAGAACACGCTCGTGCCTCCCAACTGTGCCAACATACTGACTTGTCACCAACGGGCGTGGCTGGCTGAAAAACGGGTATAGAGAAACAACACGCCTAGACACACGGCCGTGTGAAGTGGCCGTGTGCATCGACACGCCCTCGACCCACGGGCGTGGGCAAGTACCAGAATTGAGCCTCTATTTAAACCCAACCTCCCTTCCTCATTCTTTCCACTATTCACTTCTTTTCTTTCCCCCCTTATTTTCAGATTTCCCTCTCCATAACAAGTCTTAATAACTCTTGAGCCACACCAAAGCCATGCCGAAGAAGTGGAAGAAGCCAAGCATAATCTCACCCAGGGTGACCCCTATACATAAGCTCATGCCGGCCGCTTCATCCAAACAACATGCCAAGGGTCTTTGAGACCATATAGTTTTTACTTTTCTTTTCTCTTTTGCTTCAATTTCCTTCTCTTTGACAATCTTATGCTTAATTTAGTTTAATATATTTTAGTTTCTTAGTGTTAGGTTTGTCAAGCTGCTAGGGAATCACTCCTTGGGAATCACGACCACCACCACCGTAGCCCTAGGAGTTCTAAAGGCTGCTTGGGAATCACACCACTTCCGCCACCGCCAGCACCTTAGTAGCCCTAGAGGTCACACCCACCTCGCGAACCATCCATCAATAAGGACTCTTCGGTCCATCCACCTTTTCTTTTAACTTTATTTTACTTTTTATTTTCATGTTCTTTAGTTTTCTTATCTTTAAATATATATTTAGTTTATTTTAAATAGGCTAATTCTCTACGAGCTCCTTAATTTCTTCATCTAGCGTAGAGCTCGGCAGCAGCCACCACCCCTATCGACTTCCAACTCCGGGAAACCATCCAAATTCAGGAAGTTTCACCTTTCCCTCTCTCTTGAACTTTATATACATCTTTGTACATTGAGGGCAATGTACATCTTAAGTGTGGGGGGTGAATATTTATTTGAAGAAATGGCCTAACTTTTTGCATTATTCTCAAATCCGACCTAACTTTCTTCATTATTCTCAAATCCCTGAATTTAGTCTTGTTTTTAAGTAATTTCCTCATAGTACTAATTAGGATGAAATTTCTGATGGTTTATGATTTTTATTGATATGTTTTAGATTAAGTCATAGTTGATTGTGCATTGATGATTATTTTAGAAGAATATTAGAGAATCAAGCATGATAAGTCTATTTTTCAGAATCAAAATCTTTGCTAGGTTGTTGAGCTGAATCTGAATATTATCTGGAAGTTTGAAATTTACAAGGTTGATGTCAAAACACCCATAATTTTTGTGAGATATTGAGCCTATTAGAGCATATATTCTTGTCCATGCTCACTTTATTGATTATGAGTGTGTCAACTGTGAACTGTTATTCTAGAACTTGCCAAGGTTATACATGTTGAGACCACACATATGATTTGATATACAGAGATGATACAGGCACCTAGGTTTTAACCCACTCACTCCACTAAATAGCTTACCTTCATAATTAACCCCTAGTGAACCCCGTTGATCCTAACAACCCTTTTTATTGACTCACCAACTAATAACCCAAAACCCCTTTGTATTTGTTATCACCATTACTTTTAACTACCCTTTGATCGAGATATGATTTGATTAAGTTACCTAATTAAATTAGTTCAGTAGTTAAATTTATCTTTTATCACTTGATTTGTTCTTAAAAAAAATCAAAGTATATTTAGTATTAGTGGTGAGCTTATACAGTTAAAGTCTATTTTTCAAAAGAAAAGCTCGTGTTAGTAGGATTATTACTTTTCAGTTAATGTACATATTATCTCTGTATTTTCTAGATAGGTACTTGTCAATTCAATGTCGATTCTAACCTTTTAATTCAGCCTTTATCCACACCTTTAACCCTAGCCCCGTTACAACCCTGATAAAGACCTTTTGATCTGTTTATCATCTCATTTTACAGTGGTGGAGATTTTGATTTTTAGGCAAGCCTATGGGATTAACTTTTCAGTTTCGACTTATGAGTGCTCTTTTCATGAACCTTAAACACTTTGAGTGATTTGAGTAAATCTTTTGTGAGGATATCAATCCTTGTCGATTTTGAATCAAAGGTAATTATTTAAATAAAGGGAGACACCTACGTTTTTATGCTACAAATGTATGACTTTGACTGTTTGAATCTTTAGGACTCTTCTAGTTAAATCATCCATGTATGAATTATCTATGAATTATGATGAGACATTGTTGATAGGAATTATGAATCATGGAAAGTTTGTTTTAATTGTAAGTTGAGAATTTTGCTTGAGGACAAGCAAAAGCTTAAGTGTGGGGGTATTTGATAAACCGTAAAAGTAACATATTTTAATCCCATATTTAGTATGCTTTTGGATGATTTAAGCCTCGATTTATGTAAAAAGATGCTCTTAATCCTTTCTTTTCATGTCTTATACCCAGGAAAGCACCCGAGGAAGAAAAGAACATAAAATGGGCCCAAAACAGAGTAAATGGGCCATATCACGAAATCCACACGGCCTAGACTTAAGCCCACACGGCCGTGCCACATTGATCATCTAGAACACGGCCTTACTCCCGATTCACACGGCCGTGCCTCATTAAAGAAGTCTGAACATGGCTTGAAGACTAGTCACACGGGCGTGTGACATGGCCGTGTCCCTGTCGTGGCAAAGAGCAATTTCATTCGGATTTGGATACTTTGGGGCAAAGAAACATATTCCAAGAGCCTATATAATCCCCCTAGTATTACCTGAAAGGAAGGCGGTTAGCTAGGCCAAGGAGCCAAGCTGAAAAGGTCAGATTTGTGGGAATCACTCGAAGATAGCTAGTTGATCCATCTCTAGAAGCCGGAATTCTACTCAAGACGATGGATCTCTCCTTCAATTCCTTCAGGGAGTTTTAGGGATTTCTTATGTTTTGTTTTATCTTTTCTTCTGAGATGTTTTCTTTATTTAATATGAACTAAACCCTTTAGATACCTGAAGGGATGAAACCTAGATGAATATTGTTATTATTTTCTGAACTATAAGATAAATACTTGATTTGTTCTTAATTATGTGCGCTTAATTCTTGTGTTAATGTTTCCGGGATATTGATTCAAGTCAGATGTTCTTATGTGGAGGAGCAAAAGTCCCTGCTTAAGAATAGATCTAGCATAATTAAAGCGGAGTCGTTCGCGCGCCCAGAGATAAGGTGACGAGATTTTGCCGGATTAGGGTAACCTAATATGGGAATCCATAGATCGATTTACTGTTATTCTAGGGGGTTATTAATTAGAAAGAGATTTCAATTAATTAACCTAGGGTTAGACGTTATTCGTTTTGAGAGAGGGTTTAATATAAATTAGGGAATCCTACGGACCAAGTCAAGTGAATAAATCGTATGGTTCAGGATTAAATAACAAGTGAAGTCTAAGTGGATTCTTCCTGAGGGTATCGTCTTAAATCAACTGAGTCTTTCTTCAAGTTATTTCCCAATTCATTCTTTTTGTCTTTGCGTCTTTAGCTTAGTAGTAGATTTAAACAACTTCACTTATTTTAGGCTAGACAATAAAAAGATGGTTAGTATTAGTACTTTCAGTTCCTTTGGGTTCGACAATCCGGTCTTGCCTAAGCTATACTACTGTTCGATAGGTACACTTGCCTTTAATCGTTGTCAGAGTTAGTTTGCAGGTTTGATCATTCTCTTTATAAATTTTAAGATTCTGATTCCAGCGATCAGGTACCGATCACAATACTTGATACTATTTGGTAGACAATTATTTGAATATAAACTATTTTTAGGTACAATGTCATCGTCACAAGGAAAACGAACTGCAGCCGCCACTTCTAAGAAACGGAAGGGACCCGGCGCATCCTCTGCTAGCGCATCCTCCGAACTGCGCCACCTGTTCCTCCAATTTACTCAAGAGGCACAAGAGGAACGGTACAAGGCGCTACGGACGAGACCTATTGGCACCGGTAGGTGCATTGATTGGGCCGCTTTAAAGCAGGTCGGTCTCGCAGATGATGTTCGAGTCCTGCTTACAACCGATCCGTAAGATACATTTTTCACCATCATCGAGCCCATATACTTGGAACTTACTTGAGAATTCTGATCTACTTTTCAACTCCAGATAGTGATGGCACAATACGATGATCCAGGTACGATACAATTCCGTTTGGGAGGCACCATACGACGACTGAATGTGCCACAATTCGGGGCCGCACTCGGACTTTACACAGATGACTTCGTAGTAGAAAATGACCTCTCCAAACTACACCTCCACATCCACTCGACCCCCATCAACTGTTGGTACAACTTAGCCCCACATAAGGGCAACTACGACCCCAGTCGCTCCAAGGCGACGGCCTTAGCCCCGTCTCTGAGGTACGTACACGTAATTTTGGCTCAGACTCTTACAGGTCGACGCGAGAGCACCCACGTCATAAATACTCACGACGTCTACTACCTGTGTTGCATGTCAAACGGGCATGTCTTTGACCTAGCCTACTTCATAGCCCGTGCCATCCAGCACCAGACGGAGCCACATAAGAAGAGAATCCTATCGATGGGCCCATACATCACACGTTTGGCTCGGTACTTTGGCCTCCTCAACACCGAGACCCAGACCTCCTCCCTAGCACTGATGGGGCAGATGGTACCCCAGGGTATCCAGACGATGCTGCACATGAGAATGATCAAATATCGACGTGGGACCGATCCTCCTCAATACCGACTAGCCCTCCCCACTGATGAGGAGGAGCCTTAGGACAATACTGATGATGTCCCACCACCACAGGAGGTACCATTCCCGAGCCAACGATCCTCCCATGCAGCAACTTCACTTTCGAACATATCTGCACGTTTGACCCAATTCGAGCAGTACTATACTCAGCATTTCAACGACACCGCTCGACGTTTTGACGGGATCGAGCCACCCTCCAGCAGATTTGTCATCACTTCCACATTTCTTCACCGCCACCACCGCAGGACCCACCAAATGATGAGGACCTCTGAGTCCTTTTATTATCTTTATTTTTAGTTTTCTTTTCTTTATTTTTTTCTTAGTTTCAATTTCTATTTTTATCTAAACTTGTTGCCTTTTATATTTCAAACTTTTATTTTATTCATGTTATCATCAGCTATCTAAGCTTCGAGTATTGCTAAAAACCACTTGTTTAATCATTCCACCGAGACATCTAACTAATGACTTTGCAGTTCCAATTGCACACTCCAAATAACGAACAAATCACTAGGAGTAATTCAATACTACATAAGTCATCATCTTTTCACCTCTGACTCAAGGAATACATCCAAACTTTGGAAGTGTCACGTCTCCCCTTCTCTTTCGATTTAATTACTATTTGATTATTATATATATTTGTACATTGGGGTCAATGTACATATTAAGTGTGGGGGGTGAAAAGTTATTTCGAGAAAGTGCCTAACTTTCTGCATTATTCTCAAATCCCTAAATTATGCCTTGTCTTGAAGTAAGTTTTTCATATTACTAATTAGGATGAAATTTCTGATGATTTATGGTTTTTATTGATATGTTTTTTATTAAGTCATAGTTAATTGTGCATTGATAATTTAAATTTTAAGATACTAGAGAATCGAGCATGATAAGTCTATTTTTCAGAATTAGAATTTTTGCTAGGTTGTTAACCTAAATTTGAATATTACTTTGAAATTTGAAACTTACGAGGTTGATATCAAAACATCCATAATCTTGGTGGGATTTTGAGCCTTATAGAGCATTTATTCTTTTTCATGCTCACTTTTTGATTATGAGTGTGTCAACATTGAACTGTTATTCTAGAACTTGCCTCGATTATACATGTTGAAACCACACCTTTGATGTGATATACAGAGATGATAAAGGTACTTAGGATTTAACCCACTTACTCCACTAAAAGCCTACCTTCATAATTAACCCCTAGTGAACCCCTTTGATCCTAACAACCCTTTTTATTGACTCACCCACTACCCCAAAACACTTTGTATTTGTTATCACCATTCCTTTTTACTACCCTTATATCAAGATTTGATTTGATTAGCTACCTAATTTATTATTTCAGGAGTTGAATTTATCCTTTATTTTGTGATTTTTTCTTAAAAAAATCGAAGTATATTCAGTGAGCTTATACAGTTAAAGTCTATTTATCAAAAGAAAAGCTAGTATTATTAGGGTTATTACTTCTCAGTTGATATAATTATTTATTACCGTCTCAGTATTTCTGGATAGGTAACTTGTCAATTCGATCTCGATTCTAACCTTCTAATTCAACCTTAAACACTTGAGTGATTTGAGTAAATCTTTTGTGAGGATGTCAATCCTTGTAGGTTTTGAATTAAAGGTAATTATTTAGATAAAGGGAGACACCTACGTTTTCATGATACAAATGTATGATTTATTTTGCTTGAATCTTTAGGACTCTTTGAGTTAAATTACCCATGTATAAATTATCTATGAATTCTGATGAGAAATTGTTGATAGGAATTATGAATTATGGAAAGTTTGTTTTAATTGTAAGTTGAGAATTTTGCTTGAGGACAAGCAAAAGCTTAAGTGTGGGGGTATGTGATAAATCGTAAAAGTAACATATTTTAATCCCACATTTAGCATACTTTTGGATGGTTTATCCCTTGATTTATGTAAAAAGGTGCTCTTTGTAACACCCCAAAACCCGGCCCATTCACTACGACCGAATTTGGAATGCCACTGCGGAAAGACGGTTGAAAAATCTTTTTGACTTAAGATAAAACATTAAAATTTATTAACTTTGGAAAACCATGTCCATTTAAAATTATACTTAAAACTTTGTTATTATAAAATGTCCAAATTAAACTTTAGCATATATATATTTTGAGTAAATAGGTTGCTAAAGTAAATCATCTTCATGTAGTAATTTAATTTAATCAAACCATAATTAAAATAATACCAAAAATAATAATAAGGCCCTTATTACAACCCAATGTTTAAACAAAATACTTAATATTAAAAGCCACAAAATAATCCAAATATCCTCTTCTACATGGCCACCTCGTATCCACTCCAACCCGGTCCAAGCTCATGAATCACCTGAAATGGTTAAGAAAAAAAATTGGGTGAGTCCACAGACTCAGTGCATAATCATCACACATGTTTCCACACGTATGGGCTTAACCCATACCCACACAGTCCATACCGATAGATATGCAAAATGTATCCCAACCTAATCCTAAGTCCATCCGTTACACCAACCTTAGCAGACTCCCTGCCCAAGGCCGTGGCTAATCCACCGATCACAACCGAGTGATCCCACATATCCTACCTCGGCAGACCTGCTGCACAAGGCCGTGGCTGAGCCATCGATCACATCGTGATCATCAAATCCTACCTTGGCAGACTTGCTGCTCAAGACCGTGGCAGAGCCACCGATCACATAAGTGATCCCAACAGTAATCCGTCTACAGTGATGCACTTAGCTATCAACCGCCGAGATGGGCACCTAGCCAACATCTCCCTTGATGAAGCACACAGCTAATCATCAAGCGCTAATGTAGCACGAGGCTCACATTAGACCACGTACATAATATGTACTCCACGTCCTTCTTTAATCAAAACCAATCCCCATGCACATATGTCAATGTATCATGTCAATCAACATATAGAGTGAGTATAATCACATGCTCATTACCATATCACGTATACATCACAAATAATTTAATATCACAATATACTAACCTGTTAACCGATTACCCCAAACATGGGTATCCACCATTTTAGCCTTTATTGTCGGCTACCACACATCATACGCAAGTATATACATCATTAAACAATTAACAAAAGAAACAGTGCGATGATTACACACCTAATCACTTGGAGTTCTAGACTCTCGATCCCAACGCTATCGCTAAGCGAGACTACGACTATCTGCCTAATCTGCTGCTCTGACGCTGGCCCACACCCTGGTGGCCAATCCCGAACCGCCGAGACAGCTCTTTTCTTAAACTTCGGGATAGGAACTTTCCCTTGCCCACCTTGACTGGTATTTGCTTCCATCAACACACTTAATCAGATAAAAGGGTTAATCCTCCAAGCCATAAATCTTAAACATCGAATCTTACCAAATATTGCTTACCAAATCAAACTTGAATCCCCGGAGGCTACTAAATGCTTCTGTCGATGCTAACTATACACCTCCCAAGACGGTCTTCTGCGTTAGGCTCTTCTCCCCTACAATCGGCCTTAGCACAATAACAGAGAACACTTAGGGCCATTCGGCCAAGACATGAAACCCAAACCAAAGAAGAGTTAACGCAACCTTACCTTAATAACCACTCCCTTTGTCCTAACCAAGAATCGGCCACCACAAGAAATAATGTTCGGCTTCAGGGACTTGCAAACAAAGCAGAGAGAATGAGAGAATGAATGATTCGGCTAAGACTCCTAGATGGAGTTGGAATATTCGGCAAAGGCAAGCCTTTTAGGGGTGATTTCGGTTCAAGCAGAGTTAAAAGAAAAGTGTGAAGGAAGAGAAGAAGTCGATGCACAAACTTTCAGTTTTAGCTTCAAAGAAATAAGAGGAAAGAAGAGGGTTTCCTAGACTTACTTTCGGTAAGAGACTAAGGGAAAAACGCACAACAATTTGGCACAAAGGAAATGGGTGAACCAATTTTGGCAAAGAGAGAACAAAAGGGTGGCCAAAAGGTAAGCACCCCCTACTTATACTACTAGATTTTGGCACCCACCTAAGCACACTCCACCAAACCCGAAAATAGCCACCAAGAGAGACCGTTGGCCGGCCACTACCCCTTCTCTTCTCAAATCCCTCTTTCTGCTCCTAAATTCCCTCCTTGACACTCATTCAAAAAGTTTGAATGAGTCAAACCTTCCTCCTACCTTCCTAGCCGAATTTCAAAAATAAAAGACCAAGTCTTACCTCATCTAATTAAAAGCCTTCTAGCCGTCCAACACCTCCCCCTCTCCTGACGCAAAAACAAAACCAAAATGCTGCCTTTGCAGCTCGAACCTGAGACCCCTTAGCACCCTTGAGGCGTCACTTCCCCATGTTCTAAGTGGCGTCTCCCTTGCCACTCTGCCAAGCCTTCTCTTGTGTCTTAACCTCCCAATTAATTCTCTTAAGACCTCTAAAGCCAAGCTCCCCTTTTTACCACTAAAAACCAAAATTTCCTAAGGCATCTCCTACCTTCTAGGGTTCTCCAAACCCCTCAAAACTCATCCAACCTCACCATAAGCCTACTATCACTTGAGTTATGCACTAAATGCATAGCCCCTAGAACCCGGGTGTTACAATTCTACCCTCCTTAAAAATAATTTCGTCCTCGAAATTACTTGGCTGCCTAACGGCCGTACATCCTACTCCACCACACTACGCTATTGCTGCGCACTCTGATCTTAAGAAACTATCGTATTTCCTAGGCACAGTTTATAAGTCCACACTCAAGGTTCTAGATACTTTACTAGCAATAAAAACAAACTGCCACGTTCGGAGCTACCCTAGACACTCCCCTAAAAACCTCGGCTCCGTTCGACCTAAGTCTTTCGGGTACTGACTTCCGAGTTCCATTGCCCACATTGACTCCTGCCACTCTTTCGAGCACCCGCAGCATAGCCTGTGATACTGCATCGTCTCCTCTTGTCTGATCTTGATGTTCAACCTCCACAGTTGGTGGTGGCGGCACATTGCTTTCTGACCCATGGCCAGACCCAACCGGTTCCGATACTGTCATCCTGCCTCTACCATGTCCACGAGTATTGTGACCACCCCCCCTAGAACTCATATCTAGCGTTACGACTTAATCTGCTTAAAAGTTTTATGCATTAGAAATTTTGTTCCACTGTTTATCCACGAGCAAATTTTCTGAAAAGAAGTTTCCGGAAGTGGTTCTTTCGATCAATCAAAGTTTCATTCCAAGTTCTCTATTCTAATTCAAACATTCACATTCTTCACTAAAGACACATTCATTCATCCACGTCACTTTCTTAAGCATTCTCATCCTAGGGGTAATTTCGTCATTTTCCTACAAGGGTATTTTTGTAATTTTGCCACTAGGGGCATTTTGTAAATCACGAAAACGTCTTTCAAAATCAGATTTAGGGTTTATAAACCAAAGGGGTAAATTTGAAAATTTTAAAACTAAGGGTTTTAAAACAGTAAGGCTAATCCCTTTCGGGTTTTAGTAATTGGTTTAGCCTATGAACAAGTCCTCTTGGTTAAGGTGAACCGTAGCTACGCACCAGGTAGGATTCAAGTAAAGAGGAGGTGAGTCACTAGGACTGCTTAAATACCAAGCTCTTACTGAATACCATTCCTAGACATGCGTACAGTGGTTACCACACCTTAACTCGGCGACTTGCATCACAGGTTTGTTTAATAGCCTTTAAGTCTTATGCATATGTTTGAGTAGACTAGTCCTAAGGTCCAATAGCCTTAATATTCTAATCTACGAGCCCAAATAAACCCATAACAATTCATATATACAAATCACTTCAAAAGTCCGAAGTACTTACCTGGTGGACTTCGGGCCGGAGGTATAGGTGCCATGCCAGAATAACCTGAAAAATTTCTTAAAAGCCCACATTTTTGAAAAGCCCATTTAAAAAAACTATTTTCGGGCCCAAAACCCTCAAAGCTGAGTTTTGAACTGGGCTCTGATACCAATTTGTAACACCCCAAAACCCGGCCCATTCACTACGACCGAATTTGGAATGCCACTGCGGAAAGACGGTTGAAAAATCTTTTTGACTTAAGATAAAACATTAAAATTTATTAACTTTTGAAAACCATGTCCATTTAAAATTATACTTAAAACTATAAAATGTCCAAATTAAACTTTAGCATATATATATTTTGAGTAAATAGGTTGCTAAAGTAAATCATCTTCATGTAGTAATTTAATTTAATCAAACCATAATTAAAATAATACCAAAAATAATAATAAGGCCCTTATTACAACCCAATGTTTAAACAAAATACTTAATATTAAAAGCCATAAAATAATCCAAATATCCTCTTCTGCATGGCCACCTCGTATCCACTCCAACCCGGTCCAAGCTCATGAATCACCTAAAATGGTTAAGAAAAAAAATTGGGTGAGTCCACAGACTCAGTGCATAATCATCACACATGTTTCCACACGTATGGGCTTAACCCATACCCACACAGTCCATACCGATAGATATGCAAAATGTATCCCAGCCCAATCCTAAGTCCATCCGTTACACCAACCTTAGCAGACTCCCTGCCCAAGGCTGTGGCTAATCCACCGATCACAACCGAGTGATCCCACATATCCTACCTCGGCAGACCTGCTGCACAAGGCCGTGGCTGAGCCACCGATCACATCGTGATCATCAAATCCTACCTTGGCAGACTTGCTGCTCAAGGCCGTGGCAGAGCCACCGATCACATAAGTGATCCCAACAGTAATCCGTCTACGGTGATGCACTCAGCTATCAACCGCCGAGATGGGCACCTAGCCAACATCTCCCTTGATGAAGCACACAGCTAATCATCAAGCGCTAATGTAGCACGAGGCTCACATTAGACCACGTACATAATATGTACTCCTCGTCCTTCTTTAATCAAAACCAATCCCCATGCACATATGTCAATGTATCATGTCAATCAACATATAGAGTGAGTATAATCACATGCTCATTACCATATCACGTATACATCACAAATAATTTAATATCACAATATACTAACCTGTTAACCGATTACCCCAAACATGGGTATCCACCATTTTAGCCTTTATTGTCGGCTACCACACATCATACGCAAGTATATACATCATTAAACAATTAACAAAAGAAACAGTGCGATGATTACGCACCTAATCACTTGGAGTTCTAGACTCTCGATCCCAACGCTATCGCTAAGCGAGACTACGGCTATCTGCCTAATCTGCTGCTCTGACGCTGGCCCACACCCCGGTGGCCAATCCCGAACCGCCGAGACAGCTCTTTTCTTAAACTTCGGGATAGGAACTTTCCCTTGCCCACCTTGACTAGTATTTGCTTCCATCAACACACTTAATCAGATAAAAGGGTTAATCCTCCAAGCCATAAATCTTAAACATCGAATCTTACCAAATATTGCTTACCAAATCAAACTTGAATCCCCGGAGCCTACTAAATGCTTCTGTCGATGCTAACTATACACCTCCCAAGACGGTCTTCTGCGTTAGGCTCTTCTCCCCTACAATCGGCCTTAGCACAATAACAGAGAACACTTAGGGCCATTCGGCCAAGACATGAAACCCAAACCAAAGAAGAGTTAACGCAACCTTACCTTAATAACCACTCCCTTTGTCCTAACCAAGAATCGGCCACCACAAGAAATAAGGTTCGACTTCAGGGACTTGCAAACAAAGCGGAGAGAATGAGAGAATGAATGATTCGGCTAAGACTCCTAGATGGAGTTGGAATATTCGACAAAGGCAAGCCTTTTAGGGGTGATTTCGGCTCAAGCAGAGTTAAAAGAAAAGTGTGAAGGAAGAGAGGAAGTCGATGCACAAACTTTTGGTTTTAGCTTCAAAGAAATAAGAGGAAAGAATAGGGTTTCCTAGACTTACTTTCGGCAAGAGACTAAGGGAAAAACGCACAACAATTTGGCACAAAGGAAATGGGTGAACCAATTTCGGCAAAGAGAGAATAAAAGGGTGGCCAAAAGGTAAGCACCCCCTACTTATACTACTAGATTTTGGCACCCACCTAAGCACACTCCACCAAACCCGAAAATAGCCACCAAGAGAGACCCTTGGCCGGCCACTACCCCTTCTCTTCTCAAATCCCTCTTTCTGCTCCTAAATTCCCTCCTTGACACTCATTCAAAAAGTTTGAATGAGTCAAACCTTCCTCCTACCTTCCTAGCAGAATTTCAAAAATAAAAGACCAAGTCTTACCTCATCTAATTAAAAGCCTTCTAGCCATCCAACACCTCCCCCTCTCCTGACGCAAAAACAAAACCAAAATGCTGCCTTTGCAGCTCGAACCTGAGACCCCTTAGCACCCTTGAGGCGTCACTTCTCCATGTTCTAAGTGGCGTCTCCCTTGCCACTCTGCCAAGCCTTCTCTTGTGTCTTAACCTCCCAATTAATTCTCTTAAGACCTCTAAAGCCAAGCTCCCCTTTTTACCACTAAAAACCAAAATTTCCTAAGGCATCTCCTACCTTCTAGGGTTCTCCAAACCCCTCAAAACTCATCCAACCTCACCATAAGCCTACTATCACTTGAGTTATGCACTAAATGCATAACCCCTAGAACCCGGGTGTTACACTCTTAATCCTTTCTTTTCATGTTTTATACTCAGGAAAGAATCGGAGGATGGAAAGAACGAGAAACTGGCTTAAAAAGAACCAAATTGGGCCTTAAAAATCGACACGGCCTGGGCCCAAGACCACACGGCCGTGCCTCATTAAAAGTCCGAACACTGCCTGAAGACGATTCACACGGGCGTGTGCTAAGGCTGTGTCCCTGTCGAGGAAAAGAGAAATTCTACTCGGAAAAGGATGCTTAGGGGCAAAGAAACCTATTTCAAAAGTCTATATAAACCCCTAAATGTAACCTGAAATGGGGCGTTTTAGCTAGGCCAAGGAACCGAGCCAAAAAGGTTAGATTTGTGGGAATCACTCTAAGATAGCTAGTTGATCCATCTCAAGAAGTCAGAATTCTACTCAAGATGGAGGATCTCTCCTCCAATTCCTTCAGGGGGTTTTAGGGATTTCTTATGTTTTGTTTTACATTTTCTTCTGAGATGTTTTCTTTTATTGTTATGAACTAAACCCTCAGATACCTGAGGGGATGAAACCTAAGATGAATCTTGTTACCGTTTGCTGGACTATATGATAAATATTTGACTTGTTCTTAATTATGTGTTCTTAATTATTGTGTTGATATTTCCAGGATATTAATTCAAGTATGATGTGCTTAGGTGAAGGAGCAAAAGTCCCTGCCTAAGAGTAGATCTAGCATAATTAAGCAGAGTTGATCGCGCGCCTAGAGATAGGGTGACGAGATTTTGTCGGATTAGGGTGAAACCTAATATGGGAGTCCATAGATCGAGTTAATGTGATTCTAGGGGTTTTAATTAGAAAGAGATTTCAATTAATCAACCTAGGGTTAGACATTATTCGCCTCGAGCGAGGGTTTAATATAAATTAGGGAATCCTACAGATCAAATTAAGTGAATACATCGTCTGGTTCAGTGTTAGATAACAAGTGAAGTCTAAGTGGATTCTTCCTAAGGGTATCATCTTAATCAACTGAGTTTTCCCAACAGTATTTCCTCAATTCATTCTTTTTTGTCTTTTCGTCTTTAGCTTAGTAGTTAGTTAAATTTAGATTAAAAAACAACCTCACTTTATTTTAGGCTAGATAATAAAAAGAAAGTTAGAATTAGTACTTTTAGTTCCTTTGGGTTCGACAATCCGGTCTTGCCTAAGCTATACTACTGTTCGATAGGTGCGCTTGCCTCAATCGTTATCATAGTTAGTTTATAGGTTCGATCATTATAAATTTAAAACTCTGAAGTCAACGATCACATTCTCTTTGTCTTTGCATCTTTAGCTTAATAGTTAGTTAATTTTAGATTAATTAATAATTCCCTTAATTCTTAGGCTAAATAATAAAAAGAAAGTTAGTATTAGTACTTTTGGTTCCTTTGGGTTTGACAATCCGGTCTTGCCACTAAGCTATACTACTGTTCGATAGGTGCACTTGCCTCAATCGTTGTCACAGTTAGTTTCTGGGCTCGATCATTCTTTTCATAAATTTTTAAAACTCTGACACACGATCAAGTTTTTGGCGCCGTTGCCGGGGAACTAAAATATTAAGAACTCTCAAATTTTATTGCTTTAGCCATTTTTATTTTTTGCAATTTTCTTTTATTTTTATTTTGCTTTTAACTTTACTAATTTTCCTTCTTTTATTTGTTCTTAGTAGGTACCTTTAATTTAGGACTAGAAGGAACCCGACGGGACCCCTAATTTACGACAGTGATATTGAAGGTACTGTTCGCAGAAATCGTAAAGAAATAAGGCAAAACTTAAATTACATAGAAGAAGAGCAAGAAGTCGAAATTAATACCACCGAAGAGATGGCTGAGAATAATCCGCTACCTCCAAAGGAGGCCGAACATCATGCTCCTCGAACTATGTATGATTATGCTAAACCTAATTTAATAAGAATTGAGTCAAGTATTGTTAGACCTGCTATTGCTGCTAATAATTTTGAACTGAAACCTAACACCATTCAGATGATACAATAATTTGTTCAGTTTAATGGTTTACAGGATGAAGATCCAAACAATCACTTGGCGAATTTCCTAGAATTTTGCGATACTTTCAAAATAAATGGCGTTTCTGATTATGCCATCCGTCTTCGGTTATTTCCCTTTTCTTTGAGGAATAAAGCCAAACTGTGGTTGCATTCCCTTCCACGAGGATCAATCACTACATGGGAACAAATGACTGAAAAAATTTTTATTAAAATATTTTTTGCCGGCTAAAACGGCCAAGTTAAGGAATGATATCTCTTTTTTTGTGCAGATGGATTTAGAGACACTTTATGATGCATGAGAGAGATACAAAGATCTATTGAGAAGGTGTCCACACCATGGATTACCCTTGGGGTTACAGGTCCAAACCTTTTACAATGGTGTGAACCCTTCAACAAGAAAATTGATCGATTCAGCTGCCGACGGAACCCTGAATAATAAAACACTTGAGGCTACCTATGAATTCACTGAAGAGATGTCACTGAACAACTATCAGTGGCAAGTCACAAGGACAAAGCCAACAAAAGCAGCCAGTGTTTTCAACCTCGACGCAGTAACCATGCTATCAAATCAGGTAGAACTGTTAAATAAAAAGATTGATGGCGTATGTGATTCTTTGCAGGTACATCCAGTCATGCAATGCGATACGAATAGAGGAGGGATGAGCAATACGGAATATCCACCTTACAGCCCAAGCGCTAATAACGTGCAAGTTCACTATATGGGTAACAATTTTAGATCTCAAAATAACCCTTATAGTAATACTTATAATCCAGGTTGGAGGAACCACCCCAATTTATCATGGGGTGGTCAAGGAAATCAGAGACAACAACCCCCTCAAAACTTCCAACAACAGCCCTACCCACAGGAAAAGAAGCTGAACCTTGAAGAGATGCTGAAAAATTCATAACAGTATCAGAAACACGTTTCCAAAACACTGAGACAACACTAAAAAAACAACAAGCATCGATTCAAGGGATCGAGAACCAATTAGGGCAACTCGCTAAGCTGATCTCTGAACGACCACAAGGCAGCTTGCCAAGCAACACTGAAACTAACCCAAATGAGCAACTTCAAGCCATAACAGCTCAAGATAGTGTAGGGTTAGATGAGCCTACGGTAAGTCAAGAGAATGTCGTAAAGGAAGGTAAAGATGAGGTAAACCATGATAAGCTAAAACTGATGTTTAAAGAGTACCAACCACGTATACTGTACCCCGATGCGATGAAGAAGGACAACATAGACGAACAGTTCGGTAAATTCCTTAAACTCTTAAAGAAATTACATATTAACTTACCGTTTCTTGAAGCTCTTTCGCAGATGCCAGATTCAAGGAAATTTTTAAAAGATCTGTTAACAAACAAAAGAAAGATAGATGAGGAATCGCATGTGGAGCTAAACGTAGTGTGCTCAGCAATGCTGCAAAACAAACTACCACAAAAATTAAAAGATCTAGGGAGTTTTACAATTCCTTGCTTAATTGGTAGTTTATCTATTGATAATGCTTTAGTTGATTTAGGGGCAAGCATAAACGTTATGCCTTATAAAATGGTTAAACAACTCGGTTTAGGGAAACCCAAACAAACTAGGCTGAGCATTCAATTAGCTGATAAAACTGTTAGAATTCCTAGGGGTATAATTAAAGATGTTCTTGTGAAAATTGATAAATTCGTATTCCCAGTAGACTTCGTCGTTTTAGACATAAATGAGGACAATAGTATCCCCTTAATTTTAGGAAGGCCTTTTTTAGCAACTGCAAGAACTAAAATTGATGTCAGCGCAGGTGAACTCATACTTTGTGTAGGTGACGAATCAATCAATCTTCAAGCTCTCGACTCAGCTAGGACATCGAGTAGTTAAGGTGAGCACATAAATTCTATTAATAACCATTCGGTTAAACCTTCATTTCAGGAAGCACCACAGAACTACCCAATTGAGCCAGACCCTAGACACAAAGAAATAACTCATGAGGAATGAAGCCTTCAGATCGATGAGCTAGACGAGTGGAAGACACACTTCAAGGAGAAATTAGGAATACACAAAGTAGAACCAACACCATTCTGTGGGGCAAACGAATTTAAGATCGGAGATCAGGTATTGTTAGATAAGGCAGACCCTCGAATACCTCCTCCTGACCCTAATACGAACGAAGAAATCACTTTTAGGGTACTCAATGTTTTCCTATACAGAACAGTCAAGGTAAGTAATCCCACATTCGATTCTTTTAAAGTAAACACTACTCAACTTGAATTACATACTGATAATAGGACTGATAGCATGAGGAAGGACTTTCAACTCCTAAAACCACCCTGAATGTGCGAATGAGAGGTAAGTCTAGCTTAAGACTATAAATGATCGCTTCTCGGGAGGCAACTCGAGCACTAACCCCATTAATTTTCACATTTTTATTTTACTCTTTTATTTTCTTTTCATTTTTACTTCTAGCACCTAACTAAAAACTAACCAAGTGCAGATTTCCATACCACACGGCCGTGGCCGTGACAGCGTGGATACTATGGATGTACGTACTGACATGGTAGAGATAGTACGACACAGGACGAAAAATATCTTCAAGCTACGAGCCCCAACTGAACACCATGGTCGTGTGATGCGACCGTGGCCGACACTGTTTTAGCAACACGGGCGTGGCGACCTGCACATCGGTGTGGGAGAAATGAACGAAGTATAACACGGCCATGCGACATGGCCGTGTGACTCGACACGCCCACGGTACACGGGCGTGGGGATGTACTAGATTTGAAAACTCTATTTAAAACACCCCTCTCCTCTTCTCACCTACTCCCCATTCCTTTCTCTTCCACACTTCCTTTACACTCCCCTTCTTTTTCATTCCCATTCTTCTTCATTTCCCCTAACTCTAGATCTAATCACATTCATGTCGAAGAAACGGAAGGACCCTAGCACAGCCTCTAACTCTAGACCTAATCACATTCATGTCAAAGAAATGGAAGGACCCTAGCACAGTCTCCTTCTGTGAGACCGATCTACATAAGTTCATGCCGGCCGCTTCATTAACTCGACAGGAAAAGGACCTTTGAGTCCATTTAACTTTTCTTTTTAGTTTCCCTTCTCCTTTATTTTTCTTTTCTTTATTTTACTTTTACTTAGTTTAATCTATTTTATTTCGTTTTCTCTGATTTAGGTTCTAAAGGCTGCTTGGGAATCACCACACCACGGCCATAGCCACGACACCACTGCCTTAGAAATCACACTAACGATAAAGACTCTCCGGTCCATTCGTCTTTTCTTTTAATTTTATTTTACTTTCTATTTTCTTTCTCTTTCTCTTTCTTGTCTTTAAATATATAGTTAGTATATTTTGAATTATTATCATCATTTCCTGGCTAATTCTCCATGAGCTTCCCAATTTCTTCATCTAACGCAGAGATTGTCGGCGGCCACCACACCACGACAGTCCCAACTCAAGGAAGCCATCCAAATTTAGGAAGTTTCACCTCTCCCTTTCTCTTAAAATTCATATATATCTTTGTACATTGAGGGCAATGTACATCTTAAGTGTGAGGGGTGAATATTTATTTCGAGAAAGTGCCTAACTTTCTGCATTATTCTCAAATCCTTGAATGATTTCTTGTCTTTAAGTAATTTTCTCATATTACTAATTAGAATGAAATTTCCTTTGATTCATGATTTTTATTAATATGTTTTCGAATAAGTCATTGATAATTGTACAGTGATGATTTAAACTTTAGGAGACTAGAGAATCAAGCATGATAAGTCCATTTTCAAAAATTAAAATTTTGTTAGATTGTCTACCTGAATCTAATTATTACCTCGAAGTTTGAAATTTACAAGGCTGATATCAAAAACCCATAATTTTTGTGAGATTTTGAGCCTTTTTAGAGCATACATTCTTTCGTGCTCACCTTGTAATTATGAGTGTGTCAACATTGAGATGTTATTCTAGAACTTGCTTCGATTATACATGTCGAGACCACATTAATTGATTTGATATACTGAGATGATAAAGGCACTTAGGATTTAACCCACTCACTCCACTAAAAAAAGCTTACCCTCACAATTAACCCCTAGTGAACCCTTTTGATCCTAACAACCCTTTTTATTGACTCACCCACTAATATTAACCCAAAAACCCAGTCTGTATTTGTTATCACCATTCCTCTTGACCACCCTTATATCGAGATTTGATTTCATCAGTTGCCTAACTATAATCCTTAATTTAGTAGTTAAATTCATCTTTTATTATGACTTGATTTGTTCTGAACTAAAAAAAATAAACAAAAAAAAAAAAAACAAAACGAAGTATATTCAATATTAGCTCTATGTAATTGAGCTTGTACGTATAAATTCCACATCTTGAGAAGAAGCTCGTATTACTAGTTTCAAAATTTTCAATAACTGTAATTATTATTATTCAAGTATTAGTTTATTTTTTTCTAGTTAGGTAAATTTTCAATTCAATCTCGATTCTAACCCTCCAATTTAGCCTTTATCCACACCTTCAACCCGAGCCCCATTACAACCCTTTTAAACACCTTTTGATTTGCGTATCATTTCAGTTTACAGTGGTGGAGATTTGATTTTCAGGCAAGCCTATGGGATTAACTTTTCATGTTCGACTTTTGAGTGCTTAATTTTGAACCTTAAACACTTTGAGTGATTTGAGTGAATCTTTAGTGAGGATGTCAACTCTTGTCGATTTTGAATTAAAGGTGATTATTTAGGTAAGGGGAAACACCTATGTTTTTCTGTTACAAAAACTATGACTTAATTGTTTGAATCTTTATGACCCTTTTACTTAAATTATAAATGTATAAATTATCTTTGAATTATGATGAAACATTATTGATGAATATTGTGAATCAAGGAAGTTCATTTTAATTGTGAGTTGAGAATTTTGCTTGAGGACAAGCAAATGCTTAAGTGTGGGGGTATTTGATAAACCGTAATATAAACATATTTTAATCCCACTTTTAGCATACTTTTGGATGATTTAAGCCTTGAGTTGTGGAATTTGGTGCTCTTCATCCTTTGTTTCCATGTTTTATACTTAGGAAAGCACCGGAGGATGAAAAGAATGAGAAGTGGGCTTAAAACAGAGTAAATGGGCCAAATCACGAAATCGACAAGGCCTGGGCCCAAGCCACACGGTCGTGCCCCCTTAACAGACTCGAACACGGCCTGGCCATGATTCACACGGGATGTGCCATGGGCGTGTCCCTGCCTTGACAAAGAGGAATTTCATTCGGATTAGGGTACTTAGAGGCAAAGAAAGTCATTCCAAAAGCCTATATAAACACCCTAGAGGCCAACCTTTAGGGGAGAGGATGAGGCGTCCAGTTAGGCCGAAGAGCCGAGCCAGAGAGGCCAGAATTGTGGAATTTACTCGAAGAAATCCAGTTGATTCATCCCAAGAAGCCAGAATTATACTCAAGACAGAAGATCTTCTCTTCAATTCCTTCAGGGGGTTTTAGGGTTTTTCTTATGTTTTGTTTTATTTTTACTTCTGAGATGTATTCTTTTATAATTATGAACTAAACCTCTCAAATACCTGAGGGGGATGAAACCTAAGACGGATCTTGTTATTGTTTTCTGAACTATATGATAAATACTTGATTTGTTCTTAATTATGTGTTCTTAATTCTTGCTTTGATATTTCAGGATTTTAATTCAAGTATTTATGTGCTTAGGCAGTGGAGCAAAAGTCCCTGTTTAAGAGTAGATCTACCATAATTAACCGGAGTTGATCGCAACCCTGGACATAGGATGACGAAAATCTGCCGGATTAGGGTCAAACCTAATATGGTAGTCCATAGATCGAGTTAATACAATCCTAGGGGTTTTAATTAGAAAGAAATTTCAATTAACCAACCTAGGGTTAGACGTTAGTAGCCTCGAGAGAGGTATTAATATAAATTAAGGAATCCTACGGATCAAGTCAAGTGAATAAATTGCCTGGTTCAGAGTTAAATAACAAGTGAAGTCTAGGTGGATTCCTCCTCGGGTATTGTCTTAATCAATTGGTTTTTCCTACAAGTATTTTCCCCAAATTCATTCTCTTTGTCTTTGCATCTTCAGTTTAATATTTAGTTAATTTTAGATTAATTAATAATTCCCTTAATTCTTAGGCTAAATAATAAAAAGAAAGTTAGTATTAGTACTTTTGGATCCTTTGGGTTCGACAATCCGGTCTTGCCACTAAGCTATACTACTGTTCGATAGGTGCACTTGCCTCAATTGTTCTCACAGTTAGTTTCTAGGCTTGATCATTATTTTTATAAATTTTTAAGACTCTGACACACGATCAATACTTGTGGGCCAAGTAAGGCATCTCGAAGCCTATATAAACACCCTAGGGGGCAACCTAAAAGGGGGACGTTGAATAGATGCCGAATAGAAGGCGGAAAATACTCCAAGACAGCCGTCGGGAATAGCTTAGGAGAAGGATCTCCATCAAGACTGAAGATCTCCCATCAAGTTCTTTAGAAGTTTTTGGGTTTTCTTATGTTTTGTTGTTTTCCCTATTCTAATATGTTTCCCTCTATCAGTATGAACTAAATCCATTAAATACCTAAAGGGTTGAAACCTAAGATGAATCTTATTATTGTTTGATTTATATGATAAATACTTGTTCTTATTCTTAATTGTGAGTTCTTATTCTTGTTTTGATAATTCAGGTTATTGATTCAAGTCGAATGTGCTTATTCAGTGGAGCAAAAGTCCCTGTTTAAGAGTAGATCAACACAATTAAGCGGAGTTGATTGCAACCCTAGAAATAGGGCGACGAAAATCTGCCGGATTAGAGTCAAATCTAATAAGGGGATCCATAGATCGAGTTAATGCGACAATAGGGGTTTTAATTAGAAAGAGATTTCAATTAATCAACCTAGAGTCAGTTGTTTTTAGTCTTGAAAGATTTATTAACATAAATCAGGGATTTCTTCGAATTAAGTCAAGTGAATAAATCATATGAATCAAAAGTAATAAGTGAAGTCTAGGTGGATTCTTCCTTAGGTATTGCCTATCTCATATAAAGTTGTCTAAAAACTATTTTCCTAATTCTTTCTCTGTCGCGTTCATAGTTAATTTAGTTAGTTAATTTTAGATTAAAAATAAATCCCCTTAATTATTAGGCTAGATAATAAAAAGATAGTTATTACTAGTAATTTTAGTCCTTGAGGATACGATATTCTGGATTCACCACAACTATACTACTGTTCGATAGGTACGCTTGCCTTTGTGAAATTATTAGTTAGTTTCGAGCCCATCACTACGGGAGCATAAGTTTTATCATACTTTATTCCTTTCTCTTGAGTGTAACCTTGAGAAATAAGTCTAGCCTTGCTTCTCACTATGTTACCGCTCTCATCTAGTTTGTTCCTAAAAACCCATTTAGTACCTATAGTAGATTTATCACAATGTCTTTCAAATAGGGCCCATACTTCTCTCAAATTGATTTAACTCTTCTTGCATAGCCAATATCCAATATTCATCATACAATTCATCTTTGACATGTTTAGGCTCAATACATGAGATAAATGCAACATAATTACAAGTATTTCTAAGACAAGATCTAGTAGTTACCCCTTTGGATGGATCTCCACAAATGTTACCGTCCTTCACATGGTTGAACTCTTTTGGATGAGTGACTTCCCTCTCCTCTATTGTAAGCTCCTTTAGAGCATCTTATGTTTATTCTTGTATCTTCTCACCTGATGATTGATCCATTTTATCATTATTATTAAAATTTTATGCATCATCATTATCAATACAAGAATCCTTTCTAGGAGGAAGGTTATAGTCATAAAAAAAAATAACATTTATAGGCTCTTCTACTAGTAAAGTTTTTTTTTTTGTTAAACACTCGAAAAGCTTTAGAATTTAAAGAGTAACCAAGAAAAATTCCTTCATCACTTTTTGCATCAAATTTACTAAGATTGTCATTTCCATTTTAAAAGAAAAAACTTGCACCCAAAAGGATGAAAATAGCTAATGTGAGCCTTTTTATTTTTGAAAAGTTCATATGGAGTTTTCTTTAAAATAGGCATAATCATCACTCTATTAATAATGTAGCAAGCGGTGTTTGTGGCTTCCACCCAAACATATTTTGGTAAATTATTTTCACAAAGCATTGTTCTAGCAATTTCTTCTAAAGTTCTATTTTTCCTCTCAACAAGTCCAATTTATTGAGGGGTTCTAAGTGAATAAAAATTATGGCTAATTCCATTTGAGTTACAAAAATTTTGAAAATTAAGATTTTGAAATTCGATTCCATGTGATGAATTTTTCTAGTGCTTCATCTTTAGTACTTAAGAAAATAACCCAAGTAAACCTAGAATAGTCATCAACAAGCACAAAAGCATATTGTTTTCCACCCAAGCTAGTTGTCCTAATATGACCAAATAAGTCTATGTGAATTAGTTGAAGAACTCTACTAGTTGATACATCATTAATAAGTTTAAAAGAGACTCTTTTATGTTTACCTTTAACACATGCATCACAAACTTTATCAAAGTCAAAATCAATTTTAGGCAATCCTCTTACTAAGTCATTTTTAGCTAGTTTATGCAATATGCTTATGCTAGCATATCCTAGTTTTCTATGCCATAGTAAAGAATTATTTTCATGTTTAGCAACAAGGCATATAAGTGAATCATGCAAATCATCTAAATGCACCATGTAAATATCTCTTATCCTATGTCATACAAGCATAATCTTATTAGACACAATGTCAACTATTTTACTTCCGTTAGACTAAAAAATGACATTGAGACCACTATCACACAATTGCTAATATTAAGTATATTATGCTTAAGATCGTTGACATAGAGAACCTTTTCAATAAGAGTTGAAGACTTTTTACCAATAAAGTTGATTCTTTCTACTTATCATTTAGAGTTGCCACCAAATCGAACAACTCCTCCAATCTTTGGCTTTAAATTGATAAAATGGATTTTGTTACCGGTCATGTGCTTGAGCATCCACTATTAAGGTACCATGAGTTTTTGAATGAATCTTCCACCTTGAAGCAATGCTCCTCTTCCTAAAAATATAGAATTAAACTTTGATTTTTGGTATAACAAAATAATTTGGTAAATTTGTTTTTAAATTTGTTACTCCCCCTTTTAAAAGTTCAATTTTAATTAATGACTTGATTTTTATGAAATTTGGAAACAAGGATTTGACATTATAAAATGATCACTTGATGTTGACATTAAAAGGTTAGTCATAAAGAAAATCAACTAAATATCAATAATTTACCTTGGCACAGATAGGATTAATGAACTTGTACTTAGGTTGAACTGGTTCTGGTTCTACTTCTCTACTTGCTTGCAAAATCTTTTACACTCTAGCTTCTTTCATTCTCTTATACCTTTTTTTAGAAGAAGATGGTGCATTGGGTCTCTTTGAGAGATGTTTCCCAACCTCAATAGCCAACACTCAAAAAAATGAAACATATTCTTCAAGATCAGGATTAGCTTAGACGAATTTTAGAGCCGTTTTTTCTTACCCTTTTCTTTTTTTAGAAACTTAGGAATAAATGGTTTCTTTCCTTTTTCAGCAACCTTTTTAATTGCATACTCAAACTCAATCTCATAAGTCACAAATGCTTTACTTCTTCTACAATATACAAGACTAGTTGCAACTGAGGTTATTATCAACTTAAGTTTTGTATCATCATCGACATCTTTAGTAACTTCTTCACTTTCATCTATGGCTACAACTTCTACAATAGTTGGTTGGAATTCTATGTTGGAACCAACATGGACTTCCTTTATAAGAGCATATAAAAGATTACCCATCTGTGTAAATCAAGGTGAGGCAATTTTTCCCATAAGTGGCCAATTTCCTCAACCACCATTGATGCATTCTCAATTGAGACCAAGGTAGCTAGTACTGTACTGTTAGGCGTGCCACTTTTATCTTATTATTGGTATGTACTTATACAGGCATGTTTTGGTGTATAGTTTTGGGTTTTTTGATGTTTTTAAATATTTTTCGTATTTACATATTTATAGTTTAGTTTTTAGTTTCTTGATAAATTATATATACCTTTAAATATTTTGCACATATATATTTATAGTCTAAGTTTTAGTTTCTTCATAAGTTATATGTTATTTTGGTAAAAATATATATTATATACACTTGCAAATATATCTCAATTATATCTATATAAATATATTTATATGTAAATATGAGTTTTAAAATTGATAATTAGGTTGAATAAATCAATTTAATAACTTTTATTTTTAAATGTAATGGAAAAATAAAAATGGTTAAGAAAAAGTTTTAAAAATTGATTTAAAATGCCAAAACTTTTGTACCAACCGGTATAGGCCAGTACACACTGGTACAAGTTAGTATTGACCGAAATGGGTTGAAATACATTGAAATTACTGAAGCGCACTGAAATTTTGACCAAAATGGAACATAAACTACTTGGTATTGGCTTAATATTAGAATGGTACATATCGGTAGGTATCATTATGGTATGGACTAACATGGTTAAGACAACTCCAACTCCTTGTTTCCGTGACATCTTAATTCTCAACATTCTCAGCTTTTTTTAACATTCTTAGAACTAAAGTAAAGATGGATAAAAAAAATCATCAAAAGTTGATTCTGAACGAGTTGTAGGAATACCTTCAATTTCAGTGCTTACCCAACTGAAACTGGAGGAATGTGTGGTATTTATTCTTGCTTCTACTGAGGTCGACCTCAAGAAGCTTAGTTGAAGTGTCGTCGCTAGAGGTTCTTGGTCATCTCCTTAAAGGGGAAGGAGAATGAGACTCTTTGAGAATTTGAGATGAAGATGGGTTAGAAGGATCAGCCATTTTCACGCGGGCCATGGTTTCTTGCAAAGAGATTAAAGGTTTCTTAAATTTAAAGAAATCTTGAAAATCGAAACTAGGGAGAACCTCAGTGATCTAAGGCTAAAATAATCGGGTAAAAGAGTTTGAAGTAAATTGCAATTTAATCAAAGATATTAAATACCTAAAACTTACATCGACTTTTCCCCTCCAAAAGAGTAAAGTCATATTTGGTAAAATAATAAACCCTCCAAAAAATAAAAACAAAACCCCTAGGCAAAACAACCCCCAAAGGATTTGTTTTAGTGCCCTACCTTAGCTACCAAGTTAAACTTAGCATACACCAATGTCTCGAACTTGATAGAATCAAAGGCCAATGTAAAGAAGTCTGGTAGTTGATTTTCAATTGACACATACTTATCTTAATGGTTTCATTCTCCACTAACTCTCGGTAAAATGGTGCCTCAAATCAATATGTTTGGTCCTCGAATGAAGCATTGAATTCTTCGATATATTGATTACACTAGAGTTGTCATAATAGGAAGTTGCAATTGGCAACACAATCCCAAAATATTCAAGCATTTTCCTCATCCATAAGAGGGGTGTGTAACAACTTCCTGGAGCTATATATTCAGTCTTAGCTATTGATAAAGATATTGAAAACTATTTTTTGCTTTACTAAGAGACCAAAATTTGAACCCCAAGTGGAAACACCCTCCAAATGTACTATTCCTATCATCAATATTTTCTCCCCAATCAGCAACGCTATAGCCTACCCAATTCAAATTTGTATCCTTTAGTAGTCAAATTCTAAGCTCTAAAGTACCACTCACGTACCCAACAATCCTCCTCATAGTTTCAAATGAATTTTTTTAAGATTGATTGACATATCACATAAACACCCACACTAAAGCATAAATTAGGTCTACTTGTATCCAAGTAAAGTAAATTGTTAATCATAATGATGTAGTTAGTTCATCTGGTTGTAGCTCCTCTTATTTTTTAGCATGGTTTCTTAAAAACTTACATTAAATTCATCATTGGCCTAGCATGCTCCAATCCAAATTTCTTCACCAAATTGTATACATACTTCTCATAAGATAAGAAAATACCCTTCTGGAGCTACTTAATATGGAATCCTAAGAAGTAAGATAGTTCCCCAACCATACTCATCTTAAACTCAGACAACATCATCTACATATAACCTTTTTTGGCCTTTTGAGAGGTTAAGACAAAGATGATATTGTAACACCTTAAACCCGGCCTAGACGTTATGACCGAATTTAGCATGTCACATAGAAGGGTTGTTTAAAAAACTTGCGCGTTCGTTAAAAAGTTCGTGTTCTTTTTGAAACATTGAGCTTTGTTGTTTGTGAAAAATCAAATGTGTTTTTATGGTTCTCTTTTAAAATCATTATTGTTGTTATTATTGTTATTATTTCAAAAAAACCTTGTTCATAACAGAAAACAGATTCAGTGGGTTGCGGGAATGTGATGCTTTGAAAACCGTTCACTAACATTTTGGAAAACTCAGTATTCAAACGTCTAACAATTAATAATAACCAAATTAAAAGTTAAAAGAAAAATAAAATCCCAAAGGCTTTATTACAACACATTAAACCCCAATTGAAAATAAATCTCAAATTAAAGTGAAACGAGAGTTTACTAAAGTTTCGATGTATGGCCACCACAGAGTCCTCTACAGCTCCAAATCCTCAGTGCTGGGGACCACCTGCAAGATTAAAGCAGAGGGGTGAGTTATGAGAACTCAGTGTGTAATTCCCTAATCGGTCATTAATTGGGCCTTAGCCCATACAGAAACAGACTGGGCCTTAGCCCTATGAGCATGGTAAAGCAGATAATGCATGCAACCCAACCTAATAATCCATCCGCTACACACCACCCGTACCAGCCCAACACACCTGTAGGGATTTCTAAATCGACCCGTCCATCCGCTACACACCTCAATGGCAGACCAGCTGCTCATCACAGAATTTGTGGCGAAGCCACCAGAATAACAGAATATACGTGGCATAGCCACTATACAGATTGTGGCAAAGCCACCAGAATATGTGGCAGAGCCACCAGATTACACTTCCTCCGATCATCAATATCCCAATCCCATGCAAAAAGTCGTGACATAATAATTTAGTGTATGCAAAAAATGTACCAACATAGCAGATAAACAGAATACACATAATCATGCTAAATCTACCCTTAAGGGTATAACAATAATTTACCCACCGAGGGTATTTCAGTAATTTACCCACAGAGGGTATTTTGGTAATTTTATCAATTTACGGCTTTTCAAAGCCTACTTTCGCCTCATGCGACACAGGACCCTTATTGGGTCTCTACGAAGCTAATGGGCCTAAAATCCATTTTAAGCCCAAATGGGCCCACACGTTCGTGTGGCCCATTTTGCATGATTTCTGTATCAGATTTTTGGATTTTGTGACCGCATTTACCATTTGACAGTTTTCCATCCATTTCGCCCATGTGAGTCGAATGGCCCATTGGGCCCGTTAAGCCAGTTTCGGCTCGGTTAGGCCTGTTACAGCCTCAGTTTCGCGTGGGTGCTCATAACGCTCTCAACAACTTATCATCCTTATTCGTATCTCGATTTACCACTACGAGCGTTCACACGCTCGAGTGGTCACAGATGCCGGTTTTCGGCTTTTAGCCGAATTACAGAACATTTCAAACATGCATTCGGAAGGGTGTGAGATTACACCCCTACGTGGAATATGGATCACGTACTCCCTAAAGCACCTAAAAACATCATTGGGCCTCAGTTAGTCTTCCTGTTCAATAATACCAAGATGTGAATATCTATGACTATAGGTTTAACTTACCCAAAAATAGCCTCCCTTCTAAAGAGGGTATTCGGTCCTCCTTCTACTGCTCAAAGATCCATGCCCCTATCGAGAAGATCGCGTTAGAAAACTACACAAGGTAATAAGAGAAGCGGCCTTTCAGCCCTTACCACAACAAGAGGGATTTGAGATGGCAGAGGGTGGGTGAGTTCGACTTATACCATAAAGAATTAAGGTTGAATGCTACGGTTTTGAGGAGAAGTAAAAAGAGATGAAAAAGAATAAAAAGGAAAGAATCGTTACCTTTAATCAGATAGAAACTGAATGGAAAAAGATTCGGCCATTATGGACAGCCACAACGAGTTCAAGATGGAACCACTCGGCACTTGGCAGCAAAACAGAAGAATTAACTAGGGCTAAAGAGAGGAAGGGCAGAGAAGAAGAAAAAGCCAAGAGAAAAGAAGTACTACCTTATGATCACAGAAGAACTGAACGGACAAGCAGATTCGGCAGACAACGGACCCCCAAGCTTCAGACTACAAGGTGTTCGGCTATTAGTAAAAGAAGAGAAGAATCAATTCAAATTGGGGAAAGTAGAGGTTCGGTTAATGGAGAAAAAGTAGAGAAGCAAAGAAGAAGAAGTAAGGTTTCGGCTATGGTGAACACACATGTGAGAGGAAAGTAGAAAAGGATGTGTGAAAAGGGGTGGAAATGAGAGATTCGACCAAGGTTTACTAGGTAACAAGCAAAAGCAACCACGTATGAAACCAAGTGAACGAGAGGAAAGAGTGAACTCAGAAGTTCGGCACTAGCACAAATGATTAACAAAGACCCGAAATGCACAAATGCAAAGAGAAAGAAGTTCTAAAGAATTTCGGCACTCTTCCCGACACAAAGCCGAAAATGTTACTCCAAACTCATTTACTCAGCCGAAAATTCCCTTCGCTAGACCCTCACTTTCGGCCACCTCTTCCCACACCAAATCACTCCACTATTCATTCTCCACATCCCATTCAAACGGTTTGACCACTTCAAACTTTCACCAAGTAGAGTCCCACTCCAACTACACATCTTCTTCTCCTTGAGCACAAAATAAAACTCCAACATGCTGCATGTGGGATTCGAACCCCACTTCCCTTGCTTTACAAGTGACGCCAACACCACTCCACCACAAGCTCCCTTGTGTTAGCAATACACCAACAATTTCTCTTGAGCCTTGATTCAAACAGTCCTCTCCCCTAAAGTGCCCAAAAACCAAAATTTTCCCAGGGCTTGGGCTCGAATCCGAGCCTCCCCAGGACCCCCAAACACACCTAAATAACAAGCTAAGCGAGCTTGTAACATCCTAATCAGGGTGTCTGTAAAATTTGGGTAAGTGCATGTGTTGTGCTTATTCTGTTGTTGTGTAGGCGTGATTAAGAGTCCTGGGGAGCCATAGGGTCATGTTGGAGCTTTGGTAAAAATTTTCTTTTTGGGCACTTTAGGGGGGAAAGCTAGTGGAAGCAGGAGTTAAGTATATTTGTTTGTGTTTTGATAACACAGGTGGAGTGTGTGACAGGGTAGTGTGGTGTCAAGGGGGAGTGCAAGGAGGTTGGAAGTTCGAATCTCACAAAGGGCATTTATTTTTGTTCCCAAGATGGAGAGGAGGTGGTGTTGGCGTGGGACTTTGACGGGGTGGTTGTTGAATGAGTTAAACGATTCAAAATAGATGGTGGAGAGGAGATTGAGGGTTGGACTTGGTCAAACTTTCCAAATGATGGATGGAGAGTGAATTGTGGTGGAAATGGGGGAGAGAATCATGGGAGTGGGTGTGTGAAAGTGGGGAGGTGCTAAGGGGAGCATTTTCGGTTTTTAGTTAGTGTGGGTGTGTGTCGAATTCTCTTTTGTTTCTTAGGCATTTTTTTAGCATATTCGGTCATAGGTGTGTGGGGAGAGTGTCGTTTCTTCTAGTGATCATTTGAGAGATAATTCTTTTTACTCTTTTGTATTTTGGCTTAAAGCATTCCAAGTCTTTTTGTTGCTCTCCTTGTCGAAACCTTAAGCACTCAAATAACTTCTGTTTTCCATTTCTTTTCATCTTAGACACTTTCTTCCCTTGGTTGACACAAAGCACCGTAGCCGAATTTTTCCCATCTTTCCTCTCTCGTATTCACCATAATCGAAACCTCTTTTCTTCCTCATTGTCTTTCTACCTTTCCCTCCATTGACCGAACCTTCTCCTATTCTTTTTGGAATCGGTTTCTTCTTCATTTGTTGGTAGCCGAAACTCCCTCTTCTTTTTCAGTGTTCCTACTACTCTTTCTTCATCAACCGAGTTTTCTTTTCTTGCCAATAGCCGAACCTCCTCTTGTGTCAAACTGAATCTGTTTCTTCATCTTTGCTATTAGCCGAACATCAAGAGGCATAGTGCTAGGATCTCTTTTGACTGCCGAAAGTCCCTCTTCATTTAGTTTTTCTAGTTGCAAGGTAATGGGTTCTTCTAATCGTATGATTTCTTCTTCTCTTTTCCCTTCTCTTGGTTGTGGCCGAATGTATGATATATTTCCTTCCTATTATTTCATTCTCTAATGATATCATAAGCCGAAAACTCTATACCTCGACCTTGTGTGGTGGATTATCATCTCTGAAGGGTGTAAGGGTTCGATTTTTGATTGATCAAGAACCTGTTCTTGCCGAAACTAGGGGTAAGTAGTGTTATTCTTTTTTATGAGTTTCTCTCTGTTGACCGAATGTGGTTGTTGGTAACTTTAGTTGTTTTGGTTCATCAATCGTGTTAGGAACTCAGTCAAGAGGGTAGAACCGAGCTACTTTGGTAAGCAAGGCCGATCGTAGCAGGGATCAAGCAATTCTCTTCATTAGTTGTTGAATATTCTGAATTCGAGGAGTTGCGGTAAGAGCCGAAACCTTTGTTAAACAACCACCAATTCTCATTGTGGTATTTTACTGATCGAGACTTCTTCCATGGAGGCGAGTGATACCGGTCTAAGGGGGTTGCGTTAAGGGAGCCCAAGGGGAGTGGACTCGTAGTCTCTGCTCCCATGTTCAAATGGCGTAAGGTGTCAGCGGTTCGGGAGTTTTCGCTGGGCTATGGAAAGGAGCCGACATCTGTTTGGGATAGGCAAATTGCTGTTGTTCGTGCTAGTGAGGGCGACGTCGATCGGGAGTGTACAGTTCTTCGCGTAGTCAGGTGTGTAATCTCACACCTTTATTTCGTTTTGTTTCGTATTATACCATGTGTCGGCTAAAAGCCGAAATACCCTTAACAAGAATGCAGTTGAGATACCCTAGTGGGTAATGTGGGAGATATACCAGGTGAGTAAATTTATGACTATACCATTTTGGGTAATTAGCATGATTGTGTGTGTTCTGATTATCTGATATACATTGATATATGTATGCATTTATCACATTATGATGATATGATATGTTGCATGGGAAAGGGTTATTGATGAACAGGGAAGTGTATTTCGGTGGCTCTGCCACATATTTCGGTGACCTTGTCACATTATTTCGGTGGCACTGCCACAATTTTAGCGATGAGCATTGTGACTGCCATCGAGGTGTGTAGCGGGTGAGGGTTGATTGTAGAAATCCCCACAGGTGTGTTTTGGCTGGAACGGGTGGTGTGTAGCGGATGGGTTATTAGGTTGGGCTGGGTTGCATTGCATACATTTATCTGTGTTACCATGCTAAAAGGGCTCAGGCCCAGTTCGATTCTGTATGGGCTTCGCCCAGTTTGATTTCGTAAGGGGCTAAGGCCCAGTATGTATCTGAATGGGCTCGGGCCCAATTAATGTTCGTTTAGGGGATTACACACTGAGTTCTCGTAACTCACCCCTCTGCTTAATTTTGTAGGTAATCCTTAGCTTTGAGGATTTGGGGCCGAGGTGGACTCTGGGGTGGCCATACATCGTTTCTTTAGTAAACTTCGTTTCACATTACTTTAAATTTATGTTAATTTGGGATTATGTTCTGTAATAAGGCCACTGGGATTTTATTTTTGTTTTTGTTTTAATGCGGTTAATATCTATTATGAAATGATCAATACGGGGTTTTACTAAAAACGTAAATAACTATTTTCCAAAATATTAATGAACGGTTCCCAACCTATAAATAAATAAACTCAGGATTTTCTTAAAACTACAATAATTGTTTCAAAATGGCACATTTTTGAAATCCTCTGGAACTGGCTTTTGTGTTATAATACAAGTTGCGGTGTTAGTAATATTTATAACTTTTTTGCAAGAAAACCTTAAAAACATTTGATTTTCAAAATGGAAACAAAACTCAAAACTTTTAAACGATTTCTTTAGGAACCTTTCTATGTGACATGCCAGATCTAGTGTAATGTCTAGGCCGGGTTTGGGATGTTACACTTTGTGGCATCAGAGCCTAGTTGCAAAACTCGGCTGTGGAATAGGTACAAAAATGTTTTCCAAAATTGGGTTGAAATATGGTTTAGAAAAATATATGTTTTTGGAAGTATGCACCCGAGTCTTCGGCACCAAATTCGTAAGTCTTCTGACTTTGGTTGATATTATGAAATGATTTTAGAAAGAAACTATTAGAGTTAGTATATTATGACTGCTAGCTATAAGAGTTAAGACTGTAGAGACTGAGACATTAGGAATTCGATTTGCGAAAACCACTTTGTAATTTGTCTTTATAAATTATCTGTTAATAAACATTGGAATGATATATCGATTCATAAAATTCCTAATCAGATTAATTTGATTCAGCAAACATGAGCACAAGAGGACGTAGATGTGGTAACGTGGCCGTGGTAGAGGCCGGGGTGCTGAGGCGGGATCCTCAAAATCTAGACATGTTTCGGAAGGCGAAGTGCCAGCATCACTAGTAGCAGAAGCAGGGTCTCAAGACCGAACTGGAGGGGACGATTCTTTGTCCCAAGCTATGCTACGAGTCTTGGAATGGGTTGCTGGAGCAAGCACTGGATCGGTAGCCCGGAAATCTATCCCTGAGCGACTTCGGGCAAATGGGGCCGAGATATTTAGGGGCATTTCTGGTGTGGTTCCAAACGTAGCTGAATATTGGTTGGAGGTAGTTGAGCGCATTATAGATGATTTGGACTGCACGGCGAAGGAAAAATTGAAAGGAGCAGTGTCCCTCCTATGAGATGAGGCATACCAGTGGTGCCTCACAGTTAGGGAAGGTACTCCAGTGGATCGTATCACCTGGGACTTCTTTAAGACGGTGTTTCAGGGAAAATATGTTGGGCGAGTTATGTGGACACCCAGAGGAAAGCATTTTTGAACTTGGTCCAGTGGAATAAATCCGTGGCAGAATATGAGGCTGAGTTCCTACGCTTAAGTCGTTACGCTCGGGGTATAGTCACAACCGATTATGAGCATTGTGTACGGTTCGAGGATGGTCTGCGGGAAGAGCTGCGAGTACTGATAGCTCTGCAGCGGGAAAAAGATTTTGCCATTCTGGTTGAGAAAGCAAGAATCGCCGAAGAAGTGAAACGTTCTGAGAGGTAGAATCGAGATAAGGATAGGGCAAGAGTAAAAGAGGTTTTGGGTCGTCAAGTTCTTCTGGGGGTTTTTAAAAGAGGCCTAGGTTGGATGGGCCAGCTCAAGTGGGGATGCCTGATGCTATTGGTCAGTTGCGATAGTGTGCTCAGTGTGGGAAAACACACTCAGGGGAGTGTTGATCGCTGAAATCAGTGTTTTAAAATTTATAATGAATGTGATCGAACCTGGAAACTAACTCTGACAACGATTAAAGGAAAGTGTACCTATCGAACAGTAGTATAGCTTAGGCAAGACGGGATTGTCGAACCCAAAGGAATTAAAAGTACTAATACTAACTTTCTTTTTATTATTTAGCCCTAAAAATATAGTGAAATTGCTTTAATCTAATATTAACGACTACCAAGCTAAAGACACAAGACAAAAAGAAAGAATTGGAAAATAACTTGAAGAAAAACTCAGTTGATTACGATGATACCCTCAGGAAGAATCCACCTAGACTTCACTTGTTATCTAACACTGAACCATATGATTTATTTACTTAGCTTGATCCGTAGGACTCCCTAACCTATATTAAACCCTCTCTCGAGGCGAATAACATCTAACCCTAGGCTAATTAGTGGAACTCTCGTTCGCTTATAATAGCCCCTTAGAATAGCAGTAAATCGATCTGTGGATTCCCATATTAGGTTTCACCCTAATCTGGCAAAATCTCATAACCCTATCTCTAGGCGTTCGATCAACTCCCTTTAATTATGCTAGATCTAGTCTTAGGCAGGGTCTATTCCTCCTCTACCTAAGCACATCAGATTTGGATTAAGCTATCTTCGAGTAATTCCCTAAACTCTGACCTTCTCGGCTTGGCTCTATGGCCTAGCTTTTGACGCTTTCGGCTTCTGCCAAACTCTCCCTTTCAAGTTGCCCCCTTGGATGTTTATATAGACTTTGAGATGCCTTACTTGGCCCCTAAGTATCCTAATTTAAGTAGAATTCTTACTAGGGTGTTTGAATAGGCTTTGGAATAGGTTTCTTTGCCTCCAAATATCCTTTCCCGAATGAAATTGCTCTTCCTAGCGATAGGGACACGGCCATGGCACACGCCCGTGTGAATCGTGGCCAGGCCGTATTTGGACTTTTCATGAGGCACAGCCGTGTGGTCTTTGGGCCAGGCCGTGTCGATTTCTCTCTTGGCCTAATTGGTCCGTTTTAAGCCTGTTTCTCGTTCTTTTCATCCTTGGGTGCTTTCCTGAGTATAAAATATGAAAAGAAAGGATTAAGAGCACCTTTTTACATAAATCAAAGGATAAATCATCCAAAAGTATGCTAAATGTGGTATTAAAAAATGTTACTTTTACGGTTTATCAAATACCCCACACTTAAGCTTTTGCTTGTCCTCAAGCAAAATTCTCAACTTACAATTAAAACGAACTTCCTTGATTCATAACATTCATCAATAGTGTTTCATCATAATTCAAAGATAATTTATACATGGATAATTCAACTCAAAGAGTTTTAAATATTCAAACAATCTAAGTCATAGTTTTTATAGTATGAAAACATAGGTGTTTCCCCTTACCTGAATAATTACCTCTGATTCAAAATTTACAAGAGTTGACATCCTCACTAAAGATTCACTCAAATCACTCAAAGTGTTTAAGGTTCAAGATTAAGCACTCAATAAGTCGAATATGAAAAGTTAATCCCAGAGGCTTGCATGAAAATCAAATCTCCACCACTGTAAAATGAGATGATACACAAATCAAAAGGTCTTTAATAGGGTTGTAACAGGGCTTAGGTTAAGGGTATGGATAAAGGCTGAATTGGAAGGTTAGAATTGAGATTGACCTGACAAATTACCTAACTAGAAATACGAACTAATGATAATTAATTGCATCAAATGAAAATTTGTAATACTAATACTCTAATACGAGTTTTTCTTCAAGACTTGAAATTTACATGCGTAAGCTCACCTAACTAATAATGAATATACTGTGTTTTTTTAAGAACAAACTATTATAATAATAAGAATTTTTACAACTGAAATATAGAACATAGTTAGGAAACTGTTCAAAATCAAATCTCGACAAAAAGGGTAGTTAAAAAGGAATGGTGATAACAAATACAAAGGGTTTTGGGTTAAAAATAGTGGGTGAGTCAATAGAAAGGGTTGTTAGGATTAAACGGGGTTCACTAGGCGTTAATTTATGAAGGTAGGCCTTTTAGTGGTGTAAGTGGGTTAAATCCTAAGTGCCTTTATCATCTCTGTATATCAAATCATAGATGTGGTCTCGACATGTATAATCAAGGCAAGTTCTAGCATAACAGTTCAATGTTGACACACTCATCATCAAAAAACTGAACACGAAAATGAATATATGCTCTAAAAGGCTCAAAAGCTCACATAAATTATGGGTTTTTTATGTCAACCTCGTAAATTTCAAACTTCAATATATCATTCGAATTCAGGTAGACAACCTAAAAAAAATTAATTCTGAAAAATAGGCTTATCATGCTTGATTCCCCAGTATCCTTCAAATTTAATCATCAATGCATAATTATCAATGACTTAATCCAAAACATATCAATAAAAATCATGAATCAAAGGAATTTTCATTCTAAATAGTAATATGAGAAACTTATATTAAGATCAAGGCATAATTCAGGGATTTTCAGATAATACTATAATTAACCCCCCACACTTAAGATGTACATTGTCCTCAATGTACAAAGATAAATAATATAATCATAAAATCATAAGATGGGGAGAGAATTAAAACTTCCTGAATTTTGGATGAAGTCATTGAAAAGAAACCGAATAGGATTGGAGGTGAACGGGGGGAAGCGTCTCGAACCGTTTGAAATTGAATCCTAGAAGTAACCGTCCTAATTTTATTGTATCCTAAGCTAAATCTAAATATCATAAAGAAGAAGAAGAAGAAAATAAAATAAAAAATAATAATGAAATGAAAATAAAATAAAAATAAAAATAAAAATAAAAATAAATAATGGAAAATGAAAGACAACTAGAAAAAGGGAGAATGAGGTTTAAATAGAGATGTAACCCGTGTTTTGGGATTTTGAATTTTGGGCGCATTCAGGGTGTTCGGGCACGGCCGTGGGTATAGTGGCACGCCCGTGTCTTTCTTCACACGGTCATTTAAAATGGGCGTGCTCCTCCTGTGTTCGTCAAGTCAGAATGTTGGCACGTTTAGACGGCACGGGCGTGTTCCGCCCTTGTTTGGCAAGTCAGTATGTAGGCACGGTCAGAAGGCATGGCTGTGTTTATCCCATGTTTAACAAGTCACCTTGCACGGGAGGTCAGCACGGGCGTGGGATATTATCGTCGCCCGTGTTTGGGAAAAGAATTTTTTTCTGTCGTGCACGGCTACTGGCACGCCCATAGATTGTCCCCTGGCTTCCACACGGCCGCGGGCACACCTGTGTGCAAGGCTGTGTGGTTTGGAAATCTGCTTTCTTGGTTAGTTCGGTGGTAAAGAAGAAGGAGAAAATGAAAAAAGAAAAAAAATAAAAATGTAAAAATAAATAGGGTTAGTGCTCGGGTTGCCTCCCGAGAAGCGCTCGTTTATAGTCTTAAGCTAGACTTTACCTCTCATTTGTATGGTCATGGTGGTTTTAGGAGGTGAAAATCCTTTCTCATGCGATCAATTCGGTTATGGATGTATAGTTCAAGTCGAGTAGTGTTTACCTCAAAAGTGTTGAATTTAGGCTTGCTTACCTCGACTATGCCGTATAGGAAGACATTAAGTACCTCATACGTGATTTCTTCGTTTGTCTTGAGGTCTGAATTGGTGATTCAAGGGTCTTCCTTATTCAACAATACCTGAGTCCCTTATTTTGAAGTGATTTATTGTTCCTATCAGCTTGTCTAGGGTTTTCTTCAGTTTCACTTCGTGTATTCCTAGTTTCTCTTTGAAGTGTGACTTCCACTCGTCTGGTTCATCGATCTGAAGCATTTGTTCTTCATGAATTTCTTTATGGGTACGAGGTCTAAGATCTGGCTCGGCTAGGTGATTTCGTGAAGCTTCCTGTAAAGAAGGCTGAACCAAAGGGTTATCAATAGAATTAACGTTCGTACCTTTATTACTTGATGTCCTAGCTGAGTCAAGAGCTTGAAGAGTGATTGATTCGTCATCTACACGAAGTGTGAGTTCACTGAATTCTTTCTCTGTGTGATCTTTCTTATTGCATCGGGATATGGCACGTGAGCTTGGTACTCTGTATGTACCGGGTTTGGTAAATCATGGCTTTCCTCAACCTTACCTTTACTTACCACAGGTTCTTGCCTTGGGTCAGTTTCAGTGTTGCTTGGCAAGCTTTCCTGTAGTTGTTCAGAAACCTCTGATCGAATTTCAGAAACTATCTTAGTTAGCTATCTAACTGACTTAGTAAGTTCCTCCACTTGGCTCTCGATCCCTTTGATTGATGCTTGTTGATTACCGAGCGTTGTCTCGGTTTTTTGAAGACGGGTTTCTGTGGATGCCATGGCTTTTGTCAGCATCTCTTCAAGGTTCGACTCCTCTTCTTGTTGGTGAGGTGGTTGTTGAAAATTTGGAGGAAGTTTCGGTCTTTGGCTATTTTGATCATCCCACGAGAAATTGGGATGGTACCTCTAATCTGCATTATAAGTGTCACTATAAAAATTATTTTGAGGTCTAGAATAGTTACCCGTATAGTGAGCTTGCTCGTTTTCCATGCCATATCTGTAAGGTGGGTACTCAGGATTCGCCACGCCTCCTAGATTCGAATCATATTGCATTACTGGGTGTACCTGCGAGAGACTATACAAACCATCCATCATTTTATTCATCATCTCTAACTGGTTAGATAACCTGGTGACCACGTCGAGGTTGAAGACACTGGCGGCTTTTGTTGGCATTGTCCTCATAACTTGCCACTGATAGTAATTTAGTGCCATCTCCTCCATTTATGTGTAATCTAGGGTTCGCCTGGTTTCTCGACGATTCCTGCGAGCGGTAGCTTCGATTTCGCTGTCGTATACCAAATGTCCTCTTGGGTTCCTTCTAGTCATAAACTAGAGGTACTTGCTAGGAAAAGAAAGAAAATTTAGCAAAAATTAAAATTTAACCAAAAGAATAAAATTGTGAAAAAATAAAAAAATATTGGCTAAAGTAATAAAAATTAAGTTTTCTTAATATTTTAGTTCCCCGGCAACGGCGTCAAAAACTTGATCGCTGAAATCAGAGCTTTAAATTTATAATGAATGTGATCAAACCTGGAAACTAACTCTGACAACGATTAAAGGAAAGTGTACCTATCGAACAGTAGTATAGCTTAGGTAAGATCGAATTGTCAAACCCAAAGGAACTAAAATTACTAATACTAACTTTCTTTTTATTATTTAGCCTTAAAAATATAGTGAAATTGCTTTAATCTAATATTAACGACTACTAAGCTAAAGACACAAGACAAAAAGAACGAATTGGAAAATAACTTGAAGAAAAACTCAGTTGATTACGACGATACCCTCAGGAAGAATCCACCTAGACTTCACTTGTTATCTGACACTGAACCATATGATTTCTTTACTTACCTTGATCTGTAGGACTCCCTAACCTATATTAAACCCTCTCTCGAGGCGAATAACGTCTGACCCTAGGTTAATTAGTGGAACTCTCGTTCGCTTATAATAACCCCTGAGAATAGCAGTAAATCGATCTGTGGATACCCATATTAGGTTTCACCCTAATCCGGAAAAATCTCGTAACCCTATCTCTAGGCGTTCGATCAACTCCGCTTAATTATGCTAGATCTAGTCTTAGGCAGGGTCTATTCCTCCTCTACCAAAGCACATCAAATTTGGATTAAGTAACATAATTAAGAACAAACTAAGTAATTATCCTATAATTAGAAATCAAATAATAAGATTCATCTAGGTTTCATCCCCTTCAGGTATCTGAAGGGTTTAGTTCATGACAAATAAAGAAAACATCTCAAGAGAAAAGATAAAACAAAACATAAGAAATCCTTAAAACCCCCTGAAGGAATTGAAGGAGAAACCCGCTGTCTTGAGTATAACTCCAGCTTCTTGGGATGGATCAACTGGCTATCTTCGAGTAATTCCCTAAACTCTAACCTTCTTGGCTTGGCTCTTTGGCCTAGCTTTTGACGCTTTCGGCTTCTGCCGAACTCCCCCTTTCAAGTTGCCCCCTTGGGTGTTTATATAGACTTTGAGATGCCTCACTTGGCCCCTAAGTATCCTAATTTAAGTAGAATTCCTACTAGGGTGTTTGAATAGGCTTTGGAATGTGTTTCCTTGCCTCCAAATATCCTTTCCCGAATGAAATTGCTCTTTCCAGTGACAGGGACACGGCCATGGCACACGCCCATGTGAATCGTGGCCAGGCCGTGTTCGGACTTTTAATGAGGCACGACCGTGTGGTCTTTGGGCTAGGCCGTGTCGATTTCTTTCTTGGCCCAATTTTGTTCGTTTTATGCCTATTTCTCATTCTTTTCATCCTTGGGTGCTTTCCTAAGTATTAAATATGAAAAGAAAGGATTAAGAGCACCTTTTTACATAAATCAAAGGATAAATCATCCAAGAGTATGCTAAATGTGGGATTAAAATATGTTACTTTTACGGTTTATCAAGTGTTGGAGAAGAACTGGAGGATGTTTCAAATGTGGATCTAGGGATCATCTGATAAAGGACTGTCCACAAGAGTTGGCTATGGTGCAGATGATAGGTCAAGGATTTGCACAGTCAAGGAGAGGTGGTCAGCAGCCGTCGATGGGTCGAGGTTCGGCCAGAGGAGAAGATGGGTTTGGACGAGGTCGTGGAGCACCGGGCAGAAGTGCGGGTAATTCTGATGCAAAATAGCCTGGACTGGTTTATGCAGCTCGACGTCGAGAGGATAGCGACGCACCGGACGCCATAACCGGTATGTTTCTTATATTTGATGAACCGTTTACTGCTTTGATAGATATTGGATCTACCCATTCTTATATTGCCTGTGCTATATCTGGGATTTTGGGTATAAAATCTGAGATTACTGCTAGAGAAATGTTTGTGATTAGCCCTCTAGGACAATCAGTGGCAGTGAACAAACTATTGAGGAATATGCCTTTAGAAGTGCAAGGGATTGTTTTCCAGGCAGGCTTGATGGAACTACCGTTCAGCGAGTTTGATCTGATCTTAGGCATGGATTGGCTAGTTAAGCACCGTGCGAATTTGGATTGTGCCACTAAGCACATGATATTGAAGACTTCTGAGGATGAAGAGGTGATTGTGATGGGAGAAAGAAGGGATTATCTGTCTCATGTGGTTTCGGCACTAAAGGCCAAAAAGATGGTGCGGAAAGGGTGCGAGGCATTCCTAGCTTTCATCAGCATATCGAACGCTAAGGAATTGTCTGTAGGGATGTCAAAATCGTGAAGGAGTTCTCGGACGTCTTTCCTGAAGAGCTTCCGTGGTTACCTCCGGATTGCGAGGTGGAATTTGGCGTTGAGCTACTTCCAGGAATGGCTCCAGTGTCCATCGCTCCTTATAGGATGGCACCGAAGGAGCTGGCAGAACTAAAAGCTCAAATCCAAGAGCTGTTGGACCGGGGATTTATCCGACCAAGTGTATCTCCATGGGGAGCGCCGGTTTTGTTCGTGAAGAAAAAGGAGGGTCGATGCGTATGTGCATTGACTATCGTCAGTTGAACAAGTTGACTATTAAGAACAAATACCCACTACCAAGAATTGACGATTTGTTCGATCAGTTGCGAGGAGCTTCGATTTTCTCGAAGATAGATTTGAGATCGGGGTATCATCAGTTAAGGGTTAAGGAGGTGGATATTCACAAGGCTACTTTCAGAACTCGTTATGGACATTACGAGTTTCTAGTGATGCCGTTCAGACTGACTAATGCACCAGTCACTTTTATGGACATGATGACCGGGTCTTCCAACCCTATCTAGACTGGTTTGTGGTAGTGTTCATAGACGACATTTGGTGTATTCAAGAACAGAGGAGGAACATGATTCTCATCTTCGAGTTGTGCTGCAAATAATAAGAGAAAAGAAACTGTATGCCAAATTCAGCAAGTCTGAATTTTGGCTGAAGGAAGTGACCTTTTTGGGGCATGTTGTTTCTGCCGAGGGGATTAGAGTTGATCCCCAAAAGATTGAAGCTGTATTGGATTGGAAACCACCAAAGTCAGTGTTAGAAATTCGAAGTTTTCTGGGTTTGGCTAGGTACTACAAAAGGTTCATTGAGGGGTTTTCGTTGATAGCTGCACCTTTAACCAAGTTGTTGTGGAAAGGAGTGTCGTTTGTGTGGACCGATAAGCAAGAGGAAAGTTTTGAAAAGTTAAAGAAGATTCTGACTGAGGCACCGGTATTGATTCAGCCTGAGGCTGGGAAGGAATTTATCGTCTACTGTGATGCATCGCACACAGGTTTGGGTTGTATGTTAATGCAAGAAGGGAAGGTGGTAGCATATGCATCTCGTCAACTAAGGTTGCATGAGATGAACTATCCCACTCATGACTTGGAGCTAGTTGCAGTGGTGTTCGCCCTAAAAATATGGAGACACTATCTGTACGGAGAAAAGTCGGCTATCTATAAGGACCGTAAGAGTCTGAAATATCTCCTTACCCAGAAGGAGTTGAATTTAAGACAGCGGAGGTGGATTGAGTTGATGAAAGACTATGACTGCTCGATTGAGTATCACCCGGGTAAAGCTAACGTGGTGGCAGATGCGTTGAATCGTAAGGTGATATCAGATTTGAGAGCAATGTTTGCTCATCTCAGCCTTTACGAAGATGGTAGCTTATTAGCGGAACTTTAGGTGAAACCGACATGGTTAGGTCATATTAAAGAAAAGCAATTGTTGGATGAATCATTGGGTTCTCGGATTCAGCAGGTGAAAAGGGGAGAGATTGTGGATTTTGAATTGAACTGTGAGGGGGTGCTATGTTTTCGTGGAAGAATTTGCATGCCGAAGGATTCCAGGATGAGACAGATGATTTTGCGGGAAGTGCATAGTAGCCCATACGCTATGCATCCCGGTGGAAGCAAGATGTATCGGGACCTATGATCGCTGCAAATCAGAGCTTTAAATATTTATAAAAGAATGATCAAACCTGGAGACTAACTCTGATAACGATTAAAGGCAAGTGTACCTATCGAATAGTAGTATAGCTTAGGCAAGACCGGATATCGAACCCAAAGGAACTAAAAGTATTAATACTCACTTTCTTTTTATTATTCAGCCTTAAAAATAGAGTGAAGATTGCTTTTAAACTAAATTGACGAGAACTAAACTAAGGACACAAAGACAAGAAGACAAACTGGAAAATAACTTTGAAGAAAAACTCAGTTGATTTCGACGATACCTTCGGGAAGAATCCACCTAGACTTCACTTATTATCTAAACCTAAATTACATGATTTTTTTACTTAGCTTGATCCATGAGACTCCTTAATCTATATTAAACCCTCTCTCGAGGCGAATAACGTCTAACCCTAGGTTAATTAGTGGAACTCTCGTTCACTTATAATAACCGCCTAGGATAGCAGTAAATCGATCAATGGACTCCCATATTAGGTTTCACCCTAATCTGGCAAAATCTCGTAACCCTATCTCTAGGCGTTCGATCATCTCCGCTTAATTATGTTAGATCTCCTCTTAGGCAGGGTCTATTCCTCCTCCACCTAAGCACATTAGATTTGGATTAAGCAACATAATTAAGAACAAACTAAGTAATTTATCATATAACTTAAAAATCGAATAACAAAATCCATCAAGGTTTCATCCCCTTCAGGTATCTGAGGGGTTTAGTTCATAATGAATAAAGAAAACATCGCAAGATAAAAGATAAAACAAAACATTAGAAAACCCTAAAACCCCCTGAAGGAATTGAAGGAGAATTCCGCTGTCTTGAGTATAACTCCGGCTTCTTGGGATGGATCAACTGGTTATCCTCGTGTTATTCCCTAACTTTGACCTTCTCGGCTTGGCTCCTTGGCCTAGCTTTCGATCCCCTTCAAAGGTGGTACTTGGGGGATATTTATAGGCTCTTGGAGTGCGATTCTTTCTCCCTAAGTATCCTTTTCCGACTGAAATTGCTCTTTCCAGCGATAGAGGCACGGCCATGGCACACGCCCGTGTGGATCGAGACCTGACCGTGTTCGGATTTCTAACTTGAGACACGGCCGTGTGTGATGGAGTTGAGGCCGTGCTCTAGGTGTTCGTTGAGGCACGACTGTGTGTGCTTTGGGCTAGGCCGTGTAAATTTTGTGCTAAGGCCCATTTGCTCTGTTTTAGGCCCATTTTGTGTTCTTTTCATCCTCGGGTGCTTTCCTGGGTATAAGACATGAAAAGAAAGGATTAAAAGCACCTTTTTATATAAAACAAGGAATAAATCATCCAAAAGCATATTAAATGTGGGATTAAAATATGTTACTTTTACGGTTTATCAAATACCCCCACACTTAAGCTTTTGCTTGTCCTCAAGCAAAATTCTCAACTTACAATTAAAATGAACTTTCCATGATTTATAATTCTTATCAACAATGTCTTACCCTAATTCATAGAGAATTCATACATGGATAATTTGATTCAAAGCGTCCTAAAGATTCAAACGAGATAAGTCATAATTTTATAACTCGAAAACATAGGTGTCTTCCCTCTTTTAAATAACTACCTTTTCAATTCAAAACCGACAAGGATTGATATCCTCACTTAGGATTCACTCAAATCACACTAAAGTGTTTAAGGTTCAGAAAAAGATCGCTCATAAGTCGAACCTAAAAAGTTAATCCTATAGGCTTGCCTGAAAATCAAAACTCCACCACTGTAATTTAAGATGACAAACAGATCAAAAGGTCTTTGTTAGGGTTGTAACGGGGCTAGGGTAAAAGGTGTGGCCATAGGCTGAAATTAGAGGTTAGAATCGAGATTGAATTGACAAGTACCTACCTAAAATTTTTCCAGAACTTCATTAACTGAAAAGTAATAATCCTACTAATACGAGCTTTTTCTTTTGAAAACAAACTTTGATTGTGTAAGCTCTCTTTTCACACTACTAATATTGAATACTTTGAGTTTTTTTTTTAAGAACAAACTAATAATACATGATAAATTTAACTATCAGAATAATAAACTTGGGTAACTGATCAAATCAAGTCTCGATTTAGGGTAAAGGAAAGGGTGATAAAAAATACAAGGGCTTTGGGTTAATATTAGTAGGTAAATCAATAAAAATGGTTTGTTAGGATCAACAAGGTTCACTAGGGGTTAATTGTAAAGGTGGGCTATTTAGTGGAATTAGTGGGTTAAAACCTAGGTGTCTTTATCATCTCTGTATATCAAATCATAACTGTGATCTCGACATGTAAAAACGAGGCAAGTTCTAGAATAACAGTTCATGGTTGACACACTCGTAATAAAAAAAGAGCACGAAAAAGAATGTATGCTCTATAAGGATCAAATACTCACAAAAATTATGGGTGTTTTGACATCATCCTTATGAATTTTAAATTTCAAGGTAGTATTTAAATTTAGGTCAACAACCTAGCAAAAATTTTAATTCCTGAAAAACAGACTTATCATGCTTTATTCTCTAGTATTCTTTAAATTAAACATCAATGTATAATTAACTATGACTTATTCTAAAACATGTCAATAATCATCAAAAATCATCAGAAATTTCATCCTAATTAGTAATATGAAAACTTTGCATAAAAACAAGACTAAATCAGGGATTTGAGAATAATGAAAAAAATTAGGCACTTTTATTCCACTTTTACCCTTAGGGATTTGAGAATAATGCAAAAAATTAGGTCCTTTTACCCCCCACACTTAAGATGTACATTGTCTTCAATGTACAAAGATAGATAATACATTTATATTCAAAATCAAAAATGAGGGGATAGGATACTCCCTGAGGTGTGGACTGTTTCCTTGGAGGAGGGCAGGGGTCGTGGAGGTTATGGTGGAGTATGTGGCAAATACGGCGAAGGCGTCAGCATGGTGGAGGTGCTGGTTCCCGAGCTCTGCGCTAGATGAAGAAATTGGGGAACTCGTGAAGGATTAGCCAGGGGTTATTAAGACATAATATAAATATATTGAAAATAAAAATAAAGAAAAGCAAGCTAAAGGGAAGGAGACTAAGAAGAAAACTGAAATGACAAGAAAATACTAATGGACCATGAAGTCCTTATTAAAGGATGGTTCGCAAGGTGGGAATCAATGCTAATATTGGGGATGTGCTGGCGGTGGTAAGAGTGGTGAGGTTATCGTGGTGGTCGGCGTGATTCCCTAGCAGCCTGGCGAACCTGACACTAAGAAACTAAAAGAAAATTAAACGAAACGAGCAGTAGAGAAGCTTAGATAAGGAAAATAAAGAAGAAGAGAAACAAAAAGAAAAAAATAAATAAACTAGTCTCAAAGACCCTTGGCTTGGTGATGAGACGAAGCTGCCGGCATGAACTCATGTTGATCGTTCTTTGTTGAGGAGTCTATGCTTAGCTTCTTCCGCTTCTTCGGAATGGTGTTGTTTTGCTCAAGGATCTAGTGTCTTGGAGAGTCTGAGGTGGAGGAGAGTGAAAAGGAAAGAAAATAAAGAAGAAATTAGATGGAGGGAAGGGGGAGAGGTGAGGGGTTTAAATAGAAGTTCAAATTTTGTGCTCCCCCACGGCCGTGGTCACAGGGTGTGTCGATTTACACAGCCACCTCACACGGCCGTGTTATAGAGGGTGTTGTCACCCTATGCTCGTGCTTGATCCTCCCATGCCCATGCTTGTGAAGTTTTTCTTTTGGCACGGTCGTTCTACACAGGCGTGTCTCCCCCGTGTTTAATAAGTCAGTAGCTTCACACGGTTACTAGCACGAGCATGTTCTGTCCGTGGTGTGAAAATCAGTGGCTTCACACGGTTTAGGGCACGGTCGTGCCCTATCTGTCAGTGCCCGTGGGGAGGGTTGTTGGATCCGTGACGTTGGGGGGTGGTTGGGCTGACTGCACGGCCTTGCCCTGTCAGTGTGGTGGTTTAGGTGGTCCACATGGGCACAGACACGGCCGTGTGTAAGGCCGTGTGGCCTGAAAAACCTGCATTTTTGGTTAGTTTAAAAAGGAAAAGAAAAAGGAAAAAGGAAAAAGGAAAAGACAAATAAAAACAAATGTAAAAAGAAATGGTGTTAGTATTCGGGTTGCGCCCCGAGAAGCGCTTGTTTATAGTCTTAAGCTAGACTTTTCCTCGTTATTTGAAAATTTTAGGAAGGTTTAAAGGTTTGAATATCTTCCCTCGTACTTACGGTTTTATGCTCTTGACACAGTTGAAGTCGAGAAGCGTTTACATTGAAAGTGCCGAATATTGGATTGCTTACCTCGACTATTCCGTGTGGGAAGATATCATGTACCTTGAGAAGGATTTCTCCCTTTGCCTTCAGGTCTGTGGTAGTGATTTGGGGATCGGTTTTGTCTAACAGTACTTGGTCTCCTATTTTGAAGTGATTTGATGTCCCCATGAGCTCTTCTGGTGGTTCATCGGGTTTTACTTCGTGTGAATCTAGCTCTTCTTTGATCTCTTTCTTCTACTTCTCTAAATTTTCGACCCTAATGATTTGTTCCTCGTGTAACTCTACTTTGTCGATATGAGCCGGCTCAGGGTTTAGGCCTTGTGATGTTTCCTGTGATGAAGATTGAATAATATGATTATCAACTGAAATGGCTTTCTTACCTTCATCGACTGTTGTCCTGGCCGAGTCGAGAGCTTGAAGATTGATCGATTCATCTCCTACACGAAGTATGAGCTTACCTGTAGCAACATCAATTTTTGTCCTGGTAGTTTCTAGAAAAGGCCTTCGTAAAATTAAAGGGATTGAATTATCCTCATCCATGTCTAAGACAACAAAGTCTACTGGGAAAACAAATTTATTGATTTTGACAAGAACATCTTCGATAATGCCCTTAGGAATTCTAACAGTTTTATCAGCTAATTGAATACTCATCCTAGTTTGTTTGGGCTTCCCTAGACCTAGTCGTTTAAATAGTGAATAAGGCATGACGTTTATGCTTGCCTCTAGATCAGCTAACGCATTATCAATATGTAGACTACCAATTAAACATGGAATTGTAAAACTCCCTGGATCTTTTAGTTTCTGTGGTAGTCTATTTTGTAACATCGCCGAGCATGTTGCATTTAGTTCCACGTGGTGCTCTTCATCTATTTTGCGTTTGTTGGTCAAGAGCTGTCTTAAAAATTTTCTCGAATCTGGCATCTAAAAAAGAGCTTCAAGAAGAGGTAAGTTAATATGTAATTTCTTATAAAAGTTTAAGAAATACTGAACTGTTCCTCTGAATCGTCTCTTTTTATGGCTTCAGGATAAGGTATGCGAGGTTGATACTCTTTAATTACCAGTTTTGGCTTCTCTTATGGTACCTCTATTTTACCTTCGTCTACCTTTTTTTTGGGTATTGGATCAGGTTCAGCTAATCTGTTACTGCCCTGAGCTGTGATTGCTTGAATTTGCTCCTTAGGATTAACCTCGGTGTTACTTGGTAGACATCCTTGCGGTCGTTCTGACATTAGTTTTGCAAGTTGTTCAATTGCATTAGTCACTTCCTTGACTGACTTAACAATTTCATCGAGTCGGCTCTCGTTGCTTTTGATTGCTCTATCAGTTTCTTGGAGATGTTCCTCGAGGGTTGGTATCTTTTCTTGTGGATAGGGCTGATTTCGGAAGTTTTGAAGAGGTTGTTGCCTTTGATTTCCTTGGTTTCCTTGTCCTCCCACAAAAAATTTGGGTGGTTCCTCCAACCTGGATTATAAGTATTACTATAAGGGTTATTATTAGATCAGAAATTATTACCTATATAGTTCATCTGTTCATCTTCTTCTCCCAGTTGGTAGGGTGGGTACTCAAGATTCGCTACAGTTCCACTTGCGTCGCACTGCATGACTGGATGTGCCTGTGAAGAACACAAATTATCAAGCTTTTTATTCATCATCTGTAGCTGTGTTGATAGCATGGTCATGGCATTGACGTTGAAAACTCCTATCGATTTTGTCAATTTCGTCCTTGAAGCTTGCCACTGATAATTGTTTAATGACATCTCCTCAATGAACTCGTAGGCTGCTTCTGGAGTCTTGTTGTTCAGCGTTCCATCGGCGGCTGAATCTATCAGTTGCCTCGTTGAGGGGTTTACACCATTATAAAAGGTTTGGACTTGTAGCCACAAGGGTAGGCCATGGTGTGGGCACCTTCTCAAGAGATCTTTGAATCTCTCCCATGCGTCGTATAGCGTCTCTAAATCCATCTGCACAAAAGAAGAGATATCATTCCGTAATTTGGCCGTTTTGGCCGGTGGAAAATATTTCATCAAAAACTTTTTGGTCATCTGATCCCATGTAGTGATTGACCCTCATTGTAACGAGTTTAACCACTGTTTGGCTTTATTTTTCAATGAAAAAGGGAATAACCGAAGATGTATGGCATCATCAGAAACACCATTTATTTTGAAGGTATCACAGAACTCTAAAAAGTTAGCTATGTGCGTGCTTGGATATTCGTCCTGCAAACCATCAAATTGAACAAACTGTTGAATCATTTGTATTGTGTTAGGCTTTAATTCAAAATTGTTAGCATATATAGCAGGCCTAACAATACTAGATTCTGCTCCTGTCAAATGTGGTTTCGCATAATCAAACATTGTTCGTGGAGCATGGTTTTCCCCCACATCGCGTGGTGGTGGGTTGTTTTTGTCCATCCCTTCAGTAGGATTGGATCTATCTTCTTCCTCTCTCTCTGTGTGTAATCTAGGGCTCGCCTGGTTTCCCTACGATTCCTACGAGCGGTAGCTTCAATTTTGCTGTCGAATATCAAAGGTCCTCTCGTGTTCCTTCTAGTCATAAACTAGAGGTACTTGCTGGAAAAGAAAGAAAGAAAATTTCAGCAAAAGGAAAAACAAAAATAGAAACGAAAAGAAAAATAAATTGCGAAAAATAAAAATTAGGGCTAAAGTAATAATAATAGAGTTTTCTTAATATTTTAGTTCCCGGCAACGGCGCCAAAAACTTGATCGCTGCAAATCAGAGCTTTAAATATTTATAAAAGAATGATCAAACCTGGAGACTAACTCTGACAACGATTAAAGGCAAGTGTACCTATCGAACAGTAGTATAGCTTAGGCAAGACCGGATATCGAACCCAAAGGAACTAAAAGTATTAATACTCACTTTCTTTTTATTATTCAGCCTTAAAAATAGAGTGAAGATTGCTTTTAAACTAAATTGACTAGAACTAAACTAAGGACACAAAGACAAGAAGACGAACTGGAAAATAACTTTGAAGAAAAACTCAATTGATTTCGACGATACCTTCGGGAAGAATCCACCTAGACTTCACTTATTATCTAACTCTAAATTACATGATTTCTTTGCTTAGCTTGATCCGTGAGACTCCCTAACCTATATTAAACCCTCTCTCGAGGCGAATAACTTCTAACCCTAGGTTAATTAGTGGAACTCTCGTTCGCTTATAATAACCCCCTAGGATAGCAGTAAATTGATCAATGGACTCCCATATTAGGTTTCACCCTAATCCGGCAAAATCTCGTAACCCTATCTCTAGGCGTTCGATCAACTCCACTTAATTATGTTAGATCTCCTCTTAGGCAGGGTCTATTCCTCCTCCACCTAAGCACATTAGATTTGGATTAAGCAACATAATTAAGAACAAACTAAGTAATTTATCATATAACTTAAAAATCAAATAACAAAATCCATCTAGGTTTCATCCCCTTTAGGTATCTAAAGGGTTTAGTTCATAATGATTAAGGAAAACATCATAAGAGAAAAGATAAAACAAAACATAAGAAAACCCTAAAGCCCCCTGAAGTAATTGAAGGAGAATTCCGCTGTCTTGAGTATAACTCCGGCTTCTTGGGATGGATCAACTGGCTATCCTCGTGTTATTCCCTAACTTTGACCGTCTCGGCTTGGCTCATTGGCCTAGCTTTTGATCCCCTTCAAAGGTGGTACTTGGGTGATATTTATAGGCTCTTGGAGTGCAATTCTTTCTCCCTAAGAATCCTTTTTCGACTGAAAATGCTCTTTCCAGCAACAGAGGCACGGCCATAGCACACACCCGTGTGGATCAAGACCTGACCGTGTTCGGATTTCTAACTTGAGACACGACCGTGTGTAACGAAGTTGAGGCTGTGCTCTAGGTGTTCGTCGAGGCACGCCCGTGTGTGCTTTGGGCCAGGCCGTGTCAGTTTCGTGCTAAGGCCCATTTGCTCCGTTTTAGGCCCGTTTTGTGTTCTTTTCATCCTCGGGTGCTTTCCTGGGTATAAGACATGAAAAGAAAGGATTAAAAGCACCTTTTTATATAGAACAAGGAATAAATCATCCAAAAGCATATTAAATGTGGGATTAAAATATGTTACTTTTACGGTTTATCAACCTACGTGAATTGTATTGGTGGCCTGGTCTGAAGCAGGAAGTTACCGACTTTGTGAGTAAGTGTTTGACATGTCAGCAAGTGAAGGTAGAACATTAGTTGCCTTCAGGGTTGCTGCAGCCGGTAAAGATTCCACTTTGGAAGTGGGAGAGGATAATGATGGATTTTGTTAGTAGGCTATCCCTTACGCCTACTAAGAAAGATTCAGTCTGGGTAATTGTTGATCGGTTGACTAAGTCTGCTCACTTCATATCGGTTCATATCGACTATTTGTTGCAGAAGTTGGCCAAGCTGTATGTAGCAGAGATTGTGAGGCTACTAAGGGTACCGGTGTCTATCATATCAGACAGGAATCCTAGGTTTACATCACGGTTCTGGAAGGCATTACATGAAGCTTTGGGTACAAGGCTAGATTTCAGTACAGCGTTCCACCCACAGACTGATGGTCAGTCGGAAAAGGTAATTCAGATTCTAGAAGACATGTTAAGGGGCTGTGTGATTGACTTCAGAGGTAGTTGGGAAGATTACTTGCCATTGGCTGAATTCGCGTACAATAACAGCTATCAGTCCAGCATTCAGATGGCACCCTACAAGGCGTTGTATGGTTGTAGGTGTCGTACCCCTACCTGCTGGACAGAGTTAGGTGAGCGACAGTTGTTGGGTCCAAAATTGATCTCAGAAACGGAGGAAAAGGTTAAGCTGATTCGGGACCGGTTAAAAGAAGCTTCCGATAGGCAGAAATCGTAGGCGGATCTGAAGCGTAGGGAGATAGAATTTTCAGTGGGGGATCATGTCTTCTTGAAAGTCTCACCTTGGAAGAAGGTTTTAAGATTTGGACGGAAGGGCAAGTTGAGCCCCAGATTCATCGAGCCTTATTGAGTGTTGAAACGTGTGGGACCAGTGGCTTATCAGCTTGAGTTACCTATGGAGTTGAGTAGGTATGCTCGGGGTATGGTGGCCACAGAACATGAGCGCTGCGTTAGGTTCGAGGACGGGTTGAGAGATGAGCTACGGTTGTTAATCGCACCTCAGTGTGAAAGGGAATTTGCCGTTCTCGTGGAAAAGGCTAAGGTAGCTGAAGCAGTGAAGCGAATTGAGAGGCGGAATCAGGATAGAAGTAAGGATAAAAGGAATTTTGGGCCTTCAGGGTCCGTTGGAGGTTCACAGAAGAGGGCTAGATTTGGGGAAACAGAAAGTGCCGCAAAGCCTGCTCAGTGGCCACCTCAGTGTGGTAGATGCGGGAAATCCCATTCGGGAGAATGTTTGGCTGGAAGTAGAGGGTGCTTTGAGTGTGGATCAATGGAGCACCGGGTAAGGGATTGTCCGTGGAAGTTGGCTAGGACTCAAGCTGAGGGTCAAGGACGTGGTCAATTCAGGAGGGATGGCCAGCAACCACAGAGGGGTCGAGGTGCAGCTAGGGGTAATGGTAATGGTAACGGGCGTGGCCGAGGTGCTGAAAGTGCAGAGGCGAGGCAACCAAGGTTGGTTTATGCAGTTGGCCGTCGCGAGGAGGAAGATGTGCCAGATGTGACAGCGGGTACGTTCCTTATTTCTGGAATACCCTTAATTGCTTTGATTATAGTAGAGTTTTCTTATATTGCTAGTGAAGTGCCTGAAACTTTGGATGTGAACTTAGAGATTGTGCCTAGGAAGTATGATGGTTTTATTAAGATTAGAGTGCGCAGCATAAGCATAGTGTTGGGAGTAGGAGTGCATCTAGTAAGTAATTTCGAGGATGGAATTATTTTTAAGGAGGGTAGAACTGTAACATCCTAGATTAGGGGTTATGCATTTAATGTATAATTCAAGTGATAGTAGGTTTGGAGTGTGTATGGATATATTCTAGGAGTTTTTGAGAACTTTAGGTGAAAGGGAAAAACTTTAGAAAAGATTGGATTTTTAAGTAAAAAAGGGGAAACTAGGCAAGGAGACCTTAAAAGAAATTTTGTGGAGTTTAAGACACAAGAAATCAATTGGCAAAGTGGCTTGGGGTGCTAAGGTGGAAGGGGGCTTCAGGAGGGAAGAGGGTCGAGTCGTGAGGGCAGCATGGGAGTGTTTTATTTTTGTATTTTGCGTCAGGAAGGGAATTGGGCCAGGGAGGTCTTAAGAGAGGTTATAGGCGCTTTCGGACACAAAGAGTGCCTTGGTAAAGTGGCTTAAGGGCGCCACTTAAGGACCTGGAAGTGACGCCTGGCGCAGGGCTTGGGTTCGAACAGCGTGGGCAACAGGGAAAGGTGATTTATTTTTGGCTTTTGGCGTTAAGATAAGGGGGAGCTAACAAGGAAGCTCTTAAAAGAAATTGTGACGAGTTTATTTCACAAAGAAACTCCTTGGCAGAATGGTTAGGGGCGTTAGTGCAGTTTGCTCCATCAGGTCCCATGTTCGAACCATGGGAGCTGCAGTTTGGTGTTTTTATTTTTCCATGCTGGCGTGAAGGGGGAGAGAAGAAGTTGGACGGCACATGGGCATTTGGAAGATAAGGATTAAGCTAGTTTTGTTTTTAATTTTCGGCTGGGATAATGGATATATGCTGGCTTTTATATTTTTATTTTAAGATAGAAGACAAGGGTGGCCTTATTTTATTTGTTTTTGAAGAGGTGATAAGGGATAATGGCTGTTGTATTTTAATTATTTTTGAATAGGTGTCAAGAGATGAAATAGGAGTTTTATTTGGGAGTTGATAAATAAGATAAAGTGGCTGAATGGGGAACTCTCCAGCTTGGGGAATTTTCGGCTTTGAAGTTTATAAGGTGGGTGTGCCGAATTTTTGTTCTCTTTTTCCTCTTTATGTGCCGTTCTCTTTTTGTGCTAGAGCCATCTAGTTTCGGCTTTCTTCCTCTTTGTTTTAGTGACCGAGACTTCAAGGACCAATAAGGTCATTGGTGTTCTTCCTCTTCTACTTGTTCTTGGCCGACCCTACACCTCTTTTCCAAGTTCCGAAATACTTCTTTTATTTTGGTGATAGCCGAATGGTTCATTCCCTATTCTAAGGTCATAGCCGATTTACCTTGGAGCTGATTCTTTCAAAAGCCAAAAGTGGTATGCTAGTTTCTTCTTCTCCTTTTTATGTCTTTTTGTATTATCTTTCCCCGACAACTATTCTTTTCTTGTTATTTTCTTAAGCCGAATAATCCTTCTCCGGTGGCCGAATCTCTCTGGTAGCATAGGAGGGAGGCGTCGTCGATTTCTTTTGGTGCAAGTTATTCAATCGGTTTATTATAAAGGGATTTCGACAGTTCAAAGGCAAGGAGTAACGGTATTCGGGATTACAGTAAGTAAGGTAGGTGATTCGTGGTATTCGGCCATAGGCCATTTTATGAGTATAAGTGCGACTGATTATGTACTTTGGTTCATAGGGCAAATCGACAAAGGCTTCCGGGATTTAAACTCGCTTTGGTAAGTGATTGTAAGTTTAGGCCCAAGGCCATATTTCAGGTGCGATTAATCCTTCGGGATTTAGTTATTATAGCCGAATAGGCCCATGTCACTAACTTGGATATTGGCCGAATATAGGGTCAAGGGATATAGCACAGTAGATCAGATCTTCGGGATCTAGGATTCGCGATAGTAACAGGTGTGTACTTACACACTTCATAGCTAATAAATTGTTAATATATTGTATGTGTTAAACCGGATATGTGTAGATATGGATTGATACCGTAAGGGTATCAGCAAGGATTCGGGTAAGTCCGTTTCTTTATGAGCTTATTATATGATGCATGTTGATGCATGACATATTTGGTATATGTGGTATATGAAAATATGGCCTTTAATAAATACAGAGTTTTGTTATTTAAGCATGATTGGCATGATTGTTATATGCATATTACTGAGGGTGATATGAGTGGAGGGGGAAGTGATATCCGTGTCTTTGGGACACCAGAGGTTTGGCACGTCCAGTGGTTTGGTACCACATATTTCGTGACTTTGGTCACCAGAGGTTTGGCACCTCATAGTGACTTGTCCCAGTGGCTTAGCACCACAGTGGGTTGGCCCCACGGTTGATATTACGGGATCGTCGCCAGTGATTCGGTATCACAAAGTGGGTTGGCCCCACATATGGATAATTGTGACCTTGGGTCACCAGTGGTTTGGCACCACCAGTGGTTTGGTACCACATTTATTTACACAGATTGATTAAGTGACTTTGGGTCACCAGTGGTTTGGCACCACCAGTGGTTTGGTACCACACGGGGTAGAAAAAGGAGTTATGGATGGCTAGGTTGGGTGCATGCTATACTTAGTTATGATTTGTGTAAGCTGTTGCATTAATCGGGAGTGGGATTATATATTGGGTCTTGGTGACTCACCTTCTCCCTTAACTTTTTCAGGTGACTCGTAGATCGCGGATGAGGAGCCGGATGGACTCGAGGTGGCCATGAAACGGAAAATTTGATTTAATTAGACTGTGGTTTATTTTCATTTTATTTTTATTTTATTGTTTGAGTTTTAATAAGGCCATTAAAGTATTTAAGTAGTTTTATGAAGTATCTTTATCATTATGTTTTTATTGTGGATTGACAACTGAGATATTACTTGCAAATGGTTTTATTTTTCTTAAAATTATATATAATAAAGTTTTGAATCCGGTATTTTTATAACAACCTAAATTTTTACTTAGAATATTTTAAGTCACGAAAATGTTTTAATAAAGGCAACAAAAATTTTAACGGTTTTACTTTTAAATAAGAATATTTCAAAACGTTTTCCTATGTGACATACCAGATTCGGCCGTAATGTTTGGGCCGAGTTTGGGGTGTTACAACCCCTCCGCTACCCACCAAGGGTAGCCTAGTTGCGGTACTACTAAACGTTGCAGCAAAGCTACTTAATCACATATATTGGGCTTAAAGCCTTCTATGGATCCATACCATACGGCCATGCGATCCTAGATCCATACCATATGGCCATGCGATCCTAGATCCATACCATACGACCATGCAATCCTCAAATCTTCCTCCGTACCATAATTCCCACCCATATGCATCCTAAGCAGAATATCATATGAATGCATCAAACATACGAGTAACATCCATAAACTCATATTCGTCACATAAGGGTATTTTCATCATTTCGCAAACCAGGGGTATTTCGATAATTTTACAAATCAAGGGTATTTCGGTAATTTCGTAAACCAGGGATATTCGGTAATTTTGCAACCTATGGGGTATTTCAGTAATTTTACAATCAGGGGTATTTTGGTACTTTACAAATTTAGGGGTATTTTAGTAAATTTTACAAATATAAGGGTATTTTAGGAATTTTGCAAATATAAGGGTATTTGGTCCCTTTTAGGTTTTAGCTATGAACTTTAGCCCATCAACAAGTCCTCGCGGCTAAAGTGAACAGACACTACGCACAAGGTAGGATTCCAGAAAAGAGGAGGTGGGTCACTAGGGCCGCTTAAGTACCAAGCTCTTCCTAGATCCAATCCTAAACATCCGTACGCCCGTTGACACACTCCAACCCTGCGACTTGTTTACAGACATGTTTAATTAGATTAACTTATGGAATTTAAGAGTTGTTCAAACTAGGCCTAAGGTTCATAAACCCTAACATACATGTCTACATCCCCATAAGCCCATAAAGCCCAAATCACACCCTTACGGCCCATTAGGCCCAAAACAAATCCAATTCATGTATCATGCATGACTAATTCAATTCGTATAACCAACCAAACCATTTCATCATTTCTTAGCCTTAGGGCCCACCGGGCCCATTTAGCCACTTTCGGCTTTTTGATTTTTTGGCATTGCCAATATCGTGTGTGTAGTGTTTGTACACACCTGGTAACCACGCGCGCTGCAAATCCCTTAGTCACGACCCTACAATCGACATTACTAGCGATTAACCAAGATTTAACGCATACTTATAAAAAACCGAAACCTCACCGTACCCTTACCGTATACTTCACGTTCTAGTAGCCCTTCCTTCGCTACTATTGGCGATTATCCTCTAGATCTGCACCCAAATGCCCACTAAGGTATATTAACTCTCCTCATAGAATGCTTTATATATAGCTAGCTTCTCACCTTCCTTCTTTGTATCTTTTCTATATGGGATCCTTCCATCAGCAGAGTTTAAATCCAACTCAAACTCTTGCCGTCCAGTCCGCAAAATAAATACTCCTTTGCTTGTCATGAGATTCGAACCCAGGCTCTCCCATCAGCCAATTCACGCCACTTGCCACTAAGCCACTAGCTCCTCTTGTGTCTAAAATCATGCCCAACTAAAGCTAAGTCTATGGCCAATGTCTAAATCCACTTAAAAAAAATAATCTAAAAGAAATGCAAGTGCCACAACTTGAACCTTGGACCTCCTTCCTTCCTTGTGGCGTCACCCCCTTGTCTCTTATGTGGCGTCACATTGCCACTACACCACACACTCCAATTGTGTCATTTTTCTCCATATTTTATTCTTAAAGCCTACCTACTAACTCCCAGGGTTTTATTCACCTAAAACCAAAATTTTTCCTAAGCCCAAGTTTGATCCCGGGACTTCATAGAAGCCCCCTAGCCTTCCAAAAACACTCACCTAATAAGTCCAACTTGCATTAAAGCCGTTCTCTTATTCCCAAAAATATTTAAAAAGTTCCTACGCTCGGGGCCCAAAAGGCCCAATTCTCCTAGGCCCAATTTCGGGATGTTACAAATATACATCCCTTAAAGAAATTTCGTCCTCGAAATTTCCAACTAACTAACAGCTGCACACTATCGGTTATACCACTACGCTTCTACTGCACACTCTAGTCCTAATTGCAAATTAGGTAAATAGCTCATTATCACCTCGCGTATTATCTGAATTAAAAATTTTATGAATAGTACTTAGTTCCACTTGTTTAGGGCACATGTCTTATGTAAGTAACAACAATTTCTTAGAGTTATTCCGGGGTCGAGAATCCACTACAGGCTTAAGTTTCCTTACAAGCTTTAGTCTTTAAAAGCCCGTTTTTAAGTAGCCCATTATCTGTACATTTCAATAATTCAAACAATAGCAGAAAAACTTACTTGGCTCGACGTCGAGGCTCGATGAACCACACTTCAAGAATCCTGCCAAAACTTTTTTTTCCTTAAAAAAACCCAACATCTAAGGCCCATTTCACAGCCCAAGCTTTGCAACCTAGGCTCTGATACCACTAAATGTAACACCCCAAACCCAGCCTAGAAGTTAGACCCAAATCTGGAATGTCACATTAAAGGTACAATTCAAAACGGTTTTGCTAATTAAAAATTTAAGGCCCAAAAGCCCAAAATCTTTGAGTCTTATTAATTAAAGATAAAAACCCATTTTATTGTTTTAAGTAATTCGGAAACCAAGTTTAAACATAAGAGCTTACTTAGATTTAATAATTAAAGTAAACAATTAATCGCAAAACCCAAAATAAATCTGAAGTCAAAACAGAGTACAAGGCTTTATTACATCCACCGAAAATTAAGTAAATAAAAACATGTATTTTGAAACGAATAAATGAAAATTCAAGCCTCTTGTAGTGTAGCCATCTTCGAGTCCTCTCCCACGTCGAGTCATCTATTCGGGATTACCTGAAACATTAAATTAAAGGGGTGTGAGTTTCGAAACTCAGTGTGCACAACCCTTGGCAATCAAATCACTTACAGATATTCACATTGGGCCTAAACCCTATCATAATTGGTGGTCTTGGGCTTTAGCCCACAATGACCTCATATCATATCATATTGTATCATTTATAAACAAATAATGCAAAGCCCACCCCAAAAATCCATCTGCTACACACACCATTTCCCCTTCCAACCTTATGACTCCTGTAGGGAGTTCTAGCTCGACCCACCCCTCCACTACACACCAAGGGTAGCCCGGTTGCGATACTACCGAACTTGCAGTAAAGCTGCTTAATCACATATATTGGGCTTAAAGCCTTCTGTGGATCCATACCATACGGCCATGCGATCCTGGATCCATACCATACGGCCATACTATCCTCAAATCTTCCTACGTACCATAATTCCCACCCATATGCATCCTAAGCAGAATATCATATGAATGCATCAAACATACGAGTAACATCCATAAACTCATATTCGTCACATAGGGGTATTTTTGTCATTTCGCAAAATAGGGGTATTTTGGTAATTTTGTAAACTAGGGTATTTCAGTTATTTCGCAAACTAGGGGTATTTCGGTAATTTTGCAAATCAAGGGTATTTCGATAATTTCGTAAACGAGGGGTATTTTGGTAATTTCGCAAACTAGGGGTATTTTGGTAATTTCGTAAATCAGGGGTATTTCAGTAATTTTGCAACCTAGGGGTATTTCAGTAATTTTGCAATCAGGGGTATTTTGGTACTTCACAAATCTAGGGGTATTTTAGTAAATTTTACAAATATAAGGGTATTTTAGGAATTTTACAAATATAAGGGTATTTGGTCCCTTTCGGGTTTTATCTATGAACTTTGGCCCATCAACAAGTCCTCGCGGCTAAAGTAAACAGACACTACGCACCAGGTAGGATTCCAGAAAAGAGGAGGTGGACCACTATGACCGCTTAAGTACCAAGCTCTTCCTAGATCCAATCCTAGACATGCGTACGTCCGTTGCCACACTCCAACCCTGCGACTTGTTCACAGACATGTTTAATTAGATTAAGTCTTATGGAATTTAAGAGTTGTTCAAACTAGGCCTAAGGTTCATAAACCCTAACATACATGTCTACGTCCCCATAAGCCCATTAAGCCCAAATCACACCCTTACGGCCCATTAGGCCCAAAACAAATCCAATTCATGTATCATGTATGACTAATACAATTCGTATAACCAACCAAACCATTTCATCAGTTCTTAGCCTCAGGGCCCACCGGGCCCATTTAGCCACTTTCGGCTTTTCGACTTTTCGGCATTGCCGATATCGTGTGTGTAGTGTTTGTACACACCTGGTAACCACGCGCGCTGCAAATCCCTTAGTCGCGACCCTACAATCGACATTACTAGTGATTAACAAAGATTTAATGCATACTTATCAAAAATCGAAACCTCACCGTACCCTTACCGTGTACTTCACGTTCTAGTAGCCCTTCCTTTGCTACTATTAGCGATTATCCTCTAGATCTGCACCCAAATGCCCACCGAGGTATATTAACTCTCCTCATAGAATGCTCTATATATAGCTAGCTTCTCACCTTCCTTCTTTGCATCTTTCTGATGTGGGATCCTTCCATCAGCAGAGTTTAAATCCAACTCAAACTCTTGTCGTCCCGTCCGCAAAATAATTACTCCCTTGCTTGTCATGAGATTCGAACCCAGGCTCTCCCATCAGCCAATTCACGCCACTTGCCACTAAGCCACCAGCTCCTCTTGTGTCTAAAATCATGCCCAACTAAAGCTAAGTCTATGGCCAATGTCTAAATCCACTCAAAAAAATAATCTAAAAGAAATGCAAGTGCTACAACTTGAACCTTGGACCTCCTTCCTTCATTGTGGCGTCAAGCCCTTGTCTCTTATGTGGCGTCACTTTGCCACTACACCACACACTCCAATTGTGTCATTTTTCTCCATATTTTATTCTTAAAGCCTACCTACTAACTCTCTTATGTGGCGTCACTTTGCCACTACACCACACACTCCAATTGTGTCATTTTTCTCCATATTTTATTCTTAAAGCCTACCTACTAACTCCTAGGGTTTTATTCACCTAAAACCAAAATTTTTCCTAAGCCCAAGTTTGATCTCGAGACTTCATAGAAGCCCCTTAGCCTTCCAAAAATACTCACCTAATAAGTCCAACTTGCATTAAAGCCGTTCTCTTGTTCCCAAAAATATTTAAAAAGTTCCTACGTTCGGGGCCCAAAAGGCCCTACTCTCCTAGGCCCAATTTCGAGATGTTACAGGTGTGATTGGTGGGGTGGGTTGACTTGATCCCCACAAGTGACGATTGGTTGGTACGGAGGTGTGATTGGTTGGATTGGGTTGGGTTGTATTTCATTATTGCATTACCATGATTATAGGACTTAGGCCCAGATTGATACTGTAAGGGCTCAGGCCCAAATAGTGACCGTTTAGGGGATTACACACTGAGTTCTCGTAACTCACCCCCCTCTGTTAACCTTGCAGGTAATCCTCAGCGTTAGAGGATTTGGAGCTGCAGAGGACTTGGTGGTGGCCATACATCGAAGTTACTTCTCACGAAACTTAGTAAATCCGATTTTACTTTATTTGATGATTATTTGATTTGGGGTTAATATTTTGTAATAAGGCCATTGGATCTTATTTTCCTTTTAAATTTTCATTTAAGCTATTATCAAACTATTAAATGTTTAAACACTGGGTTTTCTTAAAGCGACAATAACCGTTTTCAAAATAACACGTTTCCACAATTCTTGGAGTCTGATTTCTGCAATAAACAAAGTTTTCGAAAATAATAATAACATCTTTACAAGAAAATATTTTAAGCAAATCATGTTTACACAAGCAACAAAGTTCGGAGTTTCAAAAAGAATAAAAAGTTTTTAACGAACGGAAAGCTTTTAAACAACCTTCTGATGTGACATGCTAGATCCGGTCATAACGTCTAGGCCGGGTTTGGTGTGTTACATTTTATGGTATCAGAGCCAGGTTGTAACACCCCAAACCCAGCCCATACATTTCGACCAGATCTGGCATGCTACGGGTTTGAAGTTGAAAACATAGTTCCTTAACGGTTTTGGAAATCGTAAATTAATTAGCCAATAATTAATAAATAAGTGACATTTGAAAAAAAAACTTGTATTATTATTATTTTGAATAATTAAACCTTTGATATAATTTCATAAGTTGCGAATATTAAAAACTACTTAGTTGAATATAAACTATGGGGCCTTATTACATAAATATTCCCAAAATTAAAAACTTAAAGAAAAACTGAAATACTCTATAATGATAAAAACTTGATGGCCCCTCGAGTCTACCTTGGCTCCCATGTCCATGATCTACTGCTCATTTGAAAGAGTAGGAAAAAAATAAAAGAGTGAGTCACCAAGACTGAGTGTATAAATCCCGAACACAACGACCTGAGGCCCACAAACACATTATGAGCCTTGGCACATACATAGAGGCAACAATCATGATTATATGATAATTAATAAATGATGATTAGCCCAACCCATCCTAAAATTCTGTCCTCTACACACCAACCCGCACCAACCATCACACCTCGGGGATTTCTACAATCGACCCTCCATCCGCTACACACCATAACGACAGCCGTACTGCCTATTCCTTTTATTCAGGAATCATTAAACGTGGCATAGCCACCGATCACTGTGTGACCTAACATTTGAATTTGTGGTTTAACCACCGATCACCAAGTGACCTATCATGCACTTCCCCTTCATTATCATAATCCCGCCCTATGCATACATACTTAAAAGAAATAAACAAGAAAACATGCTTTCACATATATCGATACTCATAGAGAGGTTTCTATGATTACGTACCTGACATCCTTTGCCTAACCCTTTTAGGGTTTTATTCGACTGTCTACACAGCCTCTTTCCGGCTTTTAGCCCATAACATATATATATTACAGTTAACTAGTGTGTTAGAGATCTACACACCTGATTACCGTTAGAACGAGACCCTGGAAGTTCTTCTGGGAAAACATCAGGAAATTCCTTCACCGTTCTAACGTCCCCAACAGTCAATTCCTTGGCTTCCAGAGCCCGGACAAACAGTAAAACTGCCTCGCATCCTTTTCTCACCATCCTTTCTGCTCTTAGGGCAATCACCACATTCGACAAACAGTTCCCCCTTTCTCCTATCACCAACACTTCGTTATCCTCGGGGGTTTTTAACACCATACGCTTGGCGGCACAGTCTAGATTAGCTTGATACTTCACAAGCTAATCCATGCCTAAAATTAAATCGAATTCCCTGAACGGTAATTCCATCAGTTTCGCTAGGAAAGTTATTCCCTGAGCTTCTAAAGGTACCTCCCGATAAAGTTTATCCACTACTACAGATTGTCCTAACGGGCTAATTACAGTCATTGGCCTAGGGGTAATCTGAGTGTCTAACCCTAAAGTTCTAGATACACTACTAGCTACATACGAATGTGTCGACCGAATGTCAATCAAGGCAGTGTAAGGCAAGCCAAAAATTAAAAACGTACCGGTTAAGACATCCGGTGCGTCAGCCTCCTCTCGATGTCTGGCAGCATAAACTAACCCTGGCTGTCTCGCCTCAGTGTTTCCTGCCCCCTGCCTGGAGCTCCACGACCCCGACCAAAACCATTACCGCCTCTGGCTGGACCACGACCTCTCTGAGGCTGCTGACCTCCTCTGTCCGGCTGTGCATTCTCCTGACCCGTGGGCACCTCACTGCCCCGTTGCTGCGGACAGTTTCTAATTTGGTGGTCCGTAGATCCACATCTAAAGCACTTCCCACTGCCTGCCCAACACTCACCAGTATGGAATTTACCACATCGAGCACACTTTTGTATCTGGTTAGCAGCAGCAGGTCTCTCCTCCCGTTTCGGCCCATCTGACCTAAATTTCTTCTGATTAGCCCAACTGACCCTGACGGTCTAACATTCCTCTTATTCCCACTCCTATCTCTATCTCGATTCAGTTTCTCAGTCCGCTTTACTTCCTCGGCTATCTTAGCCTTTTCCACTAGGACAGCAAATTCCCTCTCCCGCTGTGGGGCTATCAAAACACGCAAATCATCCCTCAGACCATCTTCGAAACAGACGCAACATTCATGTTTCGTGGCTACAATCCCTCGGGCATATCGACTAAGGCGCAAAAATTCAGCTTCATACGCAGCCAGTGACCTACTCCCCTGAACCAGATTCAAAAATGCTTTGCGCTGCGCATCCACATAACTCGATCTAATGTACTTACTCTGAAACGTCATTTTAAAGAGATCCCAGGTGATACGGTCAGCCACTGCACCATCCTTAACAGTAAGCCACCATTGATATGCTTCATCCCGCAGGAGAGAAACAACCCCTTTCAACTTCTCCTCCCCCGTGAAATCCAAATCATCCATTATGTGTTCCACCGCCTCCAACCAATACTCAGCTGAACTCGGGGCTATACCAGAAATTCCCCTAAACACTTCTGCCCCACTGGCTCTAAGTCACTCCAGCACAGATTTCCGAGCTCTTGTGCCCATGCCTACCCAACAACCCTCTCTAAAACCCTTAACATTGCTTGAGATACTACATCATCTCCGGCCGTCTGATCCTGAAATTCCACCTCCGCAGCTGGTGGTTCTGGCATCTCGTTTCCTGACCCATGGCCAGATCCTACTGGTTCCGACACGGCCATTCTACCCTACCACGGCCATGCACAGGACGTCCACGACCCCTTGTACTCATTCTACCGATTCACATTTATCTGATTAGAAATTTTATGAATTATTAATTTCTTCCACCAATTAACCACGAACAATCTTATAGAAAGTAGTTTTCAAGAGTAGTTCTTTCGAATTCGGACCTATCTACAGTTTCAGTCTCAAGTTTATCTCCTAATCCTAGAAACCACATACATTCAACCATCACACATCAACATACATATATCATTCATGAACCCACATTCATCACATAAGGGTATTTTCATCATTTCACTACCTAGGGGTTTTTCCGTAGTTTTGGCCTACAAGGTATTTTCAAAATAGAGTATCTTGGTGATTTTCTTCGAATTAGAGGTACTCTGGTACATTTTTTTAAAACGAGGGTATTTTGGTAATTTCCTCAAAATGGGGTATCTTGGGTTTTTTTTTCGAAATAGGGATATTTTGATGTTGTTGTTTTTTTTTAAAACAGGGGTACTTTGGAAAGTCTAATTTCGCAATCTGGGTTACTCTTGTAAATATAGGGTTTTCGAGTAAATTTGCAAAACATAGGTATTTTATAAAATCACGGTTGTTTTGGAAATTTTCACAAAACAATGGTATTTTGGAAATTTTGCCAACCGAAGTGTTTCGGTAATTTTCACAAATTTTGGTAGTTTTACAATTCTGGGGTATTCTGGAAATTTTCACAAATCAAGTGTATTTTTTTGGAAATTTTACAAAACTTGGAGGTTTTTTTTTTCGATTGTGAAATAGGGTGGCTGGTCCCTTTCGAGTTTCAATTGTAGGTTTTGGCCAATCAACAAGTCCTCGCGGCTAAGGTGAACAGTCACTACGCACTAGGTAGGATTTCAGCGAAGAGGAAGTGAGTCACTAGGACTGTTTAAATACCAAGCTCTCCCTGAATCCAATCCTAGACATGCGTATGCCTGTTGCCACACCCTAACCCAGCAACCTGTTTACAAGTATGTTTGGTTAAATTAAGTCTTATGAATTTAAAGAGTTGTTTAAACTAAGCCTAAAGCCCATTAATTACTAACATACTAATCTACATCCCACAAAGCCCATCAACCCAATCATGCATATCACATCAAGAGTTAGAATACTTACCTGCATGGATCGGGTGCCGGTAGACTCGAAGGCCATATCTCAACTCAAAGTTATTTTTCTCAAATTCACATCAACCTTACAAAACACTACTAGACCCATTTCACAGCCCGAGTTTTGCAACTGGGCTCTGATACCAAAATGTAACACCCCAAACTCGGCCCATACGTTTCGACCAGATCTGGCATGCTGCGGGTTTGAAGTTGAAAACATAGTTCCTTATCAGTTTTGGAAATCCTAAATTAATTAGCCAATAATTAATAAATAAGTGACGTTTGAAAAAAAACTTGTATTATTATTATTTTAAATAATTAAACCTTTGACATAATTTCATAAGTTGCGAATATTAAAAACTACTTAGTTGAATATAAACTATGGGGCCTTATTACATAAATATTCCCAAAATTAAAAACTTAAAGAAAAACCGAAATAATCTATAATGATAAAAACTTGATGGCCCCTCGAGTCCGCCTTGGCTCCCATGTCCACGATCTACTGCTCATCTGAAAGAGTAGGAAAAAATAAAAGAGTGAGTCACCAAGACTCAGTGTATAAATCCCGAACACAACGACCTGAGGCTCACAAACACATTATGAGCCCAGGCCCATACATAGAGGCAACAATCATGATTATATGATAATTAATAAATGATGATTACCCCAACCCATCCTAGAATTCCGTCCTCTATGCACCAACCCGTACCAACCATTACACCTCGGGGATTTCTGCAATCGACCCTCCATCCGCTACACACTATAACGACAGTCGTACTGCCTATTCCTTTTATTCAGGAATCATTAAACGTGGCATAGCCACCGATCACTGTGTGACCTAACATTTGAATTTGTGGTTTAACCACCGATCACCAAGTGACCTATCATGCACTTCCCCTTCATTATCATAATCCCGCCCCATGCATACATACTTAAAAGAAATAAACAAGAAAGCAGGCTTTCACATATATCGATACTCATAGAGAGGTTTCTATGATTACGTACCTGGCATCCTTTGCCTAACCCTTTTAGGGTTTTATTCGACTGTCTACACAGCCTCTTTTCGGCTTTTAGCCCATAACATATATATATATATTACAGTTAACTAGTGTGTTAGAGATCTACACACCTGATTACCGTTAGAACGAGACCCTCTAAGTCGACGTTATCCGTAGCCAATACAACCGCTATCTGCCTAAGGTGTTGTTCAGAAGCCGGTCCATAACCCGATGGCCAATCTCGAACGGCAGACACAGCGCGCTTCTTAAACTTAGGGATTGGTTTTACGGACCCAATCCTCTCCTTTGCCTGATCCATATTTGATTCCATCAAAAGTCCTTGTCAGAACAACTGTAACGAAATAGGGTTGTTAAACCATAACATATGGTTAAGATCTTAAATGTGATAGTGAATCTAACAGAAATCTAAGGAAAACCCCCTTACCTTAAAATCCCGAAATTAGAGACTAGCGATTTTCGTCTTTTAGATCCAAACGATCAGGTTTCCTTCAAATCTTGGAATGCCGCCCAAAACGCAAAAAGAGAGAAAGTATTAGCCTTAATCGACAGCCTTAACAAACCAAGTGGCCATTCGTCCTTGTCTCCTAAAAATCGAAAGAGATCTTAAGGAACAGCAAGAGTCGACACTCACTTTACTAGAGAAGATTCGGCTACTCTTAGGAGATTTCAGCTTTTTGTGAAAATCCGGAAGTGAAGATGATTCAAAGAAGTCTATGGTGATTCGGCTTTTAATGAAGAAATCGGCAGGAAGAAGAAAAGAGAATTTCGGCAAACTAGGGGTAGGTTCGGCCTTAGCAATGATCAAAAGAAATATAGAGAAAGGTTTATGAGGTTTCGGCTTTTAGAAGTAAGAAGAGGAAGATGGCTTAAGAAAGTTTTCGGCTTTTAGAATAAATTAACAGAAATTGCAGAGGGAGAGACTGAGAATTTCGGCACAAAGAATGAAGAAAAGAGTAGGGTTCAAATGCCAGAATTGATGAGATATCCCCCCTATTTATAGAGAATTTTGGCACTTACCTATCAAAAACTGAAAGTGCCCTTCTTGATAACTAAAAATTAAGCAAATAATAGGGGAAAATTTGGCACCTCCTATGGCAAATAAAAACCGATTCCTCCTCCTCTAGGTGATGTAATTTCGGCCAACACCTAGCCTTGCAGATAGCTCCTATCTTTTCTCCTTTATCTAAATCTATTCATACCTTTAGAAGAAACCTAGATAGCACCACCTCTTCCTTCTTTTATCAGCTCATTATCCCCATTATCCATGTCATTTAATCCACCTATTTTCTAGCCCTATTGCCGCCCCAACTAGCTCCCCTTTAATTGCTGAAAATGACCCACTTATATGGGCTCCATGCGGCCAAAACTTGGGCCTCTTCAACTGTTAATGGCGCCATCTTATAACTCCATTGCAGCGCCACTTGCTACTGGGCCACAAGCCCACTTTGATATTTTAAACACAGATACCACCTTTTACCCTTTAGTGCCCAAACAAAAATTTAACCAAGGCCTTGACCACATCTTGAGCCCAATTTGGACCCTTAACAGTTAAATTAACACATTAAACATATCCACACACTAAACGTATAGGCCCATTAATTTAGGATGTTACACAGGTTGTAAAACTCGGCTGTGGAATGGGTTTTGAAATTTTCCCTTAAGTGTTTAAATTTTTAAACTTAGAAAGTGATAAGTGTTACTAAAATTGTGGCACACTGAGTCTCCGGCACCAAATCCGTAAGTTTCTTGATCTTAAACTTTGTTATATGTTGAAATGACTGTATATTTTGTATTTATTTTGTGTGCGTTTTGTTTGGATGTGATGTTTGAATATAGAAATTGTATGCATGTGTGATAAATATCTGTTTGTTTCTATGGTTAGATGGTTGATTGTGTGTAAGAGGTTTCAAGATTAAGTTAGAAGTGTTGTAGTGTTATTGCGATGAGAGTGCGCAGCGGAAGCGTAGTTGGGTAACCTATGTTGTGCGGCTATTATATAATTGGAAATTTCGAGGACGAAATTTCTTTAAGGGGGTAGAATTCTAACAACCCGAATTTGGGCCTATTAGAATTGGGCTTATTGGGCCTTGACCAGGGGAGCGTTTAAAATTTTTTAGAACAAGAGAACGACACTAATGCATGTTGGACCTATTAGGCGAGTGATTTTGGAAGGTTAGGGGGCTTCTATAAAGTCCTGGAATCAAACTTGGGCTTTAGGAAAATTTTGGTTTTAGGTGAGTAAAACCCTGGGGTTAGTAAGTATGCTTTAAGAATAAAATATGGAGAAAAATGACACAAAAAGGAGTTGTGGTCTAGTGGCAAATGGCGACACATGGGAGACAAGGGAATGACACCACACAAGGAAGCAAGGGGTCCAAGGTTCAAGTCTTGGCGCTTGCATTTCATTTTGATTTATTTTTAAGTGAACTTAGACTTTGGCCTAAAGACTTATATTTAGTTGCGCATGATTTTAGACACAAGAGGAGCTTGTGGCCTAGTGGCTAGCGGTATGGATTAAGTTACAGGGGAGCCTGAGTTCGAATCCCATCGCAAGCAAAAAGGGATATTTATTTTGCTAAGTTGGGACGGCCAGAGTTTTTGTTGGATTTAAACTCTGCTGAATGAGGGATCCCACATCGGGAAGCTAGCAAGAGGGAAGGTGAGAAGCTGGCTTTAAATAGAGCAATCTAAGAGGAGAGTAAGTGTACCTGGGTTGGCGTTTGGGCATTGGAGTGTTCGGAGCGCGAATCAACTCCAGATTCCTATCAGGTGTGTATTTCGCCTTACTCTAGTTGTAGAGCACCAAATGCCAAAATGCCGGTCACACGGCGATGGTAGCAAGACGAGCGTGCAAGCGCACGTGTGGGAGTTTCGACGCGATAGTTGAGGCCCTCATGAGTGATCTCATGAGTCTAGGTTGTTTGGGCCAAGTGGGCCCTTGGGCCCATATGAATAAATTGTACGATTGTGTAGTAGATAGCGAACCGGTCTATGTGAAATCTCATATCTGTGGCTACATTTGGGCTAAATGGGCCACATAAGCGTGTGGGTCCATTTGGGCCGAGAATGGGCCCTAGGCCCATTCGCATCATTATCTCTACTTAGAATACATTAATTTATGAAATTACTAAATTACCCTTGGTTTGCGAAATTACCAAAATACCCTCGATTTGTAAAATTATTGAAATACCCCCTATTTGCAAAATTATCGAAATAACCCCAGTTTGTGAAATTACCGAGATACCTCGATTTACGAAATTATGGAAATACCCATGTAGGGTAGAATTACTGAAATACCCCTAAAGGGTAAATTACAGAAATACCCTTGGTGGGTAAAATTATCGAAATGCCCTTAGTGGGTGAATTACCGAAACACCCTCGATGGGTGAAATTATCGAAATACCCCCCAAAGGGGTGAAAATTATCGTTATACCCTTAGGGGACAAGATGACCGTTATACCCTCGATTGTGGTTAAATATCGTGTATGTGATTTTACTTATACTATTTACACTTGTAATACATTGCATTCATATCATGTTGCATGGGTTGGGTTGATGATTGGAGGAAGTGTAGCCTGGTAGCTCTGCCACATACTGTTTTTGTGGTTATGCCACATATATTATTTTGGTGGCTCAGTCATATATACCGCTATTAGCAGCAAGGCTGTATTATTAGAGAGCTTGGCTCTGTGCCATCTTGATTATGGCTTTGTGCCAATCGTATTTACCCATTGCTATGTGCCTAACAGATATCGATGACTGTGTGTCAATCATATTTACCCAAGGCTGTGTGCCGATTATATTATCGTCGTTGATGGCTATGTGCCAAACATAATACAGTTACTGATGGCTCTGTGCAAATTATAATACTGATATTAAAAGCTTAAGAGCCGTATATATACTGTGATTAGCAGCTTGACTGCAATAACGCTGTGATTGGTGGGGTGGGTTGACTTGATCCCCACAGGTGACGATTGGTTGTTACGGGGCTGTGATTGGTTGGATTGGGTTGGGCTGTATTTCATTATTGCATTACCATGATTATAGGGCTTAGGCCCAGATTGATACCGTAAGGGCTCAGGCCCAAATAGTGACCATTTAGGGGATTACACACTGAGTTCTCGTAACTCACCCCCTCTGTTAATCTTGCAGGTAATCCCCAGCGCTAGAGGATTTGGAGCTGCGGAGGACTCGGTGGTGGCCATACATCGAAGTTACTTCTCACGAAACTTAGTAAATCTAGTTTTACTTTATTTTATGATTCTTTAATTTAGGGTTAATATTTTGTAATAAGGCCATTAGATTTTATTTTCCTTTTAAACTTTCATTTCGGCTATTATCAAACTTTTAAATGTTTAAACACTGGGTTTTCTTAAAGCGACAATAATCGTTTTCAAAATAACACGTTTCTACAATTCTTGGAGTCTGATTTCTGCAATAAACAAAGTTTTCAAAAATAATAATAACATCTTTACAAGAAAATATTTAAGCAAATCATGTTTACACAAGCAACAAAGTTCGGAGTTTCAAAAAGAATAAAAAGATTTTAATGAACGTAAAGCTTTTAAACAACCTTCTGATGTGACATGCTAGATCCAGTCATAACGTCTAGGCCGGGTTTGGTGTGTTACATTTTATGGTATCAAAGCCTAGTTGCAAAACTCGGCTGTGGAATGGGTTTTGAAATTTTCCCTTAAGTGTTTAAATTTTTAAACTTAGAAAGTGATAAGTGTTACTGAAAGTGTGGCACACCGAGTCTCCGGCACTAAATCCATAAATATCTTGATCTTAAAATTCGTTATATGTTGAAATGACTGTATATTTTGTATTTATTTTGTGTGCATTTTGTTTGGATGTGATGTTTGAATATAGAAATTGTATGCATGTGTGATAAATATCTGTTTGTTTCTGTGGTTAGATGGTTGATTATGTGTAAGAGGTTTCAAGATTAAGTTAGAAGTGTTGTAGTGTTATTGGGATGAGAGTGTGCAGCGGAAGCGTCGTTGGGTAACCTATGTTGTGCGGCTATTATATAGTTGGAAATTTCGAGGACGAAATTTCTTTAAGGGGGTAGAATTCTAACGACCCAAATTTGGGCCTAGTAGAATTGGGCTTATTGGGCCTTGACCAGGGGAGCGTTTAAATTATTTTAGAACAAGAGAATGGCACTAATGCATGTTGGACCTATTAGGTGAGTGATTTTGGAAGGTTAGAGGGCTTCTATGAAATCCCAGGATCAAACTTGAGCTTTAGGAAAATTTTGGTTTTAGGTGAGTAAAACCCTGAGGGTTAGTAAGTAGGCTTTAAGAATAAAATGTGGAGAAAAATGACACAAAAAGGAGTTGTGGTCTAGTGGCAAACGGCGCCACATGGGAGACAGGGGAATGACGCCACACAAGGAAGCAAGGGGTCCAAGGTTCAAGTCTTGGCGCTTGCATTTCATTTTGATTTATTTTTAAGTGAACTTATACTTTAGCCCATAGACTTATATTTAGTTGCGCATGATTTTAGACACAAGAGGAGCTTGTGGCCTAGTGGCTAGCGGCGTGGATTAAGTTACAGGAGAGCCTGAGTTTGAATCCTATCGCAAGCAAAAAGGAATATTTATTTTTCTAAGATGGGACGGCCAGAGTTTTTGTTGGATTTAAACTCTGCTGAAGGAGGGATCCCACATCGGGAAGCTAGCAAGAGGGAAGGTGAGAAGTTGGCTTTAAATAGAGCAATCGATGAGGAGAGTAAGCATACCTGGGTTGGCGTTTGGGCATTGGAGTGTTCAGAGCGCGGATCAACTCCAGATTCCTATCAGGTGTGTATTTCGCCTTACTCTAGTTGTAGAGCGGCAAATGCCGAAATGCCGGTCACACGGTGATGGTAGCCACACGAGCGTGCAAGCGCACGTGTGGGAGCTTCGACGTGATAGTTGAGGCCCTCATGAGTGTTCACATGAGTCTAGGTTGTTTGGGCCAAGTGGGCCCGTGGGCCCATATAAATAAATTGTATGATTGTGTAGTAGATAGCGAACCAGTCTATGTGGAATCTCATATCTGTAGCTACATTTGGACTAAATGGGCCACATGAGCGTGTGGGTCCATTTGGGCTGAGAATGGGCCCTAGGCCCATTCGCATCATTATCTCTGTTTAGAATACCTTGATTTATGAAATTACTGAAATACCCTTGGTTTGCGAAATTCCCGAAATACCCCTGGTTTGCAAAATTACCGGAATACCCCCGATTTGTGAAATTACCGAGATACCTCGATTTACGAAATTATGGATATACCCATGTAGGGTAGAATTACTGAAATACCCATAAAGGGTAAATTACCGAAATACCCTTGGTGGGTAAAATTATCGAAATGCCCTTAGTGGGTGAATTACCGAAATACCCTCATGGGTGAAATTATCGAAATGCCCCCCAAAGGGGTAAAAATTACTGTTATACCCATAGGGGACAAGATGACCGTTATACCCTCGATTGTGGTTAAATATCGTGTATGTGATTTTACTTATTCTATTTATACTTGTAATACATTGCATTCAGATCATGTTGCATGGGTTGGGTTGATGATTGGAGGAAGTGTAGCCTGGTGGCTCTGCCACATACTGTTTTAGTGGTTATGCCATATATATTATTTTGGTGGCTCAGTCACATATACCGTTATTAGCAGCAAGGCTGCATTATTGGAGAGCTTGGCTTTGTGCCATCTTGATTATGGCTTTGTGCCAGTCGTATTTACCAGTGGCTATGTGCCTAACAGATATCGATGACTGTATGTCCATCATATTTACCCAATGCTATGTGCCATTTATATTATCGTCACTGATGGCTATGTGCCAAACATAATACAGTTACTGATGGCTCTGTGCCAATTATAATACCGATATTAAAAGCTTAAGAACCGTATATATACCTTGATTATCAGCTTGACTGCAATATTGGTGTCATTGGCGGGGTGGGTTGACTTGATCCCCACAGGTGACGATTGGTTGGTACGGGGGTGTGATTGGTTGGATTAGGTTGGGCTGCATTTCATTATTGCATTACCATGATTATAGGGCTTAGGCCCAGATTGATATCGTAAGGGCTTAGGCCCAGATAGTGATCGTTTAGGGGATTACACACTGAGTTCTCGTAACTCACCCCCTCTGTTAATCTTGCAGGTAATCCCCAGCATTAGAGGATTTGGAGCTACGAAGGACTCGGTGGTGGCCATACATCGGAGTTACTTCTCGCGAAACTTAGTAAATCCGGTTTTACTTTATTTTATGATTATTTAATTTAGGTTTAATATTTTGTAATAAGGCCATTTGATTTTATTTTCCTTTTAAACTTTCATTTCGGCTATTATCAAACTATTAAATGTTTAAACACTGGGTTTTCTTAACGCGACAATAACCGTTTTCAAAATAACACGTTTCCACAATTCTTGGAGTTTGATTTCTGCAATAAACAAAGTTTTCGAAAATAATAATAACATCTTTACAAGAAAATATTTAAGCAAATCATGTTTACACAAGCAACAAAGTTCGGAGTTTCAAAAAGAATAAAAAGTTTTTAATGAACGTAAAGCTTTTAAACAACCTTTTGATGTGATATGCTAGATCCGGTCGTAACGTCTAGGCCGGGTTTAGTGTGTTACATTTTATGGTATCAAAGCCTAGTTGCAAAACTCGACTGTGGAATGGGTTTTGAAATTTTCCCTTAAGTGTTTAAATTTTTAAACTTAGAAAGTGATAAGTGTTACTGAAAGTGTGGCACACCGAGTCTGCGGCACTAAATCCGTAAGTTTCTTGATCTTAAACTTTGTTATATGTTGAAATGACTGTATATTTTGTATTTATTTTGTGTGCGTTTTGTTTGGATGTGATGTTTGAATATAGAAATTGTATGCATGTGTGATAAATATCTGTTTGTTTCTGTGGTTAGATGGTTGATTATGTGTAAGAGGTTTCAAGATTAAGTTAGAAGTGTTGTAGTGTTATTGGGATGAGAGTGTGCAGCGGAAGCGTCGTTGGGTAACCTATGTTGTGCGACTATTATATAGTTGGAAATTTCGAGGACGAAATTTCTTTAAGGGGGTAGAATTCTAACGACCCAAATTTGGGCCTAGTAGAATTGAGCTTATTGGGCCTTGACCAGGGGAGCGTTTAAATTATTTTAGAACAAGAGAACGGCACTAATGCATGTTGGACCTATTAGGTGAATGATTTTGGAAGGTTAGGGGGCTTCTATGAAATCCCAGGATCAAACTTGAGCTTTAGGAAAATTTTGGTTTTAGGTGAGTAAAACCCTGAGGGTTAGTAAGTAGGCTTTAAGAATAAAATGTGGAGAAAAATGACACAAAAAGGAGTTGTGGTCTAGTGGCAAACGGAGCCACATGGGAGACAGGGGAATGACGCCACACAAGGAAGCAAGGGGTCCAAGGTTCAAGTCTTGGCGCTTGCATTTCATTTTGATTTATTTTTAAGTGAACTTAGACTTTAGCCCATAGACTTATATTTAGTTGCGCATGATTTTAGACACAAGAGGAGCTTGTGGCCTAGTGGCTAGCGGCGTGGATTAAGTTACAGGGGAGCCTGAGTTCGAATCCCATCGCAAGCAAAAAGGGATATTTATTTTTCTAAGATGGGACGGCCAGATTTTTTGTTGGATTTAAACACTGCTGAAGGAGGGATCCCACATCAGGAAGCTAGCAAGAGGGAATGTGAGAAGTTGGCTTTAAATAGAGCAATCTATGAGGAGAGTAAGCATACCTGGGTTGGCATTTGGGCATTGGAGTGTTCGGAGCGCGGATCAACTCTAGATTCCTATCAGGTGTGTATTTCGCCTTACTCTAGTTGTAGAGCGGCAAATGCCGAAATGCCGATCACACGGTGATGGTAGCCACACGAGCGTGCAAGCGCAAGTGTGGGAGCTCCGACGCGATAGTTGAGGCCCTCATGAGTGTTCACATGAGTCTAGGTTGTTTGGGACAAGTGGGTCCGTGGGCCCATATAAATAAATTGTATGATTGTGTAGTAGATAGTGAACCAGTCTATTTGGAATCTCATATCTGTAGCTACATTTGGGCTAAATAGGCCACATGAGCGTGTGGGTCCATTTGGGCCGAGAATGGGCCCTAGGTCCATTCGCATCATTATCTCTGCTTAGAATACCTTGATTTATGAAATTACTGAAATACCCTTGGTTTGCAAAATTACCGAAATACCCCTGGTTTGCAAAATTATCGGATACCCCCGATTTGTGAAATTACCGAGACACCTCGATTTACGAAGTTATGGAAATACCCATGTAGGGTAGAATTATTGAAATACCCATAGAGGGTAAATTACCGAAATACCTTTGGTGGGTAAAATTATCGAAATGCCCTTAGTGGGTGAATTACCGAAATACCCTCATGGGTGAAATTATCGAAATGCCCCCTAAAGAGGGGAAAATTACCGTTATACCCTTAGGGGACAAGATGACCGTTATACCCTCGATTGTGGTTAAATATCGTGTATGTGATTTTACTTATTCTATTTATACTTGTAATACATTGCATTCAGATCATGTTGCATGGGTTGGGTTGATGATTGGAGGAAGTGTAGCCTGGTGGCTCTGCCACATACTGTTTTAGTGGTTATGCCACATATATTATTTTGGTGGCTCAGTCACATATACCGTTATTAGCAGCAAGGCTGCATTATTGGAGAGCTTGGCTTTGTGCCATCTTGATTATGGCTTTGTGCCAATCGTATTTACCCGTGGCTATGTGCCTAACAGATATCGATGACTGTATGTCCATCATATTTACCCAATGCTGTGTGCCATTTATATTACCATCACTGATGGCTATGTGCCAAACATAATACAGTTACTGATGGCTCTGTGCCAATTATAATACGGACATGAAAAGCTTAAGAGCCATATATATACATTGATTAGCAGCTTGACTGCAATATTGGTGTGATTGGCGGGGTGGGTTGACTTGATCCCCACAGGTGACGATTGGTTGGTACGGGGGTGTGATTGGTTGGATTGGGTTGGGCAGCATTTCATTATTGCATTACCATGATTATAGGGCTTAGGCCCAGATTGATACCGTAAGGGCTTAGGCCCAGATAGTGACCGTTTAGGGGATTACACACTGAGTTCTCGTAACTCACCCCCTCTGTTAATCTTGCAGGTAATCCCCAGCATTAGAGGATTTGGAGCTGCGAAGGACTCGGTGGTGGCCATACATCAGAGTTACTTCTCTCGAAACTTAGTAAATTCGGTTTTACTTTATTTTATGATTATTTAATTTAGGGTTAATATTTTGTAATAAGGCCATTTGATTTTATTTTCCTTTTAAACTTTCATTTCGGCTATTATCAAACTATTAAATGTTTAAACACTGGGTTTTCTTAAAGTGACAATAACCGTTTTCAAAATAACACGTTTCCACAATTCTTGGAGTCTGATTTCTACAATAAACAAAGTTTTCAAAAATAATAATAACATCTTTACGAGAAAATATTTTAAGCAAATCATGTTTTCACAAGCAACAAAGTTTGGAGTTTCAAAAAGAATACAAATTTTTTAACGAACGGAAAGCTTTTAAACAACCTTCTGATGTGACATGCTAGATCCGGTCATAACGTCTAGGCCGGGTTTGGGGTGTTACAGAAACTCTGGATTTCGTTGTTTGTTTATAAAAGCAAAATTCGCTTAATGTGTATTCTTTTAAAGATGTTATTATTTTAGAAAACTATGTTTGTTGTGAAAATTGAACTTGAATAGTTGCGGAAATGTGATATTTTGAAAACCTGTGATTAACTGATTAACAATTCATAATTAACAGGATTACCAAATGAAAGTTTTAAAAGAAATTCCCCAAGGCCTTATTACAACAAATATTAACCCAAACAAAGAAAATAATATAAAATAAGTTAAAACTGAATTCACTAAGCTCCGTATGAAGAAAATCCGAAGTATGGCCGCCACCGAGTCCTCCGCAGCTCCAAATCCTCTAACGCTAGGGATTACCTGCATGGTTAATAGAAAGGGGTGTGTTATGAGAACTCAGTGTGTAATCCCCTATAACGGTCACTATCTGGGCCTGAGCCCTTACAGTATCGGTCTGGACCTAAGCCCTATTCGGAAGCATGCTGGGCCTAAGCCCCGAAATCATGATAATGCCAACAAAAATGCAGCCCAACCCAATCCAACCATCACACCACCCGTACCAACCAATCGCACCATGTGGGGATCAAGTCAACCCACCCCGCTAAACGCACCAATATTGCAGTCAAGCTACTAATCACGGTATATGTGGCTGAGCCACTAAAACGATATGTGGCATAGCCATTAAAATGGTATGTGGCAGAGCCACCAAAACTGCACTACCTTCAATCATCAACCCAACCCATGCAACATGTAACACCCCAAACCCGGACAAGACACCACGTCCGAATCTGGTATGCTACGGGGAATTCGTTCTTGAAAAGTTAGACTTTCCGTTTAGAAAGCTGAGTGAAAACACAGTGTGTTTGAAAACAATTTGAGTAGGCTTGTTTGAAAAACAGTTGATGTATTTGAAACCCGAAGATTTTGAAAACTTAGCCAGAATTTGTAGTTAAAACGAGTTTAAACCATTTAAAACCTCATTAGTTTCTTAGTGATACATAAACACTTTTAACTTAGAAGAACTACAAGTTTGGATTGGAAACCAGTTGTATTTGTTTATCAAAAGACTTAGTGTGATACCCGATGGTATAGTTTAAAAAACACATTGCGTTATAATTTTGAAAACATTATCTTTCCAGGTTTTAGTAAAATTTATACCGACTTATTTTGTTAAGGCATAATAAAATCAACTTAAAACATAGACATCATAAAACATAACTTAAAAGGCCTTTTACAATCCGAAATAAAACCCAATTTAAAGTAATAAGCTAAAGTACCAAAAATTATAGAGTCTGAGTAAAAACTTTATTCAGCATGGCATGTGCACCCCGAGTCCATCCCGGCTCCATGTCCGCGTCTACGAGTCACCTGAAATGTCAAAGGAGAGGGTGAGTCGAGTGACTCAGTGTGTAAATCCCGCTCCCGATGAATCAACATACAAACACACATCATACATAGCAACATAATTAATGCAACCCGATCCTAACCATCCATATCACCTTTTCTACCCCGTGTGGTACCAAACCACTGGTGGTGCCAAACCACTGGTGACATTTAGTCACAATGTGTTACCAAAACACTGGTGTCCCAAAGACACAATATCCGTCATTGTGGTACCTAACCACTGGTGTCCCAAAGACACAATTGTGCTACCAAAGCACTGGTGACCGAAGTCACAAATCCAATGATGATGGGGCCAACCCATCGTGTGATACCAAATCACTAGCAGACGATCCCATATCTCAAGTGGGGCCAACCCACGGTGGTCAAACCACAGGGACAAGTCGCAATGAGGTGCCAAACCTCTGGTGTCCCAAAGACACAATGTGCTACCAAAGCACTGGTGACCGTAGTCACAAATCTGGTGATGGGGCCAACCCATCGTGTGTTACCAAAACACTGGCGTCAATCCCGTATATTCATCTGTGGGGCCAACCCACTGTGGTAAACCTCTGGAGGTGCCAAACCTCTGGTGACCCAAAGTCACAAAGTTGTGCTACCAAAGCACTGGTGCTCGTCAGCACAAGATATCACTGCTCCCTCCTCTCATATCACCCATACATGTCATACTGACTCATGTACAATATGCAAATCATGTAACTCATGCAACCATGTCCAACATAGCATCTCATAGCATTTATATACATAGTATAGATCATCATGTCCAAAGTATCCATAATAGGACTTGTAATAAAGTAGACTTACCCGAATCGTACACATACCCCATTTGGGTATTCATTTGTCCATCATACTGTTTATAATTTTAACAGGCAAACAGGTTTATTAATAATCTTACTAAGTATCAGTGTGTTAGTTACACACCTGGTAAACCGAGTCTAAAGATCCCTACGAATCACTCTGAGTCCCTTGATTATCAAACCCCTAAAACAATCGGCCAACATAGGATTAGGCACTAAGACCATTCGGCCAAAAGACCATCAACCAAAGAATCAACATTAATCATTACCTTATACTCGCGAATGGTTTGGTTTCCAAACAAACCCCGAACCAAAAGTGGCTCTTTTGACAATCGGCCTTCACCTAGAAATAGAATCATTAATCTCTTGTAGCCTATCTTAATGAAATCAAACGAGTGAAGTAATATCACTTACCACACTTACCTAATCACTTAACAAATGAAGATGGCTCCTCTTGTTTGCTTGAAACCCTTTGATGTCCTATAATGAAGAGATTAGAATCCTTCAAAAATGACCATAGTCGGCCCTTAATCAAACCATAACCAACAAAGATCAAAAGAGGAAGATATGGCCATTCGGCCTTGCACTTACCAACACCCAATATTCGGCCAACCTATGACTTCTAGGAGAGGAGAGGTTCGGCCAACTTTTAGAACAAGATGAAGAAAGAATTCGGCTTATTCCCAAAGAAGAAACACAAGAGAAAGGTGTATAGAAGGGGGTTGATATTCGGTCAACAATGGAAGGAAGATTCGGCTCAAAAGTGTTAAGATAGAAGGAAAACAAAAATGGGTAAAGGGAGAGTACTTACGGTTTTGAAAGAAAGAAGAAATGGAGAGAGAGCTTTGGAAAGGCTTTCGGCTATCAAGGTTTCAAAAGAGAAAAAGAAGTGAAAATGGGATGCTAGGTTCGGCTAATAGAAGATGAGAAAGATGCAAACCAAAAATGTGTCTTCAAATGACATTCGGCTAGCAAAGAAACATCAAGAGCACAAAACAACTTTCGGCAAACTCACAGTGTGAACTTTCAGTTTTTCCAGAAATAAAGATGAAGGAGTTCTCTTTAGGGAAATTCGGTTGACAAAAGACAAAAAGGAAAACCTCTTCTTTGAAATCAAAATGACCGAATGTGCACCTAGCTCCAAGGGAATTTCGGCACAACACCTCCCCCTTTCCCAAAACTGGCCAAACACTCCACCACCCCCCAAACATTCGGCCAAATCCCCCCAATTGCTCCCATTCACTCATTCAAAATAGTTTGAACAAGTCCTCCTCCTTAATTTGCTCTCCACCATCCAAGTCACCCTTTTGACCAAGTCCAAGTTAGAGTTCCACTTGCCTTCTGCCTCTTCTCCATGCCGTCCCAAAATGCAACCAAAATGGGGGTTTCGCAGCTCGAACTCAGAACATCCCCTCCCTTGCAGATGACGCCACATTCAACTCCTAGTGGCACCTTGCTCAGCCACTTTGCCAGCACTTCTTTTGTGCAATGAAACCACAATTTATTTTCTTAAACCCCAGCTACCTCAGCTCCCTTCCCAAAAAGCCTAAAAACCAAAATTTTCTAATTCACTCAAGCATACACCTAAGCTATAATTTAGCCCCTAAGACATAAAAAAAGCAACACAGCACACCACCTACAGGCAATAACATGCAACAACAAAATAGCCCCTAACCCGGGATATTACAGTTCTACCCCCCTTAACAATAATTTCGGCCTCGAAATTACCTGGTCAAAAGAGTTGCGGGTATTGCTGTCTCATCATATCCTCGGGTTCCCACGTGGCTTCTTCCACGCCATGATTCCGCCAAAGTACCTTAACCAAAGGCACAGACTTTCTACGCAGAACCTTCACATCTCGATCAAGAATCTGTACAGGCTCTTCTTCCATAGTCAAGTCTGGATTTACCTCGATCTCTTCCACTGCTACCACATGCGACGGATCTGAACGGTAACGTCGAAGCATCGATACATGGAAAACGTCGTGAATTTGACTAAGCTCTGCTGGCAACTCAAGCTGATACGCCACTGGTCCAACTCGCCTCAACACCTTATACGGCCCAATAAACCTCGGACTTAGCTTGCCTTTCTTTCCGAACCTCAACACCTTCTTCCAAGGCGAGACCTTCAGAAACACTCGATCCCCAACAGCAAACTCTATATCTCTTCGCTTAAGATCGGCATAAGACTTCTGCCGGTCCGAAGCTTCCTTTAATCGAGCCTGTATCAACTTGACCTTGTCTTCTGTCTCAGCAACTAACTCGGGTCCCAACAACTGACGTTCACCTAACTCCGTCCAACATGTAGGTGAGCGACACTTCCTACCATACAATGCCTCATACGGGGCCATCTTGATGCTCGCTTGGTAACTGTTGTTGTAGGCAAACTCAGCTAATGGTAGAAACTCCTCCCAACTACCTCTGAAATCCAAGACACAACCTCTCAGCATGTCTTCTAAGATCTGAATAACCCTTTCTGATTGCCCGTCAGACTGCGGGTGAAAAGCCGTGCTGAAATCCAGACGAGTACCCAGAGCCTGATGCAGTGCTTTCCAGAACCTTGACGTAAACCTGGGATCCCTATCCGAGATTATCGAAACTGGCACACCATGCAACCTCACGATCTCCGAAACATACAGCTTTGCTAGCTTCTGAAGTGAGTAGTCAACCCTCACCGGAATAAAGTGAGCTGATTTAGTTAGACGATCCACCACTACCCAAACTGAATCCTTCTTGCTTGGCGTAAGCGGCAACCCACTGACAAAATCCATGGTTATCCTTTCCCACTTCCACTGCGGAATCTTCACAGGCTGAAGCAAACCCGACGGCAACTGATGTTCAGCCTTGACCTGCTGACAAGTCAGACACTTCCCAACAAACTCTGTCACCTCTTTCTTCAAGCCAGGCCACCAAAACTGCTCTCTAAGATCCTTATACATTTTGCTACCTCCAGGATGCATAGCATGAGGACTGCTATGTGCGTCCTGAAGAATCTTCTGCCTCAGCTCAACATCTTTAGGCATACAAGCCTTACCTTGAAAACACAAAACCTCATCACTAGACAAGCTGTAACCCTCCAAACCACCATTCTGCACTTGTAACCTTCGCGCACTCAGAACCTCATCCTTTAACTGTTTTTCTCTGATCTGCTCAACCCAAGTAGGCTTAACCTGCAACTCTGCCAGAATACTCCCGTCGTCATACAAGCTCAAATGGGCAAACAATGCTCTTAAGTCCGAAACAACCTTACGGCTTAACGCGTCTGCTACCACGTTAGCCTTGCCCGGGTGATACTCAATAGAACAGTCGTAATCTTTCAGCAACTCAACCCATCTACGCTGCCTCAAATTCAAATCCTTCTGAGTCAGTAGATACTTCAGACTCTTGTGATCGGTGTAGACTATCGATCTCTCTCCATATAAGTAATGCCTCCAAATCTTTAAGGCAAAAACTACAGCCGCTAGCTCCAAATCGTGCGTCGGATAGTTGACCTCATGTGGCCTCAGCTGTCGAGAAGCGTAAGCCACAACCTTGCCTTCCTGCATCAACACACAACCCAGACCCGTATGTGATGCATCGCAGTAGACTGTGTATTCCTTACCAGCCTCAGGTTGAATTAAAACCGGAGCCTCAGTCAAGATCTTCTTTAACTTGTCAAAGCTTTCCTGTTGTTTCTCAGTCCAAACAAACGGAACTTCTTTCCTTAACAACTTAGTCATCGGCGCTGCTATCAACGAGAAACCCTCAACAAACCTTCGGTAGTATCCGGCCAAACCCAGAAAACTACGAATCTCCGCCACTGACCTAGGCGGCTTCCAATCCAAAACTGCCTCAATCTTACGAGGATCTACCCGAATCCCTTCAGCCGACACTACATGACCTAAGAACGTCACCTCTCTAAGCCAGAACTCGCACTTACTGAACTTAGCATAAAGTTGCTTTTCCCTCAGAATCTGCAGCACCACCCTCAAATGCTTATCATGCTCTTCCTCTGTCCTTGAGTATACTAAGATGTCGTCTATGAAAACCACCACGAACTGATCCAGATACTGCTGAAACACCCTATTCATCATATCCATAAACGCTGCCGGTGCGTTAGTCAACCCGAATGGCATTACCAGGAATTCGTAGTGCCCATACCGAGTCCGAAACGCTGTTTTATGGATATCAGCCTCCTTAACCTTTAACTGATGGTACCCAGACCTCAGATCAATCTTAGAGAATACCGCTGCACCCTTCAGCTGATCAAACAAATCGTCTATCCGTGGCAACGGATACTTGTTTTTAATCGTCAGCTTGTTCAACTGGCGGTAGTCTATACACATCCGCATCGTACCATCTTTCTTCTTAACAAAGAGTACCGGCGCACCCCACGGCGAAACACTTGGCCTGATAAAACCTCGATCCAATAACTCCTGGATCTGAGCCTTAAGCTCCACCAATTCCTTTGGTGCCATTCTATACGGAGCAATAGACACTGGCGCAGTCCCGGGTAATAGATCAATCCCGAATTCTACCTCTCGATCTGGCGGCAAACTCGGAAGCTCTTCAGGAAACACATCAGCAAATTCCTTAACAGTACGGACCTTCTCTACCGCAGACTCTTTAGCCTCCAAGGCATACACATGAACCACATACGCTTCGCAGCCCTTCCTGACCATCTTCTCCGCTTTCAGAGCAGATACCACATTTGATAAGTAATCTCTTCTATTACCTATCATAGCCACCTCATCGCCCTCAACCGTCTTAAGAACCATGCGCTTAGCCGCGCAATCCAACCTCGCCTGGTACTTAACCAGCCAATCCATCCCGAGAATCAGATCGAACTCCCCAAACGGCAGTTCCATCAGATCAGCAGCAAACACTACCCCTTGGAGTTCTAGAGGTACATCTCTAAACAGTTTATCTACTACTACAGAGTGACCTAAAGGACTAATCACAGTCATCTGCCTAGAAGATATCTCAGAGTCTAAGTCCATTGTCTCTACTATACTACTGGCAACATAAGAGTGCGTAGAACCCACATCAATTAAAGCAGTATAAGGAGTACCAAAAATCAAGAACGTACTGGTTATGACGTCCGGTGCGTCGCCCTCCTCTCGGCGCCTCGCAGCATACACCAATCCAGGCTGTCTGGCTCAGAACTACCCGCACCTCTGCCCGGTGCTCCACGGCCCCGACCAGATCCATAACCACCTCTGCCATTACCACGGCCCCTCTGCGGTGGTGGTCCATTACCTCTGAACTGACTACGGCCCTGACTCTCAGACTGAATCCTGGCCATCCTACGCGGACAGTCCCTAATGCGATGCTCCAGAGACCCACACTCGAAGCAACCTTTACCTCCAGTCCAACAACCACCCCAATGAGATTTCCCACACTGATTACACTGCGGCGGTCCCTGTCTCGCAGCAACAAACCTAACAGGCTGATTCTGCCCACTCGGTCTAGCCCTTTTCTGCGGATTACCCGACGAACCAGAAGACCCAAAGCTCCTCTTAAGCCTACTCCTGTCCATACTCTGCCTCACTGACTCCTTAACACCCTCGGCTACCTTAGCCTTCTCAACTAAGACAGCAAACTCGCGCTCCTGCTGAGGAGCAATCAGCAGCCTCAACTCGTCTCGCAGACCATCCTCGAAACGAACACACCTCTCATGCTCAGTGGCTACAATGCCCCTGGCATACCTACTCAGCTTCAGGAACTCAGCCTCGTACTCAGCAACAGATTTACTCCCCTGGACCAGCCTCAGAAATGCCTTTCTCTGGGAGTCAATGTAACTAGCTCCGATGTATTTCTATTGATATGCAGCTCTGAAGTAATCCCATGTCAAATCCTCTGCTGCCACACTGTCCCGAACCGTGAGCCACCACTGATATGACTCATCCCGGAGAAGTGACACGATACCCTTCAGCTTCTCTTCAGCTGTCAGGTCCAGATCATCCATGATCCGTTCAGTTGCCTCCAGCCAATATTCAGCAGTGCTAGGAGCAACACCCGATACACCTCGGAAGAATTCGACCCCATTAGCCCGGAGTCGCTCAGGAACTGATTTCCTAACTCCTGCACCACCACTTGCCCCAGCTACCCTTTCCAGCACTCGCAGCATCGCCTGTGACACTGCGTCGTCCCCGGTCTGATCTTGGAACTCACCACCTCCAGCTGGTGGCGGAACCGGTATCTCATTTTCTGAGCCCTGCCCAGATCCTACGGGCTCAGAAACTGTCATTCTACCCCTACCTCTACCACGAGTATTACGACCACGTCCGCCTCGAGTGCTCATGACTAATCTTTCTACGTATCTGATTAAGAATTTTATGCATCAGTATTAATTTCACTTGTTTAAAAGCAAGTCTTATGAATATTTAATGAGGATTTGTTCTCGCAAGTTCACAGAATCCTATCAGTTTCAATCTCTAAGGTAGCATACTATAGCTATTCATCAAATCATATCCAATCAAATCACAAGTGATAGTACGGGGTACTTACCTGGGCGAACTGGTGCCGGAGACTCGGTGCCATGCCTTTCAAACCAAACTTTCAAAACAAACACTTAAACAGTCTTTTGAAAACAACTTGGGCCTCAGGCCCACAGCCGAGCCTTTGAACTTGGCTCTGATACCACAATTGTAACACCCCAAACCCGGACAAGACACCACGTCCGAATCTGGTATGCTACGGGGAATTCGTTCTTGAAAAGTTAGACTTTCCGTTTAGAAAGCTGAGTGAAAACACAGTGTGTTTGAAAACAATTTGAGTAGGCTTGTTTGAAAAACAGTTGATGTATTTGAAACCCGAAGATTTTGAAAACTTAGCCAGAATTTGTAGTTAAAACGAGTTTAAACCATTTAAAACCTCATTAGTTTCTTAGTGATACATAAACACTTTTAACTTAGAAGAACTACAAGTTTGGATTGGAAACCAGTTGTATTTGTTTATCAAAAGACTTAGTGTGATACCCGATGGTATAGTTTAAAAAAACACATTGCGTTATAATTTTGAAAACATTATCTTTCCAGGTTTTAGTAAAATTTATACCGACTTATTTTGTTAAGGCATAATAAAATCAACTTAAAACATAGACATCATAAAACATAACTTAAAAGGCCTTTTACAATCCGAAATAAAACCCAATTTAAAGTAATAAGCTAAAGTACCAAAAATTATAGAGTCTGAGTAAAAACTTTATTCAGCATGGCATGTGCACCCCGAGTCCATCCCGGCTCCATGTCCGCGTCTACGAGTCACCTGAAATGTCAAAGGAGAGGGTGAGTCGAGTGACTCAGTGTGTAAATCCCGCTCCCGATGAATCAACATACAAACACACATCATACATAGCAACATAATTAATGCAACCCGATCCTAACCATCCATATCACCTTTTCTACCCCGTGTGGTACCAAACCACTGGTGGTGCCAAACCACTGGTGACATTTAGTCACAATGTGTTACCAAAACACTGGTGTCCCAAAGACACAATATCCGTCATTGTGGTACCTAACCACTGGTGTCCCAAAGACACAATTGTGCTACCAAAGCACTGGTGACCGAAGTCACAAATCCAATGATGATGGGGCCAACCCATCGTGTGATACCAAATCACTAGCAGACGATCCCATATCTCAAGTGGGGCCAACCCACGGTGGTCAAACCACAGGGACAAGTCGCAATGAGGTGCCAAACCTCTGGTGTCCCAAAGACACAATGTGCTACCAAAGCACTGGTGACCGTAGTCACAAATCTGGTGATGGGGCCAACCCATCGTGTGTTACCAAAACACTGGCGTCAATCCCGTATATTCATCTGTGGGGCCAACCCACTGTGGTACTGAGCCACTGGGACGAGACGCTGAGGTACCAAACCTCTGGAGGTGCCAAACCTCTGGTGACCCAAAGTCACAAAGTTGTGCTACCAAAGCACTGGTGCTCGTCAGCACAAGATATCACTGCTCCCTCCTCTCATATCACCCATACATGTCATACTGACTCATGTACAATATGCAAATCATGTAACTCATGCAACCATGTCCAACATAGCATCTCATAGCATTTATATACATAGTATAGATCATCATGTCCAAAGTATCCATAATAGGACTTGTAATAAAGTAGACTTACCCGAATCGTACACATACCCCATTTGGGTATTCATTTGTCCATCATACTGTTTATAATTTTAACAGGCAAACAGGTTTATTAATAATCTTACTAAGTATCAGTGTGTTAGTTACACACCTGGTAAACCGAGTCTAAAGATCCCTACGAATCACTCTGAGTCCCTTGATTATCAAACCCCTAAAACAATCGGCCAACATAGGATTAGGCACTAAGACCATTCGGCCAAAGACCATCAACCAAAGAATCAACATTAATCATTACCTTACACTCGCGAATGGTTTGGTTTCCAAACAAACCCCGAACCAAAAGTGGCTCTTTTGACAATCGGCCTTCACCTAGAAATAGAATCATTAATCTCTTGTAGCCTATCTTAATGAAATCAAACGAGTGAAGTAATATCACTTACCACACTTACCTAATCACTTAACAAATGAAGATGGCTCCTCTTGTTTGCTTGAAACCCTTTGATGTCCTATAATGAAGAGATTAGAATCCTTCAAAAATGACCATAGTCGGCCCTTAATCAAACCATAACCAACAAAGATCAAAAGAGGAAGATATGGCCATTCGGCCTTGCACTTACCAACACCCAATATTCGGCCAACCTATGACTTCTAGGAGAGGAGAGGTTCGGCCAACTTTTAGAACAAGATGAAGAAAGAATTCGGCTTATTCCCAAAGAAGAAACACAAGAGAAAGGTGTATAGAAGGGGGTTGATATTCGGTCAACAATGGAAGGAAGATTCGGCTCAAAAGTGTTAAGATAGAAGGAAAACAAAAATGGGTAAAGGGAGAGTACTTACGGTTTTGAAAGAAAGAAGAAATGGAGAGAGAGCTTTGGAAAGGCTTTCGGCTATCAAGGTTTCAAAAGAGAAAAAGAAGTGAAAATGGGATGCTAGGTTCGGCTAATAGAAGATGAGAAAGATGCAAACCAAAAATGTGTCTTCAAATGACATTCGGCTAGCAAAGAAACATCAAGAGCACAAAACAACTTTCGGCAAACTCACAGTGTGAACTTTCAGTTTTTCCAGAAATAAAGATGAAGGAGTTCTCTTTAGGGAAATTCGGTTGACAAAAGACGAAAAGGAAAACCTCTTCTTTGAAATCAAAATGACCGAATGTGCACCTAGCTCCAAGGGAATTTCGGCACAACACCTCCCCCTTTCCCAAAACCGGCCAAACACTCCACCACCCCCCAAACATTCGGCCAAATCCCCCCAATTGCTCCCATTCACTCATTCAAAATAGTTTGAACAAGTCCTCCTCCTTAATTTGCTCTCCACCATCCAAGTCACCCTTTTGACCAAGTCCAAGTTAGAGTTCCACTTGCCTTCTGCCTCTTCTCCATGCCGTCCCAAAATGCAACCAAAATGGGGGTTTCGCAGCTCGAACTCAGAACATCCCCTCCCTTGCAGATGACGCCACATTCAACTCCTAGTGGCACCTTGCTCAGCCACTTTGCCAGCACTTCTTTTGTGCAATGAAACCACAATTTATTTTCTTAAACCCCAGCTACCTCAGCTCCCTTCCCAAAAAGCCTAAAAACCAAAATTTTCTAATTCACTCAAGCATACACCTAAGCTATAATTTAGCCCCTAAGACATAAAAAAAGCAACACAGCACACCACCTACAAGCAATAACATGCAACAACAAAATAGCCCCTAACCCGGGATATTACACAACATGATATGAATAAAATGTATTACAAGTGTAAATAGTATAAATAAAATCACATACACGATATTTAACCACAATCGAGGGTATAACGATCATTTTGTCACCTAAGGGTATAACGGTCATTTTCACCGCTTTGGGGGTATTTCAGTAACTTACCCTCTAGGGGTATTTCGATAATTTACCCACCAAGGGTATTTCGGTAATTTACCCACCAAAGGTATTTCGATAATTTACCCACCAAGGGTATTTCGGTAATTTACCCCCAAGGGTATTTCAGTAATTTACCCACCAAGGGTATTTCAGTAATTTGTAAACCAAGGGTATTTCTGTAGTTTGTAAACCAAGGGTGTTTCTGTAATTTGTAAACCAAGGGTATTTCAGTAATTTGTAAATCAAGGGTATTTTAGTAATTTGTAAACCAAGGGTGTTTCAGTAATTTGTAAACCAATGGTATTCCAGTAATTTGTAAACTAAGGGTTTTTCAAAAATTTCATAAATTAGAGGTGTTTCGGTAATTTCATAAATCAGAGGTGTTTCGGTAATTTTATAAATCAGAGGTATTTTGGTTATTTTCCAAATCAGGGGTATTTTAGTAATTTTGCAAACTAGGGTATTTCGATAATTCTATAAACCAAGGTATTCTAAACAGAGATAATAGTGCGAATGGGCCTATGGCCCATTCTCGGCCCAAATGGGCCCACACGCTCGTGTGGCCCAATAAGCCCAATTCTACTAGGCCCAAATTCGGGTCGTTACAAATCTACCCCCTTAAACAAATTTCGTCCTCGAAATTTCCAACTATATAATAGCCGCACAACACAGGTTACCCCACTACGCTTCCGCTGTGCACTCTCATCCCAATAACACTACAACACTTCTAATTTAATCTTGAAACCTCTTACACACAATCAACCATCTAACCACAGAAACAAACAGATATTTATCACACATGCATACAATTTCTATATTCAAACATCATATCCAAACAAAACGCACACAAAATAAATACAAAAAATACAGTCATTTCGGCATATAACAAAGTATAAGATCAGAGAACTTACGGATTTGGTGCCGGAGACTCAGTGTGCCACACTTCCAATAACATTATCATTTTTTTCTAAACCACAATTTATTCAGATTTGGAAAAATTTTCAAACCCATTCCACAGCCGAGTTTTGCAACTGGACTCTGATACCATTAAATGTAACACCCAAAACCCAGCCTAGACGTTATGGCCGGATCTAGCATGTCACATCAAAAGGGTGTTTAAAAGTGATGCGTTTGTTGAAAACTTCGTATTCTTTTTGAAACTCCGAATTTTGTTGTTTGAAGAAAAAAAAAAACAAGATTTGCTTAAAGTGTATTCTTGTAAAGATGTCATTATTTTTCGAAAACTTGTTTATTGCAGAAATCTGACTTAAGAATTGTGGAAACATGATATTTTGGAAAATGGTTGTTATCGTTTTAAAAATCCGTGTTTAACCAATTAACAATTATTAACTAGCAGAATTACCAAATGAAAGTTTAAAAAGAAAAATCCAACAGCCTTATTACACAAAATATTAACCCAAAAGTATTAATATAAAATAAACTAAAGCTAAATTTACTAAGTTCCATAAGTAGCAAAGCCGACGTATGGCCACCTTCGAGTCCCCCGCAGCTCCAAATCCTCTATCGCTGGGGATTACCTGCATGGTTAAAAGAAAAGGGTGAGTTACGAGAACTCAGTGTGTAATCCCCTTACTAAAGTAACAGTCAGTATACAGAATCAGAAATCTAACAGTCTAGGCCAAAGCCCTTTACCAGTTACAGTACAGTCTAGTTCAGTGCATACCTGGGTCAAAGCCCACTACAATATCATTTCGGTCGCAGCCCATAACTAAATAAATTGGGCCTAGCCCAAACCAAATAGCGGAACAAGTGGCATAAGCCCAGTGCAGTGACAAATCTCCTAAACAGATATGCAACAGTATGAGGATGCATCCCACCCCGATCCAACCATCACACCACTCGTACCAGCCCTACACTCTATGTAGGGACCAAGTCAACCCACCCAGCCCTACACATCAAGAACGCAGCCGAGCTACCAATATCAACGCAGCAAAGCTGCTAGTAACAGTATACGTCGCTGAGCCACTAAAATCAATATATCGTGGTAGAGCCATTAAATCAGTATAACCTGGCATAGCCACCAGTACAGTACTTCTTCCAAATCAGTAACCCAACCCAATGCAGTATGTCGTGTATGTCATGCTCAATCATTACACGTGTATGCAAAATGGCCATGCTTAGTAACAGTCATTTCAACATATATTAACAGCAAATCAAACACACGCCCACAGTCAAGTCGGTTAAAACACAGTCATACAATCACAGTCAAATCAAGGCACAAAATCAGTCTTTTACCCTCAGGGGCAAAATAGTCATTTTACCCTATAAGGGTATTTCGGTAATCCTACCCTACAGGGGTAATTCGATAATTCTACTCATAACTAATCCATGTATGCAGCGCATCTCAAACATAATCAATCATACAATTAACACATACAACACTAGTACTACCACGAGGGTACAACGGTCATTTAACCGGTTAAGGGTAAAACGGTCATTTCACCTCGTAAGGGCATTTCGATAATTTTACCCGTCGAGGGTATTTCGGTAACTTTACCCATAGAGGGTATTTTAGTAATTTCGTAAGCCAGGGGTATTTCGATAATTCTATAAACCAGAGGTATTTCGGTAATTTCACAAATCATGGGTATTTCAATAATTTTGCAATCCGAGGGTATTTTAGTAATTTCACAAATCAGGGGTATTTCGATAATTTTGCAAACCAGGGGTATTTTGGTAATTTCATAAACAGGGGGTATTTCAGTAATCTTGGAAATCATGGGTATTTTAGTAATTTCGTACATCAAGGTATTCTAACAAAGACAACGATGCAATTGCATTCTCAGCCCAAACGGGCCCACAAGCTCATGTGGCCAATTTAGCCCAAATCTAACCACAGATATGAGATTCACATAGACCAGTTCACTATCTACTACGCAATTATACAATTTTTTCATATGGGCCCATGAGCCCATTGGGACCGCTTGGCCCAAGGCAGCCTAGACTCATGAGAACACTCATGAGGGCATCAACTATCGTGTCGAAGCTGCCACACGTGCGCTCACACGCTCTTATGGCTACCATCGCGGTGTGACCGGCTTTTCGGCTGCCGCTCTATAGCTAGAGTAGGGCAAAATACACATCTGATAGGAATCTGGAGTTAATCCGCGCTCTGACCACTCATGTGCCCAGACGCCAACCAAGGTGTGCTTACTCTCATCATAGATTGCTCTATTTGAAGCCAACTCCTCACCTTCCCTCTTGCTAGCTTCCCGATGTGGGATCCCTCCTTCAGCAAAGTTTAATTCCAACACAAACTCTGGCCGTCCCAACTTAGCAAAATATATATCCCTTTTTGCTTACGATGGGATTCGAACTCAGGCTCCTCTGTAACTTAATCCACGCCGCTAGCCACTAGGCCACAAGCTCCTCTTGTGTCTAAAATCATGTGCAACTAAATATAAGTCTATTGGCCAAAGTCTAAGTTCACTTAAAAATAAATCAAAATGAAATGCAAGTGCCAAGACTTGAACCTTGGACCCCTTGCTTCCTTGTGTGACGTCACCTCCTTGTCTCCCATGTGGCGCCATTTGCCACTAGACCACAACTCATTTTGTGTCATTTTTCTCCATATTTTATTCTTAAAGCCTATTTACTAACTCCCAGGGTTTTATTCACCTAAAACCAAAATTTTTCTAAAGCCCAAGTTTGATCCCGGGACTTCATAGAAGCCACCTAACCTTCCAAAATCACTCACCTAATAGGTACAACTTGCATTAGTACCGCTCTCTTGTTCTCAAAAATTTTAAACGCTCCCCTGGTCAAGGCCCAATAAGCCCAATTCTACTAGGCCCAAATTTGGGTCGTTACACTCGACCTCGTGTAGCCTATGATAACTTCCTAGGGTTGTCAGGCCTAAGGTCTAAGAACATAAAATCTATACCAACTACCCATCTCGGGGAAACCCTAAATCCTTCATTAATCACATTCTCATCCACTCATTAATCTTCCCTAAGGGATTTAGCCACTTATGTCATTCATAATCTTGACTCTAATTGAACAAATCACATGAAGAAAACAATTGATTCAGAAGAGAAAATATATTTGAATAATTGTGGAATTGATATTGAATTGGGAATAGAGTAGCAAATCAATTGATTGGAATAAAGAAATAAATCGAATGTAAAGAGCAAATAAACTGAAATACTTGAATAGTATAAATAAACTTTTGAATCAAAACTGATTCCAAGAGGAAAAACAAAAAAGTTTAGAAAAGCTAAAAGAAAATTAGTCTAATCCTACTCCTAAACTACTAAGGTTTTTGAAGGCATCTAGGATGACTTAGTCACGTCAAACGCCTAATCTCTTTTTTATAGAAGTGTTGGTAGCCCAAATTAGGTCTTCAAAACGTCTTAGGTCTTCGTATAAAGTTGATTGCACAAACGAAAATAACCTCATTATTCTTGGGTAGCACGTCGACCTATGTTATGCAACACGATGTATGTGGTGTGACACGACATGCAAAATATGCCTTCTGTCATTCATTTTCTGCTTTGACGTCCTGAGAAGATTGTGCATCACTCATCTCTTGCATCCACATCAATTGGGCCTTTATATCTTCATCCTACACACTCAATTAAACATATTTGCACAACTTGATGCCCATGTCAGCCTATTGGGTCACAACACTTATAAAATGTGTTAAAAAAACTTATTTCATTAATATTTAATCATAAGACTTAAATACCGAAAATGTAATATTAAACACTGAATTTCCTAGAAAATAAGCTCCTTAATCTTTCCTTGTCCTAAAGAAAACATAACAAAAAGAAAATCAAAACCGAAAATAAGCTAAGACTAGAAACAAGAAATAAAAATGTAAGGAAAATAAAATGTACTTGATCTAGCTTAATACACGAGATTGGATTAGAGCATTTACACTAGGAAAGATTGCCTAAATATATAACTCTAGCTAGATATTTAAACAATTCATAGTTATTTACACCTAAACATATTAGTTTAATAAATTACAGAGTAAACAAGTTAAAGAAAATTAAATATATATCTCCACCAAAATGTATATACAAATATAGTATTTATTTTTGCAGGGTATAGTCAGTTCCAATAACTTTTTCCTACTCAGTTTATTTTTGTCCATACTTTGAACATTAATGCAGTAATATTTCTTATCTAATCGCTTACGTGTTTATTTATTTGTGCCAATACAATTGAGATTTTTCTCGAGCATTTTTTACAAGGGCTATACTAGTCACAGTACACCGTTTCAATAACCATGGGTTTTACTGAGTATTTTAACTTTAATTCGAACATCCTATACTTCTACAAATATAATTACCTATTCGTATCTATTTTTATCACTTGGTATATTTAATCTCTTTTTCCTATTTATAGTTTAGTAAATTGAATTACTTAGTCTAAATATAACAACCTAAATTATTCAACTTCCGACTAAATTTACAATTTGAACAAACAACCTAGGTATATGCTCCTAACCAATCACTTGTATTTCTACAAGCTTACGCACAAACAGAAAACATGCAATTAAAAATTAAAAACCAAAAATGAAAGAAATAAAATAAAGTAATACAACAAAAAAAAAGTTTAAAATTTTCCTAAGTCACCTCGCACTTTATTCGGCACATTGTCCCTAATGTGCAACAAAAGATATAAAGGATAGAGATTACCCAATATTCTTGATCCGTGCAATACAATTAGTGGGACTACTCTCCTTTCTCAATTTTGGCTCTGTATTACTGTGCCGTAAAAAATATAGGGTTCCTACTAAGAAAATCTATACACACTATATATATAATATTAAAGTCTCAAATACTTAAAAACTAAAATAAAACATTCTGAATAAACTAAAAATACTAAGTCCAAATTAAAAGAAAATTTGAAACTTAAACAAAATTGTTTAAAATTAGTCAAAAGAAAAATCTGACACATCATCTACTTTGCTTTGTTCACCTTCCGAATCCTTCCTTGGATCTTCTTCGGGGTCTTCCTTTTCTTCCAATTCCCTATCTTTCATTACCTCGCTTGATTCAATTGTTACCATGTACTTAGCTAATGGGAATTATGGTAGCCGCAACCCCTTTTTCCTTGCATAATCTTCGTAAATGGGTTTCGCTTCTTGCATCCATTGAATCATCCATTCCAAATTAGGTAACACATTCATACCTAAATGGGGTTTCGACTTAATGTCTGTAACAGCTCGTTTTCAGTAGTGTTAGAAATACTAGTTTTGAAACCACGATTCTAACGAGTGTGTATTATTTTAATATTTATTTAATATCTATGAGATTATATTAAGGTCATAATAAATTTTGTTAAAAATTTTGAAGTTTAGATGGTTAATTAGGTAAAAAGGTCTAAATTGTAAATGTTGCAAAAGTGGGATTCTATTAGTTAAAAGAGTGAAATGGCTATGAAATCTTAAACTAATGGACTAAAATAGTAATTATACAATTTAAAGAGTTAGTGGACAAATATGGATATGTTTTATTGAAATTTTTGATTAATGATAAGGGTAAAATAGTAAATAAATGAAAAATTAATTCAAGAAAAGATGAAACAAAGTCATCATCTTCTTTATTTTCTCATTTGAGAACTAAGAATTATCCATTGAAGGGGAGGAAGCTTTGGTTTGAGTTTCTTCTTGCATGGTATGATTTTATGTTCCGTTTTTAATAATTTTTATGTTTTATGATCGTATTAGCTTAATCTAGCTAGCCCAGGGGTTAAATTGCAAAACTGTTAAAGGTTGAAAGACTTGCCATGGTTGTTTTTGAATAGGTTTTGAAGTTATTTGATAGATTATTAACTTTAGTTGTTAAACAAACATGTTTTGTTAAGTTATTTTTTACGAAATTGCATTTAGGGATTTATTTTTGAAAATATTAAAATTTCTTGGTAAAATCATGAAATAATGATTTAGGTGGGTTAGTATGAGCCCCTTAAGAAATTCAGCTAGCTTGAATGGAGGATTAAAATGGTTAAATTTCAAATTATGAGCTTAAGGACTAAATTGTGAAAAGTTAAAATGTTACTGGTAATTTTATTATTTTACATAAATATGAATTATGGATTAAATTGAATACTAAAAGTACATAATTGAATGAAATTATCTATTTAGATCAAGATAAACAACAACTGGACTTAAATCCAGGAAAGGCGAAAGCTTCGAATTAGTTACAAATTGTATTTCTACGATCATAGTTATCGAGGTAAGTTTGTATGAGTTATAACTGTACTTATGTTAGTTAAATTAACTATCTACTGTAATTGGCCCAATTTGCCCGGACCCATGTAAATAAAATAAACCAGAATAAAAAAACCAAAAAAAAAAAAACAAATGTCCTTTTACAGTCCTTTTACAAAGCCCAAAACCAATAAAATACCGTGGCCCAGTTACACCCTAGCCCAATAACCCAATACCTAAGACAAAACCTAATTAGCCTAAAGTTGATGTAACGCCCCGAAATTGGGCCTAGGAGAATTGGGCCTATTGGGCCCAGAGCGTAGGAGCATTTTAAAATTTTTGGGAATATGAGAACGGTATTATTTCAAGTTGGACCTGTTAGGAAGGTGATTTTGGAAGGTTATGAGGTTTCTATGAAGTCCCGGGTTCAAGTAAGGCCATAGGAAAAATTTTGATTTTTGGCTCTTTAGGGGAGAGTGCTACTAGAAGTAGGACTTAAGTAAAATTGTGTGTGTTTAGGAGACACAAGTGGAGTGTGTGGAAAGGTGGTGTGGCCTCAAGGAGAGTCCAAGGAGGTTGGATGTTCGAATCTTACAAGTGGCATTTTGGAGGCTATTATTTTGTGCTCAGGAAAGGAGGAAGCAGAGTTGTGATCAAACTCTGCCTTGGTGGTTGAAGACTTGGTCAAATGATTTGAATAGGTGATGGAGAGGATGTTGGGGAGCAAAAAGAGGAGTGAATCAGGGGATTTGAGGGTGAGAGGTAGTGGTGGCCGAATGTGGGGAAGTGCTTGGGGGGATTTCGGTCAAAAGAATTAAAAAGAAGAGAGATGGGTTACTAGGTAGCATATTCGTTCATTGAGTGAGGGGAAGTGCCGTTTCTCTAAGTGTCCTTTTAAGAGAAATTTTTTACTCTTTTTGCATTTTGGGTAAAAGCATTTCAGGTCTTTTGTTGCAATTTTCTTTATCGAAACCTCAATTCTTCTCATTTGTTTCTTCTCTTTTTCTTTTCAAACATTTTTGTCACTTGTTGTTGCTTAAACAGTGTTGGCCGAATTCTCTTCTGACCTCTTTCTCCCTATAGCCGAATTCTTCCTACACCAATATTTGGGCTTGTGTTCTTCAATTGGTTTTCATTACGTTTTAGCCTCCATCGTCGAACCTTGAGTTCTTTTGGTTTGCTGTTAGTGCCGAATCTTGTCATTTCATTCGGCTCATCCTTGGTATTAAGGTAATGGTTCTTCTTCTTCCATTTTCTTTCATTTTTTCTTCTCTTGATTTTGTTTAAGCTGAAACTCTCACCTCTTGGCTAAGCCAAACTTAACCACTCATTTCTACTCTGAACCCCTTTTGTTCTCTTTTTGGTTTAGGCCGAATCCACCCACCCTCTGCCATCGCAAATCCCTCTCGTTGTGGTAATTGCCAAAACCTCTAAGGTGCTTCTTGGTGCAGACTGCTTCGTGATTTTTTTTTCAAGTGTTGGTAAGTTGGAGCATGGCCGATTTGGGGTGGAAGTTCCTTTTTTCTCGTTGAGTTCGTTAGGGCAGAAAGGCCGCTTCTCTTATTACCTTGTATAGTTTTCTAATGCGATCTTTTTGATAGGGGCTCGGATCTCAGATTAGTAGAAGGTGGACCGAATACCCTCTTTAGAAGGGAGGGAAATATTTGTTGGTAAGCTAAACCGGGACTCTCCTTTTTCTTCTATTAAGTATTTAATGTTTAGGGTTTGTAAATGGGAAGACTAACTGATAGCCATTCATTGTCCTTAGGTGCTTCGGAGAGTATCGTGTTACGTATTCCAAATTAGGTGTGTAATCTCACACCCCTCTGGATGCATGCTTGCAATGTTCTGTGATTCGATCGAAAGCCGAAAAGCTAGAAAACTGGCAACTATGACCACTCGAGCATGCGAGTGCTCGTATTGGTAAATCAAGATATGAATAGTGACATTAAGTTGTTGAGAGTGTCACAAACACTCTCGCGGAACTGAGACTGTAACGGGCCTGACCGAACCGAAACGAGCCAAATGGGCCCAATGAGCTATCCGACCCACTTGGGCAAAATTATTGGAAAACTATCAAACGATAGGTTCGATTGCGAAATCTGTGAATCTGAGACCGAAACCATGCGTTTTGGGCCACATGAGCGTGTGGGCCCGTTTGGGCCTGAAATGGACTTTAGACCCAATAGTTCCGTAGAGACCCAAAAAGGGTCCTGTGTCGCTCGAGGCGACAGTAGGCCTTTGTAAAGGCCGTTAAATGCAAAATTATCGAAATACCCATGGAAGGGTAAATTACCGAAATACCCCTAGAGGGTAAATGATAGATATACCCTTGATTATGGTTGGTTACATTTATGTATATGCTTTATTTGCACTTATGTATGTATGATGCATTGCATTTATATTATGTTGCATAGGTTAGGTTTGATAATTGGAGGACGTGTATTCTGGTTGCTCTGCCACAATCTAAGTAGTGGCCATGCCACGTATATTCTGTTATTCTGGTGGCTCCGCCACAAATTCTGTGATTAGCAGCTTGTCTGCCATATTAGTGTGCAAGGGATGGATGGGTTGACTTGGTCCCCATAGGTGTGTAGGGTTGGTACGGGGGTGTGTAGCGGATGGATTATTGGGTTGGGCTACATTCCCTGTTTGCATTATCATATTTATAGGGCTTCGGCCTAGTCTGCTTCTGTATGGGCTCAGGCCCAGTTAATGATCGATTAGGGGATTACACACTGAGTTCTCATAACTCACCCCTCTGCTTTAACCTTGCAGGTGATCCCCAGCGTTAGAGGATTTGGGGCTGCAGAGGACTCTGTGGTGGCCATACATCAGAGTATTTCTCATGAACTTTAGTCAGTTTCAGTTTAGCTTTATTTTAAGATTATTTATTTTGGGTTAATATTTTGTAATAAGGCCTTTGGAATTTTATTTTTCTTTTAATCTTTCATTTCAGTTATGCTTAAACTAGAAATGATTAAACTCTGGGTTTTCCTAAAACGATAAATAACTGTTTTCAAAATATCACGTTTCCACAACTCATTGAATTTGATTTCTCTATAAACAAAGTTTTCGAAAATAATTATAACATTTTTACAAGAAAACACTTAAACAAATCTGAATTTCGCAAACAACAAGGTTCGAAATTTTCAAAAAGAATACGAGGTTTTTAACGAACACGCAGTTTTTAAACAACCTTTCTATGTGACATGCTGGATCCGATCGTAACGTCTAGGCCTAGTTTAGGGTGTTACAGCTGACCCACCAAATTAAGTTGGCCCAGTAGCCCAAGTAGCTTGCGGACGTAAGAAACCCTAGGTTTTCACTGCGCCGTAAGTGCCCAACAGTCCCTTCCTTGCGCCGCAGCCATCAACCTTCATCGCCCCCGAAATCCTCACTATTAACCTGCAAACATAGAAAGAATATCGACAGCAAGCAGCAAAAATAGGAATCCTACATTTAATTTCTGATTTGTTTAGGGTTATAAAAACCCCACAAAATATGTAAAACGGGGACACAAAAAAAGAATACACACAAATATTCAAAAAAATAAAACATAGAGAAATAATATACGAAAAGAAAAATCAGAGGTGATTTTTTTTTATCTTGTTTAATATTTCTTTATTTTTTTTATTCATGCAAAAATTCCTTTTATACAAATAATAATAATAATCGAAAGAAGAGATCTACCTTTTTTTTGCAAAGTTTTAGCTTCAGAGCCGCCGCGGATGGTGGCACGTGCGGCGCGTGCAATGAAGGCCTGAGGTCGAAGGACCGACGAAGGCAGAGTAGTTTTTGAAGGGTTTCTATTTTTTTTTAAAAAAAAAACTAGTTTAAAAATGATTTTAAGCTGATTTTTTGGCTTATATAGGTTATGGGAAACGACGTCGTTTTGGTGTGGTCTGTTAATGACCAAAACGGCATCATTTAAAAGGCTTTGACCCGCGCGTTGACCCAACTCGGGGAGGATCCGCGTGTTTTTAGTAAAGGGTCTAATTACCTTATAGGCCCTTCCACATTTTTGCAAGTTTACAATTATGTCCGAATAGCTTTTTTTTTTTATTATTTAATGGAGCCCTAAAACTTATATTCTGTTACAATTTAATCTTTCGGGCTACTTAAAGGCCAATATTAGAACGGCGTCATTTAGGAGACAAGGCATAATTGCCTAATAAGTCCCTAAGATGTGACGCACGTTTTGATTTGATCCTTTTACATTTATTTTTTTAGATTTTTTATTTCTTTGTTTATTTTTAAAACCTTTTTATTTTATGTTTTTTAATTATTTTAATATTATATTAAATTGTTTTTATCATATTAAAAATTCTATATTTTTTATATTTGTATATTAATCTATTAATAGTATAAGATTTTTGTGTATAGTTTTTCTTAAATACATATTATTTTTATAAATATTGAATTATTATTATTTATTATTTTATTTAGCTTAATTATTTATATATATATATATATATATATATATATATAGATATTATATTATATATTTTTAAAATTTTGTATATTATGTATATTATATTATATCATATATTACTTCTAAAATCTTATTCTGTATAAAATTTATTTATATTGTATATCATATATTTATTTTTATTGTTTATATGAAATATATATGTATTAGATTATTATATTATAAATATAATTTTATTTAAAGTTATATATTATTTATTTCTTTAACAATATATTTTAGTTATTTTTTATTTTGAATATATATATATATTTTTGATTACTCCATATCATTTTTGGATATTAATTCATTTTTTATATATAATTCATATTTTTATTATTCCACATCATTTTTATTTAAAGCCATAGGTTTCTTAATTTACAATATCTATAATAATTCATTCTATGTTGTTATATATGTAAAGCTTTATATTTATTTGTTATTTACTGCCTTACATCTTATATTTGTTTATCCCTTGTTTATTTTATTCATCTATCATTTTCATATTCTTCTTTAGTATAATTATTCTATTGTTTGCATCACTTATTATTTCGTATTATTCTTTAATTATCCATTAGTAGTAATTGTTAATATGATTCGTAGTTATGATAAATTGCTATTTGGTATATATGTTGTAATGTATTCATATAATGTCTTACTCAAACCCTTTTTTTATAAAAACATATTTTGAATTAATGCATTTTATTTGAATATTAAAAAAAACACAGCGATATATGATATTTGGGGACTTCGAGAGAAATTATACCCTAACTTAGTGGGTTTTAATTTTTTCTCATTGAACTTAAGGTATCAAGTATCCTTTTTTTTAACTTATAAAACCAAAACTTATTCTCGAAAATTCAAAACGTTGTATCCTAACTTACTAGGTATGATGTTTTGTGTTTCGAGATAAGAATTTTCTACAAATAAAGGCGAGCCTAACTTCGAAGTCATGAGATGTTACATCCTAACTTATTGGGTATAGCATTTTATTTCTTTGAGATAGGCAAGTCTTGGTTTTCTTTCAAATGATCATATTTTAAAGTTTTCAAATTTTCAACATTAGGACATGATTTTATCAATTAGGTACCAATTTTGGGTGTTATGAGGGTGCTAACCCTTCCTCATACGTAACCGACTCCCGAACCCGTTTTCTTGTATTTCGTGGACCAAAATCAATGTTTTAAAATAAAACGTTTTATAAGGTGATCCAATCACACCTAAGTCAAAACGGATTGGTGGCGACTCTCGTCTTTTTATTTTAAAGTCGAGCCCCATTTTGTATCAAATAAAAAAATGGTTTCGACAACTTGGCGACTCTGCTGGGGAGAATAAGAGAGTCAACCCGTAAAATCGATAATTTCATGTCCTTTTGTCCAAATTTAAAATTATGATTTTAAAAAAAACCATGATCATTTTATTTCATGTGGTTCTAGTTCTTAATATATATCTCTGCATTGTACTACATGACCATTGTGGTCGCGCTTTTAAGTGGGAGCGAGAAGCTTTGCCTCCGTGAGGTTTTCACCTCCGCATGGGCTAGTGGATTGCTTCCGGGATACATCTGTACCTATGTCTTCGTGAAGTTTTCACTTCCGCATGGCCATAGGGAAATGTATTCCCCTGAACCGAACTCGGTCCGTATGAGCCTATAATGGGTGTGGATCGAGGAATCTGCTGGTTCGGGTACCTCAACTTTAGAGCCAAACTACACATAGAAAACATAAGGACTTACCCTAAGTAGAATTATGTCAAGCCTTAGTAGTTACCCAGATAGGTGCTAATTTTACTTGCTTTATTTTCTATTCTGCGGTATTAACTTGCTATGTTTTATTTTTGTGCATGTCATTTCATATTTTAAAGAAGTATCGATTCACGGTCAGTTTCTAAGTTAGAAAGCTGGTTATGGAGAACGAATTCCTTGATAAAGTGAAAGACAATGCAGCCATCCGTATATGGTCAGAGCAAAGGCAATTAGAGAAAGGGGATAGCTTAGCTGAGGGAATGTGTCAGAACTACGGGATTTTTCTCGTATCAGTGTCACACAAAATGAGCTCTAGGAGTTGGAAGAAATATGGACCCAGTAGGATGATGAGGCAAAGCAGTTGTTCGATCATAATTATGGTGATCTACCTTACTTGCTCGACGTCAAGGTAGATAAGTATCTGTTCCGGGCTATGACTCAGTTTTGGAATTCTTCTTATAGCTATTTCTCTTTCGGAAAAGTAGATTTAGTGCCCACGATGGAGGAATATACGACCTTGCTTCGCTGTTCAAGGATCCAAGTCGATAAAGCTTATTCTAGGGCTGCTAATGTCCCAACTTTTGTGAAGAAGTTAATGAATATCACAGGGATGAGTGAACAGTGGGTTACAGCCAGAATTCAAGAGAAAGGTGAGGGTAAATGCATACCTTGGGTGAGTTTGAGGGACCTGATTCTAGCACATCCAGATGTAAAGAAGAAGATTGACGTCTTTGCCCTGAGGATTTATGGTTTGGTAATTTTTCCTAAAGCTCTGAGGCATGTAATGAAGCAGTTATAGATTTATTCGATCGACTAGACAAAGGGGTCACGCCTGTGCCTGCGATCTTAGCCGAGAAGTTCAGATCATTAAATGAATGTCAGAGAACAGGTGAAGGCAGGTTCATTGGATGCGTACAATTGTTGTTGGCTTTGTTCCAAAGTCATTTCTGGAAGGTGGAAAAAGTGTCTTATCGGGTTTTCTCTGAGAATTACTCTCCATTGAAAGAGATAGTAGCTACACCAAGGAGAGAAGACATGTCTGAGGAAAGCTGGATGGCGCTCTTTCAAAATCTTCAAGAAGAAGACATCAAGTGGAGGGCTCCTTGGATGATTCCCGACGAGATCCTTTATCGATGCAGGAATTTCGACTGGGTTCCTTTACTTGGAATATGGGGAGCCGTTGGGTATGCCCCTTCGATTGTATTGAGGTAATATGAGTCAAGACAGTTTGTGCCAACGACATATAGGCCAGCTCAATGTGAGTTCTCATACAGAGGGGAAAATTATAAGAAGAGGGTTAAGGAGATTTCTGGTGCTTGGAATCAGATTCACAGAATGAAGAGATTACCCGCGGCCTAATGACGACTTCAGAATATAGTGGATGGAGGATTAGAAGGATTAATGATAACATCCCCGAGCTGAATCTAGAAGGTGCCCGAACAAGAGACGAATGCTTGCAAGTGGTCCCATCAGAGTTAGAGATTGTGAAACAAGATTTTGAAAAGATGAGTTCAGAGCTTGGAAAGAGAATAGAGAAGTTGGAAGAAGAGAAAATGTATCTGAGGTTAGACGTCGATGTTCAGAAACTGGAGGCTGATAAGTTAAGACAAGGGAAGGAAAGGGTCGAGGAAGACTTGGACAGCCTAAAGACAAAGTATAAGAAGCTGTGTCTATCGATGAAAAACGCCAGATTGAGGAAGACTTTGGAACAGTGGCAACAGGAGGTTCAAGAGGAAAAGGCCAAAGTTGACCATTGGGAGAGGAAGTTCCTAGAGATACAGATGCAAAACGAGTCCCTAGAAAAAAGGTTAGCAGAAAGCCAAAAGGAAAAGAGCGGATTATAAGATAGAGTAGCTGAATTGGGACGGTCTCTTCACCACTATCAAAGCCATAATTCTGCAAATGAGCTGAAGTTGAGTCTGAACAAGATTGAGGAAATGAAGGGCAAGATTGAATGATTAGAATCGGCATTGAAGAATTGTGAACTCCGGATCGAGTAGCTTGAAGCAAAAGAATGGCATTGGAAAGAAGAGCTCCACCATTCCCATGACCAAGTTAGAAATCGAGATTATCTCATGGGTGAAGCAATAGTTCAGATTCGAGAGGCAGCTAATCACCTACAGACTTTGGCAGTGCAGGTTGATATATTGAGCACGAAGTATGAGCTACAATTAGATCATGGTCAAGAGTTAGCCTTGTTATTTGGAAAAATCAAAATTTTAGGCTTTAGGGTGAAAGCATATTTGTAGTCCATTTTATGTAAAGGATTTTGTTTTCTAATAAAGTTTTCTAAAATGAAGTTGAATTTGAATCGATGCCTCCTTGCATTCATGCATTTGCATTACATCATATCATATGCATTTAAGTCTATAGAGAGAGCCTAATTAGTTGAAATTAATAGAGAGAATAGAGAGAGAGAGAGAGAAGGAAAATCTGGAAACTAAATACCATTACGGTACATGTAATATCCGGGATTTGGGGGTCATGCATTTTAATTTGTATCTGTGTGTTGGTGTGCTCTGTATGCTGTTTGGATGTGTTTGGGGGCTTCGGGAAGCCCTGAGGTGTGGGTAGAGGCCTTGGAAAAATAATTGTTTTAAGCTGATAGGGGAGAGCTAGGGGAGCTAGGCCTTAAGGGAATTTTCGTGTGGATTATGACACAAGAACCCAGTTGGTAAAGTGGCAAGGAGGCGCCACTTAAAGTGCTTGTGGATGACGCCTTAGGGATGAGAAGGGCCTTGGTTCGAGCAGCACTAGCAGCATTTTGGCATTTATTTTGTGTCAAGGGGAGTGAAGAGTTGGACGACAATCAGACTCTGAATGGATGAGGATGAGACTTGGTCAAGGTGCTTGAATATGCGACTAGGAGAAAAGATGGGAGTTTGACTCATTCAAACTCATTTGAATGAGAGGAGGGGAGGAAAAAGTGGAGAGAAAAGAGGGGATGAGGAGAGGGGTGAGAGTTGGCCGAATGTAGGACTTTGGAAGGGGTGCATAATCGGTTTGGGGAAGCTTTTGTGTGACGAAATTTAGTGTTGTCAAAGTGCCAAATTAGTCACTTTCCTCTAGCCGAAATTCAGCTCATTTCTCTCTTAGTTTCATTCTTTTCTTTCGTACCAAAACCACATAGAGTTCAACCCTTTTTCTCATTTGTGGGTCCTTGGCCGAAACCTCAAAAGACCCTTAAGGTTATCCTTTGTGTTCATCTTCTCTTCTTCTCCACTCTCTTCATAAGGCCGAACCTATCTCTTCCACTCTACTCTTCTTTTCTTTTCGTTTTGGTGACAAAGCCCTTACCTTCTCTTCATTTTAGAAGCCGTTCTTCCCTATACTCTACCCATTGTGGTCGAATGCTCTACTTTCTTTTGGGGTCTTAGCCGAATCATACCACCATTTCACTCTTTTCTCTTTTGTGTTCAAACTTTATCTCTTTTCTTCTTGGATTGTCGAAATCAAGAACTCTAATCCCATTTATCCTTTTGGCCGAAACCATGAAGGTGGGTTCCGGGATTCTTTGTAGCCAACGTTAAGAGGAAGGGCTTTCGGGATTTGATTAATAAGGTAAGGAGATAGTGCCATTCGGCCAAAGGCCATATCTTTTAGTGTTAGCCGATTCTAACTATGGTGTTATAGGAAGGGTTCGACAAAGTTAAAGGAGGAGTCTTCGGGATTCAGATCTACTTCGGTAAGGGCATTCAGTTAAGCTATAGATTTGACTTGTTTAGATTTTACTTGTCGATTAACCGGGTGTTCTGATTAAGTGATATTCAATGGATGCGAGTACCAGTGGAGGAGAGAAAGGGGTAGTCCCTACCCCTAGATTCAAGAAACGTTTGGTTTCTGCGGTGCGTGACTAGCCACCGGGTTGTGGGCTAGCTTCAGAAAGGGACAAACAGATCGCTGTGATCCCTACAAGTGAAGGTGTCAGTGAGATCGAGAGTGTTGTTCTTTGTGTTTACAGGTGTGTAACCCTACACTTTTTCCTGGTAAATTAATATGACTAAGTATGTGTTAATAAGATTATGAATAACTATGGCTAAAAGTACCATCCAAGGGTACAGTTCATTCAGGTACGTTACACTAACACCTTGTTAACAGTGGTTACATTCATATGTATGAAAGCATGTATATTTCTGATATGGCTTGGGTTAAACATTTAGCATGATACTTATATAATTTGTATATTGCATGCGCAAGAGGGTTATAATGTAAAGGGGAAGTGTTCCGGTGGTTTTACCACATTATTCGGTGACTCATGTCACAATATTATGATTCGGTGACGTTGTCACATTATCTGGTGGCTATGCCACGTATTAAGGGTAATGAGCAGTTGAATGCAGCGACTGCCTTCGAGGGTGTGTAGCGGATGGAGGGTCGATTTAGTAATCCCCACTGGTGTGACTGGCAGGTACGGATGGTGTGTAGAGGTTGGATATCTAGGTGGGTTCAGGTTGTATCATTTCTGCTATATGTGTGATATATTGGGCTATGACTATGGGCCAATGGCCAGATTATGATTTCGGATGGGCTTGCCCAAAATGTTCGTAACAAAGGTTGTAATCGGTTCGGAATTTGTGTTGGTAGTTGCACATTGAGTCTGTTGACTCACCCTTTGTGGGCTAATATTTTGCAGGTGATGCATAGTGCAGTGGACCGGGTCGGCATGGACTATGTGGTGGCCATGCTCAGCGATTTCGGGATTTACCTTTGTATGTTTTTTTTTGGGATTTATTTCGGGTTTTTTTCAGTTGTAATAAGGCTGCTACTTAACTGTTTTAACTTTTGCGTTTTAAGTTCATGTTCAAGCGATAACAATCAAATGGGTAATTAAATATTTTTCTTAAAAGCATCACCAACGTTTTATCACTTAATCAATTTAACGGTTTCCAACTTAATGAACTCTAAAATCTGGCAAACCTCTTAATTTATGGAGTGTGATGGGAACATTTTTAACGAAACACAATTCTTGAATGGCAACTTGGTTTCAAACTTGATAAAACTACAAACCTGTTTGAAAATTGACTTATTTTATAAGAAGATGAACCGGAATTTGAGCTAAGTTTTTCTTAAGGAACATGTCAGATCCGGTCGAGGCTTGTGGGTCGGGTTTGAGATGTTTCAATTTGTTATCAGAGCCTGGTTTAAGAACTCGGCCTTGGGTTTTGAGGCCCACAACGTTTTCAACATTTGTACTAAAAATAGGTTTTTGAAAATTTTTTCATGAAATGGTCTTATGGAAGCATGGCACCCGAGTTCTCGGCTCAAGTCTGCCAGGTAAGTTCTTTGAATGATAAATTGGTCTGTATGTGTGAATTGATGTATGTTACTATAGATGGTAGGACTAGGAAACCATACTATAGAGACGTGAACCCCTAGGTATATGTGTGCTCTTGCGGAAAACAGCTATTAAATTTCTTTTTTCATAAAACTCCTCTTTAAACAAGAAGTGAAAAGAAAGCTAATGCATAAAATTTGTAAAAACAGATAAAACGCGGCAGTAGATATGAGTACTAGGGGACGGGGTCGCAATACGCGCGGACGTGGCAGAGGCAGAATTACTGTGTCTGAACCAGCAGGGTCTGGACACGGGTCCGGGAATGAAATACCGTTACCAAAGGTTGGAGAAGCAGAATTTCAGGACCAAATCGGAGGAGGTGACGCGATATCCCAGGCGATGTTGCGAGTGTTGGAAAGAGTTGCTGGGGCAGGTCTAGGTGGAGGGGCTCGGAAGTTACTGCCTGAGCGACTGCGAGCAAACAAAGCTGAGGTGTTCAGGGGGTCTCTAGGGTGGCCCCAAATGTTGCTGAATATTGGTTAGAAGCAGTCGAAAGGATTATGGACGACCTGGACTGCACGGCTGAGGAGAAACTAAAAGGGGTGGTGTCACTACTTCGGGATGAGGCGTACCAGTGGTGGCTCACTGTTAGAGAGGGTACCCAGGTGGACCGGATTGATTGGGATTATTTCAAGACAAAGTTCCAAGGGAAGTACATAGGAGCGAGTTATGTGGATGCTCAAAGGAAGGCATTCTTGAACCTGGTACAAGGGGGCAAATCTGTAGCCGAGTATGAAGCGAAATTCATTCGTTTGAGCCGATATGCCCGGGGAATCGTGGCAACTGACTATGAGCACTGCGTACGGTTCGGAGATGGGCTTCGAGATGAGTTGAGGGTGTTAATAGCCCTACAGCGGGAAAGGGACTTCGCGGTATTGGTTGAGAAAGCGAAAATAGCCGAAGAGGTGAAGCGGACCGAGAGACAGAACCGGGATAGAGGTCAGGGTAAGAACAAGAGGAGTTATGGGTCATCAGGGTCATCCGAGAGTTTCCAGAAAAGACCTAGAGTTGATGGGCCGCGAGATTAGCAGGTTGCTGTGGGAGGTCAGTATCGTACATGTGCTCAATGTGGAAAGTTGCACCCGGGGGAGTGTTGGAAGAAGACAGAGGGATGTTTTAAGTGTGGGTCCAAAGATCACATGATTAGGAATTGTCCATTGGAAACAGACAGGAGTCGACTGGTAGGTCAGGGTTTTAATCAGACTGGAAGAGGTGGACAGCAGCCGCCGAGGGGTTGTGGTCCGGTTGGCAGAGATAATGGTTCTGATCGAGGTCGCGGGACACCTGGCAGAGGTACTGGTAATGCGGAGGCGAGACAGCCTGGTCTGGTGTATGCAGTTCGTCGGAGGGAGGATGGTGACGCACCGGACGTCATAACCGGTACGTTCCTTATAGCTGATAAGCCTTTCTTTGCCTTGATTGATGTTGGTTCGACCCACTCATATGTTGCATGTAGAATAGCTGAAACATTAGGTGTAACATCTGAACTGTCTGCTAGGGAGATGACTGTAGTTAGCCTGTTAGGTCAAACGGTAGTGGTGAATAAATTATTCCGGAGTGTGCCTCTGGAAATTCAAGGAGTAGTGTTTCCGACCAATTTGATGGAACTACCTTTCGGGGAATTTGATCTCATTCTGGGCATGGACTGGCTAGTAGAACATCGTGCTAAGTTGGATTGCGCAGCTAAACGAATGGAGTTGAGGACCCCGGAGGATGAGGAGATAATCGTGATAGGGGAAAGAAGGAATTATTTGTCGAATGTAGTCTCCGCGTTGAAAGCTGATAAAATGGTCCGAAAGGGGTACAAGGCATTCCTATCCTTCATTAGTGCTCTGGATGCAAAAGAAGAGGGGGTTAGTGGAGTTAGAATAGTAAGGGAATTTGTGGACGTCTTTCCTGAGGAGCTACCAGGGTTACCCCCGGACAGGGAGGTGGAGTCCGGAATTGATTTACTGCCAGGTACAGCTCTAGTATCAATTGCTCCATATAGAATGGCGCCAAAAGAGTTGGTAGAGCTTAAGGCTCAGATCCAAGAGTTATTGGATCGCGGGTTTATTCGACCGAGTGTATCTCCGTGGGGGCGCCGGTGTTGTTCGTGAAGAAAAAGGGTGGGACTATGCGCATGTGCATAGATTACCGGCAGTTGAATAAGCTGACGATCAAAAACAAGTACCCATTACCAAGGATCAATGATCTGTTCGATCAATTGAAGGGAGCTTCGGTCTTTTCCAAAATAGACTTGAGGTCGGGATACCATCAGCTGAAGGTTAAGGAAGGGGATATACACAAAACGGCATTTTGGACTCGCTATGGCCACTATGAGTTCTTAGTGATGTCGTTCGACTTGACAAATGCACCAGCGGCGTTCATGGATATGATGAATCGGGTCTTCCAACCCTACTTGGACCGGTTCGTTGTGGTGTTTATTGACGATATTTTGGTATATTCCAAGACAGAGGAGGAGCATGATCTGCATTTGCAAATGGTTTTGCAAATTTTAAGAGAGAAGAAGTTATACGCCAAATTTAGCAAGTGTGAGTTTTGGCTAAAAGAGGTCAGATTTCTGGGTCATGTGGTATCTACAGAAGGGATTCGGGTAGATCCTCGGAAAGTTGAAGCTGTGTTAGACTGGAAACCCCCTAAGTCTGTGGCAGAGGTTCGGAGTTTCTTGGGGTTGGCAGGATACTATAGAAGATTTGTGGAAGGGTTCTCCTTAATTGCAGCGCCTTTAACAAAGTTGTTGCGGAAAGGAGTGTCATTTGTTTGGACTGATAAGCAACAGGAAAGCTTTGAAAAGTTGAAGAGGATTTTAACTGAGGCACCCGTGTTAATTCAGCCGGAGGCTGGTAAGGAGTTTGTGGTGTATTGTGATGCATCTCACACGGGGTTAGGGTGTGTGCTAATGCAAGAAGGGAAAGTTGTTGCGTATGCTTCTCGTCAGTTGAGGCCCCATGAAAGCAATTATCCCACACATGACTTGGAATTGGCGGCAGTGGTGTTCGCTCTAAAAATTTGGAGACACTATTTGTATGGAGAAAAGTCTATCATCTACACCGACCACAAAAGTCTGAGATATCTCCTTTCCCAGAAGGAGTTAATGTAAGAGTATGCCCAAAGACCAATCATGAGATGGTTGTAATAACATACTTAATTTACCATGTTTATTAATATAAAGCGTTATCATTATTATTATTTCAGTTTTTCTTTCTGTGTGTACAAATAAACTGTTTTATAATAATGTCCTTAGAATAATATGATTATTCTTAAAAGATCCTTAGTCGAGTATTATTGTTGACTAGGACAACAATAATGCATTAAGACTAACATGTAGTTGATTGATGATAAAGAGTTGTCATTGATGTGGATTGTCAAAATCAATGCATGAATATGTGTGTTAGAGAACAACATATTGGATTGACCCGTTATGAGTATGTTTATTGGATTATTATGTAATTGTCACAACATTACTCATAGTGATTAATATGTATATGATCCTCAGACTTGAGATAATTATTATCTCAACATCGTGAGTTGTATATTTTGATACAGTCAAACGTACACCGTAATTGGTTGTTCTATAAAGACTGATGTTGGATATACCACAATCTATGTAGAGGGATATGGTTGATCAATATAGGATAAGTCCCTCCTACATAATGGGAGTAATATCTTAGGCCACTTGATTGAGTGAGACTAGAAATGCATGGCCATGCTCAAATAAGTTGACATGAGATGTCATACTAATTTGAATATCATAGTCTACTCAAGATATCAAGAAACATGGGATGGACTATACAAGTGTGACTATTCCATGACTTGTGTCCATTCCAGAGATAAAGGACTTAAGGATTAATGTATGAAAGGTTAATCACAAAAGTTATGTGGAATCATGACTTCTTGTAACTTAGGTAGCAATGATGCATTGCTAGATGCCACTCATTGTTTGTGACATTAGAATCGTTCTATTATTACTGCTAACGTTGCAAGAACCTACAGGGTCACACCCTATGGTTTAAATGAACGGAATAAAATATAATTGGTATTGTTTTTAGTTGTCACATGAATTAAATTAATTAAAGAATTAATTTAATTGGGCAATCAAATATTGAACATATTATATGTACAAGGATGTTGTACACATAATGACAACATAATTCTATTAATATATGAATTTGATTCATATATAAATTTAAATAAATATAGTTTACCGAAATCCTTATTATAATTAATGTAATTATAATTTTCAAATATAATTAATGTAATTATAATTTTCGGTTAAAAACTTTATTGTATTTATTTAATCTTATGATACATTCAAAAGATACCAATTATAAAAGGGTATTAAAAGGATACCAAATAATGGGCCCAATGAAAAAGATACCCATTATAATTGGCCCAATTAAAAGGATACCCAACATAAAAGGTATTTAAAAGAGGCAAAGCTTATGTGAAAACCCTAAGAGATTGCTTGTTAGGTCTAGCAGCCGTCAAGCAAATAAACCTCCTAAATAGTTTTGGAGATTTCTTCCGTTCATAGTAAAAACCGGGTGGATCACGTAGAGGCCGACATCGGAAAAGGTTGTGGCTTGATTCGACAGTAGATCAAAACTCTTGTTGTCAAGGCGTCGCTGTCTACTCAGATTGAAGTTTTGGTAATTTCGAAACCTTTATTTCACCCCGATTCGTTCCTCACACATGGATCCATGGTTTGGATCACCGGATCTAATTTTATTCTGCTGCGCTATGAGGTTCCGGCGTTCCAACAGTTAAATCTGAGGCAGCGTAGATGGGTTGAACTGTTGAAGGATTACGACTGTACAATTGAGTATCACCCGGGGAAGGCTAACGTGGTGGCAGAAGCGTTAAGTCGGAAGGCAATATCGGATCTTAGGGCGATGTTTGCCCATTTGAGTTTATTTGATGATGGAAGTTTGTTAGCCGAGCTTTAGGTAAAACCAACATGGGTGGATCAGATCAAGGAAAAACAGTTAATAGATGATGTTTTGAGTGCTCAAGTTCTGCGGGTACAAGGGGTTGGATTAGAGAATTATAGTGTGGACAGTAATGGAGTTCTATGCTTTCACGGAAAGATGTGCATGCCAAAGGACAAGGAGATGAGACAAAAGATACTTCGAGAAGCGTATAGTAGCCCTTACGCTATGCATCCTGGAGGGAGTAAGATGTATCGGGACTTACGTGAGCAGTTTTGGTGGCCTGGTTTGAAGCAGGAAGTTACAGAGTATGTGGGGAAGTGTCTGACGTGTTAGCAAGTTAAAGCCAAGCATCAGTCGCCTTCAGGATTGTTGCAACCAATTAAGATACCGCAATGGAAGTGGGAGAGAATCACTATGGACTTCGTTAGCGGGTTACCCCTTACACCTACTAAGAAGGATTCGGTATGGGTGATCATGGATCGACTGACTAAATCAGCCCATTTCATACCAGTTCGAGTAGGTTACTCTCTGCAAAGGTTAGCAAAATTGTATGTGGCTGAGATAGTAAGGTTACATGGGGTACCGGTGTCAATCATATCAGATAGGGACCCGAGGTTTACGTCACGTTTTTGGAGGGCACTACATCAGGCACTGGGGAGGAGACTGGATTTCAGTACAGCCTTCCATCCTCAGGCTGATGGGCAATCTGAGAGGGTAATCCAGATATTGGAAGATATGTTGAGAGGATGTATCCTTGATTTCAGAGGTTGCTGGGAGGAGTTTTTACCGTTGGCTGAATTTACGTACAACAACAGTTACCAGTCTAGTATTCGGATGGCGCCCTACGAAGCACTGTATGGGCGGAAGTGCCGGACTCCTACCTGTTGGACTGAATTGGGGGAATGCAGAATGTTAGGTCCAGAGTTGGTTGCAGAGTCAGAAGAACAGGTTAAGTTAATTAGGGCTCGATTGAAAGAGGCATTCGATAGGCAGAAATCATATGCTGATTTAAAATGGAAGGAGATAGAATTTGCAGTGGGTGAACAGGTGTTTTTGAAAGTTTCACCGTGGAAGAAGGTGATGAGATTTGGTCACAAGGGTAAACTGAGTCCCAGGTTTATCAGACCATATCGGGTTTTGAAGCGTGTGGGTCCAGTGGCATACCAACTGGAGTTACCTTCGGAGCTGAAGTAAATGCATGATGTATTCTATATGTCGATGCTACGACGCTACAGGTCAGATCCATCTCATATTATACCAGCAGAGGAAATTGAGTTAAGGCCAGATCTATCATATGAGGAGGAACTGATTCAAATTCTGGAACGAGATGTCAAAGTGATGAGAAGGAAGTCAGTTCCATTGGTGAAAGTCTTGTAGCGAAACCATGGAGCGGAAAAGGCAACTTGGGAGCTAGAGGAAGCAATGCGACAGCAATACCCTCACCTATTTTGACCAGGTAATTTCGATGTCGAAATTATTTTAAGGGGGTAGAACTGTAATATCCGGGATTTGGGGGTCATGCATTTTAATTTGTATCTGTGTGTTGGTGTGCTCTGTATGCTGTTTGGATGTGTTTGGGGGCTTCGGGAAACCTTGAGGTATGGGTAGAGGCCTTGGAAAAATAATTGTTTTTAAGCTGATAGGGGAGAGCTAGGGGAGCTAGGCCTTAAGGGAATTTTTGTGTGGATTATGACACAAGAACCCAGTTGTTAAAGTGGCAAGGAGGCTCCACTTAAAGTGCTTGTGGATGATGCCTCAGGGAGTGAGAAGGGCCTTGGTTCGAGCAGCACTAGCAGCATTTTGGCATTAATTTTGCGTCAAGGGGAGTGAAGAGTTAGACGGCAATCAGACTCTGAATGGATGAGGATGAGACTTGGTCAAGGTGCTTGAATATGCGGCTAGGAGAAAAGATGGGAGTTTGACTCATTCAAACTCATTTGAATGAGAGGAGGGGAGGAAAAAGTAGAGAGAAAAGAGGGGATGAGGAGAAGGGTGAGAGTTGGCCGAATGTAGGACTTTGGAAGGGGGTGCATAATCGGTTTGGGGAAGCTTTTGTGTGCCCAAATTTTGTAACATCCGGGATTTAGGGGTTATGCATTTAATTTGTAATTCATGTGATAGTGGGCTTGGTGTGTGTTTGGATGTGCTTTAGGGGTTTTGGGAACTCTAGGATATAGGTGAATGCTTTAGGAGAATATTGGGTTTTAAGTTTAAAAATGGGAGCTAGGCAAAGGAGGTCTTAAGAAAAATTGTGTGGGTTTTATGACACAACAAGTGAAGGGGTAAAGTGGCATGGAGACGCAAGGGTGCAAGGGGGAAGGTTGCGTCAAAAGGGGCTTCAGGAGGGAGAAGGTTCGAGTTGCGGAGGAAGCATTAGGGGGTTTCTTTTTACGTCAAGGAGGAGGGGTAGTTGGACGGCATTTGGACTTTGAAAGGATGAGGATAAGACTTGGTCAATTCTTTTAAAAATTCGGCTAAGGGGGAAGAGATAATAGTTGACTCATTCAAACTTTTTGAATGAGTGTTGAAGAGGAAAAATAGGAGAAAAGGAAGGGGGAGATAGAGTTTGAGTGATAGCCGAATTTAGAAGAGGGGATTGGGATGGCAAATTCAGCCATGTAGAGGGGAGTAAGTGCCGAAATTATTTTTGTGAGTGTGTTCACCTTTTTATTTCTCCTTTAGTGCTACTTGCTGAAATTCTTGGTCAAGAGAATTCGTTCTTTTTCCTCTCTTTTCTTTGAAGCAAGAACCGAATATTGAAGTAGCCATATGTGCATTTTGTGCATCTTCTCTTCTTCCCTTTTTCTTTCCCAAAGCCGAACCTTATAAGTCCCTCATTCCCTTTTCTTTTTCGCACATCCTTTAAGCCGAAACCTCTCCACCATTGTTCACCATTGCCGAATTCTTCTAACTCTCTTTTATACTTCTTTTTTCTTTCTCTCAAACTTCAACTCCACATTTATTCTCTTAGTGGCCGAGTATTCCAACTCCATTTGGGAAGCTATAGTCGAATCTCTATTTGAACCTCTTTACCATTTCTTTTCTTCTCTTGTTCTCTTCGAAGCCGAAAGTGTCATTGACTGAAATCTGCTCCAATCGATTCGCAATAGTGGGTAAGAGTTCTCTTCTAATCGCTTTCTTCTATTTCTTTTGATTGCCGAAAGTTAAGGGTCTAACTCCATTTCTCTAATGTGGCCGAATCTAGGAAGTAATTTCGGGAAGTTGATCATTAGTGGTAAGCAAGATACAATCTTAGGCCAAAGGCCATTCCTTTCATTAATGCTTTGAGCCGATTCTAACATATAGCATATAGGGATTTCGACAACTCCATAGGCAAGTGGTGGTTTCCGAGATTTAGGCAAGCAAGGTAAGTGGGTTACGATATTCAGCCAAAGGCCATATTATGAGTGTTTTAAGTGATGACCGATTCTGACTGTGGCTTTTAGGGGCAAATCGACAGAAGTAAGCAGAAGTTTCGGGATTCTGATCCATTTTGGTAAGGATGTTAAGTTGTAGTTTCTATTCGTTTAAGATCTCGTATTAATCGGGTTTTGATTAAAGTGTTCTTCGATGGATGCGAGTTCCAGTCAATGAGAGAAAGGGGTAACCCCTATCCCTAAGTTTAAGAAGAGATCAGTCTCTGCGGTACGAGATTGGCCACCGGGGTGTGGGCCAGCGTCAGAGCAGGAGCGTAGGCAGATAGCTATAGTTTCGGTTAGAGATAGCACCGATATTGAGAGCGTAACGCTTCAGGTTATTAGGTGTGTGATTAACCCACAATTTCCCGGTTGTATGTTATATTTGCATGTGCTATGTATATGTTGATAGATGTAGTGGCAATAATGAGATGGTTACCCTAAAAAGGGGTATGTCGATAACTAGGTCAGTGTTAATTACTTATGAGACTATGAATATGCCGATGAAAATATGATTGTATGCCTGATTAACATGTTCATGCATTATTCATCATGTCACTATCGTATGTTGCATGCGCATGGGGTGGGATTTGTATATATGAAAGAAGAACAGGGTGTACATTTATGTACGTGGTTAGTGATGGCTACGAGCCTCACGTGGATTGATGATTGGCTCTGTGCCTCATCGTGGTTGGTATCGGCTTTGTGCCATATCGTGGTTGGTGACGGCTATGTGCCTCATCGTGGTCTGATGTTAGCTACGAGCTACATCGTGGATTGACGTTGACTGAGGTCGCGTTGTGGATTATTTTGTGATTTATTTCACGTGGACAGCATTGATTGCCAAATTGGTGTGTAGAGGTTGGAGGTTTGATTTAGTAATCCCCTGGTGTGTGGTGGCTGGATACGAGGGTGTGTAGAGGATGGATCCTAGGCTGGGCTGGGTGCATTTTGCATTACTATTTGATATGTGGATTGGTGTGGATATGGGCTAGGCCCATGTGTGGAAATCTGTGGACTAATTACACACTGAGTCGGTTTGACTCACCCAAATTTTTACCAAACAACGCAGGTGATACATGATGCTTGGACCGGGCTGGAGCGGATACGAGGTGGCCATGCAAAAAATGTTTTATTTATTTCATGCACTTAATATTTTCAGTATTTTTCAATAATTATTTATTGTAATAAGGGCCACTTAAGGTATTTGAGGATTGTTATTATGTTTAAGTTGGATTGACGAGCAAGTTAATATTTGGGGAATGTTTATTTCTAAATGCAAATGCATCTTAAAGACTCATTTTAAAGTTTAAATCCGGATATTTTGTAACAACCTAATTTTACTTAGAATTTTAAATATACAATATTTTACAAACGACAGCAATTTTTTTTTTTTATGTTTTTATCCTTATGTCAAATTCTTTTCGAACGTTTTCCTCAGTAGCATTCTAAATTCGGCCGTGGTGTTTGGGCCGGGTTTGGGGTGTTATAGTTTGGTATCAGAGCCCGGTTCAAAACTCGACTTTGAGGGTTTTGGGCCCAAAAACATTTTTTCAAAGATGGGCTTTTCAAAAACATAGACTTTCATGAATTATTTCAGGTTTATTCTGGCATGGCACCTGTATCTCCGGCCCGAAGTCCACCAGGTAAGTACCCCTAACTCCTGAAGTGACTGTATGTGAACTTTATGGGCATTATGGGATCGTCGATTAGTAGATTAGGAGCTATTGAACCCTAGGACTAGTTTACTCCAACACAAAATACATAAGACTTAAGTACAACCAAACAAACCTGTGAGTAAGTCGCCGAGTTAGAGTGTGGCAACAGTTGTGCGCATGTCTAGGATTGGATTTGGTGGGAGCTTGGTATTTAAGCAGTCCTCGTGACTCACCTCCTCTTCACTCGAATCCTACCTGGTGCGTAGTAACCGTTCACCCTAACCAAGAGGACCTATTCACCGGCTTAACCCGATAACTAAAACCCGAAAGGGACCAGCTACATTGTTTTATAAGAACCTTAGTTTTAAAATCACCAAATTACCCCTTTGATTGGTACAAACCATTTTAGACTTTGAAAAAAAATTTTCCGAAATATTCCCGATTTACAAAATTACTCAAATACCCCTGGTTTACAGAATTATCCAAATACCCTTGGATTATAAAATTGCCATACTACCCTCGATTTCTACCAAGATATCCTTATTTTACAAAAATACCAAAAACCCCTAATTTGCAAAATATCAAGATACCCCGATTTGGAAAATTACCAAATACCCCTATAGGACAAATTACGAAAATACCCCTGGGATTGGAATGGACGAAAATGTTTGAGTGGTGAAATTGTGTAGTGGATACTATTGAATGAATGTGTTTTTCTGAATTAGGGTGGTGAAACTTGAGATGAAAACTTTGATTGATCGAAAGAACTACTACTAATCTTCTTTGCATAAAATTGTTCGCGGATAATCAGTGGAACAGAATACTAATGCATAAAACTTCTTAAATCAGATTAAATCGCGACGTTAGATATGAGTTCTAGGGGACACGGTCGTCATGGACGTGGTAGGGGTAGAATGACAGTATCGGAACCAGTGGGGTCTGGCCATGGGTCAGAGAATGATGTGCCGCCGCCGCCAGCGGTGGGCACGGAGGATCAGGATCAGACGGGTGGAGATGACGCGATATCGCAGGCTATGCTGCGAGTGCTAGAACGAGTCGCAGGTGCCAATATGGGCAATGGGGCTCAGAAATCAATATCTGAGAGACTTAGAGCAAATGGAGCTGAGGTTTTCAGAGAGGTGTCTGGGGTAGCTCCGAACGTGGCAGAGTACTGGCTAGAGGCAGTTGAAAGGATCATGGACGATTTGGACTGCACTGCTGAGGAAAAGCTGAAAGGTACTGTTTTGCTGCTTCGGAATGAAGCTTACCGATGGTGGCTCACTGTCAGAGAGGGTACCCCTGCAGATCGAGTGGATTGGGGGTACTTTAAGGTTAAGTTTGAAGGGGAATACGTTGGAGCTAGTTACATGGACTTCCATAGAAAAGCGTTTCTAAACTTAGTACAAGGAAGTAAGTCGGTAGTAGAGTACGAGGCAGAATTTCTGCGATTAAGTCGGTACGCCAGGGGGATCGTGGCTACTGATGAGAGGTGTGTCAGATTCGAAGATGGGTTGCGGGATGAGCTGGGGGTGTTGATTGCTCCGCACAGAGAGAGGGAGTTTGCTATTCTAGTGGAGAAAGCTCGGATAGCTGAAGAAGTTAAGAGGACTGAGAGACAGAACCGAGATAAGGATAGGAATTGGAAAGGAGTTTTGGACCGTCAGTATCATCTGGGGATTTCCAGAAAAGACCAAGGATTGAGAATTCTGTACGTGCACCTGTACCAGTTGTTGAGAATCGGAGTCGTCCATGTGCTCGGTGTGGAAGATCTCATGCAGGAGAGTGCTGGGGAAATAGTAAGGAATGTTTCCGGTGTGGGTCCAAGGCTCATTTGGTTAGGAATTGTCCTCAGGAGATGGATAGGGCTCGGACAGTAGGCCAGGGTTATGTACAGCCAGGTAGAGGTGGTCAGCAGGCGACGAGGGGTCGTGGTCCAAACCATGGAGGGAATGGTTCCGGCCGAGGTCGTGAAGCACCAGGCAGAGGTGCTGAAGGTTCAGATGCGAAGCAGCCAAGGTTGGTTTATGCAGTCAGGCGTCGCGAGGAGGAAGATGTGCCAGATGTGATAACGGGTACGTTCCTTATTTCTGGAATACCCTTTATTGCCTTGTTCGTTGTAAAGTCAGCTCATTATTGTATTGCTAGTGAAGTGTCTGGAACCTTGAACGTGAACTTTGAGACTGTACATAGGAAGATGACCGTACTTAGTTCTTTAGGGCAATCAGTGGTAGTAGACAAACTTTGTAAGTAAGTGACTTTAGAGGTTCAGGAAACAGCAGTAACCTTACTTAGTTTAGCCAAGTAATTTCGAGGACGAAATTATTTTTAAGGAGGGTAGAACTGTAACATCCGGGATTTAGGGGTTATGCGTTTAATTCGTAATTCATGTGATAGTGGGCTTGGTGTGTGTTTGGATATGCTTTAGGGGTTTTGGGAACTCTAGGATATAGGTGAATGCTTTAGGAGAATATTGGGTTTTAAGTTTAAAAAGGAGAGCTAGGCAAATGAGGTCTTAAGAAAAATTGTGTGGGTTTTATGACACAACAAGTGAAAGGGTAAAGTGGCATGGAGACGCAAGGGTGCAAGGGGGAAGGTTGCGTCAAAAGGGGCTTCAGAAGGGAGGAGGTTCGAGTTGCGGAGGAAGCATTAGGGGGTTTCTTTTTACGTCAAGGAGGAGGGGTAGTTGGACGGCATTTGGACTTTGAAAGGATGAGGATAAGACTTGGTCAATTCTTTTAAAAATTCGGCTAAGGGGAAGAGATAATAGTTGACTCATTCAAACTTTTTGAATGAGTGTTGAACAGGAAAAATAGGAGAAAAGGAAGGGGGAGATAGAGTTTGAGTGATAGCTGAATTTAGGAGAGGGGATTAGGATGGCAAATTCGGCCATGTAGAGGGGAGTAAGTGCCGAAATTATTTTTGTGAGTGTGTTCACCTTTTTATTTCTCCTTTAGTGCTACTTGCCGAAATTCTTGGTCAAGAGAATTCATTCTTTTTCCTCTCTTTTCTTTGAAGCAAGAACTGAATATTGAAGTAGCCATATGTGCATTTTGTGCATCTTCTCTTCTTCCCTTTTTCTTTCCCAAAGCCGAACCTTATAAGTCCCTCATTCCCTTTTCTTTTTCGCACATCCTTTAAGTCGAAACCTCTCCACCATTGTTCACCATTGCCAAATTCTTCTAACTCTCTTTTGTACTTCTTTTTTCTTTCTCTCAAACTTCAACTCCACATTTATTCTCTTAGTGGCCGAGTATTCCAACTCCATTTGGGAAGCCATAGTCGAATCTCTATTTGAACCTCCTTACCATTTCTTTTCTTCTCTTGTTCTCTTCGAAGCCGAAAGTGTCATTGACTGAAATCTGCTCCAATCGATTCGCAATAGTGGGTAAGAGTTCTCTTCTAATCGCTTTCTTCTATTTCTTTTGATTGCAGAAAGTTAAGGGTCTAACTCTATTTCTCTAATGTGGCCGAATCTAGGAAGTGATTTCGGGAAGTTGATCATTAGTGGTAAGAAAGATACAGTCTTAGGCCAAAGGCCATTCCTTTCATTAATGCTTTGAGCCGATTCTAACATATAGCATATAGGGATTTCGACAACTCCATAGGCAAGTGGTGGTTTCCGGGATTTAAGCAAGCAAGGTAAGTGGGTTATGATATTCGGCCAAAGGCCATATTATGAGTATTTTAAGTGATGACCGATTCTGACTGTGGCTTTTAGGGGCAAATCAACAGAAGTAAGCAGAAGTTTCGGGATTCTGATCCATTTTGGTAAGGATATTAAGTTGTTGTTTCTATTCGTTTAAGATCTCGTATTAATCGGGTTTTGATTAAAGTGTTCTTCGATGGATGCGAGTTCCAGTCAAGGAGAGAAAGGGGTAACCCCTATGCCTAAGTTTAAGAAGAGATCAGTCTCTGCGGTACGGGATTGGCCACCGGGGTGTGGGCCAGCGTCAGAGCAGGAGCGTAGGCAGATAGCTGTAGTTTCGGTTAGAGATAGCACCGATATTGAGAGCGTAACGCTTCAGGTTATCAGGTGTGTGATTAACCCACAATTTCCCGGTTGTATGTTATATTTGCATGTGTTATGTATATGTTGATAGATGCAGTGGCAATAATGAGATGGTTACCCTAAAAAGGGGTATGTCGATAACCAGGTCAGTGTTAATTACTGATGAGACTATGAATATGCCGATGAAAATATGATTGTATGCCTGATTAACATGTTCATGCATTATTCATCATGTCACTATCGTATGTTGCATGCGTATGGGGTGGGATTTGTATATATGAAAGAAGGACAGGGTGTACATTTACGTACGTGGTTAGTGATGGCTACGAGCCTCACGTGGATTGATGATTGGCTCTGTGCCTCATCGTGGTTGGTATCGGCTTTGTGCCATATCATGGTTGGTGGCGGCTATGTGCCTCATCGTGGTCTGATGTTAGCTACGAGCTACATCGTGGATTAACGTTGACTGAGGTCGCGTTGTGGATTATTTTGTGATTTATTTCACGTGGACGGCATTGCTTGCCAAATTGGTGTGTAGAGGTTGGAGGGTTGATTTAGTAATCCCCTGGTGTGTGGTGGCTGGATACGGGGGTGTGTAGAGGATGGATTCTAGGCTGGGCTGGGTGCATTTTGCATTACTATTTGATATGTGGATTGGTGTGGATATGGGCTAGGCCTATGTGTGGAAATCTGTGGACTAATTACACACTGAGTCGGTTTGACTCACCCAAATTTTTACCAAACAACGCAGGTGGTACATGATGCTTGGACCGGGCTGGAGCGGATACGAGGTGGCCATGCAGAAGATGTTTTATTTATTTCATGCACTTAATATTTTCAGTATTTTTCACTAATTATTTATTGTAATAAGGGCCACTTAAGGTATTTGAGGATTGTTATTGTGTTTAAGTTGGATTGACGAGCAAGTTAATATTTGGCGAATGTTTATTTCTAAAAGCAAATGCATCTTAAAGACTTATTTTAAAGTTTAAATCCGGATATTTTGTAACAACCTAATTTTACTTAGAATTTTAAATATACAATATTTGACAAACGACAGGAAATTTTTTTTTTTATGTTTTTACCCTTATGTCAAATTCTTTTCGAACGTTTTCCTCAGTAGCATTCTAAATTCGGCCGTGGTGTTTGGGTCGGGTTTGGGGTGTTACAAATTTAGTGTTGTCAAAGTGCCAAATTAGTCACTTTCCTCTAGCCAAAATTTAGCTCATTTCTCTCTTAGTTCTCATTCCTTTCTTTCGTACCAAAACCACATAGAATTCAACCCTTTTTCTCATTTGATGGTCCTTGGTCGAAACCTCAAAAGACCCTTAAGGTCATCCTTTGTGTTCATCTTCTCTTCTTCTCCACTCTCTTCATAAGGCTGAACCTATCTCTTCCACTCTACTCTTCTTTTCTTTTTGTTTTGGTGACAAAGCCCTTACCTTCTCTTCATTTTAGAAGCTGTTCTTCCCTATACTCTACCCCTTGTGGTCGAATGCTCTACTTTCTTTTGGGGTCTTAGCCGAATCATACCACCATTTCACTCTTTTCTCTTTTGTGTTCAAACTTTATCTCTTTTCTTCTTGGATTGTTGAAATCAAGAACTCTAATCCCATTTATCCTTTTGGCCGAAACCATGAAGGTGGGTTCCGGGATTCTTTGTAGCCAACGTTAAGAGGAAGGGCTTTCGGGATTTGATCAATAAGGTAAGGAGATAGTGCCATTCGACCAAAGGCCATATCTTTTAGTGTTAACCGATTCTAACTATGGTGTTATAGGAAGGGTTCGACAAAGGTAAAGGAGGAGTCTTCGGGATTCAGATCTACTTCGGTAAGGGCATTTAGTTAAGCTATAGATTTGACTTGTTTAGATTTTACTTGTCGATTAACCGGGTGTTCTGATTAAGTGATATTCAATGGATGCGAGTACCAGTGGAGGAGAGAAAGGGGTAGTCCCTACCCCTAGATTCAAGAAACGTTCAGTTTCTACGGTGCGTGACTGGCCACCCGGTTGTGGGCTAGCTTCGGAAAGGGACAAGCAGATCACTGTGATCCTTGCAAGTGAAGGTGTCAGTGAGATCGAGAGTGTTGTTCTTTATGTTTACAGGTGTGTAACCCCACACTTTTTCCTGGTAAATTAATATGACTAAGTATGTGTTAATAAGATTATGAATAACTATGGCTAAAAGTACCATTCAGGGGTACAGTTCATTCAGGTACGTTACACAAACACCTTGTTAACAGTGGTTACATTCATATGTATGAAAGCATGTATATTTCTGATATGGCTTGGGTTAAGCATTTAGCATGATACTTATATAATTTGTATATTGTATGGGCACGAGGGTTATAATGTAAAGGGGAAGTGTTCCGGTGGTTTTACCACATTATTCGGTGACTCATGTCACAATATTATGATTCGGTGACGTTGTCACATTATCTGGTGGCTATGCCATGTATTAAGGGCGATGAGCAGTTGACTGCAGCGACTGCCGTCGAGGGTGTGTAGCGGATGGAGAGTCGATTTAGTAATCCCCACTGGTGTGACTTGCAGGTACGGGTGGTGTGTAGAGGTTGGATATCTAGGTGGGTTCAAGTTGCATCATTTCTGCTATATGTGTGATATATTGGGCTATGACTATGGGCCAATGGCCAGATTATGATTTCGGATGGGCTTGCCCAAAATGTTCGTAACAAAGGTTGTAATCGGTTGGGAATCTGTGTTGGTAGTTGCACATTGAGTCTGTTGACTCACCCTTTGTGGGCTAATATTTTGCAGGTGATGCATAGTGCAGTGGACCGGGTCGGCAGGGACTATGTGGTGGCCATGCTCAGCGATTTCGGGATTTACCTTAGTATGTTTTTTTTTGGGATTTATTTTGGGTTTTTTTTTCAGTTGTAATAAGGCCACTACTTAACTGTTTTAACTTTTGCGTTTTAAGTTCATGTTCAAGCGATAACAATCAAATGGGTAATTAAATATTTTTCTTAAAAGCATCACCAACGTTTTATCACTTAATCAAATTAACGGTTTCCAACTTAATGAACTCTAAAATCCGGCAAACCTCTTAATTTATGGAGTGTGATGGGAACATTTTTAACGAAACACAATTCTTGAATGGCAGCTTGGTTTCAAACTTGATAAAACTACAAACCTGTTTTAAAATTGACTTATTTTATAAGAAGATGAAACGGAATTTCAGCTATGTTTTTCTTAATGAACATGTCAGATCCGGTCGGGGCTTGTGGGCCGGGTTTGGGATGTTTCAGTACACATGCCAAAACAAAGAAAATGGATCAAAGACTTGAACAATTCCAGAGAGAAATGCAAGACCAGATGCAGGAGCAATTGTTTAAGCTCCAACAAGAAATGAGAGACCAAATGTTGGAAGCTCAAAGGAACATGATGGCTCAAATGGCCTAGATGCTGAGTGGAGCAATGGACAAATGGAAGGGTCCCATAGTTAATGCGAAAGACAATGAGGACTTTCCTCGGGGTTTTACCCTACCACATGTACAACTTGATGAGTACCCTCAAAGGCTATCTGTCACGATTAGGCCTCAACAGGGGCAAGATGATACTAGACCGCCCATGAACGTCCAAGTTGGCTCAGGGTCTAACCCATGAGATAACCCTGCTAATCCCGTTATTCCTGATTTGGATATAGCAAACAGGGAAGGGGCAAGAACTGAATCCTTGAGATAGTTAGAGGATCACTGTAGATGGTTGGAAGAAAAGTTCAAGGCTTTGGAAAATGCCAATCATCACCATGGTATTGACGCAAAAGACTTGAGTTTGGTTCTAGATTTGGTGCTTCCCCATAAATTTAAGATGCTAGAATTTGAGAAGTACAATGGGACTAGCTGTCCTGAAGCCCACATCACTATGTTCTGTAGACGGATGACTGGCTACGTGAACAATGATCACCTTTTGATTCATTGTTTCCAAGATAGTTTAGTGGGGCAGCATCCAGGTGGTACAATCAACTCAGTCGTGCTAGGATTAGCTCCTGGAGAGACTTAGCCCAATCCTTCATGAAGCAATACAATCATGTCACAGACATGACGCCTAATAGAATCATGTTGCAAAACATGGAAAAGAAGTCAAATGAAAGCTTCAGGCAATACGCGCAAAGATGGAGGGAAGTTGCCATGCAAGTTCAACCACCTCTCCTAGAGAAGGAAACTACCATGCTTTTTATCAACACCCTGAAAGCTCCATTCACCACCCACATGATAGGAAGTACCACCAAGAGCGTTGCGGATATAGTGATGGCAAGAGAAATGATTGAAAATGCCATAAGCGGTGGCAAAATTGAAGCAGGGGAAACCACTAGAAGGTCTGCTCCTAGGAAAAAGGACAATGAGGTCAATAATACGAGTACATACAACAAGGGATACTCGAAAGCAATCACTGTTATCCAGCCAAAGGTAATTACGGCAGGGCAACAAAGGTCGGCAAAACAAGAATCTGGTGCAAGGCAAAATTCTGAAAAGCTCCAATTTACGCCAATCCCAATGACGTATAAGAAGCTATATCAAAGTTTATTTGACGCACACGTGGTGTCTCTATTTTATTTGAAGCCATTACACCCCCATATCCCAAATGGTATGATTCAAACGCTCAATGTGACTACCATACGGGAATAACGGGGCATTCAATAGAACACTACACTGTATTCAAAAAGTTAGTTGAGAGATTTATCAAGATGAGGATTGTAAAGTTTGATGATACACCTAGCGTAGAGAACCCATTACCCAACCAAGGGGATAAGGGGATAAATACGATTGGTGAGAAGAGGATTAGTAGAATCAGATTCTGTAGAAATGTAACATCCTGAAATTGGGCCTAGTAGGATTAGGCCGATTGGGCCTTGAGCTTAGGAGTGTTTAAAATCTTCAAGAATATGAGAATGGTGTTATTGCAAATTGGACTTATTAGTTAAGTGGATTTGGAAGGTTACAAGGTTTCTATGAAGTCTCGGGTTTAATTGGGCTTTAGGAAAAATTTGGTATTTTAGCACTTTAAGGAGAGATGGTAAGTAGCTTCAAGACATATGGAAATTTATGAGTAAATAGCTTGCATAAAAGAGCAATTGGTAAAGAGGATATGATGCCACATGATGGACTTGAAGGGAAGAGGTTCAAATCTCTTGGTGTGCAAATTTTGATTATTTTTGCATGCTTTCCTTAAGTGTCGGTCAAAGAGGTATTTATGGATAAGATGGACATTTTTTTTATGGCAAGAAGACTTAAGGTTATGGTAAGCATGAAATAAGGGATAGAATTGATAGATTGTGGGGATAGAATTTCTTTAACTTTGGGAAAGTAGAGGATTACAAGGCATGTATCTAGGTGGATGTTTTGGAAACTATTTCATGGCCATTTTGACCATGAACATGGACGGCATTATGAACAAAAGGGGGAACCGAATTTTGGTGATTAGTTTTGGAAAAGTTAGTAGCTTGAGAGAGTTTTCATTTTGGCCATTTTGCTCTTCCAAAAACATTTTCTTTTCTCTCATCTTTTCCTCTTAACCGAATGTGCATTGTGAGGTTTAGGCATTTCCTTGTGCGATTTCTTTCTTGATAGCTTTTGTGTTCTTTTTCTTTTGAGACCGTAAACCAAATAAGTGACCATTCGTGCATCTCTCTCTCTCTTTTTCTTTTCCATTTTTGCTCAAAGCCAAAAGTATCCATCTTCTCCCCTTGCATCTTTATTTTCTTCCTTTTCTCAAACTCTTGTGCCGAAATTCTCTCCATCTTCCTTTGCCGAATTCCCTCTCTTCCATTTTACTTTCTTTTTCTTTCTCTTTCCACTCTAGCCGAATCTCATCTATTTGTTTTCAATCAACCATAGCCGAAACTCCCTTCATCACTCAACCCTTTTGCCAAAATTTCCCATTCCCTTTTTGTTTTGTCTTGGCCGAATATCAACAAGGGTAGATCTTCTTTGGGTTCTCCTCTATTCGGTTTTGAGAAGGGTTCTTCGGGATTGTGGAAGCAGTAGATCTGAGTCAGTTATTCTCTATCAATCGATTTCATCAAGTCTGTGGAGGAAGATCAGTCTCGGGTATCGTGTGTTGTGATTAGCATTCGTAAGGAAGAAAGGACAGGGAGATCTAGTGCAGTAGATCGGGTTTCGGGATTCAGCGGTTGCGTTAGTAACAGGTGTGTAACTTACACACTTTATAACTAAGTAAATATGTTAATAACCTGAATGTGATTAAAGCCGAAAACTGTGTAGATCTTGATATGTTACCTAATGGGTATGAGCAAGGATTCGGGTAAGTCCGTTTCGATATGATTTTGCTATATGTTGTTTAATACCATGATCTATGATATACTTGCTATATGTTCATATTAGAGCATGATGGCATGATTTGCATAATATTTGCATGGTTATGGGTGATATGAGAGGAGGGAGAAGATTTGATATCCGTGTCTTTGGGACACCAGAGGTTTGGCACCTCCAGTGGTTTGGTACCACAGTTTATTTTGTGACTTTGGGTCACCAGAGGTTTGGCACCTCATAGCGACTCGTCCCAGTGGCTTAGCACCACAGTGGGTTGGCCCCACATTTGATATTACGGGATTGTCGCCAGTGATTTGGTATCACAACGTGGGTTGGCCCCACAGATGGATTATTCATGACTTTGGGTCACCTGTGGTTTGGCACCACATTATTATTGGATATCGTGACTTTAGGTCACCAGTGGTTTGGCACCACCAGTGGTTTGGTACCACACGGGGTAGAATCGGTGTTATGGATGGCTAGGTTTGGGTGCATGATATGTTGCTTGGGTATGATTGTGTAAGCTTGTTGCATTAACCGGGGGAGGGATTATGCACTGAGTCTTGGTGACTCACCTTCTCCCTTATCTTTTCAGGTGATTCGTAGATCGCGGATGAGGAGCCGGGCGGACTCGAGGTGGCCCATGCATTAAAACATTTGGTTTTACTTGGATTTTGAATTGGGTAATTATTTTATATTTCGCTTTTATTATTTGGGTTTGTAATAAGGTTTTTTTTAAAATTATGCTTTGAATTATTTATATGTTTTGGATTTGATTTCGAACATGGTTAAGTGAACTATTTGATTAATTTAATAATATGAGCGCAAGGTTTTCTAAACTACAAAACGCAATAGTTTTCAAAACTTTACCATCGGGTAATACAAATCACTTGATAATAAATGACAACTTGATTGTTTTCGACAACTCAAACGGTTTCCAAACTTAAGTTTCCAAATTCAAATAGAAACGATTTTCAAATTAATCATTTGGGTTTCTTTTAAAATTACAAAAAGGTTTTCTAATCTATGGATTGGCAATTAAGTTTTAAAGATTCATTCCCGGGATTTCAAAGTAAATTATCGGATTTTAACTAGTCATGCACCTGATTTCTACAAACATAGAACAACAAAGAGTTTTTCGCAAGATTTAATCGGTATCTTGATTTTCTTCAAAACGTTTTCCTCTGTAACATGCCAGATTCGGTCGTGGTGTGTTGACCGGGTTTGGGGTGTTACAGGAAAGATGTGAAGAACTAAGGGACTACTGTAAGTTCCACAAAGCAGAAGGACATGAGATCCAGGAATGCATTGAGTTCAGGATCTTGGTGCAAAGCCTTATGGACAATAAGGAATTGGAGTTTTATGAGGGAGGAAACATATATGCAACTGAAAGAGAATTCACAAAACAAAAAGTCAATTATTCGAGGATCATTATCTCCCGACCAAGAAGTATGGAAGGCGGAGCACAAGTGGCGCCAAAGGTCGTAATCTAGAAACATGTTTCCTTTCCTTACAAGGATAAAAAATATGTTACCTTGGAATACTGGGAGTGGAAAGCTCAGTTAGCACTTCCGAGGAGGTCCAAAATGAATGGTCCTACACACGTAGTGGAAATCGTTACGATTCAGGAAACGCCGGAGCAAAACCAGTAAAATCAAAGGCTGTGGCAGTTCAACAAGAGAAAGGACCTGAGGCCCTTATCAACGAACTTGTGAAGGAGTAAAAGGCTAAAGAATTTCTAAAATTCTTGAAGTATAGTGAATACAGCATGGTAGAGCAGCTGTACAAACAACTGGCTCGCATATCGGTGCTAGCCTTACTCTTAAGTTCAAAAGTGCATCGTGAAGCATTGATGAAAGTATTGAATGAAACTTATGTTACTAAGGATATATCTTTCAACAAACTTGACCGTCTGGTTAGTAATATAAGTGCCGACAACTTCTTTTACTTCAGTGACGATGAAATTCCACCTGGGGGTATGGGATCGACTAAGGCTTTGCACATCACTACTCGTTGCAAGGGATATTCTCTACCGAGTGTGCTAATCGACAATGGGTCGACTTTGAATGTCTTACCATTGTCTACACTGAAAAGATTGTCGATAGACAGTTCTCACATGAAGACATGTCGAAAAATAGTAAGAGCATTTGATGGCATTGAGAGAAGGGTAATGGGAAGGATTGACATACCATTGTTGATTGGGACAAACACATATGAAGTGGATTTTCTGGTGATGGATATCAAGCCCTCATACAATTGCTTGCTGGGAAGACCCTGGATTCATTCGGCAGGAGTAGTGCCCTCATTACTGCACCAAAAATTGAAGCTGGTGACAAAAGGTCGGTTTGTTACCATAAATGCGGAGGAAGACATCATAGCAACTGTTACTAACGACGCACCATATGTAGAGGCAAATGAGGAGGCCACTGAGTGTTCTTTTCGATCTTTGGAATTCGTAAACGCAACATTCATTTCAGAAGGGAATGAAGTTCTGGTGCCTAAGATATCCAAGACCACGAGGATGGGCTTACAAATGATGGTGGGGAAAGGAGTCTTGCCAGGAAAAGGATTGGGCTGGCATCTTCAAGGAGAGATTCAAGTTCCATTACTGAAAGAGAAAAGAGACCGCTTTGGCTTGGGTTTCAGGCCAGGTGCTAGACAAAGAGAAATGAAATAGAGAAAAAGCAAGAGAGAAGAAGAGCACGGTTGAATGGGGAAAAAGTCAAGTGGGAATCAATGACCTTTCCTCACATATCCCAGACCTTTGTATCTGGAGGTGTAATTCACCCGAAGAAAGGATTATTGTAAAATGAAAATCCTCACATCAATGCCATACATGATGAAGAAACCGAGCAAGGAAACCTGTTGGGCATTCGCCCGTAAGAACCTGGAAGCATTTTGGACAATTGGACCGCAGAGGAATTTCCTGTAGGTTTTAGAGATTACACAGAGTAATATTTAGAACGCACTTGTTGTTTTTAAGCCTAGGAACAATAAGTTTTCTTTTGTGAAATAGGCTTATGTTCAGACATTTTTGTTTCAATAAAATACATCTTTAATGACTAATTCTGGCAAATATTCTTTCATTCTTTTGATTTTCTAATTTTATTCCAAATTTTTTATTCTCATTCATATCATGTGAATAGTTGTTCTCGAATTCATTTGTTCTTTGTACATTCTTTGGTGCCCACCACAGGTCCTTAGATATCAATGACATGAGCAATGATACTACAGATTCAGAGGTCCACTTGGAGCAAGACTTGTGTTTAGAGGAATCTCAGAATTTTGGAGGTGACAAAGATTGTGACTTATCTCCTGACTTGTTAAGAATGGTAAAGCAAGAGGAGAAGCAAATTTTACCCCATGAAGAGGAGGTAGAGAACATAGCATTAGAGGAAGGAAAGGTTGTGAAAATTGGAACGCGCATAGCCGATGATACGAAACAAGATCTTGTTGAGTTGCCAGGGGAATTCAAGGATGTATTTGCATGGTCATACCAAGATATGCCTAGTCTAAGTACTGATATTGTAGTACATCGCCTTCCCATAAGAGAAGAGTGTAAGCCAGTTCAGCAAAAGTTATGAATGATGAGGCCGGATGTGGTATTGAAGATAAAGGAGGAAGTCAAGAAACAGTTTGATGCTGGATTTCTACAGGTGGTTAAATACTCAGAGTGGGTTGCCAATATTGTTCCTGTCCCTAAGAAGGATGGAAATGTTCGGATGTGTGTAGACTATAGGGACTTAAATAAAGCCAGCCCAAAGGACAATTTCCCTTTGCCGCATATTGACACGCTGGTGGATAATATGGCAGGATACTCATTGTTTTCTTTCATGGATGGTTTTTTGGGATACAATCAGATCAAGATACACCTTGAGGATATGGAGAAAACTACTTTCATAACATTGTGGGGTACCTTCTGTTATAAAGTAATGCCATTCGAGCTAATGAATGCAGGGGCAACATATCAAAGGGCCATGGTAACTTTATTCCATGACATGATGCATAAAGAGATTGAAGTATATGTTGATGACATGATCATTAAATCTCAAACAGAAAAGGAACACATTGAAGTTTTGAAGAAGTTGTTTTTGAGATTGAGGAAATTTCAATCGAAGCTCAACCCGGTAAAGTGTACTTTCAGAGCTCGGTCAGGGAAATTACTGGGTTTCGTGGTTAGTGAAAGATGAATCGAAGTTGACTCAAATAAGGTCAAAGCTATACAAGAGTTACCTCCACCACGCACTCAGAAGGAAGCTCGAGGTTTTCTTGGAAGGTTAAATTACATTACTCGGTGCATTTCACAATTAACTGAGAAATGTGATCCCATATTTTGTCTTCTCAAGAAACACAACCAAGGTATATCGGACGAGGAATGCCAGAGAGCTTTTGATAAAGTCAAACAATATATGTCAAATGCACCAGTACTATCTCTGCCTAATCCAAATAGACCATTGATACTATATTTGTCAGTGTTCAATAATTCCATGGGATGTGTGCTTGGTCAACATGATGAGTCAGGAAGAAAAGAAAAGGCTATATATTATCTCAGTATAAAGTTCACTGAATGTGAAATGAGATATTCGTCCATTGAAAAATTGTGTTGTGCCTTGATTTGGACAACTCGGAGATTGAGGCAGTACATGCTATATCATACTACCTGGTTAATTTCGAAGCTTGATCCGTTAAAGTATATGATGGAGTCCACTGCTTTGAATGGAAGGATGGCAAGGTGGCAAATTTTGCTGTCTGAATTCGATATAGTCTATGTGAACAAAAAGGCTATAAAAGGGAGTGCAATAGCAAAATTTTTGGCTTGCAGAGCTTCGGAGGATTATGAACCATTAAGCTTTGATTTCCCCAATGAAAAGCTAATGTATGTGGCAACTACTGAAGAATGTCTGTGGAAGCTAAATTTTGATGGAGCGTCAAATGCTTTGGGAAATGGAATTGGGGCAATCTTGGTATCCCCTAGTGGTGATTATTATCCATTCACATGCAAATTGGATTTTGATTGCACGAACAATATGGCAGAATATGAAGCATGCATTATGGGAATTCGAGCAGCTATAAAGCGTAAGATCAGAGTACTAGAAGTATATGGAGATTCAGCCCTAGTAATCTACCAACTAAAAGGGGAATGGGAGAAAAGAGATCCCAAACTAATTGATTACCGAAAAATAGTTCTGGGATTGATTGAGGAGTTCGATGACATTACTTTTAATTATCTCCCACGTGATAAAAACCAGATGGCAGATGCTTTAGCAGCCCTGGCTTCTATGATCAAAGTAAGCAAGCCAGAGGATATGAGACCTATTCAGATGAGTATTTTCGAAATTCCAGCTCATTGTTATAACATAGAAGAGGAGGAAAAAGATGATCACCCTTGGTATCATGATGTATTGCGATACGTAAAAAATTGTGAATACCCGGAGCATGCAACTGAGAATAAGAAAACGACATTAAGAAGATTGGCCTCTGACTATGTTTTAGATGAGGATATCTTGTGTAAAAAGAGAAAAGATCAAGTATTATTGAGATGCGTTGACGCTGTTGAAGGTAGGAAAACCCTAGAAGAAGTTCATGAGGGCGTTTGTGGAGCACACGCTAATGGATTCACAATGGCCAGACAGATTATGAGATTTGGATATTATTGGTCCACCATGGAAGGAGATTGCATCAACTATGCCAAGAGATATCATAAATGCCAGATTTATGGAGACAAATTCATGTGCCTCCGTCACATTTGCATGTTATGACATCCCCATGGCCTTTTTCCATGTGGGGCATGGATGTTATTGGATCGATCTCACTGAAAGCTTCGAATGGGCATCGATTCATATTTGTGGTAATTGACTACTTCACGAAATGGGTAGAGGCTGCTTCATATGCTAGCGTCACTAAGTCAGCAGTTAGTCGGTTCTTAAAGAAGGAGATCATTTGTCAATATGGAATGCCTGAGAGGATCATATCAGACAACGCATTGAACTTTAACAACAGCATGATAGCAGAAGTTTGTAGTCAATTCAACATCAAACACCACAACTCATCTCCGTATCATCCAAAAATGAATGGGGTAGTGGAAGCGGCCAATAAAAATATCAAGAAGATAGTAGGGAAAATAACTGAGACTTATAAGGATTGGCATGAGAAATTACCATTTGCACTCTATGCTTATCGGACGTCCGTCAGAACCTTTACTGGGGCAACGCCTTTCTCGTTGGTCTATGGAATGGAGTCAGTTCTACCTATTGAAGTGGAAATACCCTCTCTACGAGTTTTGTTAGAAATAAAGTTGGATGAGGCTGGATGGATCCAGGCTTGGTATGATCAGTTGAACTTAATTGAAGAAAAGAGGCTAAGGGCTATTCGTCACGGTCAGATGTACCAAAAACGAATGATGCGAGCTTATGATAAAAAAGTTCGCCCAAGAGAGTTTCATGAGGGGGACCTTTGAAACACCCCAAACCCGGCCCACGAGCCATGACCGGATCTGGTATGTTCCTCGAGAAAACATTTGAAAATTTGTTTGTTACTTAGGAAAAATTCGAACGGTTTTGAAGAAAGATTTGCTCATGTTGGGTCCAATTGAAACCTTTGTTTTTATATTAAAAGACATGTCAATTTTGGTTTTGAAAATTTTAATTTAAATTAGGAATCAATTGAATTTAAGTGTCAAAACATTTTTCAATTGGTATTAAGAGAAATTACTTAACTTTAAATTTGATAAAAATTCAAAATATAACAAAGCAATTAAAAATGCATGCATAAACAGTTTATACTTTGGCCTTATTACATCAAAATAAAACCCGAATAAATCCAAAATACTTAAAACATAAAAAAAATGTCCAAATTGAAATAAATTCCTTGCTGAACATGGCCACCACTAAGCTCCTGCCGACCCGGCCCATTACTGATTATCACCTAAAAAATGTTCCCACAACGGGGTGAGTCAAACAGACTCAATGTGTACACAAACACTAAGTCCAAACAGATTCAGGCATAACAAATCATACACATACATTTCATAATTTACAATTAATGATGCATTCCCGAACCCAAGCCTAGTTAACCATCCGCTACACATCACCCGTACTAACCTGCACACTGTGGGGACTACTAAGTCAACCCTCCATCCGCTACACACCATCGAAGGCAGTCGCTGCAGTCGACGTGCTCATCGCCCTTATGAAATTCGTGGCATAGCCACCAGATAATATTTCGTGTCATGAAACACCACATTCAGATAATGTGACCGAAGTCACCACATTCAGATAATGTGACCGAAGTCACCACATTCATATATCATGACAATAGTCACCACATTCACTTCCCCTTTCATAATCACCCAAATGCCCCCATGTCATACAAGTCATACATTAACATGCCATGCTCTAAATATTCACATTCTTATAGGTGCACATAGGTGCCATAGCAGATCATAACATACTCATAGTAGGAGTAGGAAAGCGTACCTGAGTACTTAGTACCAATACAAGGTACTTTAGCCATATTTTCCACATTCTTATTAACACATGAAATAATTTAAAGCCATAAAACTATTAAGATTTAGTGTGGGGTACACACCTGATATACTTAACAAGTTCACTCCAAATCCCGAAAAGTCTCGATCTATTGCTCTAGATCTTGGTTCCTATATTCGGCCAACACTAGAAGTTTAATAAAAACCATTCGGCCATAAAACCAAATCCCAATAGGATTATTATACTTAAATCCTTACCTTCTTGCCGATTTGACCATCACCCAATTCCCGAAACTTTGTGGTGTTTTATCCTTGCAATCGGCTAGCCACCAAAACTCCTAACTAGTTAGTTTTCGGCTTTTTAAACAAATAAGAAATAGATCTAGATATCAAAATAGGGCTATGGCCGATTGTACTTATGCACTTACCTTGCGATTTTCAAATCCCGAAAGTACTACTTGGTTATGAAGTTGTCGAAACCTACAGGGTACATGTTAGATAAATTTCTAACATTTAATCCCAAGTAAACAGCCCTTGGCCAAATGCTATACATGCCTTACCTTAGATCTTAAAAGTCCCGAAAGTCCCCTTCCTCCTTGTAGTCGACAGTAGCAGACAAATCCCGAAACCTCCTTTATTATCTCGGCCAACATACATCAGTAGGATTAGTCTTGCTCTTTCGGCAAATAGGAAAGAAAAGAACTTGAATAACACTTAACCTTACCCTTAATGCTTTAGTCTACTGTTCCTTTGCTTAGATCCACAGGGAGATTCGGTTATGGCTAAAGAGAACTTGCTTTCGACTTTTGAAACTTGCGACTAAGAGAGAAGAATAAAACCACCTTGAGATTCGGCTGTGGCTTCTAATGGAGATGAAAATATTCGGCTATCACCAAGGTATAAGTATCGGTTTTTAAGACTATCAAAGAACTAGAAGAGAGGCAGGAAGAGAAAGGTAGATTCGGTTAAGAAGTAGAGTGGAAGAGGAGAAGAAAAGATGAAGAATTCGGCAATGGTTTCTTGAGTTTTCGGCTTTAACAAAAATAAAAGAGAAAGAAGAACGTTTGCTAGGGAATTTTAGGCAGAGACTCAATTGGGAAGAAAAGAATGAAGAATGGCCTTACCTTCTTTCCTTAGCCGAAAATACCACCTAAGGAGCCCCTCAATCGGCCAACTCCCCTTCCCCTTATCCAATCTCCTATTTTCTCTCTTCTTTTATCTCTTATCACCTTTTTAGATTAATAAAATTAATCCATCAATTATCCTTTATCTTAATTATTTTATCACCTTTTATCTCTTAAAAATAAAAGGATTTTAAACTCCTAAAATATAGCCTATGTGCCGTCCACCTCTATCCATCCATGCAGCAAAATAAAACTTTTATTTTCGCTTCCCATGCGACTCGAACCTTGGCCCATTTGCACCTGCTTGTGGCGTCACTTGTGTGGGCTTTAAGTGGCGCCTTGTAGCCACTTTACCAAGCTCATTTCCATGTCAAAACTCCCCTATTTATTTTCTTAAGGCCCTATCAGCTTAACTCCCTCTTTTAAAATTAAAATCTAATAATTTCTAAGCTATTTTCCTATTTTCTAAGGTTCACAAAATTCATAAAACACACTTATAATACACATTCTCAACATACGAAGGCATGCTTTCACATTCAATTTAGCAATAATGCATAACCCATATTTCGGGATATTACAGTTCTACCCCCTTAAAATAATTTCGTCCTCGAAATTACCTGGCTGAAATAAGTGAGGGTATTGCTGTCGCATTGCTTCTTCTGGCTCCCACGAAGCTTCTTCCGATCCATGATTTCTCCATAATACTTTGACTAAAGGAACTGACTTCCTTCGCAACACTTTCACATCTTGTTCCAAAATTTGAATTGGCTCTTCCTCGTAGGACAAATCTGACCTTAGCTCCACCTCTTCAACTGGAACCACATGAGATGGATTTGATCGATAACGATGTAGCATGGACACATGGAATACGTCGTGCATCTGCTTCAACTCCGGTGGCAACTCCAACTGATATGCCACTGGTCCAATTCGCTTCAAAACCTTATAAGGTGCTATAAACCTTGGACTTAACTTCCCTTTCCGACCAAACCTCATTACCTTTTTCCAAGGCGAAACTTTAAGGAACACTTGATCTCCCACATCAAATTCTATTTCCTTACGCTTGAGATCCGCGTACGACTTCTGCCTATCAGATGCTTCCTTCAACCGTGCCTGAATTATCTCAACTTTCTCTTCGGATTCTGCCACTAACTCTAAAATCCATCACACAGCCTCTCAACATATCCTCTAACACTTGGATTACCCGTTCAGACTGCCCGTCAGACTGTGGATGAAATGCCGTAGTGAAATCCAACTTAGTGCCTAAAGCTTGATGTAGCGCCTTCCAAAACCGAGAAGTAAACCTTGGGTCCCTATCCGAAATAATTGACACCGGAACTCCATGCAACCTTACAATTTCCGCCACATACAACTTCGCCAACTTCTGCAGAGAATAAACAACTCGCACTGGGATGAAATGCGCGGACTTTGTCAAACGATCCACTATCACCCACACCGACTCCTTCTTAGTAGGCGTAAGGGGAAACCCACTAACGAAGTCCATGGTGATTCTCTCCCACTTCCACTGTGGAATCCTTATTGGCTGAAGCAACCCTAACGGAACTTGGTGTTCAGCCTTAACTTGCTGACACGTTAAGCACTTGCCGACAAATTCTGTAACTTCCTTCTTAATTCCAGGCCACCAAAACTGCTCTCTTAAGTCTCTATACAGCTTACTACCTCCAGGATGCATAGCATAAGGACTACTGTGCGATTCCTGAAGAATTCTCTGTCTTAACTCCTGATCCTTCGGCATACAGACCTTACCCTTAAAACACAATACTCCCTTGTTGCTAATACCATAACCTTCTAACTCTCCATTCTGCACTTGCCGTAGCTTAGCACTTAAATCATCATCAACCAACTGTCCCTCTTTCACCTCGTTCAACCACGTTGGCTTAACTTGTAGCTCTGCCAGCGGACTTCCATCATCATATAAGCTCAATTGTGCAAACATCGCCCTCAGATCGGACACAACCTTCTGACTTAGGGCATCTGCCACTACATTCGCCTTGCCCGGATGATACTCTATCGAACAATCATAGTCCTTCAACAATTCCACCCACCTTCGTTGTCTCAAGTTTAACTCCTTCTGAGTCAACAAATACTTAAGACTCTTGTGGTCCGTGTAGATCACTGACTTCTCTCTATAAAGATAGTGCCTCCACACCTTAAGAGCAAAGACCACTGCCGCAAATTCCAAATCATGAGTTGGGTAGTTAACCTCGTGTGGCCTTAGTTGCAGAGACGCATAAGCGACTACCTTCCCATCTTGCATCAATACGCAACCCAAACCTGTATGGGAAGCGTCACAATACACCACAAAATCCTTTCCTGCCTCAGGCTGAATCAACACCGGAGCTTCAGTTAAGACCCTCTTGAGCTTCTCAAAGCTCTCTTGTTGCTTTTCTGTCCATACAAAAGGCACTTCCTTCCTTAATAACTTGGTCAACGGTGCAGCTATCGATGAAAACCCTTCCACGAACCTTCTGTAGTAGCCTGCCAATCCCAAGAAACTACGAACCTCAGCCACAGACTTAGGTGGTTTCCAATCTAACACCGCTTCAATCTTCTTAGGATCCACCCTTATTCCTTCTGCAGACACTACATGTCCTAAGAACGCAACTTCCTTAAGCCAAAATTCACACTTGCTGAATTTGGCATAGAGCTTCTTCTCCCTCAACACTTGCAACACAATCCGGAGATGTTCATCATGTTCCTCCTCAGACTTAGAATACACCAGAATGTCGTCGATGAACACAACGATGAACCTATCCAAATAAGGTTGAAAAACCCAGTTCATCATATCCATGAACGCAGCTGGGGCGTTCGTCAAACCAAAAGGCATTACAACGAACTCAAAATGCCCATACCTTGTCCGAAAAGCCGTCTTATGGATATCGGCTTCCTTCACCTTAAGCTGATGATATGTAGACCTTAAGTCGATCTTTGAGAATACCGCTGCTCCCTTCAGCTGATCGAACAAATCGTCAATCCTTGGCAAGGGATACTTGTTCTTGATAGTCAGTTTGTTCAACTGACGATAGTCTATGCACATACGCATAGTTCTGTCCTTCTTTTTCACGAACAAGACCGGTGCTCCCCATGGAGACACACTGGGTCGGATAAACCCACGCTCAAGCAACTCTTGGATTTGAGCCTTGAGCTCAACCAACTCCTTAGGTGCCATTCTGTACGGAGCGATCGACACAGGAGCTGTTCCCGGCAGCAGATCAATTCCAAACTCCACCTCCCTCTCCGGGGGTATTCCAGGAAATTCCTCTGGGAACACATCTTCAAAGTCCCTTACAGTTCTAACCCCACTAACTCCCCCTTCATTCGTATCCAATGCACTGACAAAGGCCAAGAACGCCTTGCATCCTTTCCGAACCATCTTAACAGCCTTTAAAGCAGAAACTACATTAGACAAGTAGTTTCTTCTTTCTCCTATCATCACCACTTCCTCATCCTCTGGAGTCCTCAACTCCATTCGCTTAGCTGTACAATGCAATACAGCTCGATGCTCCACTAGCCAGTCCATGCCAAGTATTAGATCAAATTCTCCGAAAGGTAGTTCCATTAAGTCGGCAGAAAATACTACTCATTGAATTTCTAGAGGCACACTCCGAAACATCTTATTCACCACTGCAGTTTGACCTAGTGGGCTTACTACAGTCATCTCCTTATCAGAAAGATCAGAGGCTATGTCTAGAGTTTCCACTACTCTACATGCAACATACGAATGGGTCGAGCCCACATCAATCAAAGCAAAATAAGGCTTGCCACAAATAAGGAACGTACCGGTTATGACGTCTGGCGCGTCTCCATCTTCCCTACGGCGAACTGCATAAACCAAGCCCGGCTGCCTTGCCTCTGCATTACCAGCACCTCTGTTAGGTGTCCCACGTCCTCTTCCAGCACCATTACCTCGGCCATTCGGACCACGGCCTCGCTGAGGCTGCTGTCCACCTCTACTAGCCTGATTAACATTCTGAGCTACTGGTCGATTCCCCTCTGGCCTCACAGGACAGTCCTTAATCATATGGTCCTTTGACCCACACTTAAAGCATCCTCCTGTCTTTTTCCAACATTCCCCTAAGTGCTTTTTACCGCATTGATCACAAGTACGATATTGCCCTCCAGTGCCAGCTTGCTGACCTCGTGGCCCATCAGCTCTAGGCCTCTTCTGAACATTCCCAGCTGACCCTGACGGCCCAAATCCTCTTTTCTGCTTATTCCGATCAGAGTGCTGCCTGAATCCCTTCCGCTATCTTAGCTTTCTCTACTAACGCAGAAAACTCCCGCTCTTGATGTGGAGCGACTAACAACCTCAAGTCATCCCTTAGTCCGTCCTCAAACCGGACACATCGCTCATGCTCCGAAGCCACTACTCCACGAGCATACCGGCTCAACCTTAGAAATTCAGCTTCGTACTCTGCTACAGACTTGTTTCCTTGAACCAGCCCCAGAAATGCCTTCCTCTGCGCATCAGTGTAACGCGTGCCGATATACTTCTTCTGATATGCTGCCTTAACATAATCCCAAGTAAGATCCTCAGCTGTGGCACCATCCTGAACTGTGAGCCACCATTGATACGCTTCATCGCGTAACAGCGCCACCATTCCTTTCAGTTTCTCCTCAGGGGTCAAATCCAGCTCATCCACAATTCGTTCCGTCGCCTCTAACCAATATTCAGCCGTACTGGGTGCAACACCAGATACTCCACGAAACACTTCAGCCCCATTGGCTCGAAGTCGCTCGGGTACAGATTTCCGAGCTCCCATATTTCCACTTGCTCCAGCCACCATCTCAAGAACTCGCAGCACAGCCTGCGACACAGCATCATCCCCCGTCTGAGCTTGCTGCTCAACACCAACAGCTGGTGGCGGTACCTCATTGTCAGACCCTTGACCCGATCTAACGGGTTCCGACACGGCCATTCTGCCTCTACCGCGTCCTCGCACATTACGACCACGTCCCTAGAGCTCATATCTACGTTCGCGCTTTAATCTGATTAATAAATTTTATGAATTAGCCTTTATTCCACTGATTATTCGCGAAGGAGTTTTATGTAAAGAATTTAGGAATAATTCTTTCGATCAATCAAAGTTCAAGTTTTCTATCCTAATTCAAAGAAATCACATCCATTCCGTAATATCTCCCATACACATTCACTCTTCGTACATTTTTGTCTATTCCTACCCCAGGGGTATTTTCGTCATTTGTCCTACAGGGGTATTTTGGTAATTAAATCGGTGTCAATTAGGAAATCACAAAAGTCATTTCAAAATTTTTCCAAACTCATGGATATTTTTGAAAGAAAGATTTTCCAAAACAAGGTATTGCAGAAATCTTGGAAATCGGGGTTATTTTAGTAATTTCGTAAACCAGGGGTAATTTGGTAAATTTCCAAATCAGGGTATCTTGGATTTTCGTGAAACAGGGTTTTTGGATACTTTTGTAAAGTAAGAAAATTTTATTGAAATTGGGGATAGTATAGGAAATTTTAGAAACCAATGGCATTTTTGTAATTTTACCACTAGGGGTATTTTAGTAATTTTGTAAATCCAGAATATTTCAGGAAAATTTTGTAAAATAGTTTTTACAAATTAAAAGGGTAATTTTAAGAGTTTTAAAACTAGGGTTCTTATAAAAATACGACTAGTCCCTTTCGGGTTTTAGTTATTGGGTTTAGCCTATGAATAAGTCCTCTTGGTTAGGGTGAACCGAAGCTACGCACGAGGTAGGATTCGAGTGGAGAGGAGGTGAGTCACGCGAACTACTTAAATACCAAGCTCCCACCGATTACCAATCCTAGACATGCGCACAATGGTTGCCACACCCTAACTCGGCGACTTAGTCACAGGTTTGTTTAATTAGGCATTTAAAATCTTATGTAACTGTTGGGGTAAACTAGTCCTAGGGTTCAAATACCTAATATACTATTCTACATTCCATTTTCTACCCTTCTACAAGTCATAGCATAATTCACACAAGAGATAGGGGTACTTACCTGGTGGACTTCGGGTCAGAGACTTAGGTGCCATGCCAGAAAAACCTGTTTATTTCACAAAATTCTTTTGGGCTTAGCTTTTGAAAACGTTTTGGGCCTTAAACCCAAGGCCGAGAGTTTAAAACTGGGCTTTGATACCAAGCTGAAATACCCCAAACCCGGCCCACGAACCATGACCAGATCTGGTATGTTCCTCGAGAAAACATTTGAAAATCCGTTTGTTACTTAGGAAAAATTCGAACGGTTTTGAAGAAAGATTTGCTCCTGTTGGGTCCAATTGAAAACTTTGTTTTTATATTAAAAGACATGTCGATTTTGGTTTTGAAAATTTTACTTTAAATTAGGAATCAATTGAATTTAAGTGTCAAAACATTTTTCAATTGGTATTAAGAGAAATTACTTAACTTTAAATTTGATAAAAATTCAAAATATAACAAAGCAATTAAAAATGCATGCATAAATAGTTTATACTATGGCCTTATTACATTAAAATAAAACCTGAATAAACCCAAAATACTTAAAACATAAAAAAAATGTCCAAATTGAAATAAATTCCTTGCTAAACATGGCCACCACTAAGCTCCTGCCGACCCGGTCCATTACTGATCATCACCTGAAAAATGTTCCCACAACGGGGTGAGTCAAACAGACTCAATGTGTACACAAACACTAAGTCCAAACAGATTCAGGCATAACAAATCATACACATACATTTCATAATTTACAATTAATGATGCATTCCTGAACCCAAGCCTAGTTAACCATCCGCTACACATCACCCGTACCAACCTGCACACCGTGGGGACTACTAAGTCAACCCTCCATCCGCTACACACCATCGAAGGCAGTCGCTGCAGTCGACGTGCTCATCGCCCTTATGAAATTCGTGGCATAGCCACCAGATAATATTTCGTGTCATGAAACACCACATTCAGATAATGTGACCGAAGTCACCACATTCAGATAATGTGACCGAAGTCATCACATTCATATATCGTGACAATAGTCACCACATTCACTTCCCCTTTCATAATCACCCAAATGCCCCTATGTCATACAAGTCATACATTAACATGCCATGCTCTAAATATTCACATTCTTATAGGTGCACATAGGTGCCATAGTAGATCATAACATACTCATAGTAGGAGTAGGAAAGCGTACCTGAGTACTTAGTACCAATGCAAGGTACTTTAGCCATATTTTCCACATTCTTATTAACACATGAAATAATTTAAAGCCATAAAACTATTAAGATTTAGTGTGGGGTACACACCTGATATACTTAACAAGTTCACTCCAAATCCCGAAAAGTCTCGATCTACTGCTCTAGATCTTGGTTCCTATATTCGGCCAACACTAGAAGTTTAATAAAAACAATTCGGCCATAAAACCAAATCCCAATAGGATTATTATACTTAAATCCTTACCTTGTTGCTGATTTGACCATCACCCAATTCCTGAAACTTTGTGGTGTTTTATCCTTGCAATCGGCTAGCCACCACAACTCCTAACTAGTTAGTTTTCGGCTTTTTAAACAAATAAGAAATAGATCTAGATATCAAAATAGGGCTATGGCCGATTGTACTTATGCACTTACCTTGCGATTTTCAAATCCCGAAAGTACTACTTGGTTATGAAGTTGTCGAAACCTACAGGGTACATGTTAGATAAATTTCTAACATTTAATCCCAAGTAAACAGCCCTTGGCCGAATGCTATACATGCCTTACCTTAGATCTTAAAAGTCCCGAAAGTCCCCTTCCTCCTTGTAGTCGACAGTAGCGGACAAATCCCGAAACCTCCTTTATTATCTCGGCCAACATACATCAGTAGGATTAGTCTTGCTCTTTCGACAAATAGGAAAGAAAAGAACTTGAATAACACTTAACCTTACCCTTAATGCTTTAGTCGGCTACTCCTTTGCTTAGATCCACAGGGAGATTCGGCTATGGCTAAAGAGAACTTGCTTTCGGCTTTTGAAACTTGCGACTAAGAGAGAAGAATAAGACCACCTTGAGATTCGGCTGTGGCTTCTAATGGAGATGAAAATATTCTGCTATCACCAAGGTATAAGTATCGGTTTTTAAGACTATCAAAGAACTAGAAGAGAGGCAGGAAGAGAAAGGTAGATTCGGTCAAGAAGTAGAGTGGAAGAGGAGAAGAAAAGATGAAGAATTCGGCAATGGTTTCTTGAGTTTTCGGCTTTAACAAAAATAAAAGAGAAAGAAGAACGTTTGCTAGGGAATTTTCGGCAGAGACTCAATTAGGAAGAAAAGAATGAAGAATGGCCTTACCTTCTTTCCTTGGCCGAAAATACCACCTAAGGAGCCCCTCAATCGGCCAACTCCCCTTCCCCTTATCCAATCTCCTATTTTCTCTCTTCTTTTATCTCTTATCACCTTTTTAGATTAATAAAATTAATCCATCAATTATCCTTTATCTTAATTATTTTATCACCTTTTATCTCTTAAAAATAAAAGGATTTTAAACTCCTAAAATATAGCCTATGTGCCGTCCACCTCTGTCCATCCATGCAGCAAAATAAAACTTTTATTTTCGCTTCCCATGCGACTCGAACCTTGGCCCATTTGCACCTGCTTGTGGCGTCACTTGTGTGGGCTTTAAGTGGCGCCTTGTAGCCACTTTACCAAGCTCATTTCCATGTCAAAACTCCCCTATTTATTTTCTTAAGGCCCTATCAGCTTAACTCCCTCTTTTAAAATTAAAATCTAATAATTTCTAAGCTATTTTCCTATTTTCTAAGGTTCACAAAATTCATAAAACACACTTATAATACACATTCTCAACATACGAAGGCATGCTTTCACATTCAATTTAGCAATAATGCATAAGCCATATTTCGGGACATTACAACCTTGTACTGAAAAAGATTCTTCCCATACAAGAGGATTTTAGAGGAAAATGAATGCCGAATTGGGAAGGACCATATGTGGTGAAGAAAGCTTTCTCTGGAGGTGCACTGATTCTGACTGAAATGGATGGGAAAAGCTTACCCAATCCTATGAACTCGGATTCAGTCAAAAAGTATTTTTCTTGAAGAGGAGAGGAGCCCAAGGTGAAAACTCGCAAAGGGCGCTTCGAGACTTCTAAAAAAAAAAGGGGAAAGGCCAAGGTGAAAACCCGCAAAGGACGCCTTGAGACCAAAAGGGTTTTGAGTTGAAAACCCGAAAAGGGCGGCTCAAATTTTGAATGTGCACGCAGCCATCTTGCTATACCTGAATCAACAAAAATGAAGTATGTTGCATATCAGGGCATCAACAAAGTACTTTGGGTCTTCTAGACACATGTTAAGCTCAAAGCAATCTTCATGGAGTTTGTATATAGAAGCCCAATCTGTGATATCTAGGGCATCTGATCTTTGTCCTATTCATTTTACTATCTTTGGTTCTTTCTTCTCAAAGATATGTTCCCAGTTAATTTTCTTTTTATTTTTTATAATTCATTTAACCCTCTTTGAAATCAATTTATTTGTTACCCATTATTCATAAACATGTTGCATTGAAATAATGATTGACGAACTAATAATTTCACAAAAGAAGTTCTACATATTACTTTGGAAATTTCTAGATAAAACAAGAAACTGAAACAGGACAATTGTTTAGAATTTCTATGTGCATAGATTAGAAATATTTGAGAAAGAAGAGTCCGGATAGAGACTATTTCTCTGAATTCTTTGTCCAAATGATAAAATAATGAGTTGATGTGATGAAAGTAAGTGATGTCATCAGGTCATAACATTCGGGGAATGGTGTGACAAACTAAGGTGATGAAAAATTCAGAACCCTTGAATTGTGGTGGAATGGGTTGAATTTGGAATAAATCCTATACCCTAAAATTGCAGATGGGATGGATTGAAAAAGTTTCAATTCCTATAAATCGTGGTAGGATGACACAAGCCTTGTGTCCTCAAGTTTCAAGCGGAGTTGACTTTGAAATTACAGCGAGGCAAGCTTGTTGAGCAGAACATGATTGATGTTTCGAGAGGAACAAGGATGAAGAACAAATGAGTGATGATACCTAGAGTAGGAATCATACTCATAACATTTTTTTCATCATATCAAATCTCATTAGGAGCATTTGATTCATTTCGATCATTGCATCCCAGTCCTTAAATGTATGAAAATGAATCATTTTCATGATATGTTGCATTCATGTCAATCATAACACATGTGGCTAGAAGCATTTGATTCATTCTGATCATAGCATCCTGGTCATTTGACATAAACATATGAAACCGAGTCTACAGGACATGTCCCTCAGAGGACGGTGTAGTAATATCAGTGAATTTACAGATCTTATCTCCCTAAGCAGTAGTGGGCAGATCAAATTTGGCGAATCTTATCTTCCCGAGGTAGCAGTGGAGCATATTCACCACACCAACCTTATTTCCCTGAAGTTGCAGTGGAGAAGGTTGAAGATATAAGTCTTATCTTCCTAAGGTAGCAAGGAAACAGACTAAAGATTGTAGATTTTGTCTCCCTGGTGTTGTAGTGGAGCAAATCGAAGACGGCGAATCTTATCTTCCCTAGGTAGCAGGGGAGCAGATTTTAGCCACCAGCCTTATCTCCCTGAGGTAGCAAGGGAGCAGGCTAAAGTTTGTAGTCTTATCTTTTTGAGGTAGCAAGGAAGCAGACTAAATATTGTAGATTTTGTTTCCCTGAGATAGCAGTGAAGCAAATCGAAGACGACGAATCTTATCTCCCCAAGGTAGCAGGGGAGCAGATTTTAGCCATCAGTCTTATCTCCCTGAGGTAGCAAGAGAGTAGGCTGAATATTATAGTCTTATCTCCCTGAAGTTGCAGTGGAGCAGACTGAAGACAACAGATCTAGCATTCCTAAAGTTGTAGTGAAGCAGATCGAAGACAACAGATCTTACTTTCCTGAAGTTGCAGGAAGAAGATCGAAGACGTTAGCTTTGGCTCTCTAAGTTTGCAGTAGAGCGAGCTAGAAGACACCAGTCTCATTTCCCTGAGTTTACAATGGAGCAGACTAAAGATAGCGGATATTGCCTTCCTGAAGTTGCAGTGAAGCAGATTGAAGCCATCAGAATTATAGTTCAATACTTCTAAAGTTGCAGTTCCAGTACCCCTGAAGATGCAGTTCGGATTGGAAGCCATTTGGAGAAGATGAGGACCAAGAAGTCAAGACTCGACAAGACCAGGCAAAATTGGTCCTTTATAGTCTTTGCTCCATTCTCGTTACACGACAATGAGCAAAGAGGGGCAGCTGTAATTGGCCCAATTTGCCCGGGCCCATGTAAATAAAATAAACCAGAATAAAAAAACCAAAAAAATACCAAATGTCCTTTTACAGTCCTTTTACAAAGCCCAAAACCAATAAACTACCGTGGCCCAATTACACCCTAGCCCAATAACCCAATACGTAAGACAAAACCTAATTAGCCAAAAGCTGACCCAACAAATTAAGTTGGCCTAGTAGCCCAAATAGCTTGCGGACGCAGGAAACCCTAGGTTTCCACTGCGCCGCAAGCGCCCAACAGTCCCTTCCTTGCGCCGCAGCCATCAACCTTCATCGCTGCCGAAATCCTCGCTATTAACCTACAAACATGGAAAGAATATCGACAGCAAGCAGCAAAAATAGGAATCTTACATTTAATTTCTAATTTGTTTTAGGTTATAAAAACCCCACAAAATATGTAAAACGGGGACACAAAAAAAGAATACACACAAACATTCAAAAAAAAAACACAGAGAAATAATATACGAAAAGAAAAAACAGAGGTGATTTTTTTATCTTGTTTAATATTTCTTTATTATTCATGCAAAAATTCCTTTTATACAAATAATAATAATAATCGAAAGAAGAGATCTACCTTTTTTTGCGAAGTTTTAGCTTCAGAGCCACCGCGGACGACGGCGCGTGCGATGAAGGCCTGAGGTCGAAGGACCGACAAAGGCAGAGTAGTTTTTGAAGAGTTTTTGTTTTTTTTTTAAAAAAAAACTAGTTTAAAAATGATTTTAAGCTGATTTTTTTGGCTTATATAGGTTATGGGAAACAGCGTCGTTTTGGTGTGATCTGTTAAGGACCAAAGCGGCGTCGTTTAAAAGGCTGTGACACGCGTGTTGACCCAACTCGGGGAAGATCCGCGTGTTTTTATTAAAGGGTCTAATTACCCTATAGGCCCTTCCGCATTTTTGCAAATTTACAATTATGCCCGAATAGCTTTTTTTATTTTTTAATTGAGCCCTAAAAGTTATATTCTGTTACAATTTAATCCTTCGGGCTACTTAAAGGCCAATATCAGAACAGCGTCGTATAGGAGACAAGGCATAATTGCCTAATAAGTCCCTAAGATGTGACGCACGTTTTGATTTGATCCTTTTACATTTTATTTTTTTAGATTTTTTTATTTCTTTGTTTATTTTTAAAACCTTTTTATTTTATGTTTTTTAATTATTTTAATATTATATTAAATTGTTTTTATCATATTAAAAATTCTATATTTTTTATATTTGTATATTAATCTATTAATAGTATAAAATTTTGTGTATAGTTTTCTTAAATGCATATTATTTTATAAATATTGAATTATTATTATTTATTTTATTTAGCTTAATTATTTATATATATTACCTATTATTTCATAATTTATATATTAGATATTATATTATATATTTTAAAATTTTGTATATATATATATTATATCATATATTACTTATAAAATCTTATTCTGTATAAAATTTATTTATATTGTATATCATATATTTATTTTTATTGTTTATATGAAATATATATGTATTAGATTATTATATTATAAATATAATTTTATTTAAAGTTATATATTATTTATTTCTTTAACAATATATTTTACTTATTTTTTATTATGAATATATATATTACTTTTGATTACTCCATATCATTTTTGCATATTAATTCATTTATATATAATTCATATTTTTATTATTCCACATCATTTTTATTTAAAGCCATAGGTTTCTTAATTTACAATATCTATAATAATTCATTCTATGTTGTTATGTATGTAAAGCTTTATATTTATTTGTTATTTACTGCCTTACATCTTATATTTGTTTATCCCTTGTTTACTTTATTCATCTATCATTTTTATATTCTGCTTTAGTATAATTATTCTATTGTTTGCATCACTTATTATTTCGTATTATTCTTTAATTATCCATTAGTAGTAATTGTTAATATGATTCGTAGTTATGATAAATTGCTATTTGGTATGTATGTTGTAATGTATTCATATAATGTCTTACTCAAACCCTTTTTTTATAAAAACTCATTTTGGTTTAATGCATTTTATTCGAATATTAAAAAAACACAACGATATATGATATTTGGGGACTTCGAGAGAAATTATACCCTAACTTACTGGGTTTTAATTTTTTCTCGTGGAACTTAAGGTATCAAGTATCCTTTTTTTAACTTATAAAACCAAAACTTATTCTCAGAAATTCAAAACGTTGTATCCTAACTTACTAGATATGATGTTTTGTGTTTCGAGATAAGAATTTTCTACAAATAAAGGCGAGCCTAACTTCGAAGTCATGATGTAACACTCCAAACCCGGCCTGAACGTTACGACTGGATCTGGCATGTCACATGAAAGGGTTGTTTAAAAACTGCGCTTTCGTTAAAAACTTCGTATTCTTTTCGAAACTCCGAGCTTTGTTGTTTGTGAAAATCCAGATTTGCTTTTAGAGTTCTCTTGAAAAAAACGTTGTTATTGCTATTATTATTATTATAATTATTATTATCTCCAAAAACTTGTTTAAAACAGAAATCAAATTCAATGAAATTGCAGAAATATGATATTTTGAAAATGGTTATTGTCGTTTTAAGAAAATCCAAAGTTTACAAAGTTTGAACATAATGGAAATGAAAGCTCAAAAGAAAATTAAAGTCCAATGGCCTTATTACAAAATTTTATACCCAAAATAAAATAAATCTCAAAATAAGGTAAAACTGAAATTTACTAAGGTTCCGATGTATGGCCACCACAGAGTCCTCCGCAGTTCCAAATCCTCACTGCTGGGGATCACCTGCAAGATTAAAGCAGAGGGGTGAGTTATGAGAACTCAGTGTGTAATCCCCTAATCAGTCATTAACTAGGCCCGAGCCCATACAGAAGCAGACTGGGCCTTAGCCCTATATACATAATAATGCAACCAGAGCATGTAGTCCAACCCAATAATCCATCCGCTACACACCACCCGTACCGTCCCAACACACCTGTGGGGATTTCTAAATCGACCCACCCATCCGCTACACACCAATATGGCAGACAAGCTGCTAATCACAGAATTTGTGGCGAAGCCACCAGAATAACAGAATATACGTGGCATAGCCACTATATAGATTGTGGCAGAGCCACCAGAATATGTGGCAGAGCCACCAGATTACACTTCCTCTGATCATCAATATCACAATCCCATGCAGAATGTCATGTATGCAAAGCATATATCAAAAATGATGTACGAAATAAATTACCATCATAACCCGCTAAACATAATACATGCAATCATACTAATCAGCCCTTAGGGGTATAATAGTAATTTACCCACCGAAGGTGTTCCAGTAATTTACCCACCAGGGGTATTTCGATAATTTTACCCTATAGGGGTATTTCGGTAATTTTACCCTCTAGGGGTATTTCGGTAATTTTACACTCAACGGCCGTTCCGAAGGCCTACTGTCGCCTCGAGCGGCATAGGACCCTTTTTAGGTCACTACGGAATTATTGGGCCTAAAATCCACCTTAGGCCCAATCAGGCCCACACGCTCGTGTGGCCCATTTCGCATGATTTCGGTCTCAGATTTGCATATTTCGCATTCAGACTTATCATTTGACAGTTTTTCTAACAGTTTTACCCAAGTGGGCCGGATAGCCCATTGGGCCCATTTGGCCCGTTTCGGCTCCATCGAGCCCGTTACAGCCTCAGTTTCGCGAGAGTGCTCGTGACACTCTCAACGACTTACCGTCATTATTTGCATTTCGATTTAACACTACGAGCGTGCTCAAGTGGTCACAGATGTTGGTTTCCGGCTTTTCGGCTTTCGGCCGAATCACAGAACATTGCAAACATGCATTCGGAAGGGTGTGAGATTACACACCTGTTACAGGCGTAGATTGGAACCCTCGATATTACGCACCTACAAATCAATTCATCCCTAACTATTAGTCTCATCACTGATAAAACACAACCAAGGCTTGAGTCCGAACAATCATTACCATCACTTACCACAAAGAAAACCTCCTTCAATGCACCAAACCGCTCAGCCCTACCCCTTGACTAACACCCACGGTGAAACACCCCAAACCCGGCCCACGAGCTTTGACCAGATTTGGTATGTTCCTCAAGTAAACCGATTCAAAGTTCTTTTGTTCCTTAGGAAAAACTTATGCGATTTTAAGAAAAAATATGTTTTGGGTTGGGCTTGTGTTGAAAACGAGTTTATTTTATATTGAAATCCTTTTTATTTCAGGTGACAAAATACTTAGAGTTTATTTTAAAATAAATTTGTTGATCCATAAATAATAATTTGTAAACATAATAAATAAAAGTAAAAAGAAATAAAGAAATTCAACTATGGCCTTATGGCCTTATTACATCAAATAATCCCAAAATAAAATTCTTAAGTACTTAAATAAAATAAAATGTCCATATTGAATAAAACTTCAAGCTGAGCATGGCCACCACAAGTTCTACCGTCCCGGTCCATCACTATTCATCACCTGAAAAATGTTCCCACAACGGGGTGAGTCAACAGACTCAATGTGTACTCAACACTAAAATTTAATAGATCAGGCATACCATAACGTATCACATGCGCATTCATATACAGATAAAATAATGATGCAACCCATACCCAAACCTAGATGCCATCCGCTACACATCCCCGTATCAACCTGCACACTGTGGGGACTACTAAGTCAACCCTCCTTCCGCTACACACCATCGAAGGCAGTCGCTGCAGTCGACGTGCTCATCGCCCATATAAATTCGTGGCATAGCCACCAGATTCAGATAATTGTGTCATGAGACACCACATTCAGATAATGTAACCGAAGTTACCACATTCAGATAATGTGACCGAAGTCACCACATTCAGATAGTGAGACCGAAGTCACCACATTCACTTCCCCTTTCTCATATAACCCGAATGCCCATGTTATTCATATCATGCATATCATACTTAAATTCACATTCACGTTACTTTTCACATGTTAAATATAACATATTTCGTAATCCTAGTAGGAGTAGGAAACATACCTGAGTACTTTGTACCACATTAGGGTACTTAGCCATATTCACATTCTTATACATACATATATTACATATAGCCATATAACGTATTAAAAGATAGTGTGGGGTACACACCTGATTTGCTTAACGAATTCCTTAAAATCCCGAAAAACTGATCTATTGCTTTAGATCTCAATTCCTACATTTGGTAACCTTAATATGTTAGCATAAAGCCTATTCGGCTATAAAACCAAATCCTAGTAGGATTTGTATTCTTAAAACCTACCTTGTTGTCGAATTGACTATAGTCAAATCCCGAAAACTTGTATTCTTCTCCTTTGAAATTGGCTACTCACTAGATCCCTTGAATCTGTTAGTTTTCGGCTTAAAATACATAATAATAGATCTAACTACTAAAATAGGCTTTGGCCGAATGCTATAGACACTTACCTTGTGGATTTTAAATCCCAAAACTCACCGAATAACTAGGGAACACGCGGCTTATGGTGTACCTTCGGGAAAAGAACTTCTCCTTCCTTGTAGTCGACACTTAGTAAATCCCGAAAGATCTCTTCAAGGTTTCGGCAACAAGATATTAATGGGGTTAGTCCTAGATTTCGGCAAATCCTAAAAGAAAAAGGATGGAAATCGAATGAGATCTTACCCTTACTTTAGATATCGACAGTTCCTTTGCTTGAAGTCTCAAACTATTCGGCTATGGCCTTGATCTTAGTAAGCTTTCGGCTTTTGGAATATTGAGAGGAGAAGAATGAAGAAGAAAAGAATAGGGGTTGCAGAGAGAATTCGGCAGAGGTTATCAAGGAAGAGTAAATAATGCTGAATGGCCTCTCTATTCCTTTTATGGCCGAATTTACTAGCTAGAGTCCCTTACTTGGCCACCACTCTTCTATTTGGTAGCTTTATCCTTTGTATTATCACTAAATAAAAGAATTTAATCCAACCATTATCTCTTGAAAATAATGATAAATAAATCCCTTATTTATCCATCATTTAGCCGAATTTTAAAGAGAATAAAACTCTTCCTTTTTAAATAGCTTGTGCCGTCCACCTCACTTCTTCTGGAAGCAAAATAAAATTTCTTTTATTTGTTTCCCATGTGACTCGAATTCAGGCCCACTTGCTCATGTAGGTGGCGTCACTTACCTGGGCCTTAAGTGGCATTTCCAGGCCACTTTTCCAAGCCTGTTTGTGTGTCAAATTCCTCCTATAAATTTTCTTAAGGCCACCTTGCCTTAATTTCCTCTTTTTAAACTTTAAAACTTGACATTTTCTTACATTTCCAAGTTTCCAAAAATTTTCGTTTGCCTCCTTTAAACTTAACATTTCCTTACATTTCCAAATTTCCTGAAATGTTTACTTTCCTCTTTTGAATCATTTCCAAATCATTTCCTTACATTTCTTAGTTTCCAGAAATGTTCACTTTCCTCTTTTAAAATTAACATTTCCATACATTTTCAGGACATTTCCCTACATTTCCAAGACAAGACATTTCCTTACATTTCCTTACATTTCCTTGCATTTCCTTACATTTCCATACATTTCCTTACATTTCCTTATTTCTAGAATTCACATAACACCTTCATAATTCATAAAACATGCCATTTTACCACATGGTTCCTTGTGTCATGCTTCACACGGAGTTTCTTTTAAAGCCTCATTTACCTAGCTCCCTTTTTTACTTAAAAACCAATAATTTTCCAAAGCTTTCTTCTTCCATCCTAGAATTCTAAAAACCCTTAATACACTTCCAACACTGCCAAAACCTACTAACTCATGAATTAGGCACGAACGCATAACCCCTAATCTAGGATGTTACACACGGGTTCTTATCACCATTGATGTATCAATACATAAAGGGGATATCAACCACCCACATTCAGTACTAAAGAGAAACTCACAATACCGAAAGCACTACTTACCCTCAGATTCGACAAGAACAGGTTATTGAACAATTAGAAGTTGAACCGCCACAACCCTCAGAGATGATAATCAACTTGTAAAGAAGAAGAAAGGATGAGTTTTGGCTTGACCAAATAGGGAACGAAAGATGAAGTATTAAGGGATAATTGATTCGGCCCTACTAAAAAATAACAAGATAGTAAGTATTCGGCTTGTACTTTGAGTGGAGAGGGGAAAAACAATAAGAGAAGAAGAATAATGCAAAGAAGAATGAGAGAGTAGAGGCTTACCAATTAGAGAACACAAGATTAATATGTTAGTGTAGGCAAGGTTCGGCTACTAGAAGATAAGTGTCAGAAAAGAATTCGGCCAATCAAAGTTTAGGCAATCATGAGAAAAGAAAAGAGTTTGGAAAGAAATTGGGAAGAAATGAATAGTGAAGTTGAGGTTTTGGTAAGGAAGAATTGAAGACAAAAAGACTCGAAATGCCTCGAAAAGAAAAGTGACTAAAATGCAAAAATGCTAGGGAGAGCTAGAGAAATTCGGCACCCTTCCTACGCCTGACCGAATGTGCACTCTTCCAATGCCAAGTCTCTTTCCCCTTCACTTCCCCATATTCAGCCAACTCTTCCCACACCATAATCCCTTGATTTCCTCCATAAATCTATCCCCAATTCACTCTCCATCTCTCATTCGAAATCACCCAACCACCTTGACCAATTCAAACACTCCTCCACCAGAATTTGATTCCAACACAACCTCTTGTCATCTCCTAAGCAAAATAAAAGCCTCCAACTTGCCATCGGTGGGATTTGAACTCCTTCCCTCCCTGCTCTGCCAATGACGGCACAGCCACCTTACCACTAGACTCCTTGTGTCTCCTAAATGCACCCAATTATTCTTAAGTCCTACTGCTATCAGCCCTACCCATTAAAAGCCCAAAAATGAAAATTCTTCCTACGGCCTAACTTGAACCCGGGACTTCATAGAAACCCCGTAACCTTCCAAAATCACCTTCCTAATAGGTCCAACTTGAAATAATGTCGTTCCCATATTCTCAAAAATTCTAAAATGTTTCTACGCTCGAGGCCCAATAGGCCCAATTCTACTAGGCCCAAATTCGGGGCATTACACATGAGATGTTACATCCTAACTTATTGGGTATAGCATTTTATTTCTTTGAGATAGGCAAGTCTTGGTTTTCTTTCAAAGGATCATATTTTAAAGTTTTCAAATTTTCAACATTAGGACATGGTTTTATCAATTAGGTACCAATTTTGGGCGTTATGAGGGTGCTAACCCTTCCTCATACGTAACCGACTCCCGAACCGATTTTCTTGTATTTCGTGGACCAAAATCAATGTTTTAAAATAAAACATTTTATAAGGTGATCCAATCACACCTAAGTCAAAATGGATTGGTGGCGACTCCTGTCTTTGTTTTTTAAAGTCGAGCCCCATTTTTTATCAAATAAAAAAATGGTTTCGATAGCTACTATTTGTGTTAGTTGTAAATGAATTTGAATATAAATGTATTGATGCTATGAATAATTGACGGATAACAAATCCCGTTTGAACCTTAAGAATTCTTAGGATATGAATGAAATGTCATTAGGGATTCATGTTTTGGGTGCTGGTCTTGAATGTCCTATCGATGTATGAGGTCCTACATTTGTTACGGATTCTCCACAGCTCATGTGAGTAGCATTGTATAGCTAACATTCCAACCCACAACTCGTGTGATCAGACCCATTTCACAGGTTGTGTGAGCACTATTGAAAAGGAAAGGTTACGGTTATATGGAAAGGCACACTATGTGTGAGCATTCCTGAGTATCTAATGTAATTACAGATGGTTCAACAGGTAAGTAAAGGAAATGGCATGATAAGTATACAAAAGAAATGGTTCATGATCTTATGAAAAGGTATATGAATTAAATGATGTGTATATGAAATCTACTTACTACATGTTTGAACTCATATGTATCATGGATAAACCTACTAAATTGTGAGTTTGATGGTGCTTGTATAGGCTTTTATTATGCTTTTTCTATAGTTTGTGCTAAGGAAATGGTAAGTTATGTTTGATTTTATACAATCTTACTAAGCACTCGTTGCTTACGTAGTTACTTTCCTTTGTTTTATAGATTATTGGAAGCTCAATTGGTTTAAAGCTTGTCGGGGTCAATCACACTATACAACAACCATTTCAGTAGTTTTTGTGTATTTTGTTCAAGGTTATAATTGGCATGTATAGGAACTTTTGTAATGGTATTTCTTGAATGTGTAATGGATGTTTTGGTATGCATATGCTTTGAATTTTATGTTTGGTTTAATGGAATTTAATGCCTTACCAAGTTAGGTCATTTTGGCCAATTTTAGGTACTTGAAATGCATGATCTTTATTGATATGTTTGTGGTGATATGCAAATTATTTTAAGTGATGTTAATTGATAGTTAAAGAACTAGGTTTTGTGATTGGAATATGGCAATATTGACTTGTTTTGGTTAGTGATGTTTTGACACAAAGTGGTGCCTTTGAATGGAATATTGGTTAGATGAATTAGGATGTTTGAAATGGTATGTTTATGTGTATTTGAATGATGTTTAAATCTCTTCATTGTGTGCACAAATGGGATGGTTGGTTAGGTGTGTTTTGGCTTTGAAATGATTTGAATTTAGGCTCAAAATATGGATCACATGGCCTGGGACACTATATGTCACACGGCTCTGTAACACACACGGTTGTGTGCCATTTGTAAATTCCTAGTATTTTAAGTTAGTGAGTTACACGTCCTAGCACACAGCCTGCGACATGACCGTGTGTTGCAACTTTGAGAATTGCACGATCTGGCACACAGCCTGCGACACGGCCGTGTGACCCAACTCAGTGAGTTACACGGGTGAGGACATTAGCTGAAACATGGTCGTGTGTCCCTTATTCAATTGTTACACGGCCTGGGCTATGTCACATGACCTGGCCAAACAATCGTGTGACCCTTGTAACACCCCTTACCCATATTCAATGCCAAAACAGAGTACGAGGCATTACCAGACATACAACACAAACCTTCATACAAATTGAATCATAAAATTTGCGTCCAAATTAAAACCTTCCACATTCAATCATAAAGTCCCTAAAAGGAGCCTACGAGGCCCAAAACATGCATTGGAAGTGGTTTGGGACTAAACCGAGAACTCAGGAAATTTTTACAAAACTTAGAAAATTTTTGCTAACTGCAGGGCTCTCACGCCCGGGTGGTCCAAGAGAAACACCCGTGTGACCCTGGGATACGCCCGTGCTTTAGACTGTGTTCAATTAAGGGTGCTCTCTGACTTGTGCCACACGATGGTGCCACACACCCGTGTGCTAGGCCGTGTAGCACAGACAGTTAAGACACACGCCCGTATCTCTGCCCGTGTTCTCAATTCTGGACTTTCTATTTTTTTTCAAAATTAAGGTGCAGGGGACAGATAGACGAAACACATGCCCGTGGGGCAAACCGTGTGTCACGCACGGCCTAGGCACACGCCCATGTGTCTACCCATTTGGACAGAATAAAGGCTATTTACCAAGCCATTTACCACCCTTATTTACACATACACTTACACCAATTCAAAGGCACAAAACATAACATACTTAGTCAACCAAAACATCCACAATTATGACCAACACATGCCAATACTATATCAACATCTACCATACTCACAACATTTATTAAGCCACAATTGACTACTTTCAAGATACCTAATTGTACACCACTTTATCATCTCATCAATAGACCACATTGCCAAACATTTCACATTCATGTCATATATCACCTTTTCATCATTCACCAATCATACCATGACCATATCACCAAAGACATTGACACATATATAAATATACTTAGGCTTACAACAATGTTAGCCCAAATAAGCCAATCTACATGGCCAAATATCAAAACAAACCTTTGATAATTACAAGCCAAAACATTGACTACAATCATAATGACACATATAACCAAATGACTAAGTCCCTGTATATGCCATACTTTCAAAATACTAGGGTCATCAATACCCAAAATGAGAGGATTTGATAGTGTATCCGAATCTTCGACGATCTATGATCCCGAGTTAGCTTGGTAACACTACAAGATAAGGGAAAAAAAGGGGAGTAAGCTATATAACTTAGTAAGTTCATATGCAAATAATACAAAACATTATTCATACATTTGACATATAAATAACTTAACATATATTAACATAAATGTCATTAAAACTTCATAAACACAACTTACTCAATCACATTTTCACCAATAGCTCATCATATGAATAACATAACATATTTCAACATAAATTTCATTAAACTTCATGAGTATAACTTGCTCAATCACAGTCTTACCAATAGTTCATCATATATCGAATCCATTTCCCTTGAGTTTTTCGTACATACTTGTACCAACTCGTATCATAGACATATCCTTTTACAACTTTTACATTCTCGTTGAACACTCGAAATATTAACGGATACTCAGAAATCTTGCACATAAGTGCCATATATGTAGCTAAAGCTACCTCATATCTCATAATACATATAAAGCTCACTTTCGAGCTATTCACGGGCCTGCTCACACAAGCTGTCAGTCAGGACATATCTACACAGTACTGCTCACACAAGCTGTCAGGTATCCACAACACATGCTGGACTACCCAGCCACTGGTAGGACGTACAAGACTAGCACTCGAATCACATAATCGCGTATACACATGGGTTCCTAGTGACATGTCACTCGTAACCTATTCTGTTCCTAGGGTTCAACCGGGATTTCTTGTTTGTCGAAACATTGTCAAATACGTCCAAAGAGTCAATCACAATTCATACAATATTAAAGCATTTAAAACATATATATGACAACACATTATTTACATACAAACTTACCACGATACAAAAATAGTGAAAATGGACCTAATCGTCAAACACTTTGTTTTTCCCCCTATCTAGGTCTGAACCTCGTTTTTCTTGATCTATAATACCAAATTCATATCACTTAATCATAACATTATTCATTTCAACCCAAAAACACACTATGGCAAAAATTACATTTTTGCCCCTAAACTTTTGACATTTTACACTTTAGTCTGTAGGCTCGTAAAATGAATTTCATTCAATTTCTTCAAAACACAAGCCTAGCTGAACCATTTTCATAATCATAACAGCCCACATTTTCCATTTATTCATATTTTTCTACTCATTTTATAGATTTTTACAAAAAAGTCCTTTTTGACATTTTTACCGAAAATAACATAGCAAAAGTTGTTTAACAAAAAACTAACATGCATTTTCTACCATCAAACATCAAAATACATATATTTTCAACATGGGTAAAATTTTAAACTTCACCTTTCTTTCAAATTAGTACTTGAAATAGCTAAATCAAGCTACGGCGATCTCAAAAATACAAAAATCGTTAAAAATGGGACAAGAACGGACTGGCAATTGAGCTTGGAAGCTTGGCAAACCCCAGCTATGGTTTCCTTTGGGACATTTGGCCATGGGGGGATGAAAATAGAAAGATGGACATCATTTATTTGTTAAATTTTGTCTTTATTAACCAAATGACTAAAATGCCCTTAATGAAAAACTTCATAATTTCACCTAACCATGTCCATTTTTGTCCACAAGTATAATTACCATTTAAGGACCTCAAATTTGAATATCATAGCATTTAAACACCTCTAGCTTCTAGAACACACATTTTGCATTTATTATAATTTAGTCCTTCTAGCTAAATTGAGTGCTTAAATGTCAAAATTTCTAAACGAAAATTCCACGAAATTATTCCATAAAACTGTAGACCATAAAATAATAATGCAAATAAATTTTTCTTCGTCAGATTTGTGGTCTCAAAACCACTATTCCGACTAGACCCAAAATCGTGTTGTTACAACCATTGTTTTCAAATTTTTCAATTTTTTTTTTCCAAATCTTCTATTTTGATTAAAATTAGTCCCGAATTGCTTCTAAGCTATTTTTAGGGCCTCAAAGGCTCGATTTAGGGACAAAATGCATATGGTTGATTGGTTTCTAATAAGTTTAACTTATTTAATGATATGATGTTAAATGTTTTTTGATTGTTCGATAATGCTCTGTAATCCTAATCTAGTGATAGAGATAGGTTAGGGGTGTTACAATGTCTCTCTTTCATTTCCTATTTCCTACCAAGTGTTTTTAGCTTGGTTCATGTATTAGAAGCTCCGATGTTTGTAAGCAATATTCTAGTTTCTCATTGGTACTTGTGCTTGCTTACACAAGGTCGTTACTAAATGTGGAAAAAACAATTCGCCCTTGCTTTTCCTGACACAAAATAGCATGCTCCAGTAGATCCATGTACGGACACAGATTCTTTCTTTCCATAGTATGGCATACAACATCGTAACTTGGAACGTGTCTATGTTAGACATATCAGAGGCTAGATAAACTTGAGTATTAATAAACTGTAGCCACATTCTTGCTTTCGGAGTTAGATTTTCTTATGGGATTGATGTTGGGAAATTTTGTTACGGGATGAAGTTTCCACGCATCTCGTCTATTTGTCAAGAGATTGATTATGTCATCCTTTTTTTTCTCTCGGAAATTGCATGAGATTCGTTCGTTGTACAGAATCATAGAGAGATATAGGAGCGAAATAATACCTCAATATTTCCAAAGGTGATATTAGAACTTTTTTTCCTCGAACAATTATCCGATGCCATGGCATGTCGCATTTTCAATTCCTCTGGGCTTCTTCCAGGGCGGTATAAAACTCTTGGACAATTGGGATGCATGCGTATTCCTTAGGGGTCGTACAAAGTTTTTCCCAATGTCGCATGTGAATGTGTAATGTGAATGTGCAAGTATACACGTCGAATCAAGTAATAAAGTGATAAGTGAGTATCGTCTCCATGAGGATCAAAATTGATTAAAAAATGGTTATGCTATTACTATGAATTTGACTAATTAAAATGTGTAAAAGAAACAGATGACAAATTGGTGAAGAGAAGTAATAAATGGATTAATAAAATCAATTATGAATGAAAAAATGCTAGGGCAATTGAAATGTTGTAGCAATTCTCAAAGAATAAGTGGGGAGGGTTTGTACTTTTGAATGATAAAGGTTGGAATTACTCAAGTTTTACTTTTATATCATAATAGTTCCATGGAAAAATCTGGGCCATTCTACTGCTTAGGGATTCACTACTGTAGTCTGCTTCTTTCAAAAGTCAGACTTTAAGCTATCATTCTGAGTTTTTGTATGTCTATAGAACTTAAGAGTGATATCCAGAATGTTCTTCCTTTCCCTGTACAGATCACAAATTCTACCTCTAAAGTGCTGCAAATATTCTTTCGAGTACTCGTCTGTATAACCGATAATAATACAATTTATTTAATCTTTTCAAAATTAAATCAGATCTAACAACATACCATATAGTCATCTATGTCTAGAGGTTGCATGCATGCATTTAAAATAATCACAAATCCAATGAAACAGTAATCTACTCAAAATCAGACCATAGGCATTAAAGATAGTAAAAATTCACCCAAATAATTCCAACCTAGTGAGATTTAGCTCATGGATTAGACATTCAAATCCAAGAAAAAACAATTCAACATCATCATTCAAGTTTACAAATTACCAAGTTTAAATCAGAAAATAAAGGTAGAACTGCAAGAAGCTCTCGTTACTCCAGCTTTCACTTTAATACTAAATTTTAATGCAAAACTTGTGTAAGATGCTACCCTTTCCTTGTGTCTGTGATTTTTTTCTCTGTAAGATGCTACCCTTTCCTTTCTTTACTCTAAAATTTTCCACAAGAATTCGATGAAAAGAAAAGTTGCTCTCCAATTCCTCTTTCCCCAAAATCCTCGTCCCATTGCCTTTCTTTCCTCATTTATAGGGTAGCTCCCCCCTCTCAGCACACACCTTTTGCATCTTCTTTTTCAAGGTGGTTTATCTGGTACAAGTCCAGCTGGCTGAGAGTGATGTGGACTAAGTGCTACGTCATTTTCCTGGAATTTCCATGGCATTCTTGTTGGCAATCTAACCAACATTTTGCTATGGCATTATTTCACTTCCTTCATTTTCTTTCTCCTTTCTCTATTCTCTTCTTTATCTTGCACCTACTGCCAACCATAACCAACACCTTTCTTCCCCAGTAGCTAAAAATGACATTTATAGCACAACCCAAGCTTTGTTATGCAATATTCTAAAAATATCCTAAAAATGCAAACATATTTGCTTAATTACAAACAATTAATTCAATCTAGAGGCCTAAAATATAACTCATTTCAAGAGTTATCACACCCCCAAACCTGAATTATTACTTGTCCTTAAGCAAAATATGTATGAGTATGCTTGAATGCATGAATTTTCCATAGCACACAGTTACCATATATACTGCTAAATCATTTGTCGTATATTCTATACCTCCATTCTCAGCAGTTTTCTATTAAAAAAATAAAATTGATTTAAGTTTTGTAGGTTTATTTAGAAAAAAAAGTGTAGAAAATTTTACCTAAAAATAAAATTCCTAAACATTCATGCAATTCTAACTATAGTAAATACCTCTTAATGCACTTAGGTTATATTTCTTCTAAACTTAGTTTCTCTATTCTCATTTGCTTTGTCATTTAAAAACTTTAATTACAAATATTATTTTTTTCCTAGGGAATTCATCTTGTCACATGGTTTTTTTAGTTGGCAATCTCAATGGTCTTTTTACATCTTGTCACATGATTTGAGTGCAACTCACTCAAGAAGCTAAGGCTTTTAACTAAAAATATGGATGGACCAAACAACTACCCTCTTAGCTAATCAGCCTATTGCTACAGTGGAGTGTCCTTCAACTATTTTTTTTACTCACTCGTATTTGAACTTTTTCTTTTCTGATCAATAATACGATGGAGTAAACAAAGTATTATTGATCTACTCAACATTTTCAAACATTGGAGTGATTCTTATCATTTTGCCATGATATTCATTATTACACACTGCCGGTTTACTGAATTTAAGTTTAAGAGTTCCTAAATGTATTAAAAGAAACCTACTATAGTCTAATTACAATTATAAATAAGGCATTCTACTTTTAGGAATCAATTTTCTCACAACTATCCTAAACTAAACATACCTATTCACCTATCACAATTTTCTAATTTTATCTGTAATAGGCCCATTTTGCCCGGGCTTAAAACAAACAAACCAGAATAAAAAATAACATAAATATATAATAAAATGTCCATTTTACAAGTCCATTTAACCCAATCTAGTACAGACCCAAAACCAATTAACAGCAGCCCAATTACAAGCCAAAACAGATTACAAACCCAAAACTAAAACCAAAGCCCGTTACACCCTGACCCAACACTCAGACCCAAACCTAAAACAGACTACCCAATCAAAAAATAAAAACCCAAGCCCAATCCGATTAAATCGGCCCGAGTGACCCAAATGCTTGCGGATGCAAGAAACCCTAGGTTTCCACTATGCCGCAAGTGCCCCGCAGCACCCAGCCTCAACACAGCCCTTGGTCACACTGCCATCAACGCGCAGACAACGCTTTGTTGCCAAAATCCTCACCATTGACCTGCAAAAAAGGAAAGAACAACAGCAAAATATGGCAAAACAGGTCAAAATCTTTGTTTTCTTTTTTTTTTTATTTTTTATTTTGAGGGCTATAAAAGCCCTACAATAATCTGTAACAGATATACACAGAGAGAATAGAGGCAAAAACATACAGAGAATACAGAAAAAAGAACGAAATAAAACCCCAGAACAGAGGTGATTTTTTTTATATATTTATTTTTTTTATACTTCGATTCATGCATTTTTACATAAAAAATACTACAAAAATGAAAAAATATGAGTATACCTTATGATTCTTACGGAAAGAACGAAGTTTTCGGCCTCCGGTGGCCGTATCCGACGGCGCTAACGGCGATGCGTGAGGCACGTGTGGCACGTGGGGGCAGTGGCCCGGAGGTTCGATGATCGAAACCCAAACAGGCGAAGGGAGAATGTAACACCCCAAACCCGGCCCAAAACACCCCGGCCGAATTCGGAATGTTACTGGGAAAAATATTAAAAAAAGTTCTGTTTTGAAGGTGAAAGATAAGTTTTAAGTTCTAAAACAAATACTTCGTTAAGAGGGGTTTTCTCGTTTAAAATTAGCAATTTGTCAACAAATAAAAACTTTCGGGTTGTATTAAGTTTAAATCGTTATTCATGCTTGAGTTTCAAGAAAAATGTTTGTTTATAAGAGATCCAAAATTTAAACCAGAAACTTCATTTGTTACCCTTATGTTATAAATATCTTAAAACCACTTTTTAATTAATCAATAGATAATAAATCCGACTTAAACCCATAAAATCTCAAAAACATTTAAAGCGGCCTTATTATAATAAAAATATCCCAAAAGGTAATTAAAAGTTTAAAATGTATATAGAAATAACAACAGCTTCTGCATGGCCAGAATCCACTCCAGCCCGGTCTAGTGAACTATGAATTACCTGCATTGTTTGAAAACAAGGTGAGTCACCAGACTCAGTGTGCAATTAATTCACACAAATCCACAAATGGGCTTAGCCCCAAATCCACATGAAACAAGATACCACACAGAATGATGCAATATGTTAACCCAACCCGGCCTAGTATCCAACCGCTACACACCACTCGTATCCATCCTCCACACACCTGGGGATTACTAAATCGACCCTCCATCCGTTACACACCTCTTTGGCAGTCTATGCCGACGGACACACTGCTCAAAGTCCACTTAGTGGTCTAGCCACTGATCCACGTGATTAAATCACAAATATCCACGATGAGACTCAAGGTCATCATCAATCCACAATGAGGCTCGAGACCATCATTAATCCTGACAAAGTCACCCACATACATAAATGTACACACTTCCCCTTTATTCAATATATATACCGAACCCCATGCACATGCAGCATATTATGATGAAATGGCAATGTAACATATGAACATACCAAATATGCATATATAACATGCTTACTTATATCCACAATTATTAACCACAACCTCAACGTAGGTAGTATACTAACCTGATTACCGGATTACCCAAAATGGGTAATAACACCACCACAGCCACTGTTTCGGCTACCACACACAATACACATATTTTAATTAAAGCAATTAAATAAACAGTGTGTTAAATACACACCTGATAACTCATAATACCACGCCCTCTATGTCGACACAATCGCTAATCGACACTACCGCTATTTGCCTACGATCCTGCTCTGACGCTGGCCCACACCTTGGTGGCCGATCCCGAACCGCTGAAACTGACCGCTTCTTGAATTTAGGGGTAGGGACTACGTGTCCAACCCCTTTCTCTCCTTGGCTGATACTCGAATCCATCAAACAAAATCTTTGGTCAGAAGACCCGGGTTAAAACGTTGAATAGGAAAGAATAGTGAAACCAAATAAATGCTAAGATCGAAAGAACACCCTTACCAAGGTCGACCTAAATCCCGAAGGCTCTCACTTGAACTTGAGGGTTGTCGAAATCCCTACACGAGCCATGTTAGATTCGGCCTAACACCTATTGTCCTAACGAAATGGCCTTTGGCCGAACCAAATACCTTCTTACCTTGATTGATCGAATCCCGAAAGGTCCTTAACCTTCCTTAACGCTGGCTTAAAACAGAAGACCTGAAATCAACCCTTCATAGATTCGGCCACACATGAGAACCAAGGTTAGGCTTTTGGTTTCGGTAACCAAAGAAAGAAAAGAAAAAGATTTAAAAGAATAAGAACCCTTACCACTACTACTAACCCGATTGAGCGATTTTGCCAACGATAAACGGCGGCACCTCCCTTAGAGATTAACAACCGAAAAGAGTCACCACACAAAGGAGATTCGGCTTTGAAGAATAACAACAATTAAAGAAAAAGAATGAATGGAGATGGCCAGAAGGTTCGGCTATGGTTTCACAAATGAGAGATACATTCGGCCACCAAGAGAAAGAGATGAGGAGCTATTCAGCTTTTGCAAAAGTAGTGAAGGTTCAAGGCTGTCGAAGTGAAAAAGAAAAGAGGAGAAGGGAGAGTTATGGTTCAGCTAGAGAGGCTTCAAGAAGAAAATGAAACTTAAAATGAAAAAGGGAGAAAATGTGGCACTTTCAGCTTTTGAAAATGAGAAGAAAAAGATGAATAAAAGTGACCCTAATGGTCTTCTAAGTTTCGTCTGAGAGTCAAAAAGAGAGAAAGAAAGTTAAGGTGCTAAGTGTTTTTCGGCACAAGAGAGGATGAAAAGAAAGAAAACTAAATTTCAGCACTATACACTAACACCAAATTTCAGCACCCTCACCTTAAGCTCAAAACCGAATGTTCCCCTCCTCTTAACCCCTCAAAAATTAGGCTAACACCCAACTAGCCAACACCCCCATGTTTTCCTCCTAAATTCCCTCTACATCACTCATTCAAATGAGTTTGAAACACTCAAACTCCACAAATAACTCACCACCACCCATTCGAATAGCTTGACCAAGTCTTCCACTCCATCCTTCTAGAGTTTGACTGCCATCCAACACCTCTCTCCCTTGAGCCAAAACAAAATAAAATAAAGCTCCCTTGCTGCTACCTCCAAGATTCGAACCCTCTCCCCTCAGCTTCCCTTGTGACGCCACTACTCATCATGCTAGGTGGCGTTTCCTAGCCACTTCACCACTTCCCATCTTGTGTCCTTAATCACCACTTTTAATCCCTTAAGGCCTAGCTCCTCTAGCTCTCCTTTTATCCGCTTCAAACCCAAAATTTCACTAAGGCTCCTACCTAACCCCAAGGTTTCTCGAAGCCCCCAAACACACTCAAACAACCATGCATCACACAAGAACACCCAGATACGAGATAACATGCAAGGCCCTAAATCTCGGATGTTACAGTTCTACCCCCTTAAAGAAATTTCGGCCTCAAAATTACCTGGTCAAAATAGATGAGGGTATTGCTGACGCATTGCCTCCTCCGGCTCCCACGATGCTTCCTCTGAACCATGGTTCCGCCGCAACACCTTGACTAGAGGAACTGATTTCTTCCGTAACACCTTCACATCTCGCTCCAAAATCTGAATTGGCTCTTCCTCATAGGACAAGTCTGGCCTTAACTCAACCTCCTCTACCGGCACGACGTGAGATGGATCCGATCGGAAACGTCATAGCATCAAGATGTAGAACACATCATGTATCTGCTTCAATTCTGAAGGCAACTCTAACTGATATGCCACTGGCCCAACTCGCTTCAAAACCCGATAAGGCCCTATAAACCTGGGACTCAGCTTACCCTTACGTCCAAATCTCATCACCTTCTTCCAAGGCGAAACTTTCAGAAACACATGGTCACCTGCTGCAAATTCTATCTCTTTATGCTTAAGATCCGCATACGACTTCTGTCTGTCAGATGCCTCCTTCAACCGTGCTCGGATTACCTTAACCTTCTCTTCTGATTCTACCACCATCTCCGGACCTAAAACATGACGTTCACCCAACTCTGTCCAACAAGTAGGAGTCCGACACCTTCGTCCATACAATGCTTCATACGGCGCCATCTGAATGCTAGCTTGATAACTGTTGTCGTAAGCGAACTCTGCTAAAGGAAAGAATTTCTCCCAACTACCTCTGAAGTCGATAACGCATCCCCTCAACATATCTTCCAACACCTGAATTACCCTTTCAGACTGGCCATCTGTCTGCGGATGAAATGCCATGCTAAAGTCCAACTTGGTGCCCAAAGCTTGATGCAACGCCCTCCAAAACCGTGATGTGAATCTAGGGTCCCTATCTGATATGATTGACACTGGTACCCCATGCAGTCTCACAATTTCCGCCACATACAGCTTTGCCAACCTCTGCAGAGAGTAGTCAACACGAACAGGTATGAAATGAGCGGATTTTGTCAACCGATCCACAATCACCCATACCGAGTCTTTCTTAGTAGGCGTAAGAGGAAGCCCACTAACGAAATCCATCGTGATTCTCTCCCACTTCCACTGCAGAATCTTCACTGGTTGCAGCAACCCCGAAGGCACTTGGTGTTCAGCTTTGACCTATTGACATGTCAAGCACTTCCCCACAAATTTTGTAACTTCCCGCTTCAATCTAGGCCACCAAAACTATCCCGTAGATCCCTATACAACTTACTCCCTCTAGGATGCATAGCGTAAGGGCTACTATGCGATTCCTGAAGAATCTTCTACCTCAACTCCATATCTTTTGGCATACGAACCCTACCACGGAAACTCAAAACTCCGTCGCTGTTTACACTGTAGTCCTCTAATCCCCCATCCTGTACTTGCAGAAGTCTAACACTCAAACCATTATCCACCAACTGTTTCTCTTTTACCTAACTTATCCATGTCGGCTTCACCTGCAGCTCCGCATAAAGACTAAGATGAGCGAACATCGCTCTTAAATCCGATACTACCTTCCGGCTTAGTGCATCTGCCACCACATTCGCTTTACTCGGGCGATATTCAATCGAGCAGTCGTAATCCTTCAACATCTCCATCCACCTTCGCTGCCTCAAGTTCAGCTACTTCTGAGTCAGCAGATACTTTAAACTCTTGTGGTCCGTGTAGATCACCGACTTCTCTCCATACAAATAATGCCTCCACACTTTAAAGCGAAAACCACTGCAGCCAACTCCAGGTCATGCGTCGGATAATTGACTTCATGAGGTCTTAATTGCCGAGACGCATAGGCAACAACCTTCCCTTCCTGCATTAGTACACACCCTAACCCCGTATGAGAAGCATCACAATACACTACAAAATCTTTCCCTGCTTCAGGCTGAATTAAAATTGGAGCCTCTGTCAAAACCCTTTTTAGCTTCTCGAAACTCTCCTGCTGCTTGTTCGTCCACACAAATGGTACCTCCTTCCTCAACAACTTAGTCAAAGGTGCCGCTATCGAAGAAAAACCCTCGACAAATCTTCTATAGTAATCGACTAACCCCAAGAAACTGCAAATCTCCGCCACCGACTTAGGTGGTTTCCAATCCAGTACTGCCTCAATCTTCCCAGGATCCACTCTTATCCCTTCTGTAGATACTACATGACCCAGAAAAGCAGCTTCTCTTAACCAAAATTCGCACTTACTAAACTTGGCATACAACTTCTTTTCCCTTAAAATCCGCAACACTAATGCGCGTCATGCTCCTCCTCAGACTTGGAATATACTAGAATGTCGTCTATGAACACCACGACGAACTAGTCCAAGTAGGGTTGGAAAACCCGGTTCATCATATCCATGAACGCAGCTGGTGCGTTCGTCAACCCGAACGGTATTACCAGGAATTCATAGTGCCCGTATCGAGTTCGGAAAGCCGTCTTGTGAATATCTGCTTCCTTCACCTTAAGCTGATGATATCCCGACCTCAAATCTATCTTCGAAAACACCGCAGCCCCTTTAAGCTGATCAAACAAGTCATCTATCCTCGGCAGCGGGTACTTGTTCCTGATCGTCAGCTTATTCAACTGATGGTAATCTATGCACATACGCATAGATCCGTCCTTCTTCTTTACAAACAACACCGGTGCTCCCCATGGAAACACACTGGGTCGAATGAAACCGCGATCTAACAACTCCTGGATTTTAGCTTTAAGTTCAACCAACTCCTTCGGAGCCATCCTGTAAGGAGCGATGGACACCGGTGCTGTACCTGGCAGCAGGTCGATTCCAAACTCCACCTCACGATCCGGAGGCAACCCTGGAAGTTCTTCCGAAAAAACATCCACAAACTCCTTTACAGTTCTAACCTCCCCCATAGCCATTTCCTTCGTATCCAAGGCACTAACAAACATTAAGAAAGCCAAGCACCCCTTCTTCACCATTCTCTCTGCCTTAAGAGCAGACACTACATTAGACAAGTAGTCTCTCCTCTCACCTATCACCAAAACCTCATTGTCCTCGGGAGTCTTCAACGTCATGCTCTTAGCAGCACAGTCCAAATTCGCACGGTACTTTACTAACCAGTCTATGCCTAGGATAAAGTCAAATTCCCCAAACGGCAGCTCCATCAAGTCAGCCGGAAACACTGACCCCTAAACTTCTAAAGGCACTTCTCTAAAAAGTTTATCTACCACTACCGATTACCCCAAAGGACTAAGTACAGACATCTTCCTAGAGGCAATTTTTGAATTCACATTTAAGGTTCCAGACACCATACTAGCAATATAGGAGTGAGTCGACCCAACATCAATTAAAGCAGTAAAGGGTAACCCAAAAATGAGAAACGTACCCGTGATAACGTCTAGTGCATCCCCCTCCTCACGATGTCTGGCTGCGTAAACCAACCCAGCCTATCTTGCATCTGAGCTCACAGCACCCCTGCCCGGTGCTCCACAACCTCGGCCAGAACCATTCCCTCCTCGGTTCGGACCACGACCCCTTGACACCTGTTGACCACCTCTGCCTGGCTGCACATACCCCTGACTTACCGTCCAAGTCCTAGCCATGTCCTGAGGACAGTTCTTAACCAAATGATCCTTTGACCCACACCTGTAACACTCTTTATTCCTTCCCCAGCACTCTCCTAAATGAGACCTTCCACACTGAGTACACTGCCGAAAATGACTTCCAGTGGATGGCGCAGAAACGCGAGCAGGTCTTTCAACCCTAGGCTTTTTCTGAAAACTACCCGATGATGCTGATGGTCCAAAACTCTTTTTATTCTTGCCTCTATCCCTATCTCTGTTCTGCCTCTCAGTTCGCTTAACCTCCTCCGCTATCCTAGCTTTTTCTACCAAAGTAGCAAAGTCCCTCTCCCGTTGAGGAGCTATCAACACCCGCAGCGCTCGTAGTCAGTTGCAACCATCCCTCTGGCGTACAGGCTCAGTCGTAAGAATTCTGCCTCATATTCAGCTACTGACTTACCCCCTTGCACTAGGTTCAGGAACGCCTTCCTCTGCGCATCCACGTAACTGGCCCCAACGTATTTCCCCTCGAATTTCATCTTAAAGAAACTCCAATCTACTCGGTCTGCCGGAGTACTCTCTCTGACAATGAGCCACCACTGGTAGGCCTTATCCCGAAGTAAGGACACAGCGCCCTTCAACTTCTCCTCAGCTGTGCAGTCCAGGTCATCCATTATCCTCTCGACTGCCTCTAACCAATACTCCACCACATTCGGAGCTACCCTATAGACACCCCTAAATATTTCGGCTCCATTCGCTCGGAGTCACTCAGACACGGACTTCCGGGCCCCAGTACCCATATTCGCTCCCGCAACTCTCTCCAGAACCCGTAGCATAGCCTGAGATACTGTGTCGTCTCCGCCGTTTGATCTTGAAGTTTAGTTTTCGCAGCTGGCAGCGGCGTTTCATTCCCTGATCCATGACTAGACCCAACCGGTTCTGATACAGTCATTCTGCCCCTACCACGCCCATGCGCATTACGACCACGTCCCCTAGAACTCATGTCTATCGTCGCGTTTTAATCTGATTTAAGAAATTTTATGCATTTGCTTCTTTCCACTTGTTGATTAAAATGAGTAGTTTTATGACACAGTATTTCAAGTTATTCTTTCGTAAAGAGCACACATACCTAAAGGTTTCAGTCTCTAAGGAGAATATCTTAAATCCTAATGTCCACAACAATGCACCACATAACCACTTTCATTCAATAGTTAGAAGACTTACCTGGCAGACCTGGGCCGGAAGATTCGAGTGCCATGCCTTTACAAATCCATTCCACGAAAAATTTCTTTTTAACTAACTTTGAATACAAAATTTGAAAACGTTATGGGCCTCAAAACCAAAAGGCCGAGTTTAAAACTTGGCTCTGATACCAAATTGTAACACCCCAAACCCGGCCCAAAACACCACGGCCGAATTCAAAATGTTACTGGGAAAAATATTAAAAAGAGTTCTATTTTGAAGGTGAAAGATAAGTTTTAAGTTCTAAAACAAATACTTCGTTAAGAGGGGTTTTCTCGTTTAAAATTAGCAATTTGTCAACAAATAAAAACATCCGGGTTGTATTAAGTTCAAATCGTTATTCATGCTTGAGTTTCAAGAAAAATGTTTGTTTATAAGCGATCCAAAATTTAAACCAGAAACTTCATTTGTTACCCTTATGTTATAAATATCTTAAAACCACTTTTTAATTAATCAATAGATAATAAATCCGACTTAAACCCATGAAATCTCAAAAACATTTAAAGCGGCCTTATTACAATAAAAATATCCCAAAAAGTAATTAAAAGTTTAAAATGTATATAGAAATAACAACAGCTTCTGCATAGCCACTTCGGATCCACTCCAGCCCGGTCCAGTGAACTATGAATTACCTGCATTGTTTGAAAACAACGTGAGTCACCAGACTCAGTGTGCAATTAATCCACGCAAATCCACAAATGGGCTTAGCCCCAAATCCACATGACACAAGATACCACACATAATGATGCAATATGTTAACCCAACCCGGCCTAGTATCCAACCGCTACACACCATCCGTATCCATCCTCCACACACCTGGGGATTACTAAATCGACCCTCCATCAGCTACACACCTCTTTGGCAGTCTATGCCGACGGACACACTGCTCAAAGTCCACTTAGTGGTCTAGCCACTGATCCACGTGATTAAATCACAAATATCCACGATGAGACTCAAGGTCATCATCAATCCACAATGAGGCTTGAGGCCATCATTAATCGTGAAAAAGTCACCCACGTACATAAATGTACACACTTCCCCTTTATTCAATATATATACAGAACCCCATGCACATGCAGCATATTATGATGAAATGGCAATGTAACATATGAACATACCAGATATGCATATATAACATGCTTACTTATATCCACAATTATTAACCACAACCTCAACGTAGGTAATATACTAACCTGATTACCGGATTACCCAATATGGGTAATAACACCACCACAGCCACTGTTTCGGCTACCACACACAATACACATATTTTAATTAAAGCAATTAAATAAACAGTGTGTTAAATACACACCTGATAACTCGTAATACCACGCCCTCTATGTTGACACTATCGCTAATCGACACTACCGCTATTTGCCTACGATCCTGCTCCGACGCTGGCCCACACCCCGGTGGCCAATCCCGAACCGCTGAAACTGACTGCTTCTTTAATTTAGGGGTAGGGACTACGTGTCCAACCCCTTTCTCTCCTTGGCTGATACTCGAATCCATCAAACAAAATCTTTGGTCAGAAGACCCGGGTTAAAACATTGAATAGGAAAGAATAGCGAAACCAAATAAATGCTAAGATCGAAAGAACACCCTTACTAAGGTCGACCTAAATCCCGAAGGCTCTCACTTGAACTTGAAGGTTGTCGAAATCCCTACACGAGCCATGTTAGATTCGGCCTAACACCTATTGTCCAAACGGAATGGCCTTTGGCCGAACCAAATACCTTCTTACCTTGATTGATAGAATCCTGAAAGATCTTTAACCCCCTTAACGCTGGCTTAAAACAGAAGACCTGAAATCAACCCTTCATAGATTCGGCCACACCTGAGAACCAAGGTTAGGCTTTTGGTTTCGGTAACCAAAGAAAGAAAAGAAAAAGATTTAAAAGAACAAGAACCCTTACCACTACTACTAACCCGATTGAGCGATTTGGCCAACGATAAATGGCGGCACCTCCCTTAGAGATTAACAACCGAAAAGAGTCACCACACAAAGGAGATTCGGCTTTGAAGAATAACAACAATTAACGAAAAAGAATGAATGGAGATGGCCAGAAGGTTCGGCTATGGTTTCACAAATGAGAGATACATTCGGTCGCCAAGAGAAAGAGATGAGGAGCTATTCAGCTTTTGCAAAAGTAGTGAAGGTTCAAGGCTGTCGAAGTGAAAAAGAAAAGAGGAGAAGGGAGAGTTATGGTTCGGCTAGAGAGGCTTCAAGAAGAAAATGAAACTTAAAATGAAAAAAGGGAGAAAATGTGGCACTTTCGGCTTTTGAAGATGAGAAGAAAAAGATGAATAAATGTAACCCTAATGGTCTTCTAAGTTTCGGCTGAGAGTCAAAAAGAGAGAAAGAAAGTTAAGGTGCTAAGTGTTTTTCGGCACAAGAGAGGATAAGCAGAAAGAAAACTAAATTTCAGCACTATACACTAACACCAACTTTCGGCACCCTCACCTTAAGCTCAAAACCGAATGTTCCTCTCCTCTCAACCCCTCAAAAATTTGGCTAACACCCAACTAGCCAACACCCCCCACGTTTTCCTCCTAAATTCCCTCTACATCACTCATTCAAATGAGTTTGAAACACTCAAACTCCACAAATAACTCTCCACCACCCATTCGAATAGCTTGACCAAGTCTTCCACTCCATCCTTCCAGAGTTTGACTGCCGTCCAACACCTTTCTCCCTTGAGCCAAAACAAAATAAAATAAAGCTCCCTTACTTCTACCTCCAAGATTCGAACCCTCTCCCCCAGCTTCCCTTGTGACGCCACTACTCAGCATGCTAGGTGGCGTTTCCTAGCCACTTCACCACTTCCCATCTTGTGTCCTTAATCACCACTTTTAATCCCTTAAGGCCTAGCTCCCCTAGCTCTCCTTTTATCCGCTTCAAACCCAAAATTTCACTAAGGCTCCTACCTAATCCCAAGGTTTCTCGAAGCCCCCAAACACACTCAAACAACCATGCATCACACAAGAACACCCAGATACGAGATAACATGCAAGGCCCTAAATCCCGGATGTTATAGAGAATTTCAAAGAATTCTCCTTAGTTTTTTTTTTAAAAAAAAAACACTAACATAAATGATTTTTTTTATTTAAAGTGGCTTATATAGGGCTACAAAAACGACGTCATTTCTGCTTAAGCCAATAAGCATTAAAACGACATCATTTTAAGAGAGGATCCGCGCGTTAACCCGAAAACCCGGGGAGGATCCGCGTGTTTCATAGAAAAAGGAAATTTACCATTTCAGTCCCTCCAAAATTTTATTGGCTTTAATTTAGTCCAATTTAAATTCTTATTTTTATTAATTTAGCCCTTAAATTTATATTTTGTTTCAATTGAGTCCTCGGGCTGCTTAAAGGCCAAAATCATTACGACGTCATTTTGGAAAGAAGGCATAATTGCCCAATAAGTCCCTGTGGTTTAACGCGCCTTTTGATTTGGTCGTTTCACATTTTATTTTATTTTTTTACTTATTTAATCCCTATTTCTTTGTTTATATTTTTTAACCATTTTTACTTTCTTTTTATTTCATTTTTAAATTATTTCAATATTATATTAAAATTATTTCATTTCATAAAATTTTTTTTGTATTATTATTTTTTATTATATAATGTATATTAATTTATTAATAGTATAAAATTTTTAGGTATTATCTTTCTTAAATATGTATTATTTATATTTATATTACATTATTACTATTTATTATTTTATTTAGTTTAATATTATTTATATATTACATATTATTTTATAATTTATATTAGTTATTATATTATACATTTTAAAATTTTTGTACATTATCTAGTATTATATATATCATATATTACTTCTAAAATCTTATTTTGTATAAAATTTATTTATATTGTATAACGTATATGTAATATCCCGGGTTAGGGGGGTTATTTTATTGTGCATGATACTGCATAGTTGTAGTGTGCTGTGTTGCTATTTCTATGCTTTAGGGGCTTAGTTATAGCTTAGGTGTATGCCTGAGTAAATTAGAAAAAATTGATTTTTGGGTAGTAAGTGAAGGGGGTTGAGGAAGCTGGGGTTTTTAAGTTATTTTTGGTATTTCATAGCACAAAAAGAAGAGTGGCAGAGTGGCAGAGCATGCGCCACTTGGGAGCTTGGTGTGGCGTCATTTCCAGGGGAGAGGATGTCCTGAGTTCGAGCTGCGAAACTCCCATTTTGGGTTGCATTTTGGGACGGCATGGTGGAGTGGTAGAAGCCAAATCAAACACCACCTTGGACCAAGTCTTACCTTTCGAATGGAAGGTAGAGAGTGAATTTAGGAGTGTGACTTGGTCCACTCAATTCAAAGGAGTGGAGGGGAGTTGTTTGTGGGATTTGGCCGTATGGTTTGGGGTGTTTGGGGGAAGTGGCCGAAACTTGGGAAGCTTGGGGAGTTAGTGGCCGGTTTTGGTGTAGTGGGAGTGTGCCGAAAATGCTTGGAGCATTTTTGTTGAATATTCGGTCACCTTTTGTCTAAGAGAATTCCTTCTTTTCTCTTTTGGAATCGAGGGTTCAAGAGCTTACAATCGAGCCTGTTTTCCCCTAAGCTTTCTTGGTAGCCGAATATTGCCATCTTCATGATCATTCTTATTGTCATTTGGGGAAACCGAAACTCAACTTCTCCTCTGGTATTCTTTGCTTTCTTTCACTCTTAAAGATTTTGTTAGCCGAAACTAATACCTTCTCCTTTGATATTTCCATCTTTTTCCTTTAGAAACACCTAGTGCCGAATTCACATTCCCTCTTAGCCAATTCTTTTCATCTACTTTCTTCCATTTCTTGAAACCCCTAAGCCGAAATTTCTATTCATTCTATCCATTTCTTTTCTCTCTTAAAACCGAAACACACCTACCATTTTTCCCATTTTTTCTTCCTTCTCTCTCAAGACCTTGACCGAATCCTTTATTTCTCTTTTTGGCACAAGTCTTGGCCGAATTACTTGTGGTGTGGGGTGGCCGAATATAGAGTGTTGGGTTTCTTTCTCCAATCGTTTGGAGGTTGGTAAGTTCATGGCCGAATGGTCATTATTTCCTTTCTCTTCTCAATCGATTTTGGTTTATTTAAGGGCCGAATATGGGCATTCTGGATGTATTCTAATTTCTTCGTTATAGGATCAGTGGATTGGGGAAGCAAGCAGGAGGAGCCGTTTCCTTCTGTCAATTGTTGGTAAGGGGTAAGTGATTGGTTGTTGATTGGTTTAATCATCTGGTTTCGATTAGGCCATGTTTGATAAAGGATTAACTGTATTCTTTTCTAGGTGAAGGCCGATTATCAAAGGGGCTATTAGTTGGTTCGGGTTTGGTAGGAAACCAAACATTAGCAAGGTAAGGGGTAATTCGACAAACCCTTGTTGGTCTATGTGGTGATGGCCGAATGTCTTAGTTGCCTAACCCCTATGTTTGGCCGATTGTAGGACCTTGTAATCGAGGGGCTTAGATCGTTCTCGTTGGATTTCTAGGCTCGTATAATCAGGTGTGTATACTAACACACTTATATTTAGGAATATTATTAATAAACCTGTATGCCTATTAAAATTATGGCAGTTGATGGATTGATATGATACCCATTTGGGTATGAGCTTGGATTCGGGTAAGTTATTACTAATATCATTATGAGTTATTGATGATTTATATGATATCACGATCTATGTTATTTATGTATGCCATGAGAGTTTATGCTGGGTATGTGGGCATAATATGCATGATAGTATGATATGCATGATTACATGAGTTTGGCATGTTGATGGGTGATATGAGAGGAGGGAGTATGATATTTTGTGCTGACGAGCACCAGTGCTTTGGTAGCACAACTTTGTGACTTTGGGTCACCAGAGGTTTGGCACCTCCAGAGGTTTGGTACCTCAGCGTCTCGTCCCAGTGGCTCAGTACCACAGTGGGTTGGCCCCACAGATGATTATACGGGATTGACGCCAGTGTTTTGGTAACACACGATGGGTTGGCCCCATCACCAGATTTGTGACTACGGTCACCAGTGCTTTGGTAGCACATTGTGTCTTTGGGACACCAGAGGTTTGGCACCTCATTGCGACTTGTCCCTGTGGTTTAACCACCGTGGGTTGGCCCCACTTGAGATATGGGATCGTCTGCTAGTGTTTTGGTAACACACGATGGGTTGGCCCCATCAACATTGGATTTGTGACTTCGGTCACCAGTGCTTTGGTAGCACAACTGTGTCTTTGGGACACCAGTGCTTTGGTAGCACATTGACGGATATTGTGTCTTTGGGACACCAGTGCTTTGGTAGCACATTGTGACTATATGTCACCAGTGGTTTGGCACCACCAGTGGTTTGGTACCACACGGGGTAGAAAAGGTGATACGGATGGTTAGGATCGGGTTGCATTGATTATATTGCTATGTATGTTGTGTGTTAGCCTGTTGTTTTATCGGGAGCGGGATTTACACACTGAGTCACTCGACTCCCTGTTGTTTTATCGGGAGCGGGATTTACACACTGAGTCACTCGACTCACCCTCTCCTTTGACATTTCAGGTGATTCGTAGACGCGGACTTGGAGCCGGGAGGGACTCGGGGTGCACATGCCTTGCTTTAATAAAGTTTACTCGGACTCTACTATTTGGGTACTTTAGTTATTACTTTAAATTGGGTTTTATTTCGGATTGTAAAAGGCCTTTTAAGTTATGTTTTATGATGTTTATATTTTAAGCTTTTTAATATGCTTAACAAAAATAAGCCGGTAAATTTTACTAAAACCTGGAAAGATAATGTTTTTAAAATTATCACGCGACGTGCTTTTAAACTATACCATCGGGTATCACACTAAGTCCTGTTGACAAACAAATTCTACTGGTTTCAAATTCTAACTTGTAATTCACGTAAGTTCAAAAGTGTTTTATGTATCACTAAGAAACTAATAAGGTTTTAGATGGTAATGACTCGTTTTAACTACAAATTCTGGCAAAGTTTTCAAAGTCCCTGGATTTCAAATACATCAACTGTTTTTCAAACAAGACTGCTCAAATCTGTTTCAAACACACTGTGTTTTCACTCAGCTTTTAAACGAAAAATCTAGTTTTCCAAAACGTTTTCCCCGTAGCATACCAGATTCGGACGTGGTGTCTTGTCCGGGTTTGGGGTGTTACATTTGTGGTATCAGAGCCAAGTTCAAAGGCTCGGCTGTGGGCCTGAGGCCCAAAATGTTTTCAAAGGTCTGTTTAAGTGTTGTTTTGAAATATATGGTTTAGAAGGGCATGGCACCGAGTCTCCGGCACCAGTTCGCCCAGGTAAGTACCCCGTACTATTACTTGTGATTTGATTGGAAATGATATGATTTGATGATTAGCAGTAGTATGCTACTTTAGAGATTGAAACTGATAGGATTCTGTGAACTTGCGAGAACAAATCCTCTTTAATATTCATAAGACTTGCTTTTTAAACAAGTGGAATAAACACTGATGCATAAAATTCTCTAATCAGATACGTAGAAAGATTAGACATGAGCACTCGAGGTGGACGTGGTCGAAATACTCGTGGTAGAGGTAGGGGTAGAATGACGGTTTCTGAGCCCGTAGGATCTGGGCAGGGTTCGGAAAATGAGGTACCGGTTCCGCCACCAGCTGGAGGTGGTGAGTTCCAAGATCAGACTGGAGATGACGCAGTGTCACAGGCGATGCTGCGAGTGTTGGAAAGGGTAGCCGGGGCTAGTGGTGGTGCAGGAGTTAGGAAATCAGTTCCTGAGCGACTCCGGGCTAATGGGGCCGAATTCTTCCGAGGTGTTTCTGGTGTTGCTCCTAGCACTGCTGAGTACTGGCTAGAGGCAACTGAACGGATCATGGACGATCTGGACCTGACAACTGAAGAGAAGCTGAAGGGTATTGTGTCGCTTCTCCGGGATGAGTCATATCAGTGGTGGCTCACGGTACGGGACAGTGTGGCAGCTGAGGATTTGACATGGGACTATTTCAGGGCTGCTTATCAGAAGAAATACATCGGGGCTAGTTATATCGACTCCCAGAGAAAGGCATTTCTGAGGCTTGTTCAGGGGAGTAAATCTGTTGCTGAGTACGAGGCTGAGTTCCTGAAGCTGAGTAGGTATGCCAGGGGCATTGTAGCCACTGAGCATGAGAGGTGTGTTCGTTTCGAGGATGGTCTGCGAGACGAGTTGAGGCTGCTGATTGCTCCACAGCAGGAGCGCGAGTTTGCTGTCTTAGTTGAGAAAGCTAAGGTGGCCGAGGGTGTTAAGGAGTCCGTGAGGCAGAGTATGGACAGGAGTAGGCTGAAGAGGAGCTTTGGGTCTTCTGGTTCGTCTGGTAATCCGCAGAAGAGGGCTAGACCGAGTGGGCAGAATCAGTCTGCTAGGTTTGTTACTGCTAGGCAGGGACCGCCGCAGTGTAATCAGTGTGGGAAAACTCATTGGGGTGGTTGCTGGACTGGAGGTAAAGGGTGCTTCGAGTGTGGGTCTCTGGAGCATCGCATTAGGGATTGTCCGCGTAGGATGGCCAGGATTCAGTCGGAGAGTCAGGGCCGTAATCAGTTCAGAGGTAATGGACCGCCACCGCAGAGGGGCCGTGGTAATGGCAGAGGTGGTTATGGATCGGGTCGGGGTCGTGGAGCACCGGGCAGAGGTGCAGGTAGTTCTGATGCTAGACAGCCTGGATTGGTGTATGCTGCGAGACGCCGTGAGGAGGGCGACGCACCGGACGTCATAACCGGTACGTTTTTGATTTTTGGTACTCCTTATACTGCTTTAATTGATGTGGGGTCTACGCACTCTTATGTTGCTAGTAGTATAGTCGAGACAATGGATTTAGACTCTGAGATATCTTCTAGGCAGATGACTGTGATTAGCCCTCTAGGTCACTCTGTAGTAGTAGATAAATTGTTTAGAGAGGTACCCCTAGAACTCCAAGGGGTAGTGTTTGCTGCTGATCTGATGGAACTGCCGTTTGGGGAGTTCGATTTGATTCTCGGGATGGATTGGCTGGTTAAGTACCAGGCGAGGTTGGATTGTGCGGCTAAGCGCATGGTTCTTAAGACGGTTGATGGCGATGAGGTGGCTATGATAGGTAATAGGAGAGATTACTTATCAAATGTGATATCTGCTCTGAAAGCGGAGAAGATGGTCAGGAAGGGCTGTGATGCGTATGTGGTTCATGTGTATGCCTTGGAGGCTAAAGGGTCTGCTGTTGAGGAGGTTCGTACTGTTAAGGAATTTGCTGATGTGTTTCCTGAGGAACTTCCGGGTTTGCCGCCAGATCGAGAGGTAGAGTTCGGGATTGATTTGTTACCCAGGACTGCGCCAGTGTCTATTGCTCCGTATAGGATGGCACCAAAGGAATTGGTGGAGCTTAAGGCTCAGATCCAGGAGTTATTGGATCGGGGTTTTATCAGGCCAAGTGTTTCGCCGTGGGGTGCGCCGGTTCTTTTTGTCAAGAAGAAAGATGGTACGATGCGGATGTGCATAGACTACCGCCAGTTGAACAAGCTGACGATTAAAAACAAATATCCGTTGCCACGGATAGATGATTTGTTTGATCAGCTGAAGGGTGCTGCGGTATTCTCTAAGATTGATCTGAGGTCTGGGTATCATCAGTTGAAGGTTAAGGAGGCTGATATCCATAAGACAGCGTTTCGGACTCGGTATGGGCACTACGAATTCCTGGTAATGCCATTCGGGTTGACTAACGCACCGGCAGCGTTTATGGATATGATGAATAGGGTGTTTCAGCAGTATCTGGATCAGTTCGTCGTGGTTTTCATAGACGATATTTTAGTGTACTCAAGGACGGAGGAAGAGCATGATAAGCATTTGAGGGTGGTGCTGCAGATCTTGAGGGAAAAGCAACTCTATGCTAAGTTCAGTAAGTGCGAGTTCTGGCTTAGAGAAGTGACGTTCTTGGGTCATGTAGTGTCAGCAGAGGGGATTCGAGTAGATCCTCGTAAGATTGAGGCAGTTCTGGATTGGAAGCCACCTAGGACAGTGGCTGAGGTTCGTAGTTTTCTGGGTTTGGCCGGATACTATCGAAGGTTTGTTGAGGGTTTCTCGTTGATAGCAGCGCCGATGACCAAGTTGTTAAGGAAAGAGGTTCCGTTTGTTTGGACTGAGAAACAGCAGGAAAGCTTCGATAAGTTAAAGAAGGTTTTGACTGAGGCTCCGGTTCTAATTCAACCTGAGGCTGGTAAGGAATACACCGTGTTCTGCGATGCATCACATACGGGTCTGGGTTGTGTGCTGATGCAAGAAGGTAAGGTTGTGGCTTACGCTTCTCGACAGCTGAGGCCACATGAGGTCAATTATCCGACGCACGATTTGGAGCTAGCGGCTGTGGTCTTCGCCTTAAAGATTTGGAGGCACTACTTATATGGAGAGAGATCGGTAGTCTACACGGATCATAAGAGTCTGAAGTATTTACTGACTCAGAAGGATTTGAATTTAAGGCAGCGCAGATGGGTTGAGTTGCTGAAAGATTACGACTGTTCTATTGAGTATCATCCGGGCAAGGCTAACGTGGTGGCAGACGCGTTGAGCCGAAAGGTTGTTTCGGACTTAAGAGCAATGTTTGCCCATTTGAGCTTGTATGACGACGGGAGTATTTTGGCAGAGCTGCAGGTTAAGCCTACTTGGGTTGAGCAGATCAGAGAGAGACAGTTAGAGGATGAGGTTCTGAGTGCGCGAAGGTTGCAAGTGCAGAATGGTGGTTTGGAGGGGTACAGCTTGTCCGGTGATGAGGTTCTGTGTTTTCAGGGTAAGGCTTGTATGCCTAAAGATGTTGAGCTGAGGCAGAAGATTCTTCAGGACGCACATAGCAGTCCTCATGCTATGCATCCTGGAGGTAGCAAAATGTATAAGGATCTTAGAGAGCAGTTTTGGTGGCCTGGTTTGAAGAAAGAGGTGACAGAGTTTGTTGGAAGATGTCTGACTTGTCAGCAGGTCAAGGCTGAACACCAGTTGCCGTCGGGTTTGCTTCAGCCTGTGAAGATTCCTCAGTGGAAGTGGGAAAGGATAACCATGGATTTTGTCAGTGGGTTACCGCTTACGCCAAGCAAGAAGGATTCAGTTTGGGTAGTGGTGGATCGTCTGACTAAATCAGCTCACTTCATTCCGGTGAGGGTTGACTACTCACTTCAGAAGCTAGCGAAGTTGTATGTTTCAGAGATCGTGAGGTTACACGGTGTGCCAGTTTCGATAATCTCGGATAGGGATCCCAGGTTTACTTCAAGGTTCTGGAAGGCATTGCATCAAGCATTGGGTACTCGTTTGGATTTTAGCACGGCTTTTCACCCGCAGTCGGACGGACAATCAGAAAGGGTTATTCAGATCTTAGAAGACATGCTGAGAGGTTGTGTCTTGGACTTCAGGGGTAGTTGGGAGGAGTTTCTACCGTTAGCTGAGTTTGCCTACAACAACAGTTACCAAGCGAGCATCAAGATGGCTCCGTACGAGGCGTTGTATGGTAGGAAGTGTCGCTCACCTACATGTTGGACGGAGTTAGGTGAACGTCAGTTGTTAGGACCTGAGTTGGTAGCTGAGACTGAGGACAAGGTTAAGTTGATTCAGGCTCGATTAAAGGAAGCTTCGGACCGGCAGAAGTCTTATGCCGATCTTAAGCGAAGAGATATAGAGTTTGCTGTTGGGGATCGAGTGTTTCTGAAGGTCTCGCCCTGGAAGAAGGTTCTGAGGTTCGGGAAGAAAGGTAAGCTAAGTCCGAGGTTCATTGGGCCGTATAAGGTGTTGAGACGAGTTGGACCAGTGGCGTATCAGCTTGAGTTGCCAGCAGAGCTTAGCCAGATTCATGATGTTTTTCATGTTTCGATGCTTCGGAGGTATCGTTCAGATCCGTCGCATGTGGTAGCAGTGGAAGAGATCGAGGTGCATCCAGACTTGTCTATGGAAGAAGAACCTGTGCAGATTCTTGATCGGGATGTGAAGGTTCTGCGTAGGAAATCTGTGCCTTTGGTTAAGGTACTTTGGCGGAATCACGGTGTAGAAGAAGCGACGTGGGAACCCGAGGATACGATGAGACAGCAATACCCGCAACTCTTTTGATCAGGTAATTTCGAGGCCGAAATTATTTTTAAGGGGGGTAGAACTGTAATATCCCGGGTTAGGGGGGTTATTTTATTGTGCATGATACTGTATAGTTGTAGTGTGCTGTGTTGCTATTTCTATGCTTTAGGGGCTTAGTTATAGCTTAGGTGTATGCCTGAGTAAATTAGAAAAAATTGATTTTTGGGTAGTAAGTGAAGGGGGTTGAGGAAGCTGGGGTTTTTAAGTTATTTTTGGTATTTCATAGCACAAAAAGAAGAGTGGCAGAGTGGCAGAGCATGCGCCACTTGGGAGCTTGGTGTGGCGTCATTTCCAGGGGAGAGGATGTCCTGAGTTCGAGCTGCGAAACTCCCATTTTGGGTTGCATTTTGGGACGGCATGGTGGAGTGGTAGAAGCCAAATCAAACACCACCTTGGACCAAGTCTTACCTTTCGAATGGAAGGTAGAGAGTGAATTTAGGAGTGTGACTTGGTCCACTCAATTCAAAGGAGTGGAGGGGAGTTGTTTGTGGGATTTGGCCGTATGGTTTGGGGTGTTTGGGGGAAGTGGCCGAAACTTGGGAAGCTTGGGGAGTTAGTGGCCGGTTTTGGTGTAGTGGGAGTGTGCCGAAAATGCTTGGAGCATTTTTGTTGAATATTCGGTCACCTTTTGTCTAAGAGAATTCCTTCTTTTCTCTTTTGGAATCGAGGGTTCAAGAGCTTACAATCGAGCCTGTTTTCCCCTAAGCTTTCTTGGTAGCCGAATATTGCCATCTTCATGATCATTCTTATTGTCATTTGGGGAAACCGAAACTCAACTTCTCCTCTGGTATTCTTTGCTTTCTTTCACTCTTAAAGATTTTGTTAGCCGAAACTAATACCTTCTCCTTTGATATTTCCATCTTTTTCCTTTAGAAACACCTAGTGCCGAATTCACATTCCCTCTTAGCCAATTCTTTTCATCTACTTTCTTCCATTTCTTGAAACCCCTAAGCCGAAATTTCTATTCATTCTATCCATTTCTTTTCTCTCTTAAAACCGAAACACACCTACCATTTTTCCCATTTTTTCTTCCTTCTCTTCTCAAGACCTTGACCGAATCCTTTATTTCTCTTTTTGGCACAAGTCTTGGCCGAATTACTTGTGGTGTGGGGTGGCCGAATATAGAGTGTTGGGTTTCTTTCTCCAATCGTTTGGAGGTTGGTAAGTTCATGGCCGAATGGTCATTATTTCCTTTCTCTTCTCAATCGATTTTGGTTTATTTAAGGGCCGAATATGGGCATTCTGGATGTATTCTAATTTCTTCGTTATAGGATCAGTGGATTGGGGAAGCAAGCAGGAGGAGCCGTTTCCTTCTGTCAATTGTTGGTAAGGGGTAAGTGATTGGTTGTTGATTGGTTTAATCATCTGGTTTCGATTAGGCCATGTTTGATAAAGGATTAACTGTATTCTTTTCTAGGTGAAGGCCGATTATCAAAGGGGCTATTAGTTGGTTCGGGTTTGGTAGGAAACCAAACATTAGCAAGGTAAGGGGTAATTCGACAAACCCTTGTTGGTCTATGTGGTGATGGCCGAATGTCTTAGTTGCCTAACCCCTATGTTTGGCCGATTGTAGGACCTTGTAATCGAGGGGCTTAGATCGTTCTCGTTGGATTTCTAGGCTCGTATAATCAGGTGTGTATACTAACACACTTATATTTAGGAATATTATTAATAAACCTGTATGCCTATTAAAATTATGGCAGTTGATGGATTGATATGATACCCATTTGGGTATGAGCTTGGATTCGGGTAAGTTATTACTAATATCATTATGAGTTATTGATGATTTATATGATATCACGATCTATGTTATTTATGTATGCCATGAGAGTTTATGCTGGGTATGTGGGCATAATATGCATGATAGTATGATATGCATGATTACATGAGTTTGGCATGTTGATGGGTGATATGAGAGGAGGGAGTATGATATTTTGTGCTGACGAGCACCAGTGCTTTGGTAGCACAACTTTGTGACTTTGGGTCACCAGAGGTTTGGCACCTCCAGAGGTTTGGTACCTCAGCGTCTCGTCCCAGTGGCTCAGTACCACAGTGGGTTGGCCCCACAGATGATTATACGGGATTGACGCCAGTGTTTTGGTAACACACGATGGGTTGGCCCCATCACCAGATTTGTGACTACGGTCACCAGTGCTTTGGTAGCACATTGTGTCTTTGGGACACCAGAGGTTTGGCACCTCATTGCGACTTGTCCCTGTGGTTTAACCACCGTGGGTTGGCCCCACTTGAGATATGGGATCGTCTGCTAGTGTTTTGGTAACACACGATGGGTTGGCCCCATCAACATTGGATTTGTGACTTCGGTCACCAGTGCTTTGGTAGCACAACTGTGTCTTTGGGACACCAGTGCTTTGGTAGCACATTGACGGATATTGTGTCTTTGGGACACCAGTGCTTTGGTAGCACATTGTGACTATATGTCACCAGTGGTTTGGCACCACCAGTGGTTTGGTACCACACGGGGTAGAAAAGGTGATACGGATGGTTAGGATCGGGTTGCATTGATTATATTGCTATGTATGTTGTGTGTTAGCCTGTTGTTTTATCGGGAGCGGGATTTACACACTGAGTCACTCGACTCACCCTCTCCTTTGACATTTCAGGTGATTCGTAGACGCGGACTTGGAGCCGGGAGGGACTCGGGGTGCACATGCCTTGCTTTAATAAAGTTTACTCGGACTCTACTATTTGGGTACTTTAGTTATTACTTTAAATTGGGTTTTATTTCGGATTGTAAAAGGCCTTTTAAGTTATGTTTTATGATGTTTATATTTTAAGCTGATTTTAATATGCCTTAACAAAATAAGCCGGTAAATTTTACTAAAACCTGGAAAGATAATGTTTTTAAAATTATCACGCGACGTGCTTTTAAACTATACCATCGGGTATCACACTAAGTCTTGTTGACAAACAAATTCTACTGGTTTCAAATTCTAACTTGTAATTCACGTAAGTTCAAAAGTGTTTTATGTATCACTAAGAAACTAATAAGGTTTTAGATGGTAATGACTCGTTTTAACTACAAATTCTGGCAAAGTTTTCAAAGTCCCTGGATTTCAAATACATCAACTGTTTTTCAAACAAGACTGCTCAAATCTGTTTCAAACACACTGTGTTTTCACTCAGCTTTTAAACGAAAAATCTAGTTTTCCAAAACGTTTTCCCCGTAGCATACCAGATTCGGACGTGGTGTCTTGTCCGGGTTTGGGGTGTTACAGTATATTTATTTTTATTATGTATATGAAATATGTATGTATTAGATTATTATATTATAAATGTAATTTTATTTAAAGTTATATATTATTTATTTCTTTAACATATATTTTACTTATTTTTTTTTATGAATATATATTATTTTTTATTACTCCACATCATTTTTGCATATTAATTCATTTTTTATATATAATTCATATTATTCCACATCATTTTTATTTACAGCCATATGTTTCTTAATTTACAATATCTATAATAATTCATTCTATGTTGTTATGCATGTAAAGCTTTATATTTATTTGTTATTTACTACCTTATATCTTATATTTGTTTATCCCTTGTTTATTTTATTCATCTATCATTTTTATATTATGCTTTAGTATAATTATTCTATTGTTTGAATCACTTATTATTTCGTATTATTCTTTAATTATCCATTAGTAGTTATTGTTAATATGATCCGTAGTTATGATAAATTGCTATTTGGTATGTATGTTGTAATGTATTCATGTAATGTCTTACTCAAACCCTTTTTTATAAAAGCACATTTTGAATCAATATATTTTATTCAAATATTAAAAAATAGCGATATACGAAATTATACCCTAACTTACTAGGTTTTAATTTTTTTTCTCGTGGAATTAAGGTATCAAGTATACTTTTTTTTAACTTATAAAATCAAAACTTATTCTCGAAAATTCAAAACGTTGTATCCTAACTTACTGAATATGATGTTTTGTGATTCAATATAAGAATTTTCTACAAATAAAGGTGAGCCTAACTTCGAAGTCATGAGATGTTACATCCTAACTTATTGGGTATAGCATTTTATTTCTTTGAGATAGGCAAGTCTTGGTTTTTTTTCAAAGGATCATATTGTAAAGTTTTCAAATTTTCAACATTAGGACATGATTTTATCAAATTAGGTACCAATTTTGGGCGTTATGAGGGTGCTAACCCTTCCTCATACGTAATCTACTCCCGAACCCATTTTCTTGTATTTCGTGGACCAAAATCAACGTTTTAAAATAAAACGTTTTATAAGGTGATCCAATCACACCTAAGTCAAAACGGATTGGTGGCAACTCCTGTTTTTGTTTTTTTAAAGTCGACCCCTATTTTTTAATCAATTTAAAAAATGGTTTCGACATTATCAAAGGATTATTATCCTCATTGAATATCATAAATAACAATATACTTGTCATATTCAGGCAGTTACTTGCCATTTGTATGTAATGGCAAAATGAATGATAAAATGCATGAATATTAAAATATGTATCTAGTACATACTATATTTACAACACAACACACCCCCAAACCTAAGGGATGCATTGTCCTTAATGCATGAACAACAAAACATTTCAAAATGCAAAAACAACAACTTACAAATATAAAAAATGCAATGAAAACCAAATATGATTACGTGAAGCATATGTTATAAAATGAAAATATGTAAATGAAAATAAAAACAAAATCTTCGAAGGAATTTGGGTTACTTTAGTTGGGTTGGGTTGATTTTCTAGCAGCGCATTTGTAACACTGCTTCCTTTTCCACTTCACCAGCATTATCTCGAACTGATTTCCCGCCAGGTTGCTTGTAGCACTTCCTTTTTAACTAGTTAATTGGCACCTCATCATCATCATTAGTATCTAATTTTGTGAGATCATCAATCAGTTGATGAATCACATGCTCTTGCTCAATCATAGGTGCAATGGATTTCAGTGAAGTTGCAATTGCAGCAGGTGTAGAAGTTTGAGTCATATCAACTTCATCAGTATTAGATTCAATACGCATTGATTCAATTTTCTCCACCTCTCACTCATTTTCTTTATTCTTCTTCTCTTCAGTGGCTTCTTTTCCATCTTCATTATCATTTTTTGGCTTCAATAACAATTCTTTAGGAAAAACAAGGAATGTAGGCATAGATCAAGTAAAGTTCTTTTGAAGAGATCTCTTAATGGCTTTGTCCCGTCATCTGACATATCCCCAAAATAGAGCCATTTCTTCTTGAGCTTGGCCAAGATCAGTGACTATCCTAAGTTATTGTTATCCCATCATCCGAAATTGTTGTTGCAACATCTCAAGAGCATCAATCACATTTTGCTCAAAGTTACAATGAGATGTTGATGGGGCAACATCAATAGTCATAGGTGGAGAAGTTGTGGATGTAGAGCCAGGATACTTTGGCATTTCCTCCACTGAAAATCTCAGGGCAATTTGCTTGACTATGGCTCCTTTATTGGGAATTTTGACTTCATTTGCCTGAGTAGGAACCTTTACTCTTTGACACAGTGCCTTAATGAATCACGGAAAGTTTAAGGTACCAGTGTTCTTTTGTGCGCAGTGGTGGACTTCTCTAAAAATAATTTTTCCAACATTTATCTTTCTTTCAATTATAATTGAGTGCAAAAACAACATACGTTCCTTGGAAATATTAGAGTTGTGCGTAAAAGGGTCAAGACGTGATTTAAAGAAATGATACCATACCCTATATTGAGGCTTCATAGTTACACGGTCGATGGTGTAGATATCATTTCGAGAAACTGCCAAAACTTGTTTCAGTCCTTCAGTCGTCATTATCTTGACAAATTGAGAGTGTTCATCAGGGCCTTCATGTAACCCATATTGCACATTGATTGAATCTTTATTGAATAACACTAAGACACCACACACATAGATGAAAGCATTTTGAGGAGAGGTTAAATGTGCATAAAATTCTTTAACTACCTTAATGAGGACGTCATCAGGGTGGAGACAAAAGTTTTTCCACTAGTGTTTCTCCACGAAAGATGAGATGGCTTCAGAATAGCCCATAAATGGGGTATCTTGAAATAGGAAACCTTTTTTTTCAGTAAAGAGTTCGCTTTGGTATGTTCTTGTTATATTTTTCTTCCGCAATTTTGCTAAAGAATGTTCACAAATGCACGAAGGTGGAAAAAGGTGGTGCTTGACGAGTCATTTGAGAGAAAATAGTAACTGTAAAATGAAAAAGGTGAGACCTTTACAATTTATGGAGTAAAAAAAATAGAAGGATGAATAAGATAAAACGAAAAGTAAGTTAGAAAAGAAGTGAATCGACTAGGGTAAAATGTGAGAGAAAATATAGCAGTGACGTGGGAGATAAGATTAACTTGAAATTGTGCCCTGACACAGAAAAAGGAAAAATTGAGTGGGAAAAAGAAAATTAATAGAAAAAATTATTAAACTAAAATTAACTAATATGTTAAATGGGTTGATTTCTACAAACATGGGCCATAATGTGCCTGCAACAAAAGAAAATAAAAGTTAAGTAAACTTATTGAATAAACTAAACAAAGTAAATGAATAAAACAATGCAGGGGAGAAATATTAAGCAATTTGAAAAGTGATGGAATTTTTATCCCGAATTATATGAGCTCCAAAGTAATGCTTTAATCGTTGGTGATTGACTTTGAAAGTAGAACCAGTCTTGTTGTCTTTAACTTCTATAGCTCTTTGAGGATAGGCATGCACTATCTTGAATGGGCTAGACCAACGAGATTTTAATTTTCCAGTAAACAATTTAAGCCTGGAATTAAATAACAAGACTTGTTGTCCATATGCAAATTGTCGTGGAAAAATCTTGTTGTCATCCCATTGTTTGGTCTTTTCTTTATATAGCTTGGCATTTTTATAAGCTTGTGCCCTGAATTCTTTCATCTCATTCAACTCCAACAGGCGGTTAGTACCAGCAGCACTCCAATCCATATTCGATTTCTTAATTGCCCAATATGTCTTATGTTCAAGTTCAACAGGAAAATGATAGGGTTTCTTATAAACAAGCTTGAAAGGTGACATCCCCAATGGTGTCTTGAATGCAGTTTGATACGTCCATAAAGCTTCATCCTATTTGGATGACCAATCTTTGCAGGTGGGATTGAGTACCTTCTTCAGAATTTGTTTACTCTCTTTATTAGAGACTTCTGCTTGTCTATTTGTCTGGGGATGGTATGCCGTGGCAATTTTATGTTTAAGTCCATACTTGTTCAGAGCATTAGCAACTAATTTGCAGTGAAATTGTGAACCTTCCTCACTAATCAGAGTATAAGGGGTACCAAACTTGGTAAAAATATACTTATGTAGAAATTTTAGTACCGATTAGCATCATTCGTTGGTAGAGCAACAGCTACAAGTATGTATACATTACCCCAAGAAGGTGGAAATGGACCCATAAAATCAATTCTCCATACATCAAATAATTCCACTTCTAAAATAGTTTGCAAGGGCATTTCAAACCTCCTCGATAGATTTCCAATTCTTTGATAGTGATTTCTAGCTTGACAAAATTCATAAGCATCTTTAAACATGTTTGGCCAATAAAAACCAGATTGGAAAACTTTTGCAGTAGTTCTCATGCCCCCTAAAGTGTCCTTTATACGGTGCTAAATGATAATGATATAAAATACTTTGAATCTTATCATCCAGAACACACCTCTGAATTATTTGGTTTGCACAATGTTTGAATAAAAACAGGTCATCCCAATAATACTGCCTTGCATCATGGATAAATTTCCTTCGTCTTTGATTGGTGAGCTCAGAAGGTAGCAATCCACCAACCAAAAAATTTATGATATCGGCATACCATGGTAATGCCATGGCAACTAACAGTGGCTCATCTGGGAAATCATCTTGAATGCGTTGAATATTATCGTCTTCATTTCCTACTTCAATTTGAGACAAGTGATCAACCACTTGATTTTTTGTGCCTTTCCTATCTCTAATTTCCAGATCAAATTCCTGCAGTAGTATCCATCGAATTGATCTGGGCTTGGTGTCTCTTTGTCACCAAGTACTTAATAGCAGAGTGATCCATATAAACTGTAACTTTGGTGCCCACTAAATAAGCTCTGAATTTTTCGAAGGAAAATACCACAACTAACATCTCCTTCTCAGTGGTGGTATAATTTAGTTGTGAATCTGTCAACGTACGGCTTGCATAGTAGATAACTTGAAATACCTTGTCCTTTCTTTGCCCAAGTATTGCCCCTATAGCAAAATCACTATCATCACACATAAGTTTGAAAGGTAATGTCCAATCTAATGCTAAGACTATTGGTCCTGTGACTAGTCACTTTTTCAATTCCTCAAATGCTTGTAAGCACGACTCATTAAAATTGAAAGATATGTTATGTTCTAACAATATACACATGGGTTTGGATATTTTCGAAAAAAATCTTTGATAAATCATCGATAGAATCCTGAATGGCCAAGAAAATTGTGAATACCTTTAGCTATGGAGGGTGGTGACAATTTCTTAATAACCTCAATTTTTGCTTTGTCGATGGCAACCCCTTGCTGCGAAATTTTATGTCCCAGAACAATACCTTCATAGACCATGAAGTGGCATTTCTCCCAATTGAGAACAATGTTGGTCTCTTCACACCGACGAAGAACTAACTCCAAAATTTTTAAATAGTCTTCAAAAGTATCGCCAAACACCGAGAAGTCATCCCTAAAATTTCTCTACCATGTTCAAAAATATTGCCATCATGCAACGTTGAAATGTTGCAAGGGCATTGCATAATCCAAACAACATTCGTCATAATGCAAAAGTTCCATAAGGACATGTGAATGTGGTATTCTTTTGATCAATAGGAGTTATGGCAATCTGGTTGTACCCCGAATAACTATTTAGAAAATAATAGAAGGTTTTCCCTGTTAATCTATCTAACATTTGGTCGATAAATGGCAGAGGAAAATGGTCATTCCTTGTTGCTTTGTTGAGTTTTTGATAGTCCATACAAACCCTCCATCCCGTGACAGTACGATCAGGAATGAGTTCGTTGTTATCATTGCTTACCATAGTGACACCCCCTTTTTTAGGTACACATTAAATAGGGCTCACCCAAGAACTATCAGAAATTAGGTATATAATTCCAGCATCTAGCCACTTGATAATCTCATTTTTGACAACTTTTTTCATAATAGGATTCAATCTTCTCTGTTGCTCGATAGACTTTCCATGGCAATCCTTTAGTAATATATTGTGCATGCAGATTGTGGACTGGTTCCCTTGATATTTGTAATTGTCTACCACAATGTCTTCTTAGATTTCTTTAAAACTTTCAACAATTGAGCCTCTTGATCTAATGTCAATGTCGTAGAGATAACTACTGGCAATGTGTTGTTATCTCCCAAGTAAGCATACTTCAGATGTACTTGCAAAGGCTTTAATTCCACTGTAGGAGGATCTTCTATAGATGGTTGAGGAGGTTTAAAAGAATGGTATGATAAATTTAATGATTCGAAACTTCTCCTTGGTCCATTCTCAATTTTTTTAGCTTCCATCAGTTCACCAAACTCTTCAACCATTTCTACTTCAATTAACTCAAATGAGTTTGCATTATCATTAGAATTATTGTGATAAAATTCTGCAAATTCTTCCTAAACTATTATGTTAACAATCTCAACAACGTGACATTCTTCATACGTATCTGCACACTTCATAGCATCAAAAACATTAAAGGTTATCTTCTGATCCTTAACTCTTATTGTTAATTCACCTTTTTGTACATTAATTAATGTTCTACCAGTTTCTAGAAAAGGTCTCTCAAGTATGATTCGTACCTCTTTATCATCCCTACATTCTAAAATAATAAAATCTGCTGGAAAAATAAATTTTTCAACTCATACCAACACATCTTTGATTTTACCTTCAGGATATGCATATGAACGATTAGCTAATTGAAATGTGACAGTTGTAGGTCTCGCCTTCCCTATTCCCAACTTCTTGAAAATAGACATAGGCATTAGATTAATACTTGCACCTAAGTTGCATAATGTTTTGCCTATATAATGATTTTTTATAGAGCAAGGTATACTAAAACTTCCTGGATCCTTCAATTTTGGTGGCAATTTGTTTCTCAGCATTGTTGTGCACCTTTCAGTGAGAGCGACAATTTTGAACTCCCCTAACCTTCTTTTCTGTGATAAGATATCTTTCATGAATTTCATATAGTTGGGCATTTGTTCCAATGCTTCCACCAATAGTATGTTGATATGTAATTGCTTCAAGACATCCAAGAATTTCTTGAATTGAAAATCTTGCTTAGATTTTTGGAAACGTTAAGGAAAATATGGCAGTGGCCTTCCTTCCATTTGTTGAGGATGTTTTGCTGTGGCATTTTTATTGGCAATATAAGATGAATCTGCTTCAACATTTTTATGGTTGCTCTTTTCTTTTGTAGCCTACTCCACTACTGGTTCTGAATTCTTCTTATTTTTGAAATCCAAACTACCTTCTTCAATAGTGGTGTCATTAACAACTCCTACTTGTAACAGTCCAGTTTATACCCTAGTCGAAATAGTGGTTTCGGGACCACAAATCTGAGTCTGAATAATATTTTAATATTATTTTCTGTGTCGTTAATAAGTGACTAAGCATGTGGTAAATTTCCGTGAGCTAAATTGTCTGTCTGTGTGTTTAATTTGACAAAAGGATGAAATTGCATTAAAAGTGAAAATGGCATGTTTTATGAAAGGGTGCTCAATTGTTATGTCTTTTTAAGAGTAAGGACTTATGTGGCAATTAAGCCATTACTAAAAGGAGTGGACGGCATTAAATGTGGTCTTATATATATATATATATGTTATGTTTATATATTATATGTTTTCATAAGTTTATTATATATGTTAAATTAGTATATTATATTATAAGTTATTTTATTATATCAATAAAAGAAACAAAAGGAAATGGCCTTGCTTTTATCATTCTTTGGCCAAATGTGATAAAGAAAAAGAAAGGCTTTAAACTTTCAAAGTTTCGGCCATTTGAGAGCTAAATTCAAGGTAAGTTTTTTATCCGTTTTTGATAATTTTTATGTTTCTGCAATCGTTGCTTCTTCTACTATCAAACCCATGTCTCAATTTTGTGAATTGATGATGTTTGTGAGTTATGCCATTGTTGATATGTTGAGTTTTGTGATGTTTTATGGTGTTAAATGAAATATCTAAGCTTAATGAACATGTTTTGTTCTTGAAGTTTTGTTGAATTTAGCTAAATAGGGTTAAATTGAGAAAACATTATTTTGGAGGACTAATTTGTGAATTTGATGAAATATTTGGACTTGTATAGTCCCTAGGGATATTCGGCTAAGCATGAACATGGGTGGATTTTGTGAATTTGGTGTTTTGAGAAAAATGGACTAGATTGATAAAATGTGCAAATGTGAGGGCTAAATTGCAAATAGCCCTAAATGTATGTCTTTGGATTGAATTGAATGAACTAGTGAATAAAAGGGTTAATTCTGAATATGTTTAGATCAAGAACCGAAGAAAACGGATTTAGATCGCGGGAAAACGAAAGTAAACGAGTAGCCGTTTCTATTCCGATAAACCGAATCCGAGGTAAGTCATTATGCAAATAAACACAATTATATGAAATTGTAAATGCTCTCATGTTTATTGTGGATAATGAATAAATATATGATGTTATGCATATGAATGCCGAGATAAGTTCGATATAGTGATTAAGTTCAAGAAGTCTCGTATGAGCATATGAATAGATAGAGTTGACTAAGTCACGACATAGACATCTGTTCTGTTGATATCATGTAAGACCGCGTCTGGGACGTTGGCGTTGATTTGAGATTCATGTAAGACCCTGTCTGGGACAGTGGCTTTGAGATCTGATTATGTGTAAGACCACGTCTGGGACGTTGGCATCAATATGAGCTTTATGTATAAGACCGCGTCTGGGACGTTGGCATTGTTATAATCCTTACGTGTAAGACCATGTCTGGGACATCGGCATCGTACTAATTCATGTAAGACCCTGTCTGAGACAGTGGCATCAATATCTGAGTACACGTAAGACCTCTTCTGGGATGATGGCATTGTACGATCTTTCCAAGTTTCTGAATATATTACTGGATTTCTTTATGGTTCCACAAATGAGTCTGAAATGCGAATGGCAAATCCAAGCTTTAATAGATTGAGTAAATGAATGTTCGATTCAGGTACGTGATTATACACTAGTGGTGTATTCAGGGTAAGCATTTAAGTGAACCTACTATGATGATATGTATATGGAATTTGTGATATGATTCAGAAATGGTAAAAATGGCTAAGTGATTGAGATGTGCTAATGTATTTGTTTGCACATATGCATTTTTATACCAAGATTATTTATATATGACTTACTAAGCTTTTGGAAAGCTTACTCTGTGTGTGTGTTTAATCTGTTTATAGGTCGTTAAAGCTATTGAAGGCTCAGGACCGTCACGGATCGTCATCACACTACTAAAACTTATTTTGGTACACTTTGAGAATGTATATAGCTCAATATAGCATGTATAGGCTAGTTTTGGTATGAGTTGTATAATGAACTTAGTCATTTGATTTGGCCAAATATGTTTTGATAATATGCCTTAATGAATGTGATATGTGAAGTTGATTTGGTGTAACATCCTGAATTTTTGGGCCTATGCGTTTAATGGGTGAATATGTGTAATGAGTTAATTTGAGGATTATGGGTCAAAATTGGGCTCAGGTTTGGGCCGAGGCTGTAGTTAAAATTCTTGTTTGAATACTTTAGTGGAAAGCTTGCTAAGTTATGGCATAACAGATATTAGTTGTGTTTTAAAACACAAATGGGCTTGTGGCCCAATGGCAAAATGGCGCCACTAAGAGGGAAGGGAGTTGGCGTCAATTGAAGGTCCAAGGTTCGAGTTGCCTGGTACCTTTTATTTTAAATATTTTCGGCATTTATAAGAGCAGTAGTGGAGTTTGGCAATGATGCTTAATTATAGGAATTTATTTAATGTGATAATAAGGTGGATAATATGCTGATAAAGGAAGGAAGAGGTGGAGTTATCCATGACACTGTGGATGAGTAGCCAGATGAGGATAAGGAGAAAAGATAGGATTTATCTGCAAGGCTAGGTGGTGGCCGAAATTTTAACTCCGAAGAGGAGGAGAAATCGGTTTCTGATATGGCAAAGGGGTGCCGAAATTTCCCCTACTATTGGCTTAACTATTAGATATCAGGAAGGGCACTTTCGGGTATTTAAGTAAGTGCCGAAATTCTCTATAAATATGGGTGAGATCTCATCAATTCCGGCAGTTGAACCTACTCTTTTCTTCATTCTTTATGCCGAAATTCTCAGTCTTCCTCTGCAATTTCTTTTATTTTGTTTTCTTCAAAAGCCGAAATCCTCTCCATTCTTTTTCTTCCTACCCAAAATCTCCAAATTTCTTTCTTGTTTTCTTTTCTTCTTCTCTTTTTCTGTCAGAAACCGAAACTCTTCACTCAGCCTTTTCTAAAAGCCGAAAACACATCAGCCTTCTCTTGTTCATACTTTTTTGGGATTTTCTTAAAAGTCGAAATTCCTAGATCTCTTCTCTGGTGTTTGCCGAATTTTCCTGCAAGGGGTAGCCGAAATCTTCTGAAGAGGTAAGTGTCGAATATGTTATTCTTTCAATCTATTCCGGCTTTTAGAAACCATAGCCGAATGGCTACATGGTGGATTAATCTCGTGTTTTCTTTCATTTGCGGCATTCCGGGATTTGAAGAGGATTCAATCGTTTAGATTTTTAAGCCAGAGTTCAGTAGCACTCGGATCATATTACTTTCGAGATTTCAAGGTAAGAAGATCTGTTAATTTAAACGTATAATTCGGGTAAAACACTAACCCTTGGCCGAATATAGGAGATGCCTTATCTTCGCGTTCTTCCGGCTTTTGAGCAAAGTTGTAGACAAAGGGCAGTAGATCTGATTAGTGAGGGTATCGACATAGAGAGTAGTACTACGTGTTATCAGTTGTGTAACTTCTCACACCATTTAGAGTGTCTGTTCGTATGTGTATAAAAATCTGTTTATATTCTGTTAAATGTCGAGATCCCGGCATAACGGTTGAAAACCCGAGGAGGGTAAAGACGAATCACTAGGTTAGTGATTTCTGTCATTCATAAGTGAATGTTTCTGTTGAGATGATATGTTTTATTTGTATGCCGATTTCTATGTATGCACGGGGTTGGGTGATTGATGAAAGGGGAAGTGTTCTGTTGTAGTGGCTTTTGCCATGATCTGTTGTAGTGGCTATTGCCATGATCAGACGATGAGCAGCTAACTGCAGCATGACTGCCATCGATGGTGTGTAGCGGTGTGGGTTGATTGTAGAAATCCCCAATGGTGTGATTGGCAGCTAAGGGTGGTGTGTAGCGGATGGAAACCTAGGATTGGGTTGGGCCTTGCATAATACCTGATATGTTATATTTTGTCATCTGATCTGTGGGGCTAAGGCCCAATCTGATGGTGCACGAGAGTTGCACACTGAGTCTCGTGACTCACCCTATTATTTAATATCTTTCAGGTAGCACCTAGTGCATCGGACCGGGCTGGAGAGGAGCGTAAGGTGGCCATGCGAGAGATTATTTTGATTCAGCAAAAGACTTTACTTAGTTTATTTACTTTTAACATTTTTAGTTAGTGGGTTATAAATTTCATTGTAATAAGGCCATGGGCCACTAGCTTTATATTATATTTTCAGAATTTGGGCTTTTATTATTATTAGACATTCAGATTTTACGTTTTAATTAAGCTAAGTCATGTATCAAATTTCGGTTTCTAATTCACTAAGGCATTAATAGAAAATGTGTATCTTTTACAAATTATTCACCTATTTAGTTTTCCCGAAAAAAAGGTTAAACTCAAGAAAAATATTTCCCGAAATTGCGACATCCTTTAAACTCTCCTTAGTGACATGCCAGATCCGGTCATAGTGTTTGGGCCGGGTTTGGGGTGTTACATTTGGCATGATTAGTTGATATATGAAATGGTTATGAGATGGTAGTATATAAATAAATGGTGCTTGGGCATAATTGAGTTTTGGTCATGCAAATTGGTATGGTTGGAATTGATTTTATTATATAGATTGAATGAGTATTGAAGGCATGTTTGATTGACCATTTTGGTATGTTTTGATGGTTATATGTGCATAAGATATCTTGTTAAAAATGGCTTGTAGGTTTGACCCTTATGGGTGGCATCTTGGCCTTGTAAGTGGCCTATAATGTCACAAGATTGTGGCACACAGGCGTGCCTAACGACCGTGGGTGAATTATAGGTTGCAGTTTAGTATCACACGGCCTCGACACGGGCGTGTCATCTGGCCGTGGTGTGCAAGTCAGTAGCTAATTAGAAAGTACACGGCCAAAATACACGGGTGTGCTTGGTGGTCGTGGTGGGAAAGTCAGTATATGACCTTGCAGTACATGGCCATGGCACACGGGCATGCCTAATGACCATGTTGGTATAGTCAGTATATAGACACGGATGGATACACGGGGGTGTCTAGAAGCCATGGAGAGCACACGGTCTCCTCCCACGGGCGTGCCTCCCCCGTAGTTTAGTAAAGTTTTAAATTTTCTGAGAATTCTCTATGTGTTTTGATTTAGTCCCGACTCAAATTGTAAGCATGCTTAAGGTCTCGATGACCCGTTTAAGGGACATTATGTCTGAGAATGTTGATTGAATGTATGATTTTGTCTGGGAATGTTTCTGATATGTCCGATAACGCTCCTAACCTTAATCCGGCGACGGATTTGGGATAGGGGTGTTACATTTGGTTGGTAGCAGAGCTACGGTTTAGCCAATTCTCGGACTAACGTAGCGTGTCAGAGTCTAGCTATACATGCCATATATCTGAATTGTGATAGTGTGATGAATCCTGACGTATAAATGTGATTTTCGTATAGTAATGGATCCCGAAAGAGCCGTAGCTGACGACGTAGAAAGTAATGCGCCTGCTCCTGCGCAAGGGACAACGCCCTCTGATTCAAGACCGGCTACGAGCGGTCATGAGGGAGAAGCTAAACAAGCTTTCTTCCAGATGATGAATGAGTGGTTCACTCAGTTCGTAAGAAATAATCCGACTGTTTCGCAACCCCCAGCCCCGATTAATCCCCCTCAGACTACAGTTGTGCCACCTGTTATGCATCCGAATCTATTGAATAAGCCTCCTGTTGACAAGATCCGTAAGTATGGGGCCGAAGAATTCCGAGCTACTAAAGATGATGATGCTGAAAAAGCTGAATTCTCGATTGAAAATACTATTCGGGTATTTGATGAAATGTCTCTGACTCTGGAAGAATGTATAAAATGTGTTGTATCATTACTCCGAGATGCAGCTTATCAATGGTGGAAAACTCTGATTTCTGTTGTTCCGAGAGAGCGAGTTACATGGGATTTTTTTCAGATTGAGTTTCGGAAGAAATATATCAGTGAGAGATTCGTTGATCAAAAACGAAAGGAATTTCTAGAACTTAAACAAGGCCAAATGACTGTTTCTAAGTATGAGCGAGAATTTGTGAGACTGAGTCAGTATGCCCAAGAATGTGTATCATCTGAAGCTATAATGTGCAAAAGATTCGAAGATGGCCTTAATGAAAACATTCGTTTGTTAGTCGGGACTTTAGAAATAAAAGAGTTTGTGGTACTTGTTGATAGAGCTTGCAAAGCCGAGGCACTCGGGAAAGATAAGAGAAAAGCTGAGTCTGAAGCTCGAGATGTGAAAAGGAGATTTCAGAGTAAATCATTTCAGTCTACTCTGAAAAGATTCAAAGATAATTAAAGTCGTTTCAGAGATAACGTTGGATATTCGAATAGAAATAAATCAAGACCGCAAATGAGTTTAAAAATTCTAGCAACTTCAGTGGCTAGCATTGGAAATGTTCGATCTGAGAGACCTGAATGTAAGCATTGTGGAAAAAGACATCCGGGAAGTTGTAGATTAAACGACAGAGCTTGTTTCAGATGTGGATCACTTGATCATTTTATCCGTGATTGCCCTGAGACTATTGAGACAGAAGCTATTCAGAATTTGAGGTCTGATAATGCATCTGCAAGAGGTAGATCAACGAAGAATGTAAGAAACATCAGTGGTAGTCAGAGAACTACGAGAGACAATATTGCCAGATCTGAAGCTAGAGCGCCTGCCAGAGCGTATGCTATCCAAGCTCGGGAGGAAGCTTCGTCACCTGATATTATAACTGGTACTTTTACTCTTTATGATACTTCTGTGATTGCTTTGATAGACCCTGGTTCTACGCATTCTTATATATGCATGAATTTAGTATTCAATAAGACTTTGCCTGTAGAGTCTACTGAGTTTGCTATGAAAGTATCGAACCCCTTAGGTAAAAGTGTCCTTGTTGACAAAGTATGCAAGAACTGTCCGTTACTATTTCGAGATATCTGTTTCCCTGCTGATCTGATGCTTTTGCCATTTGATGAATTTGATATTATTCTGGGTATGGATTGGTTGTTTATGCATGATGCTATTGTGAACTGTAAAAGAAAGACTATAGATTTGAGATGTCCGAATGATGAGATTGTACGGATTGAGTTTGATGATTTGAATGGGTTGCCTACGGTGATATCTGTTTTGAAAGCTCAGAATTATGTGAAAAAGGGTTACGAGGCATATTTTACCTATGTGATTGATTCTAGAGTAACGGAGAAAAAGGTTGAGTCAGTGCCTGTAGTGTGTGAGTTTTCTGATGTGTTCCCTGAAGAATTACCGGGTTTGCCTCCGAGTCGTGATGTTGAGTTCGGTATTGAGTTGTTACCTAGTACCACACCTATTTCGATAGCTCCATATAGGATGGCACCAACAGAGTTAAAAGAGATAAAGTCACAGCTGCAAGAATTGAATGAGAGAGGGTTTGCTAGATCGAGTTTCTCGCCTTGGGGTGCTCCGATTTTGTTTCTGAAAAAGAAAGATGGCACGATGAGAATGTGTATTGATTATCATCAGCTGAATAAAGTGACCATAAAGAATAAATACCCGTTGCCCAAAATTGATGATTTATTTGATCAGTTAAAAGGAGCTACTGTGTTTTCAAAGATTGACCTGAGATCTGGATACTATCAGTTGAGAGTGAAAGATTTAGATATTCCGAAGACTGCTTTTAAAACAAGGTACGGGCATTATGAATTTTTAGTTATGCCGTTTGGACTAACAAATGCTCCAGTTGTTTTTATGGATTTGATGAACAGAATTTTTAGATCGTATCTAGATCGATTTGTTGTTGTATTCATTGATGACATTTTTATTTATTCACGTGATGAAAATGAGCATGCTGAACATCTGAGAATTGTGTTGCAAACTTTGAGAGAAAAGCAATTATACGCGAAATTCAACAAATGTGAATTCTGGTTGCATGAGGTTAGTTTTCTAGGACATATTGTATCAGCTTCTGGAATCCGAGTGGATCCGAGTAAGATATCTGCTATTTTGAATTGGAAACCTCCGAAGAATGTGTCGGAAGTCCGTAGTTTTCTGGGTTTGGCTGGTTATTACCGTCAATTTGTAAAAGGATTTTCGACAATAGCTACTCCATTGACTAGGTTACTTCAGAAAGATGTCAAATTTGAATGGTCAGATAAATGTCAGAAAAGTTTTGACCAGTTGAAAACTCTGTTAACGGAAGCTCCAGTGTTAGTACAGCCGGAATCGGGTAAAGAATTTGTTGTATACAGTGATGCTTCATTAAATGGTTTGGGATGTGTTTTGATGGAGGAAGGCAAAGTGATAGCTTATGCCTCGAGACAGTTAAAGCCTCATGAGAAGAACTATCCGACACATGATCTTGAGTTAGCTGCGATTGTGGTTGCACTTAAGATTTGGCGTCATTATCTATACGGTGAGAAATGTCACATATTTTCAGATCACAAAAGTTTGAAATATTTGATGACTCAAAAAGATTTGAACCTACGTCAGAGAAGATTGCTTGAGCTGTTGAAAGATTATGAGTTTGTGATAGATTATCATCCGGGTAAAGCAAACGTTGTTGCTAATGCATTGAGTAGAAAATCGTTGTATGCACTACGAGCTTTGAATACTCAACTGGATTTGTCTGATGATTGTTCTATGACAGCTGAATTAAAAGCGAAACCGTTGTTTTTACAACAGATATGTGATGCTCAGAAGTCTGATAATGAATTGCTAGCAAAATGAGCTCAGAGTGAAATGAACTCTGAATCTGAATTTCAAATTGTTGATAATTGTTTGAGATTCCGAGATCATATCTGTGTTCTGAGAAATCCAGAGTTGATTCAGTTGATTTTGAATGAAGCAGATAATAGTCGTCTATCCGTTCATCCGGGGAGTACTAAGATGTATCATGATTTGAAACGACACTACTGGTGGTCTGGTATGAAAAGGGACATTTCTGACTTTGTTTTGAAATGTTTAATTTGTCAGCAAGTGAAAGCTGAACATCAAGTTCCGTCTGGATTGTTACAACCGATTTTGATTCCTGAGTGGAAATGGGATAGAGTGACGATGGACTTTGTTTCTGGTTTGCCTCTAACTCCGAGAAAGAAGGATGCGATATGGTTCGTAGTTGACTTATTAACGAAACCTGCCCATTTTATTCCGGTAAGATCTGATTTCTCACTTGAGAGATTTGATGAGCTTTATATTGCTGAGATTGTAAGATTGCACGGGGTGCCACTATCCATTGTGTCTGATAGAGGTCCGAGGTTTACATCGAGATTCTGGAAGAAATTGCAAGAAGCTTTGGGTACGAAACTGCACTTTAGTACAGCCTTCCATCCGCAAACAGATGGTCAGTCTGAGCGGATCATTCAGATTCTTGAAGACATGTTGAGATGTTGTGTACTTGAGTTTAATGGTTCATGGGAACAGTATCTGCCGTTGATTGAATTTGCATACAACAATAGTTTTCAGACGAGTATCAAAATGGCACCATATGAAGCTTTGTACGGACGTAAATGTCGTACACCTCTGTATTGGATTGAACTCAGTGAGAATAAGCTTCACGGGGTTGATTTGATAAAAGATTCAGAACAGAAAGTGAAGTTAATTGGAGATTGTCTGAAAGAAGCATCTGATCGTCAGAAGTCTTACGCAGACTTGAAACAAAAAGATATAGAATTCGAGATCGGTGACAAAGTATTTCTGAAAGTGTCTCCGTGGAAGAAAGTGCTTCGGTTTGGGCGTAAAGGAAAATTAAGTCTGAGGTTCATCGGACCATATGAGATCATTGAACGTGTCAGACCTGTTTCTTACAGATTAAAGTTGTCATCTGAGTTAGAAAAGATTCACAATGTATTTCATATTTCGATGCACTGTAGGTATCGATCCGATCCGTCACATGTGATTGCCCCATCTGAAATTGAAATCCGATCTGATATGACATATAAAGAGGAACCAATCCGTATCTTAGCTCGTGAATTGAAAGAGTTGAGAAATAAGAAGATTCCGTTAGTGAAAGTACTGTGGAATTGACATGGGATTAAAGAGGCTACCTGGGAGCCTGAAGACCCAGTGAAACAACAATATCCAAATCTATTTAACGGTAGGTTTTTTGGGGACGAAAATCCCTAAGGGGGGAGAATTGTAACAGTCCAGTTTATACCCTAGTCGGAACAGTGGTTTCAGGACCACAAATCCAAGTCTGAATAATGTTTTAATATTATTTTCTGTGTCGTCAATATGTGACTAAGCATGTGGTAAATTTCCGTGAGCTAAATTGTCTGTCTGTGTGTTTAATTTGACAAAAGGATGAAATTGCATTAAAAGTGAAAATGACATGTTTTATGAAAGGGTGCTCAATTGTTATGTCTTTTTAAGAGTAAGGACTTATGTGGTAATTAAGCCATTACTAAAAGGAGTGGACGGCATTAAAAATGGTCTTATATATATATATATGTTATGTTTATATATTATATGTTTTCATAAGTTTATTATATATGTTAAATTAGTATATTATATTATAAGTTATTTTTATTATATCAATAAAAGAAACAAAAGGAAATGGCCTTGCTTTTATCATTCTTTGGCCGAATGTGATAAAGAAAAAGAAAGGCTTTAAACTTTCAAAGTTTCGGCCATTTGAGAGCTAAATTCAAGGTAAGTTTTTGATCCGTTTTTGATAATTTTTATGTTTTTGCAATCGTTGCTTCTTCTACTACCAAACCCATGTCTCAATTTTGTGAATTGATGATGTTTGTGAGTTATGCCATTGTTGATATGTTGAGTTTTGTGATGTTTTATGGTGTTAAATGAAATATCTAAGCTTGATGAACATGTTTTGTTCTTGAAGTTTTGTTGAATTTAGCTAAATAGGGTTAAATTGAGAAAACATTATTTTGGAGGACTAATTTGTGAATTTGATGAAATATTTGGACTTGTATAGTCCCTAGGGATATTCGGCTAAGCATGAACATGGGTGGATTTTGTGAATTTGGTGTTTTGAGAAAAATGGACTAGATTGATAAAATGTGCAAATGTGAGGGCTAAATTGCAAATAGCCCTAAATGTATGTCTTTGGATTGAATTGAATGAACTAGTGAATAAAAGGGTTAATTCTGAATATGTTTAGATCAAGAACCAAGGAAAATAGATTTAGATCGCGGGAAAACGAAAGTAAACGAGTAGCCGTTTCTATTCCGATAAACCAAATCCGAGGTAAGTCATTATGCAAATAAACACAATTATATGAAATTGTAAATGTTCTCATGTTTTTTATGGATAATGAATATCTATATGATGTTATGCATATGAATGCCAAGATAAGTTCGATTTAGTGATTAAGTTCAAGAAGTCTCGTATGAGCATATGAATAGATAGAGTTGACTAAGTCACAACATAGACATCTGTTCTGTTGATATCATGTAAGACCGCGTCTGGGAAATTAGCGTTGATTTGAGATTCGTGTAAGACCCTGTCTGGGATAGTGGCTTCGATATCTGATTATGTGTAAGACCACGTCTGGGACGTTGGCATCAATATGAGCTTTATGTATAAGACCACGTCTGGGACGTTGGCATTGTTATAATCCTTACGTGTAAGACCATGTCTGGGACATCGGCATCGTACTAATTCGTGTAAAACCCTGTCCGAGACAGTGGCATCAATATCTGAGTACACGTAAGACCTCATCTGGGATGATGGCATTGTACGATCTTTCTGAGTTTCTGAATATATTACTATATTTCTTTATGGTTCCACAAATGAGTCTGAAATGCAAATGGCAAATCCGAGCTTTAATAGATTGAGTAAATGAATGTTCGATTTAGGTACATGATTATACACTAGTGGTGTATTCAAGGTAAGCATTTAAGTGAACCTACTATGATGATATGTATATGGAATTTGTGATATGATTCAGAAATGGTGGAAATGGCTAAGTGATTGAGATGTGCTAATGTATTTGTTTGTGCATATGCATTTTTATACCAAGATTATTTGTATATGACTTACTAAGCTTTTGGAAAGCTTACTCTGTGTGTGTGTTTAATTTGTTTATAGGTCGTTAAAGCTATTGAATGCTCGGGACCGTCACAGATCGTCATCACACTACTAAAACTTATTTTGGTACACTTTGAAAATGTATATAGCTCAATATGGCATGTATAGGCTAGTTTTGGTATGAGTTGTATAATGAACTTAGTCATGTGATTTGGCCAAATATGTTTTGATAATATGCCTTAATGAATGTGATATGTGAAGTTGTTTTGGCATGATTAGTTGATATATGAAATGGTTATGAGATGGTAGTATATAGATAAATGGTGCTTGGGCATAATTGAGTTTTGGTCATGCAAATTGGTATGGTTGGAATTGATTTGATTGTATAGATTGAATGAGTATTGAAGGCATGTTTGATTGACCATTTTGGTATGTTTTGATGGTTATATGTGCATGAGATATCTTGTTAAAAACGGCTTGTAGGTTTGACCCTTATGGGTGGCATCTTGGCCTTGTAAATGGCCTATAATGTCACACGGTTGTGGCACACGGGCGTGCCTAACAACTGTGGGTGAATTATAGGATGCAGTTTAGTATCACACGGCCTCGACACGGGCGTGTCATCTGGCCGTGGTGTGCAAGTCAGTAGCTAACTAGAAAGTACACGACCAAAATACACGGGTGTGCTTGGTGGCCGTGGTGGGAAAATCAGTATATGACCTTGCAGTACATGGCCATGGCACACGGGCGTGCCTAATGACTGTGTTGGTATAGTCAGTATATAGACACGGATGGATACACGGGGGTGTCTAGAAGCCGTGGAGAGCACACGGTCTCCTCCCACGGGCGTGCCTCCCCTGTAGTTTAGTAAAGTTTTAAATTTTTCGAGAATTCTCTATGTGCTTTGATTTAGTCCCGACTCAAATTGTAAGCATGCTTAAGGTCTCGATGACCCGTTTAAGGGACATTATGTCTGAGAATGTTGATTGAATGTATGATTTTGTCTGGGAACGTTTCTGATATGTCCGATAATGCTCCTAACCTTAATCCGGCGACGGATTCGGGATAGGGGTGTTACACTACTAGTTGCGTGCCATTTCTGAGTGTAATGGATTTGCACTGTTTCTTCCCTTGAGATCGTGAATTTTTGGTATCACTCGGCCGTGCTATTTGCGATCTTGAGCTTAATGCTTTGGCAAATTGCCCCACTTGAATTTCTAAAGCTCTTAAAGATGCAGCTTAACTTTAAATGATATAATCGTTCTTGGCCATGTATTCCTTCAATAAAGCTTCCACAAATGAAGAACTTGAAGCTGAATTTTTCTGAGCATTTTACCGTGGAATGGGCTGATTGTATCCAAGTGATGCACTCGCAACATTCTGTCGAATAGCATTGTGGAATTTCCTACCCCTTGATTACTCCAATTGAAATTAGGATTTTGCTTCCACCCTGGATTATATGTGTTGGAATATGGGTTGTTGTTGTTGCGATTAAAATTCCCCATATAATAAACTGAAGCTGGGTTCGTTGGGCATTCATCAAAAACATGATCTTCTTCGCAATAAACACATGCTAACTCATCTGCTTTCATTTCTTGCACTGCAACTGGTCCTTTTAATCATATTCGTTAAAGATTATACCTAAGCTATTAAGGAAGTAATCGCATCAAGTTCCATTGTTCCAGCAACTCTTCTATCAGTCCCTACTCTTGTATTGGGGTATTGGTAATCATTGTTTGGTATTCTCTATAGAATTTCATATGCCTCATTATATGATTTATCGAGCAAAGTCCCATTGATAGATGCGTCAACCACCATCCTTGATTGCGCATTCAATTCATTGTAAAACATTTCCATTTGCATCCAATGTTGAAAACCATGCATTAGAAATTTTCTAATTAACTCCTTGAATCGCTCTCATGCTTCATATAATGTTTCATCCTCAGATTGCTAAAAGGACGTTATATCGTTCCTCAATTTGAAATTCATGTTTGGAGGATTATATCTTAGCAGAAACCTCTAACAAAGTTCATTCCAAGATGCCACCGTACCTAATTGCAATGCATTTAATCATACTCTGGCACGATCTCGCAATGAATAAGGGAATAACTTTAGTCTCAGGGCATCTTCAGGAACACCCTATTGCCTAAATGAATCATAGACGTCCAAAAAGAATCTTAAGTGCAATCGTGGATCTTCATTAGGCAATCCACTAAACTCCTTACAGTTTGTAACATTTGAAACATCATTGGCTTTAACTCAAAATGTTGAGCTTGAATATGCGGCCTGACAATTCCTGTTTTCAGATCATTTAAGATCAACATTACATGTTCTCTGATGGGTCTATATCTGTCATCTATTATTCAATGAAAATCAACATCCCTCCATTCTGATGTAATGAATATTCTCTAACCTGATCATTACTAATTATTTCTATTTCTCGCAATTCTTTTCTCCTTCTCAAGGTTTTCTCAATTTTTGGATCAAAAGAATACTTTTTAAGTGTAGAAATACCTCTATTCATGCACCAACAAAAATCTTGAAAATCAAAAATCAAATCAACTAATTAAGCTAAACTAACAAAATTAAAGAGGTAATAACAAACCAAAATTTCATCAATATTGTTGATCCCCGACAACGGCACCGAAAACTTGTCGTGTATGAATGTATAATGTGAATGTGCAAGTATACACGTCGAATTAAGTAATAAAGTGATCAGTGAGTATCGTATCCACAAGGATCAAGATTGATTAAAAAAAAGATTATGCTATTATTTTGAATTTGACTAATTAAACTGTGCAAAAGAAACAGATGACAAATTGATGAAGAAAATTAATGAATGCATTAATAAAATCAATTATGAATAAAAACATGCTACGGCAATTGAAATGTTGTGGTAATTCTCAAAGAATAAGTTGTACAGTTGAATGATAAAGGTTGGAATTACTTAGGTTTTACTTTTATATCATAGTAATGCCATGGCAAAATATGGACCATTCTACTGCTCAAGGATTCACTACTGTAGTTTGCTTCTTTCGAGAACTAGACTTTAAGCTATCATTCTATTGAAAAGGAAAGGTTACGGTTATATCGAAAGGCACACTATGTGTGAGCATTCCCGAGTATCCAATGTAATTCTAGATCCTTCAACGGGTAAGTAAAGGAAATGGCATGGTAAGTATACAAAAGAAATGGTTCATTATATTATGAAAAGGTTGATGAATTAAATAATGTGCATACGAAATCTACTTACTACATGTTTGAAGTCATATGTATCATGGATAAACCTACTAACTTCTGAGTTTGATGGTGCTTGTATAGGCTTTTATTATGCTTTTTCTATAGTTTGTGCTAAGGAAATGGTAAGTTATGTTTGAATTTATATGAACTTACTAAGCACTCGTTGCTTACGTAGTTACTTTCCTTTGTGTTATAGATTATCGGAAGCTCGGTCGGTTGGAAGCTTGTCAGGGTCATTCATACTATCCAGCAACCATTTTAGTAGTTTTTGTGTATTTTTGCCAAGGTTATAAATGACATGTATAGGACCTTTTGTAATGGTATTTCTTGAATGTGTAATGGATGTTTTGGTATGCATATGCTTTGAAGTTTATGTTTGGTTTGATGGACTTTAATGTCTTACCAAGTTAGGCCATTTTGGCCACTTTTAGGTACTTGAAATGTAACACCCCAAACCCGGCCCATGCGTTATGACCGGATCTGACATGTCACATGAGAAAAACATGTTAAATCCTTTTTATTCGTACTAAATAGGTATTGAATTACTAAAATCAAGAAAACAAGTTTGATTTGAAATACTTGACAATATACTACTAACCTCGAGGATTGATTGATAAATCGATAAATTTGAACTAGAGATTTATATAAACCGTGACTTTTGAAAATATCGATTGATAATTCGAGAGAAAATTTCCGAATTAAAATATTCGTAGAAGTTCGTTATGAAATCCATTTGTTAATCAATTTTGGAAAACCTTTATTTAAGTTTTTTGAAAAAATTCCCATTTAAAATAATTTAAGCAAAATAATAAATTCATCAAACATAAAGCAAAAATAAAAATAATTTAGAGGCCTTATTACAACAAAAAAACCCAAAATAGTAAAGTAAACAGAAATAGAAATCTAAAGTTCAAAATAAAACACCATTTCTAAAGTATGGCCTCCACCGAGTCATCCATGGCCCAAGTCCACATCACTGAGCATTACCTGCAAGGGTTAAGGAAAATGGGTGAGTTACTAGAACTCAGTGTATAATCCCCTTACCGTCATCCACTAGGTCAGAACCCGTTTAGCAATATCTTGGGCATGGGCCCATATAGCATAATCTTTGACCGAAGCCCATTTACATAACAGAATATACATATATGCAATGTATGCAACCCAACCCATCCTAGTAATCCAACCGCTACACACCACCCGTACCATCCCATCACACCTGTGGGGATCAAGTCAACCCGCCCCGCCAAACACACCAAATTGCAGGCAAAATGCCATTTAATATAATAATTCGCAGGCAAGATGCCATTTATAATATTTGTGGCTGAGCCACCAAAGTCATAATTATGCCTGGCATAGCCACTATACAGATTGTGGCAGAGCCACCAGATATCAATTACAGTAATATAATCGGCACACAGCCTTGGGTAAATATGATCGACACAGAGTCATTAGTTCATATGCTAGGCACATAGTCGTTGTCAGAATTTGTGGCAGAGCCACCAGAATATGTGGCAAAGCCACCAGAATCAGAATGTGGTAGAGCCACCAGGCTACACTTCTCTTCTTTAACATTTTTCCCATCCGATGCAAAATATGCAAATGCAACAAAAATAATAAAACATAATATTCACATATATAAACGACAATTATCAATCCAATAATTTATTACGAGGAATCAGCCCATTATAGCACTTTGTCATTCGACCCACTAAGGCATTCTAGCAAATCGGCCCATTAGGGGCATTTTGGTATTTTGGCCCATAAGAGCATTTTCGGTAAATCAAAATTTTTAAAGATATTTAAGCAATTCGGCCCGTTAAGGCATTTTGACAAAAACGGCCCATTGAGGGTATTTTCGTAATTCGTAACCCCGGACTTAACACTAATTTGGGGCATAAAAATTGAAACTGTCCATATGCGTCATATTGACTAAATTGACTATAACTCGAGTTAGGAAACTTGAAATTTAGATCCGTAAATTTTACTTGAAACTAGACTCATATATCTTCTTACTACAATATTTCTAGAATTTTTGGCTTAGCCATTTAGTACAGTTAATTCATTAAAGTTTCCCTTGTTTCACTGTCCAACGGTTCTGACTTCTTTTACCCTAAACTCAAACATCTCATTGTACAGTTTTCATATGTTGCTCCCACTTGTTTCTCTTGAAAATAGGCTCACTAAGGAATCTATACATATAAATTATAACCCATAATTCACTTTGTACAATTTTAAACAATTTTTCCAAGATAGAACAGGGAACCACGAAGTCAATTAGAACCAGTCTCACTAAAATTAAAATATCACAGAATATAAAATTCCTCTTCCTCCTCTGTTTCTTTCATATAAAAATAGACACAATAGGCTTTAATTAGATATCTTAATCACTTTCTAATTTCCTTTCTCTTATTTTTCGTGATTTTTCAAAATCACGTCACTGCTGCTGACCAAACTGTTTCATTGCAAAATATGGTTACTACTATGAACATACGCACGCCCGAGTGGTCACGGATGCCGGTTTCTGGTTTTCTTTGGTATTTCGACCGAATCACAGAACATTTCATGCAAATATTCAAAGAGGTGTGAGATTACACACCATTTCAAACATGTATTCGAAAGGGTACGGGATTACACACCTTATTTGGATTTCCTAAAGAACCACTCCTCGTTGCCCCCACAATAGTGATCCTTCCTTACTAAGTTCACAAATCTGGCCTTGCACCTTGGCTATTGCAACGAGTTCCTAAAGTAAATAAGTGATGTACCAAAGGGGTTAGCCTTCATCCAATATTCGACCCTTCCACAAGAGCAGAAAGTTAATATCGTCACCACAAAATAGAATCACATGAGCAGTACAAATCATCAAAATAAAGAGTGACATCTTACCACCAATATTCGGCTTAATCATCTAGTTACCAATTAACTTCCGAGACCAAGGCTAGGAGAATGATACGTAGCAGCAAAGGATGGCTTGATTCGGCCCTTTTCATAGAGAACAGGAGGAGTTTAAAAATAAGAACAAGTGGCTAAGTTCGGCTTAGCCAAGAGATGAAAGTTTCAGCAACAAAGGAAGAATGAACAAAGATGGATTGAGAGTTACGGCACATCAAGGGAACAAGATGAACAATGGCTAGAGTGTTTAGGCCAAAACAAGAGAAAATGAGGTGAACAAAGGGCTTTAGAATTTCGGTCAGCCAAGAGAAAGAATTGGAAAAGAAACACTAAAAATGCTAAAAGAAACAAGCCTTACAAAAACCAAAATTTTTCCAAAAGACTATAGGAAATTCGGCTACCAAGTTTTCCCCCTAACAAAACCATGTATCATCTTTACCAAAAGATGAGTGTTGACCCAAAATGCTTTCCAAAACATCCTCCACATAATAGGCCAACATGTTCCCTTCTCTTACCATTTTCCTTCATTTCTTTCCTTGATTTTTCCTAGTCTTTCTCCTTACCATATTCCTTAGCCATCTTTTCAAAAATTAAAAAGTCTTTCTCACCATAATTAGTACCATGACCGACACTTGGAAAGAAAGCACAAAAATAAATCCAAAATTGCAATAGATGGGATTTGAATCCTTTCCCTTCATGCTCTCCACTTGACACCACACCACTCCACCATGTGCTCAACTTATGCTAGCAAAATACACTCTTATTTCCTTAAGCCTTGATGCCACTTACCTTCGCTCCTTAAAGTGCTTAAACATAAAAATTTACTTATAGCCTAACTTGAACTCAGAACTTCCTAGAAACCTCGTAACCTTCCAAATTCACTAAACTAATAAGTCCAATTTGCAACAATGCCATTCTCATATTCTCGAAAATTTTAAACATTCCTACGCCCAGGGCCCATTGGGCCCAATTCTTCTAGGCCCAATTTCGGGATGTTACATGAAATGCATGATCTTTATTGATATGTTTGTGGTGATATGCAACTGATTTTAAGTGATGTTAATTGACAGTTAAAGAACTAGGTTTTGTTAATGGAATGTGGCAATATTGACTTGTTTTGGTTAGTGATGTTTTGACACAAATGTGGTGCCTTTGAATGGCATATTTGTAACAGCCCGATTTAGGGGCTAGTTGGAACAGTGATCTCGGAATCACTAATTTGAGGTTAGAGAAAATTATTTTCATGTTATGTTATGTGTTATAACATGTTTATAAGGACGTATGGAAATTTTGGTGCTTTAATTTTAGCGATTTCATGCTAAATCGCGAAAAAGGACTAAATCGCATAAAGTGCAAAAGTTCCATTCCATAGGCTAAAGGTACCAAATAGCCATGAAATATTAATTGAAGGTCTAAAAAGGGCAATTAGACCATCTAGGATGTGTTGGCCGGCCATGTAGACAAGGGGGACAAGAGCTTTTAATTTTGGTCAAAGTTGGTGGGTTAAATTGATGTTTTATAATAAAATAAAGAAAGGAAAAAAGATATCGTCCTTCCTCTCTTCTTCTCCACCGAAAGTTGCAGCAAACAAGGGGTATTTGAAAGCTCAAAATTTCAGCAACTCATTTCCTCTTCAAGTAAGTGATTTTGATGGTTTTAGTTGATAATTTTTATACTTTTGGAGTCCCCAAAGCTTAAGCTTTCTAAAGATGGGACTATTTTGCAACATGGTTGAAAGTCTAGGGACTTTCCATGAGAGATTTTATGCTGGTTGTTGAGTTTTATGGAAGAAAATGAATGTTAGGATGGTGATAAACAACTTTTGTGAAAGGTGTTGTTATGAAAACACCTAATTGAGACTAAAATGCAAAAGTTATAATTTGTTCATTAAGGCATGAAATAGTTGAAATTGTGGATAGTTATAAGAGGATTAAATGTTCAGCTAGGCTTCTTTAACAAGAAAATGTGATAAAAATTTATTTACGAGCCTAGGGGCAAAATTGTAATTTTGCCAAAGTGTAGGGGCAAAATAGTCATTTTTGCCTAAAGTGTAGATTATGGTATATTATGATTTATAAGTGATTATATCAGTAAATTCCATTGTTCTAGATCAAAGAAAACAACTTTGGGACCTAGAATGGATGAAAAGAGAAATATGGGCAAAAAGTCCCTTTCGGCCCTTTCAACATCGAGGTAAGTTCATGTGTGAATGTGGCAATTACGTATGAGTTAATTTAGTATTCCAATGTTGTCTGGAATGTATATTTACTCTATGAATGTATGAAATATCTTTTAATGAGATGTCAAGAGAATTGAATTTGGGAGTGATGGGAAATGTATGTAGCATGATATGATGATAGGTATAGTCTCGTGTAAGACCATATTGGAATATGGCCTCGGTGTAAGAATTCGTATAAGACCATGTCAGGGACATGGCATCGATATGTTAATATAAGTAAGACCCTATTAGAGTATGATGTCAATGTGACACATTGTGTATGAGACTCAATAGTGTTATCTAACAATTTGAGATGAATTCAGTATATGATGAATCTCTAGCGGGTTATGTGTAATCGATACACCTTAGCTGTATGAAATAGATTTATTAATGCAATGTGTGAATGCGAACGAGAATCGTAGAAGTTAAGTAAGAATAGAATGTGTGAGGATGTTCTCGGTTGAACATTTGAAATAGAGATATAGATGTGGATTACTATCCATGAATGTAAAATAACAGTGAGCTATGTGCGATATCACCTTGTTGATGTTAATGATGGGCTAAGTGCGATACCATCAATTATATTGTTATCGGTGGGCTATGTGCGTTACCACCTGATTAATTAGTAATCGATGGGCTGTGTGCGATACCATCGCTTATAAATGATTGGTGAGCTAAGTGCGAAATCACCATAAGTGTGAATGATTGGTGGGTTGTGTACGATATCACCCTATTAGAGATTCAATGGTGGGCTAAGTGCGAAACCACCGAGAGATTGGTAGTATGAGTGACTCATTGAAAATGCTTGATATGTTGTTTTATATGATCATGTGGTGATCAGTGCAAGAATGTATGCTAATTAAACGAGCAATTGGCTTGGGGCATGGTAAGAATGTGGTAAGAGATAGAATGAGTAAGCTTTATAAGTGGTTGAGTAAGTAACCATGAGTTTATGAGAAAATTTATTATAATACCTTGTAGTCATGGATATTCAATGAACATTAGAAATTGTCAGCTATATACAGATGAACTTACTAAGCATACTTACTCCTTTTCTCTTTCCCATCCATTGTAACATCCTGAAATTGGCCTAGTAGGATTGAGCCCAATGGGCCTTAGGCGTAGTAGAGTTTAAAATTTTAGAGAACGGTATTAATGCAAGTTAGACTTATTAGGTAAGTGATTTTGGAAGGTTAGAGGGCTTCTAGGAAGTCCCAGGATCAAATTTAGGCTTTAGGGAAATTTTGGTTTTAGGCGGAAAAAACCCTGGAAGTTGGCAGGTAGGCCTTAAGAATAAAAAGTGGAGGAAAAAAGAGACAAGTGGAGTGTGTGGTGTAGTGGCAAAGTGACGCCGCATAAGAGACAAGGGGGTGACGCCACAAGGAAGGAAGGAGGTCCAAGGTTCAAGTCTTGGCTTTTGCATTTTGGTTTCTTTTTACTTGGATCTTAGAATTTGGGTCATAGTTTATATTTAGTTGCGCATGGTTTAAGACACAAGAGGAGCTTGTGGCCAAGTGGTTAGCGGCGTGGATTATGTTGCAAGGGAGCCTGGGTTCGAATCTCATGAGAAGCAAGGGAGTATTTATTTTGCGGATTGGACTGCAAGAGTTTCAGTTGAATTTAAACTCTACTGATGAAGGGGTCCCACATCGGAAAGACACAAAGAAGGAAGATGAAGAGCTAGCTATATAAAGAGCATTCCAGGAGGAGAGTTATGATACCTTGGTGGGCGTTTGGGCACAGGAGTGGTCGCAGTGCGGTTTAGCACTAGAGTCCTATCAGGTGTGTAACTCTCTCTACTCTAATTGTAGAGCGGCAAATGCCGAAGTGCCGGTCACGGCAATAGTAGCCACACGAGCATGCGAGCGCACGTGTGGGGCTTCGACGCGATAGTTGAGGCCATCAGTAGTATTCTTGTGGGTTGGGCTGCTTGGGCCACAATGGGCTGAAGTGGGCCCAATGGGCCCGTGGGCCCATATGAGTAAATTGTATGATGATATAGTATATAGTGAACTAGACTAGGTGGAACTTATATACGTGGCTAGATTTGTGCTAGGTGGGCCACACAAGCGTGTGGGCCCGAATGGGCCGAAATCGGGTTTTAGGCCCAATAGTCCGGTAAGGACCAGAAATGGTAGCTGAGTCGCTAGTGGCGACATTGGGCCTTCAAAAAGGCCATTTCAGGTACGAAATTACTTAAATACCCTTAGTGGGTAAATTACCAAAATACCCCTGAAAGGTAAATTACGAAAATGCCCTTGGTAGGTAAAAATTACTGTTATACCCTTTAGAGGTTGATTAGCTTGGTTATATCGTATTTGTTGTTCTGATTATGATGGCCACACGTTTCATGCGTTATCTTTGATATATGATTTGCATACTTGGCATACTACATACACGAATTATTATTACTGATGAACATGGCATGGACATGGGTATGATGAGAGGAGGGGGAAGATTGATATCCGTGACTTTGGGTCACCAGTGGTTTGGTACCACAGTTAATTTCGTGACTTTGGGTCACCAGAGGTTTGGCACCTCATAGCGACTCGTCCCAGTGGTTTAACACCACAGTGGGTTGGCCCCACAGTTGATATCGGGATTGTTGCCAGTGATTTGGTATCACAATGTGGGTTGGCCCCACACTTGGATTATTGATGTTCGTGGCTTTGGGTCACCAGAGGTTTGGCACCTCATAGCGACTCGTCCTAGTGGCTTAGCACCATAGTGGGTTGGCCCCACATTTGATATAACGAGATTGTCGCCAGTGATTTGGTATCACAACGTGGGTTGGCCCCACATATGGATTATTCGTGACTTTGGGTCACCAGTGGTTTGGCACCACAATTATATTGATATCAGTGACTTTGGGTCACCAGTAGTTTGGCACCACCAGTGGTTTGGTACCAGACGAGGTAGATCTGGGAGTTTCGGATGGATAGGTTGGATGGGTTGCATGACATGCATATTTGCATATGAATTTGTGTACGAGCTTAACATCTTTTGGATTTGGGATTTACACACTGAGTCTCGGTGACTCACCCCTTAGTTAATTTTGCAGGTAATCGTTAGATCGTGGATTTGGGAGCCGAGGCAGACTTGTGGTGGCCATACAATGTTTTTCTCATAAACTCATTCTCTTAGTTAAACTTATTTGTAACTGGGATTTTTGTTATGTAATAGGGCCACTTTAACTGTATTTTTGGTATTTTATTTGGTTTAGCTTTTGATTTGTTTACTGCTTATTATTAAATGTTCAATACCGGATTTTCCTAAAATGATAATAAACCGTTTTTATTCAAAATTACTTAAGCTCGATTTTCACAACAAATACAATTTTATTCAAATTAATAACAACTTTGTAAAAATGGGCATTGAATGAATCGGCTTTTATAAACAAACCACAAAACGCGGTGTTTCAAAAAAGAATACGAACTTTTTAACAAACGCACAGTTTTTTTAGACATTCCTTTCATGTGACACGCCAGATCCGGTCGTAACGTCTAGGCTGAGTTTGGGGTGTTACATCCATTATAGGTTTTTTTTAACTAGCTTGGGTTGGAGGCCGCCGGAGATGTTTTCACACTATCGAGTAGACTCCTGGTATGGTGTTTCAAGTTCTTTTGAGTCATGGAATGTATAGGGATTCTTTTAAGGTTGATAAAGTTCTAATTGATGTAGCCAAGTTGTGTTGGCTTAAGAGAATTTATAATTTGGTTGTGTATAGCCATACATGGTGGCTTAAGTTGTTTGCAATTGTATTGGAAATAGTTCTCCCTAATGTATGGGATGAAGGCTTTATTTCTCCTATGATTAAATGCCTTTAATTCAGGAGTTATATTGAAGCTATGTGAAATTATGTGATGATATATGAATGTATGCAAACATGAGTGGTAAAAGGCTTGGTAGATAGCCTCTAAGTACCCACACGGACAAACACACGGGCGTGTGTCTCCTTCACCTTAGTATCTTAAGTCAGAATAGACCACAGGCTAATCACACGCGTTTGTTCAGGCCGTGTGATACACACGGTTGGCACATGGGCGTGTGCTTCAGACCGTGTGAATAAGTCAGTGTGTCAAGGTGTGACACACGGGCTAGGGCCACGGGCATGTCAAGGCCGTGTGTAATTTGATAGTTTCCGCCATGGGTGAAAGACACGGTCATGTCTTAGGGACACACGGGCGTGTCCTAAGTCACACGGGCGTGTGACCCCTGTTTCGAGAGAAAGTTCCGAATGAGTTCTGAAAGTTTCGGGACATAAATCTGAGGCCTCGTAGGCCCATGAAACGTATGACCTGACTAAGAAAGAGAAGTTTTAAATTTGGAATGAAATTTTATAGCCCGTAAGTACATGTTTAAGAAAGTTCAAGCATAGTAATGTCTTGTATCCGGTCTTAGCCTCGGACTCGGGTATGGGGTGTTACATTTAGTGGTATCAGAGCTATGGTTTAGTCAGTTCTAGGAATAACCTAGCGTGAGTAAGAGTCTAGCTATATATGCCATATGTGGACCGTGATAGTGTGATGTCTCCTGGCTCTAACGAAATTGTTTTGTTAAGACAGAGATGATTCCCAACCGAGCTAATTTTAGTAAGTTTGTATGATTTTCAAGCTTCATGGATATTTTCATTGAATTGCTAGATATGTTGTTAAATGCATATTATTTCTATGAAAATGTTCAATGATCTGTTAAACAAAGAAATCAATGAGATTAAGCATGAGAAAGTCCCGATTGAGGTTGAATTACTTAGGATACTCTATCTATCACATGAAATGAGAAAGTCCGTATAAGACCATGTCAAGACATGGCATCGGCAATCAAGCAAGTTATCATGTAAGTCCAAGACAAGTCTTGGCATTGAAAAGCCCGTAAGTACACGTTTAAGAAAGTTCAAGCATAGTAATGTCTCGTATCCGGTCTTAGCCTCAGACTCGGGTATGGGATGTTACAATATTGGTTAGATGAATTAGGATGTTTGAAATGGTACATTTAGGTGTATTTGAATGATGTTTAAATCTCTTGAATGTGTGCACAAATGGGATGGTTGGTTAGGTGTGTTTTGGCCTTGAAATGACTTGATTTTAGGCTCAAAATATGGATCACACGGTCGTGTGACACACACGGCCATGTGTCATTTGTAAATTTCTAGTGTTTTAAGTTAGTGAGTTACACAGCCTAGCACAAAACCTGTGACATGATCGTGTGGTGCAGCTCAGAGAGTTACACGCTCTGGCACACAGCCTACGACACTGTCATGTGACCCAACTTAGTGAGTTACACGGATGAAGACACTGGCTAAGACATGGCCGTGTGTCCCTTATTCAATTATTTCACAACCTGGGCTATGTCATATGGCCTGGCCACAAGGTCGTGTGACCCTTATTTTAAAATTTTTCAATTTTTTTCCAAATCTTCTATTTTGATTCAAATTAGTCCCGAATTGCTTCTAAACTATTTTTGGGCCTCGAAGGCTCGATTTAGAGACCAAATGCATATGGTTGATTGGTTCCTAATAAGTTTAACTTATTTAATGTTATGATGTTAAAAGTTTTTTGATTGTTTGATAATGTTCTGTAACCCTAGTCTGGCGACGGAGACAGGTTAGGGGTGTTATAATGTCTCTCTTTCAATTCTTATTTCCTACCAAGTGTTTTAAGCTTGGTTCACATATTAGAGGCTCCGATAGTTGTAAGCAATATTCTGGTTTTCTCATTGGTACTTGTGCTTGCTTACACAAGGTCGTTACTAAATGTGGAAAAAGTATTTCGACCTTGCTTTTCTTGACACAAAATAGCATGCTCCGTTAGATCCATGTACGAACACAGATTCTTTCTTTCCATAGCATGGCATAGAACATTGTCGCTTGGAACGTACCTATGTTGGACATATCAAAGGCTAGATAAACTTGAGTATTAATAAATTATAGCCACATTCTTGCTTTCAAAGTTAGATGTTCTTACGGGATTGATGCGGGAAATTTGTTTTGGGATGAAGTTTCCACGCATCTCGTCCATTCGTCAGGAGATTGATTATGTCATCTTTTTTTCTCAAGAATTGCATGAGATTTGTTCATTGTACAGAATCATAGAGATATATAACAACGAAATAATACCTTAATATTTCCAAACGTGATAACGGAACTTTTTTTCCCCAAACAATTATCCGATGCCATGGCATGTCCCATTCTCGATTTCTCTCGGCTTCTTTCAGGGCGGTATCAAACTCTTGGACAAATGGGATGCATGCGTGTTCCTTGGGGGTCGTAGAAAGTTTTTCCAAATGTTACGTATGAATGTGTAATGCGAATGTGCAAGTATACACGTCGAATCAAGTAATAAAGTGATGAGTAAGTATCATCTCCAAAAGGATCGGAATTGATTAAAAAATGGTTATGTTATTACTATGAATTTGACTAATTAAACTATGCAAAAGAAACAAATGAAAAATTGATAAAGATAATTAATGAATGGATTAATAAAATCAATTATGAATGAAAAATGCTAGGGCAATTGAAATGTTATAGCAAGTCTCAAAGAATAAGTGGGGAGGGTTTGTACTGTTGAATGATAAAGGTTGGAATTACTCAAGCTTTACTTTTATATCATAATAGTTCCATGGCACAATCTGGACCATTCTACTGCTTAGGGATTCACTACTACAGTTTGCTTCTTTTGAGAGTCAGACTTTAAGCTACCATTCTGAGTTTTTGTATGTCTATATAACTCAAGAATGATATCCAGATTGTTCTTCCTTTTCCTGTACAGATCACAACTTCTACCTCTAAAGTGCTGCGAATATTCTTTCGAATATTCGCCTGTATTAACCGATAATAATCCAATTTATTTTTTTCAAAATTAAATCAGATCTAACAACATATCATACAATCATCTATGTCTAGAGGTTGCATGCATTCATTTAAAATAATCATAAATCAAATGAAACAGTAATCTACTCAAAATCAGACCATAGGCATTAAAGATAGTAAAAATTCACCCAAATAATTCCAACCCAATGAGATTTAGCTCATATATTGGACATTCAAATCCAAAATAACACCATTCAACATCATCATTCAAGTTTACAAATCACCAAGTTCAAATCAGAAAATAAAGGTAGAACTGCAGGAAGCTCTCGCTACTCCAACTTTCACTTTAATACTAAAGTTTGATGCAAAACCCAAGGCAGATTTCTCTTCCCCTTCCTTGCGTCTGTGGTTTTTTTCTCTGTAAGATGCTACCCTTCTCTTCTCCTTTCTCTGAAATTTTCCACGAGAATTCGATGCAGAGAAAAACTGCTCTTCAATTCCTCTCTCCCTAAAATCCTCGTCCCATTGCGTCTCTTTCCTCATTTATAGGGTAGGTCCCTCCCTCTCAGCACACACCTTTTGCTTCCTCTTTTTCAAAGTGGTTTATCTGGTACAAGTACAGATGGTTGAGAGTGACGTGGGCTGAGTGCTACGTCATCTTCATGGAATTGCCATGACATTCTTGTTGGCAATCTAACCAACAATTTGTCATGGCAATATTTCACTTCCTTCATTTTCTTTCTCATTTCTCTCTTCTCTTCTTCATCTTGCACCTGATGCCAACCATAACCAACACCTTTCTTCCCAATAGAAAATAATGACATTTATAGCATAATTCAAGCTTTGTTATGCAGTGTTCTAAAAATATCCTAAAAATTCAAACATATTTACTTAATTACAAACAATTAATTCAATCTAGAGGCCTAAAACATAACTCTTGTCAAGAGTTATAAGCCAACCGAGTGATTCGATTATGTCTCTCGTCTCACTCGTCAAAGAAACTAAGGGCTCAAAACCTCTCTTTTAAAGTGGAGCTTTTCGCTGAATCTCTCTAAGTGTTTTTCCTTCTCCCTTTTCTTGAAGATCTTCGAAGTTATCAACAATTGATTCTTCTTTGTACCGATTGTTGGTCATGGCTTTAGGTTTAATAAGCAAAGAAGAGGCAGGGAATTTGCAGAATCCTGAACAAAAGAGGTTGACTTTGACATGAAGACTATTATTAAATCATGTTGCTTACTTGATATACTATAGGTAATGAAATATATGCACCTAACTTGTTAGCAAACTGTGTTAACAAATAGGTAAACTAGATTTGCATATCAAGTTATCATATTATTATTGTGAGAGGTAAGTAAACTATCAGATTTGTATGAGCTTACTAAGTATTTAGATACTTAGATCTAGGTTTCTTTTACCTTGTAGATTTTGGAACATTTAGAATGCATGGATCAGATTAGCAAGAAGTTCACACTATTCTCCAAACATTGTGGTAGACTCCCGATTTATTTGAGTCAGCCTAAGTGGCATGTATATAGTCGTTAGGCTAATTGTCAAAAAATTGTTAAACTTTGAAGGTGCGTATTTTTGAATTCTCATGATGTATGTTAATTAAATAAAAATTCTGTTTTGTTTTGTTCTGAGTCTTAAGTTCCGCAGGGCCTACCATAGCGTAAGAGTATCTACGAAATAGTCCGACATTTTAAAGAATCCACAAGAAATGTTTCAAATTCAATGTTCACCTTACTTTTTGAATTAGGGATATCCGCAAAATAATCTGAAATTTAATCATCTAAAATTTTGTGCATGATAAAAATGATCCGCCGAAGAAATCGTCACCTATTGGTCGGCAGCATGCACAAATGTTTAAAGTATGTAACTATTTTTTGAGTTCATGTAGTAACTTCCTGTGACTCAGGTCTGAAGACCGAACCAGGAAATGAGTGTTACATAATTGATTAGTATCATAAGTTGAACGGTTGTTGATTTCAAATGGTGAATTGTAGGTAAAATCCTTAGTAGGTGTTTAATGGTTTGATGATCTTGTATTTGGTTAGGTGTTAAGAAAATGATGTGTTTTGGCATGATTTTAGGAATGTTTTAAACATGTTTAAATGATGCTATAAGAACTCTTTTGACCTATTTGAGTATTAGATTGAAGCAAGTATCAAATGACCATAAAATACAAAAAATAGGATTCATGTCGCAACATCATATGGTGGTCGTCCTGACAAGGAAATGCATATAATGTCACGTTCAAACGAGGAACTCTGTTGTCTCAATGAGGCCAAAATAGTTAGTGACGTTGCGACGTCAAGCATTCTGACGTCGTGACGTGACAACTTGATTTGGCAACGTCACGATGAAGAACTCCCTCACGTCACAACAACGTTCTGGACTTCTAAACTCTTGGTAATTTGGTCCTCGTTCGATCTCGGGTTAACTTTAGAGCTCACGTAAGCTTGTATTAAGCTCAGTAAAGGTTTAATTTTGTTATAAATTATTTATATCATAATAAATAATGATTTTTGTTCAAATTATCCATTAAATGTCTATAATTTTTTTGTATTGTACTGTAGCATTTTGTAGCTCAGTCCCGGTGATCGAGATAGGCTAGGAGTGTTACACATCCAACATGAGGGGTCTAGAAACTAATGAACCTTCCATCTCAATTGCAAATTAATGACAGGATCTCCACTTAGTACTGTCGAAACCATTTTTAATTTTTTTTTAAAAACGGGGGTCGACTTTAAAAACAAAAAATGAAGTCGCCACCAATCTTTTTTCAAGGTGTGATCGGATCACCTTGAGATTAATCATTTTAATAAAACATTTTGATTTATTAAAATAATTATTTTGGTCTAAAAATTCGAGAAAACGGGCTCGGGAGTCGGTTACGCACGAGGAAGGATTAGCACCCCCGTAACGCCCAAAAATTGGTACCTAATTGATTAATTAATGTCCTAATGTCAAAATTTTGAATATATTTTAAAACACGATCCTTTTGATTTTTAAAACTTATGTCCTTTAATTTTAAATGGACATTGAATTATTTGGATTTTAAAAGAAAAATCAAAACTCAGTAAGTTAGAGCACGACCTTTCGAATTTTCCAAACACCGAATATCCTTTGCTTTTTAGAAATCCTTGCCTCGAGATGACAAAACGTCGCATCCAGTGAGTTAGGACATAACATCTTAAATTCCCGAGAATAGTTTTTTTATTTAAAAATTCATATGTTTTAATTTCAAAAAGGGTACTCAATCATTTGGACTTAATGAGAAAAATCGAAACCCAGTAAGTTAGGGCACGATTTTCTCAAAACTCCCAAATATCGAATATTGCCTTATTTTTAAATTTGAAAAATCATGGATTTTGAAATATGAAGGTATATTTGGCCACATTAATAAATAAAGATTAATGAATTTTTTTTTAAAAAAATAACAAATCTAAAAAACAAAGAAAAAAACAAAATGTACCAAGCTTTCAAATAATAATGGACAATGTTAAAACAAATAATGTGAAAGAAAAGGATTTTGAAATCGACAATAAAAAGCAACTTAAAAATAAATTCATGTATAAAAAATTTTAAAGTAGGTATATATGTAAAAGTTTGAAATAAATCCAAAAAAAAAAAAAATAATATATGAAATAGTAATATATAAATGAATTTTAAAATAAATATTATAAGAAGTAAGTTTAAATAAGTAATATATAAAACAATATATATATATCAATCTAAATAAATAATATACAAAATGACTTAAAGAAAATGATATGTGACAAATCCTAAAAAGATACGTATAAGTTTAAAATAAACAATATACGAAAACTTAAAATAGATAATATAAAACAGTTTAAAATTATATAAAATAAAACCACTTTAAAATAATCGTTATAGAAAACAATAAGAAAAATGAATGATATATAAGATAATTTAAAGTAATAATATAAAAAAACTTAATCAAAATAAAACTATTTGAAATAAGTAATATCTAAAATAATAAAATAAAACAGCTTGAAATAAATACCACGTAAAAATTTGGAATAAATTAATAAAATACAAATTTGCAAAAGTGTGAAAATAAAATAAATCTCTATACAGAAATAATAAATAGAGGAATAAAATAAAATAATAACTAATAATTAAACAATTAAATGGATAAATAAAAAAGGTTGAAAAAACGAAGATGAATGAAGAATAAAATAAGAACAAACCATAGAAAATAAGAACGCAAAAGGGAGATAAATTTGAGTGAATGCTCTCGAGAATTCTTATTGCTGCCCCTAAAACTCAAATGTGTTTTACAATGAAGGGAGAGGCCTCTATTTATAGTTGAGCCTCCCCAAATCCAACGGTACAGATCAATTACTTCAACGGCTAAGAGTAAAAGGTATCTACAAATTAAATCTCTAAGATTACAAAATCATATCTTCTTCAAGTAGTCTCTAACCCAACTGCAACTTCAAGGAGATTGAATCTGTAGCTTTAATCTTATTCTACTGCAACTTCAGGGAGATAAGACATGCTCTTGTAGATTTAATCCATCCTACTGTAACTTCAGGAAAGTGAGACTAGTATTTTTGATCTTGCTTCACTGCAATATTCAGGAAGAAAAGATCTACTATTTTCAGTTTGCTTCGCTGCAAACTCAGGGAGGCAAGCTAATATTTTCGATCTGGTTCCTGCAACTTCAGGAAGATAAGATCTGCTGTCTTCAGTTTGCTCCACTGCAACTTAAGGGACGCAGGCTAATATTTTCAATCTGCTTACTGCAACTTTAGGAAGATAAGATCTGTTGTCTTCAGTCTGCTCCGCTGCAAAGTCAGGGAGGCAGGCTAATATCTTCGATCTGTTTCCTTCAACTTCAGGAAGATAAGATCTGCTGTCTTCAGTCTGCTCCGGTGCAAACTCAGGGAGGCAGGCTAATATCTTCGATCTGCTTCCTTGCTACCTCATGGAGATAAGGCTGGTGGCTAAAATCTGCTCCCCTGCTACCTCGGGATAATAAGATTCGCCGTCTTCTATTTGCTCCACTGCTATCTCAGGGAAACAAAATCTACAATCTTTAGTCTGCTTCCTTGCTACCTCAGGAAGATAAGACTAATGGCTTAAATCTGTTCCCCTACAACCTCGGGAAGATAAGATTCACTGCCTACAATCTTCAGTCTGCTCCCTTGCTATCTCAGGAGGATAAGACTACAAACTTCAGCTTGTTTCCTTGCTACCTCAGGGAAATAAGGCTAGTGGCTAAAATCTGCTCCCCTACTACCTCCAGAAGATAAGATTTGCCGTCTTCGATTTGCTCTACTGCTATCTCAGGGAGACAAAATCTACAATCTTTAGTCTGGTCCATTGCTACATCAGGAAGATAAGACTAATGGCTTAAATCTGCTCCCCTGCTACCTCGGGAAGATAAGACTACAAACTTCAACCTGCTCCCTTGCTACCTCAGAGAGATAAGGCTGGTGGCTAAAAGCTGCTCCCCTGCTACCTCGGGAAGATAAGATTCGCCGTCTTCGATTTGCTCTACTGCTATTTTAGGGAGACAAAATCTACAATCTTTAGTCTGCTCCCTTGCTACATCAGAAAGATAAGACTTGTATCTTCAACCTACTCCACCGCAACTTCAGGGAAATAAGGTTGGTGACTTGAATCTGCTCCCTTGCTACCTCGGGAAGATAAGATTCGCCAAATTTGATCTGCTCCACTACTTCTTAGGGAGTTAAGATCTGTAAATTCACTGATGTTGCTACACTGTCCTCTGAGGGACATGTCCTGTAGACTCGGTTCCATATGTTTATGCCAAATGACCAGGATGCTATGATCAAAATGAGTCAAATGCTTCTAGCCACATGTGTTATGAGCGACATTTGCATGAATGCATAATGTCCTGAGAATGATCCCATTTTTTTAAATGTATAATGATTAGGATGCAATGATCGGAATGAATCTAATGCTCCTAACTAAATGATATTAAGGATGACATTTGCATGAATGCGGAATGTCATGAGAATGATCTCCTTGTTTTTTTTGATGTACAACGATTAGGATACAATGGTCGGAATGAATCAGATGCTCCTAACTGGAAGTGTTTGAATGATATTTACATGCATGAAATGATCCCTTTTTAATGTTTGGGTTGTCATTGCTCATAGTTCATCAAGGTTCTATCACTGATGCAATGCCATGCTTTCTCATTTAGCTGGTCTCTTTTACAAAAAATCCAAAGAAACAATCATATTATGCTCAACAAGCTTGCCCCACTGTAATTTTAGTCCCTTCCACTGTACCTTTTGGGACATAAGGCTTGTACCCCCACTGCAACTTCAAGTGAATAACATTTGGTTTCTTCCATCCATTCTGCTACCATTTAGAGGTGTAGAATTCGTATCATCTTCAATCAATTTGATCTGTTACACCATCCTTGGGTGTAATGACCAGATGTATATGCCTGAAAATTGCACGGTGTCATTTTTCTTTTCCGAGAACGATCCCTTTTTACACTTGGGTTGACATTGCTCGTCATTTGTCAAAATGGTATCACCGATGGAATGTCTTATCTAATAAAAATTCGAAGAGATAATATTTCCAGCCCTTAAGTTTGGTGAGTTCTAAACAATAGTCCTGTTTCAGATTCTTATATTATTTAGAAACTTCCAGAGTAATATGCAAAACTCCTTTTATGAAAGCATTATTAGTCCATTAATCGTTTTTTCAATATAAAATACTTGAAAAAGATCACAGTAATGGACGAGAAAGAAATTAATCAGGAGCATAGCTCGAAACAAATAAGTTAATCAAAGATAACCAAGGCAATAAAAGAAAATTGATTGGGGTGTATCTTGAAAAGAATAAAGTAATCAAAGATAGCCGAGGACATAAAGGAAAATTGATTGGGGCGTATCTTGAAAAGAATAAAGTAATCAAAGATAGCAAATTCAAAAATGAGTAAGATAGAAGCTAGGTGCCTCAGATATCACAGCCTGAGCTTCTCTGTACAATCTTCTTGAGGACCATTTAGAGCTCAATACGTGTTTAGAGGATCCGGAGTACTTTGTCAACGCCCCAAGACGTAGCATACTTCCTCATTGTTAATTCAGGCATAGTAAGACTACCACATGCCCTATCTTTGATCAAAATTTAAGCCGCCCTTTTTGGGTTTTCGGGTCAAAAACCCCTTTGGTCTCAAAGCGCCCTTTGCGGGTTTTCGCATTGGCCTCTCTTATTTTTTCTTTCTTTTTTTCTTTTCTTTTTTTTTTTTTTTGAATTTGAACCCAAGGCACCCTTTGCAGGTTTTCACCTTGGTCTTTCTCCTTTCAGGTAAAATACTTCTTGACTGAACCTGAATTCGCCAAATTGGGCAAGTCTTTATCATCCATCTCAGTCAATATCAATGCTCTTCTAGAACAGGCCTTCTTTACAACATAAGGTCCTTCCCAATTTGGCATCTGCTTTTCTCTGAAATCCTTTTTGTATAAGAAAGGTCTTTTTCAACATCAGGTTCCCCTCATGGAATTCTCTAGGATGAACCTCTTTGTCGTAAGCTTGCATCATCTGATCGTGACAGATAGCTTTTAACCTTTCTTCCTTCGATTAGGTTCAACTGGCAAAACTGTTTCTATTCCAATGAGAAAGGTGTTGCCCCAGTGAAAGTTCTAACCGAAGTTCAATAAGACAGAAGGTAAATGGTAACTTCTTTATGTTAACATTTACAAGTCTCAGTCATCTTTCCCATGATCCTTATTTTGTTTTTTTTTTTGGTTTTTTCCTTCTTGGCTGCCTTTGTTGCTCTATGACATGATGTCTGATATTTGAACAGACTACAAACTTTTGACATTGTCCTTTTTGGCATTCTTTTTCGGTGCCTGATCTCTCTCTCTCTCTTTTTTAAAAAATTTGATGACTATCGACTTTGAAACATTGGCATATAAAGCTACTTCCACCCTCCTAGTGAAGTAGACGACGAACACGGCGATGAATCGATGTTGACTAGAAGCTTTTTCCGATATTGGCTCCATAATATCCATTCCCCACATATAAAAAATCTGTGAAGAAATAGATGAGGCATATGAATCTCGTCTTCTTCAATTCAGTATTTGCGGTGTAACTGATGCAATCCCCTTCCATGGTAGACCAATAATGCCCGATCTTTATGTTTTTCCTGGCTATTGTATAACTATTATCATGTGAAAACAACTTTAAATTCTTGAAAATAACTCAATGATGTCTTATTTTATTTTTGTGGTGAACTGGGCTTCGATCTTCACCTCTTTTCTAGGCTCATGATATCCGCTGACCCTTTGTGGAGTAAAGTCTGCTTTTCATCTTGTTCCACCATTCTTAACAAATCAGAAGATATGTTACAATCTCTGTCATCTTCAAAGTCCTGAGATCCTTCTAGACACATATCTTACTCGAAAGGAGACTCTGAGTAAGTAGTAGCATTGCTCACATCATTGATATCTGGAGACCTATTGTAGGTTCGAAGGAAGATTCCAAAGAATAAATGATTCAAAGAATGATTATTTATATGGTCATAAATAAAAAATGAAATAATACTTGAAAGAAAGTCCAAAGAACAAATAAAAGAAAAAAAAACTAAGAGCAATTGTTTGTACAGTATGAAATGAAGAATATTTGCTAAAAAAGATGCATTTTATTGAAATAAAAATTCGGACAGGGGCCTATTTCACAAAAGGATTCTTATTGCCTCTAGGCGTAAGGCAACAAGCGTGTTTTGAATATTACTCTAGATTAGTCTTAAAAATACAGGGATCCCTTCCACAGTTCCATTGTTTAAAATCTTCCCAAGTATGTAAGGGCTTGGCAACTTTGTTCCCCGGTTCCTTCTCCGCTATATCTAAATCAGGGATAACAAGATTAGCAGGGTTATCTCCTAGGTTAGATTCTGAGCCAACTTGGAAATTCAGGGGTACCCTAGTATCAGCTTGACCTTGTTGAGGCCTAATTGCAATAGATGGCTTTTGAGACTACACCTCAGGTTGTATCTGTACATGTGGTGGGGTAAAACCCGAAAGATAGTCTTCATTATCCTCTCCAGCATTAGTCATGGGGCCTTTTCCCTTGTCCATTACCCCATTCAATAGCTGAGTCATTTGAGCCACCATATGTAACACCCCATACCTGAGTCCAAGGCTGAGACCGGATACGAGATATTACTATGCTTGAACTTTCTTAAACATGCACTTACGGGTTTTAAAATTTTGTTCCGAATTAAAACTTCTCTTTCTTAGTCTAGTCATACATTTCATGGGCCTACAAGGCCTTAAACACATATCTGGAAACTTTCAGAACTTAATCGAAAACTTTTCCTTAAAACAGGGGTCACATGCCCATGTGGCTTGGGACACGCCCGCGTGCCTCTAAGACACGCGCATGTCTTCCAACCATGGTTGACACTAACTATGTAACACCCCCAAACCCGGCCCACGAGCCTTGACCGGATCTGGTTATGTCACTGCGGAAAGATGGTTGAAAATCTTTTTGACTTAGAATAATCATGAAAGTTTGTTAACTTTTGAAAACCATGTCCATTTAAAGTAATATGAAAAACCTTAGTGTTATAAAATTGTCTGAATTTAAACTTTATTAAATACTATTTTGAATAAGCAGGTTGCTAAGATAAAATCCTCTTCACATAGTGGTTCAGTTTAATCAAGCCATAATTAGAATAATACCAAAATAATAGTAAGGCCCTTATTACAACCCATACTTAAAACAAAATACACAATATTAAAAATTCTTAAAATAATCCAAATATCTTCTTCTGCATGGGCCACCTTGTGTCCTCTCCGAACCCGGTCCATCTTTACGCATCACCTGAAAATGTTAAAGGAAAAAGGTGAGTCACCAAGACTCAGTGTGTTGCCCTTTTTCCCGATTTAGTAAAACATCATACACCAATCATAAACAGGTTTAACATGCACAAGTTACGATATGCACCCAGCCTAGCCTTCCAAACACCTTTCTCTACCCTGTGTGGTACCAAACCACTGGTGGTGCCAAACCACTGGTGACTTAAAGTCACAATATCCGTCAATACTTGTGGTGCCAAACCACTGGTGTCCCAAAGACACAAATGTGATACCAAATCACTGGTGACCGAAGTCACGAATCAAGTGATGGGGCCAACCCATCGTGTGATACCAAATCACTGGCGTCAATCCCATAATGTAAACTGTGGGGCCAACCCACTGTGGTGCTAAGCCACTGGGACGAGACGTTATGAGGTGCCAAACCTCTGGAGGTGCCAAACCTCTGGTGACCGTAGTCACAATGTGGTACCAAACCACTGGTGTCCGTCGACACGAATATCACTTCCCCCTCCTCTCATATCACCCATCATCATACCAACTCATGTATAGTATTCAAATCATGTATAGTATGCAAACATGTTTAACGGTGCATCTCATAGCACATACATCATAAATCATGACATCATGTATCAATAACAGTACTCATAATGAAACGGACTTACCTGAATCCGTGCACATACCCCATAGGGTATCATATCACTCAACCATACTATTTCGGTTTTACCAATCAATCAGTTTATCAAACATATACAAAGCAAGAAGTGTGTTAGTTTACACACCTGGTTACTAATGCGACTATCAAATCCCGTAGATCAAGATCTAACGCACTAGATCACCCTTCCTTAACACTTTTCGAGCACTAGCCACAACCCGAGATATGCGAGATCAAGCCTTCCCCTACAATCAGCCAAAACTAAACAACATAATCATGCTAATCAACCTCTAAGGGTATAATCGTAATTTTACCTACTAAGGGTATTTTCGTAAATTCACACCTGCAATGGCCTTTCTGAAGGCCTAATGTCGCCACTAGCGACTCAGCTACCATTTCCGGTTGTACCGGACGATTGGGCCTAAAACCTGATTTTAGCCCATCCGGGCCCACACGCTCGTGTGGCCCACCTAACACGAATCTAGCCACGTATATAACTTCCACCTAGTCTAGTTCAACATATACTAACCAATCATGCAATTTACTCATATGGGCCCACGGGCCCATTGGGCCCACTTCGGCCCATCGAGGCCCAAGCAGCCCCAACCCACGAGAATACTACTGATGGCCTCAACTATCGGGTCGAAGCCCCACACGTGCGCTCGCACGCTCGTGTGGCTACTAATGCCGTGTGACCGGCATTTCGGCATTCGCCGCTCTACAACTAGAGTAGAGAGAGTTACACACCTGATAAGACTCTTGGGCTAATCCGCGCTCTGACCACTCTTGTGCCCAAACGCCCTCCAAGATGTGTTTACTCTCCTCCTAGGATGCTCCTTATATAGCTAGCTCTTCACCTTCATTCTTTGTGTCTTTCCGATGTGGGATCCCTTCCTCAGTAGAGTTTAAATTCAACTGAAACCCTTGCCGTCCAATCCGCAAAATAAATACTCCCTTGCTTCTCATGAGATTCGAACCCAAGCTCCCTTGCAACATAATCCACACCGCTAACCACTTGGCCACAAGCTCCTCTTGTGTCTTAAACCATGCGCAACTAAATATAAACTATGGGCCAAATTCTAAGGTCCAAGCAAAAAGAAACCAAAATGCAAAAGCCAAGACTTGAACCTTGGACCTCCTTCCTTCCTTGTGGCGTCACTCCCTTGCCTCTTATGTGGCGTCACTTTGCCACTACACCACACACTCCACTTGTGTCATTTCCCTCTATATTTTATTCTTAAGGCCTATCTGCCAACTTCCAGGGTTTTTTTTCACCTAAAACCAAAATTTCCCCAAAGCCAATATTTGATCCCGGGACTTCATAGAAGCCCTCTAACCTTCCAAAATCACTTATCCAATAGGTCTAACTTGCATTTAAGCCGATCTCTTATTCTCTAAAAATTTAAACGCTACTACGCCTAAGGCCCATTGGGCTCAATTCTCCTAGGCCCAATTTCGGGATGTTACAAATCTACCCTCCTTAAAGAAATTTCGTCCTCGAAATTTCCAACTAACTAACAGTCGCACATCCTACCACACTACGCTCTTGCTGCGCACTCTGATCTTAATAAAGCTGTGATTCCACCTTGACCACGTCCGCGACAACCACGTCCCCTAGAACTCATATCTAGCGTCGCGATTTAATCTGATTAAAAGTTTTATGCATTAGGAATTTTGTTCCACTGTTTTATCCACGAGCAAGTTTTATGAACAGAAGTTTCTGGAAGTCGTTCTTTCGAGCAATCAAAGTTTCATCTCAAGTTCTCTATTCTAATTCAAACATTCACATACTTCACTAAAGACACATTCATTCATCCATGTCACTTTCTTGAGCATTCCCAACCCAGGGGTAATTTCGTCATTTTCTTATAGGGGTATTTCGGTAATAACTCAGGGTCAATTTGAAAATAGTTTTCAAATTAAAGATATTTCAAAGTTTACAAAATCTCAGGGGTCATCTTGAAAAATTTGTTTTTCAAACCAGATGTGTTGTAAAAATTTCAGAAATCGGGGTTATTTCAGTAATTGGGGACGTTAAGGGCATTTTCATAAATTTCTCAAATCAGGATATCTCGATATTTATAAAATAGAAGTTTTTGATATTTTCATAATGTAAGAACATTTTAGTAAAAATCGAGGGAATTATGAAAATTGAGAAACCAAGGGCATTTTGGTAATTTTGTTCATCAGGGGTAATTTTGTAAATTTTCAAATCAGAGTATCTTGAAAATAGCATTTTTGTATACTTTTGCAAAGTAGGGAAATTTTATTAAAATTGGAGTTAAACCGGAAATCTTGAAAGTCAGGGGCATTTTAGTAATTTTCAACACAGGGGTATTTTCAACACAGGGGTATTTTTGTAACTTCCCCATACCAGAGTATCTTAACATTTTGAAATTTCGAGATTTTGGTATTTTGCAAAGTAAAATCATTTTAACAGAAGTTGAGGGTAGTACCGTAATTTTACAATACAAGGGCATTTTTGTAATTTTGCCACTAGGGGCATTTTGGAAATTTTGGTAAATCGAGAAAACGTCTTTCAAAATCAGATTTAGGGTTTACAAACCAAAGGGGTAAGTTTGAAAATTTTAAAACTAAGGATTTTAAAACAGTAAGGCTAATCCCTTTCGGGTTTTAATAATCGGTTTAGCCCATGAACAAGTCCTCTGGGTTAAGGCGAACCGTAGCTACGTACCAGGTAGGATTCAAGTAAAGAGGAGGTGAGTCGCTAGGACTGCTTAAATACCAAGCTCTTACTGAATACCAATCCTCGACATGCGTACAGTGGTTGCCACACCTTAACTCGGTGACTTACTTCACAGGTTTGTTTAGTAGCCTTAAGTCTTATGCATGTGTTTGAGTAGACTAGTCCTAGGGTTCAACAGATCCTAGTTCACTAATCTACGTTCCCATAAAAGCCCATAATATTCACATATAAATTAATTCATCACGTAGAGTTACTTACATGGTGGACTGCGGGTCGGAGATACAGGTGCCATGCCAGAATAACCTGAAAAATATTTCATAAAAACCCCTATTTTTTGAAAATCCCATTTTGAAAATGTTTTTGGGCCCAAAACCCTCAAAGCCGAGTTTTGAACCGGGCTCTGATACCAAACTGTAACACCCCCAAACCCGGCCCACGAGCCTTGACCGGATCTGGTTATGTCACTGCGGAAAGATGGTTGAAAATCTTTTTGACTTAGAATAATCATGAAAGTTTGTTAACTTTTGAAAACCATGTCCATTTAAAGTAATATGAAAAACCTTAGTGTTATAAAATTGTCTGAATTTAAACTTTATTAAATACTATTTTGAATAAGCAGGTTGCTAAGATAAAATCCTCTTCACATAGTGGTTCAGTTTAATCAAGCCATAATTAGAATAATACCAAAATAATAGTAAGGCCCTTATTACAACCCATACTTAAAACAAAATACTCAATATTAAAAATGCTTAAAATAATCCAAATATCTTCTTCTGCATGGGCCACCTTGTGTCCTCTCCGAACCCGGTCCATCTTTACGCATCACCTGAAAATGTTAAAGGAAAAAGGTGAGTCACCAAGACTCAGTGTGTCGCCCTTTTTCCCGGTTTAGTAAAACATCATACACCAATCATAAACAGGTTTAACATGCACAAGTTACGATATGCACCCAGCCTAGCCTTCCAAACACCTTTCTCTACCCTGTGTGGTACCAAACCACTGGTGGTGCCAAACCACTGGTGACTTAAAGTCACAATATCCGTCAATACTTGTGGTGCCAAACCACTGGTGTCCCAAAGACACAAATGTGATACCAAATCACTGGTGACCGAAGTCACGAATCAAGTGATGGGGCCAACCCATCGTGTGATACCAAATCACTGGCGTCAATCCCATAATGTAAACTGTGGGGCCAACCCACTGTGGTGCTAAGCCACTGGGACGAGACGTTATGAGGTGCCAAACCTCTGGAGGTACCAAACCTCTGGTGACCGTAGTCACAATGTGGTACCAAACCACTGGTGTCCGTCGACACGAATATCACTTCCCCCTCCTCTCATATCACCCATCATCATACCAACTCATGTATAGTATGCAAACATGTTTAACGTTGCATCTCATAGCACATACATCATAAATCATGACATCATGTATCAATAACAGTACTCATAATGAAACGGACTTACCTGAATCCGTGCACATACCCCATAGGGTATCATATCACTCAACCATACTATTTCGGTTTTACCAATCAATCAGTTTATCAAACATATACAAAGCAAGAAGTGTGTTAGTTTACACACCTGGTTACTAATGCGACTATCAAATCCCGTAGATCAAGATCTAACGCACTAGATCCCCCTTCCTTAACACTTTTCGAGCACTAGCCACAACCCGAGATATGCGAGATCAAGCCTTCCCCTACAATCGGCCAAAACTAAACAACATAATCATGCTAATCAACCTCTAAGGGTATAATCGTAATTTTACCTACTAAGGGTATTTTCGTAAATTCACACCTACAATGGCCTTTCTGAAGGCCTAATGTCGCCACTAGCGACTCAGCTACCATTTTCAGTTGTACCGGACGATTGGGCCTAAAACCCGATTTCAGCCCATCCGGGCCCACACGCTCGTGTGGCCCACCTAACACGAATCTAGCCACGTATATAACTTCCACCTAGTCTAGTTCAACATATACTAACCAATCATGCAATTTACTCATATGGGCCCACGGGCCCATTGGGCCCACTTCGGCCCATCGAGGCCCAAGCAGCCCCAACCCACGAGAATACTACTGATGGCCTCAACTATCGCGTCGAAGCCCCACACGTGCGCTCGCACGCTCGTGTGGCTACTAATGCCGTGTGACCGGCATTTCGGCATTTGCCGCTCTACAACTAGAGTAGAGAGAGTTACACACCTGATAGGACTCTTGGGCTAATCCGCGCTCTGACCACTCTTGTGCCCAAACGCCCTCCAAGATGTGTTTACTCTCCTCCTAGGATGCTCCTTATATAGCTAGCTCTTCACCTTCATTCTTTGTGTCTTTCCGATGTGGGATCCGTTCCTCAGTAGAGTTTAAATTCAACTGAAACTCTTGCCGTCCAATCCATAAAATAAATACTCCCTTGCTTCTCATGAGATTCGAACCCAGGCTCCCTTGCAACATAATCCACGCCGCTAACCACTTGGCCACAAGCTCCTCTTGTGTCTTAAACCATGCGCAACTAAATATAAACTATGGGCCAAATTCTAAGGTCCAAGCAAAAAGAAACCAAAATGCAAAAGCCAAGACTTGAACCTTGGACCTCCTTCCTTCCTTGTGGCGTCACTCCCTTGCCTCTTATGTGGCGTCACTTTGCCACTACACCACACACTCCACTTGTGTCATTTCCCTCCATATTTTATTCTTAAGGCCTATCTGCCAACTTCCAGGGTTTTTTTTCACCTAAAACCAAAATTTCCCCAAAGCCAATATTTGATCCCGAGACTTCATAGAAGCCCTCTAACCTTCCAAAATCACTTATCCAATAGGTCTAACTTGCATTTAAGCCGATCTCTTATTCTCTAAAAATTTAAACGCTACTACGCCTAAGGCCCATTGGGCTCAATTCTCCTAGGCCCAATTTCGGGATGTTACAAACTATATTCACACGGCCTTGACATGCCCGTGGACTTAACCGTGGTCGACACTGACTATACTCACACGACTTGGGGCACACGCCCATGTTCTGACCATGTGTCACACACGGCCTAAACAAACAGTTGTGGGATTAGCATGTAGTCTAATCTAACTTAAAGTACTAAGGTGCAGGGGATGAACGGCCTAGACACACGCCCGTGTGTCTATCCATATGGGCACTTGAAGGCTATTTACCAAGCCAATTGCCACCCTGAAATCAAGATCAATCTCATATTCAATTCAACAACTCAAATTACTACATCTTTCATGAACAATACTACATGCTTCATTGATATCGATAAACATACATACGTAGTCAATCTTGGCCAATCACTTAACCATATACAAAAGAATAATAAACTTGGTAGCCCATGCTTTTGCCATTTTTAAGACATATTCTCAAAATGAAATGTTCCTATACATGCCATGCTTAATATAAACTTCTTGGCTATACCAAAATAGCGATTGATAGTGGGCTCCGAGCTCTGATGACGATGATCCACGAGATTAGCTTAGCGGGACTACATGGAAAGAAAGAATAAAAGACGTAAGCATTTAGCTTAGTAAGTTTGCATATAATTCACATAGCATCATACTTGTTTAACATAAACCATTTGGCAATAACAATGGCATCATAATTTCAGCTATTTAAGCTTACTTACTCTTACTGATTCTTACATATCTCATGATACTTACTAGTCTAATGCTCGTGAGGTAAACAAGGTACCTGTATCACTTGATCACATAGATCAGCATACTTTACTATAATAATCATAATCTGTAATTCATCATTCATAACATGAATAATACTCATTTCCAACTTGATAATAGCTTTGCTTACTCTCATTTAAGCTTTACTCATTTGCCCGATGAATTTCTATGAATAACTGAGGATACTAAATCTCATCCCACATATAACTCGATGCCAAAGCCATATCCTAGGTATGGTCTTACATGGGATCTCTCATCTTGGTATCGATGCCATGTCTTTACATGGACTTACTCAAAGTCTTCCTTGTGTGTTCCCTTAGGAACTTACCATTGCCATGTCTTGACATGGTCTTATTTGGTATCTTTACTCATGAACTGGTAAATGCCGAGCCTCAGCTTGGACTTACTTGAAATCTTCCTTGTTACTCACCAATGCCATGCCTTGGCTTGAATTTACATGGTATCTCTATCTCATGATAGCTTTTCAATGCCAAGTCTTGTCTTGGACTTACATGACATCTTTGCTTGGAGACTCACCAATGCCATGCCTTCGCTTGGGCTTCAATGGGTCTTCATCTCATAATAACTCTTCAATGCCAAGACTTTTCTTGGACTTACATGATAACTTTGCTTGATTACCGATGCCATGCCTTGGCTTGGTCTTATACGGACTTTCTTATCTCATGTGGTAGATCGAGTATCCTAAGTAATTCAACTTCAATCGGGACTTTCTCATGCTTAATCTCATTGATTTCTTTATTTAACATAGTATTAAGCATTTCTATGGTAATAATGTACATTATACTAAGCAATTCAATGATAATAATCATAAAGCTTAGAAATCATACAAACTTACCTCGATATACAAAATGTATGTAGATATGCAATTTAGTCCTCGACTTTGTTCTTGCCTCGGTTTTGATCCGGGCTTCATTTTTCTTGATCTATAATAGTTTAGATCATTTAATAATCACATTGACTAAATTGACTCTTAACTCATACTTTGGCAAAATTACAATTTTGCCCCTAAACTTTCTCATAATTACACTTTTGCCCCTAGGCTCGTAAAGTGATTTTCATTAAACTTTCTAACTCTTCATGCTCAGTCGATTCATTGTCTTAACTATAGAAATAACCAATTCTCACTATTTCTACCATGTATGACAAATTTCATAACTATTACAAACTAGTCTTTACTAGCATTTTTCATAAAATTCATTTAGGAAAAGATGTTTATCTATCATCAAACTCTCATAATCTTTCTTAAAACATCATTTTACAAACATTTCATACATGGGTAGATTTTTGAGCATGCATCTTAGCTCATCTTATAGCTAAAATTAGCTAATTCATAATATGAGGACTCTAAAAATACGAAGAATATTAAAAACGGGGCTAAAATGAACTTACTAGCAAGCTTGAAAAACTGAAGAACCCTAGCTATGGATTCCTTCAAATTTTTGACACTTGGGGAAGAAGATGAGAATGATTTTTGTCATCTTTTTCCCTTATTAATCATTTAATTGATAAATGACCAAAATGCCCTTCTCTTTACAATTTCACCATTTACTAACTCATGTCCATTTTTGTCTAAAAATTATAATTTGGGCAAATTGCTATTTAAGGACTTCTAATTAATATTCTAAAGCTATTCATATAAAAAGCTTCTAGAAACTCATGTTTTACAATTTTTGCAATTTAGTCCTAATGGACCCTTAAATGGAAATTTCCATAAAATTTCTACATGAAACTTTCATATCATCATGCAAACATCTCAAATACCTTAAAAACTCATTTTACTAACTCAGATTTCTGGTCTCGCACCACTATTCCGGCTAGGCCCTAAATCAGGCTGTTATACCATATTTATTTGGGCTTCCATCATTTGCTCCCTCATATCTTCCTGGATCTTTACCAACTGCTCTTGCAGCTAGTCTTGCATGTCTCTTTGGAACTGTTCGAGTCCTTGATCCATTTTTTTGTCTTAGCACGTGTACCCTAACGGTTTTTTAGTTTCTAGATTAATCTTCTCTCTTTCTCTTTTTCCTAAAATAACTTCAACTAATTAGGGTCCCTCTATGGATTTTAATGCATATGATGCAATGCAATGCAGATGCATGGAATGAATGCAAAAGAAAGAGAGGCGTTGATTCTGAATTCAATTACATTAGAAAAACTTCTCTAGAAAGAAAATTTCTTCACATAAAACGAATTACATATGCGGCCTTGCCCTCATATTCCAAGCCAAACATCAATCCCCTTCTTTGCAAAGGTTAAATCTTGCAAACTTCTAATAGATGCCTCCACTAGCTCCTTTTTGCTTGATCTGGGCCGCGACTCACTGTTCACTTATTTCCATAATGCTCGTTAGCCTCTTCAAGAAAGTCGAGACGTGGTGATTCTCGAATAGTCTTTATCAACTTGAATCCTTGGGCAATAAAGTCTTGTATTCCTTCACGGACTCTCAGCCTTCTCTCGCTGTGTTTACTTGGACAATATTCGGACGACCGTATTATAATCCACGTTATCAAGAAATCCATTTTCTCATGACAAACTCTTCTATTTAGTAATCGAATTTGAATCAACACCTCTTTTCTATAATGTGGATGCAATGTAATCAAAACAAAAGAGAACACGTTAGCACAAGAGAAATAACAAAATAGGGCACTTATCTGGGTGACCACTAGGATTCAATATAGCTCTCTTTAGGGTTGGCTCTTAAGGATCACTATATGTGGCTTAGTTCTAAATGGAGGGTACTTGAACCAGCAGATTCCTCAATCCTCACCCATTATAGGCTCATGTGGATCAAGTTTAGTTTAAGGGAATACATTTCTCTATGGCCATGCGGAGGTGAAAACCTCACGAAGACATAGGTACAGATGTATCCCGAAAGCAGTCCACTAGCCCATGTGGAGGTGAAAATCTCACGAAGGCATAGTTTCTCACTCCCACTTAAAAGGAGTGACCACAACGGTCGTGCAATATGATGCGAGAATATTCTACCAGACTCAAACCACCACAAACATATGACACGGCATAAACTCATGCGGTGAAAGAATCAAAATCAAATTTTGATTTTCGATAAAAAGACAAAAAATAATCAATTCGACAAAACACAACAAGTCAGTATCATATAAAATTCAAGGCAAACGACAAATAATCAAGCACCTACCTAGGTGATTGCTAGGGTTCGGCGTAGTTCTACCTAGGGTAAGCTCTTAGGGCTTTCTACATGCGGTTTGGTTCTAAAGCAGAGGTACCTGAACCGGCAGATTCTTCGATCCTCACCCATTATAGGCTCATACGAACCGAGTTCAGTTTAGGGGAATACATTTCCCTATGGCTGCAGGGAGATGAAAATCTCACGAAGACATAGGTACGGATGTATCCCGAAAACGATTTATTATCCTGCACGGAGGTGAAAACCTCACGAAGGAGTAGCTTCTCGTTCCCATTTAAAAGGGTGTGACCATAATGGTCATGCAATGCAATGCAGAAATATTTTACAAAAATAAAACCTCATGCAATAAAAAGGATCATAGTTTTTCAAATAAGATTTTTAAATTTGGACAAAAGGACAGGAAATAATCAATTTTACGGCTTGACTCTCTTATTATTTCCCCAGTGGAGTCGCCAAGCTGTCGAAACCATTTTTAATTTTTTTTTAAAAACGAGGGCCGACTTTAAAAACAAAAAATGGAGTCGCCACCAATCTTTTTTCGAGGTGTGATCGGATCACCTTGAGATTGATCATTTTAATAAAACATTTTGATTTATTAAAATAATGATTTTGGTATACAAAATTCGAGAAAACGGGCTCGGGAGTCGGTTACGCACGAGGAAGGATTAGCACCCTCGTAACGCCCAAAAATTGGTACCTAATTGATTAATTAATGTCCTAATGTCAAAATTTTGAATATATTTTAAAACACGATCCTTTTGATTTTTAAAACTTATGTCCTTTAATTTTAAATGGACATTCAATTATTTGGATTTTAAAAGAAAAATCAAAACTCAGTAAGTTAGAGCACGATCTTTCAAATTTTCGAAACATCAAATATCCTTTGCTTTTTAGAAATTCTTGCCTCGAGATGACAAAACGTCGCATCCCAGTGAGTTAGGATACAACATCTTAAATTCCTGAGAATAGGTTTTTTATTTAAAAATTCATATGTTTTAATTTCAAAAAGGGTACTCAATCATTTGGACTTAATGAGAAAAATCGAAACCCAGTAAGTTAGGGCACGATTTTCTTAAAACTCCCAAATATCTAATATTGTCTTATTTTAAAATTTGAAAAATCATTGATTTTGAAATATGAAGGTATATTTGGCCACATTAATAAATAAAGATTAATGAATTTTTTTTTAAAAATAACAAATCTAAAAAACAAATAAAAAACAAAATGTACCAAGCTTTCAAATAATAATGGACAATGTTAAAACAAATAATGTGAAAGAAAAGGATTTTGAAATCGACAATAAAAAGCAACTTAAAAATAAATTCATGTATAAAAATTTTAAAGTAGGTATATATGTAAAAGTTTGAAATAAATCCAAAAAATAAATAAATAATATATGAAATTGTAATATATAAATGAATTTTAAAACAAATATTATACAAGAAGTAAGTTTAAATAAGTAATATATAAAACAATATACATATCAATCTAAATAAATAATATACAAAACGACTTAAAGAAAATGATAAGAGACAAATCCTAAAAAGATACGTATAAATTTAAAATAAACAATATACGAAAACTTAAAATAGATAATATAAGACAGTTTAAAATGATATAAAATAAAACCACTTTAAAATAATCGTTATATAAAACAATAAGAAAAATGAATGATATATGAGATAATTTAAAGTAATAATATAAAAAAAACTTAATCAAAATAAAACTATTTGAAATAAGTAATATCTAAAATAATAAAATAAAACAGCTTGAAATAAATACCACGTAAAAATTTGGAATAAATTAATAAAATACAAATTTGCAAAAGTGTGAAAATAAAATAAATCTCTATATAGAAATAATAAATAAACGAATAAAATAATAACTAATAATTAAACAATTAAATGGATAAATAAAAAAGGTTGAAAAAACGAAGACGAATGGAGAATAAAATAAGAACAAACCTGTAACACCCCAAACCCGGCCCAAACACTACTACCAGATCTGGCATGTCACTAAAAAGATTTCGTAAAAGATGTCGCGATTTTGGGAAATATTTTTCTTGTATTTAGTCTTTTGTTCGGGAAAACGTAATAACTTGATAAGTTTAAATAAGACAGAAATTTAATTTGTTGATTTATGAATTAAAACCAAAATCTTAATACATGCCTTAGTTTAATTAAGGTTTAAGTGTCTAAAAAAATAATAATAAAAGCCCAAAATAAAAACCAAAACAAAGTATAATAGTCTAATGGCCCGTGGCCTTGTTACAACCATATTTAAAACCCACTTAAAATAAGTACCTTGAAAATAAATAAATGAAATAAAGTCTTTTGCGGAAGTCCTTAGTCCTCTATCGCATGGCCACCATGCTCTCCTCTCCAGCCCGGTCCGATGCGCTAAGTGTCACCTGAAATTGTTAAAATAATAGGGTGAGTCGCGAGACTCAGTGTGCAACCCTCGTGCACCATCAGATTGGGCCTTAGCCCACAGATCAGAATATAGCACATAACATAATAGATAACATACATAGAAGATAACATACATAAAACCCAACCCAATCCTAGGTTTCCATCCGCTACACACCACCCTTACCTGCCAATCACACCATTGGGGATTTCTACAATCAACCCACACCGCTACACACCATCGATGGCAGTCATGCTGCAGTTAGCTGCTCATTGTCAAGTTGTGACAGAGTCACCAGGCTGAAATGGCTAGGGCCACCAGAAACAGAGTATGTGACAGAGTCACCAGGCTGAAATGGCATCAGCCATCAGAACAGATCACTTCCCCTTTCATTAATCACCCAACACCAAGCATACATAGAAATCAACATATGAATCGTATCGTTTTTAACAGAAACATGCACTAAGGAATGGCAGAAAACACTAACCTGATATTTAGCCTTTACCCTTCTCGGGTTTTCAAACGTTATGCCAGGATTTTGGCATTTAACAGAGTATGGCAGATTTATACATATATATATATTAGCAACCAATCTAATAATGTGAAAGGTTACACACCTGATTAATGTCGATACCCTTGCTAAACCGATCTACAACTTTGCTCAAAAAGCCAGAAAGATGTGAAAATAGGGCCTCTCCTACAATTGGCCAAGGGTTAATAAATACCCGAATTTACACTTTGAAACTAATAGATTCTTCTTATCTTGAAATCCTGAAAGTAACACGATTCGAGTGTTACCGAACTATAACTTAGAGATCTATGCGATTGGCCCCACTTCAGATCCTGGAATGCCTAAAATAAGAGAAAAACAATAGATTAGTCACTAGATAGCCATTCGACTAGGGACTTTGAAAAGCCGGAAAAGATTTGGATTTCACAAATCGATACTTACCTAAAATTCCCTTCAAATTTCGGCACAAGCAGGCTCCACTAAAGAAGATTCGGCAACTTCAGGAGGTGAGATCTAAGGATTTCGGCTTTTAGAAGATTTAAGAATTGAAGAGATGGCTAAGAGAGATTCGACCAATGAATATTAAGGAGGAGAATAGAATAATAAAGATGTAGTTTCGGCTTTTAGAGATTAGAAGAAGAAGAAGAATAGAGGTTAGAAGACTCGGCCAACCAGGAAATTTCAGAGAGGAAGAAAAGGTGAAGAAGATGATGGTTTTCGGCTTTTGAGAGGAAGAAGATGAGAAAAGAAAATAAAAGAGAGGCTTCAAGATTTCGGCACCCCCTCTACATATAGAAAACCGATTTCTCCCCTTAGCAGAGGTTGATTTTCGGCCAACACTGCCACACATGATAGCTCCTATCCCTTCTCCTTATCTTAATCTGTTATCTCCTCAAAAATAGCCCTAATTCCTCTCTTCATTATCTGCCTATTATCCCCATAATTAATCATAATAAAATTCCCTAAAAATTAGCCTTGTGTCGTCCCCCTTACTCATTTAAGTGCCGAATTTTAGCCCTAAAACTTGGGCTTCAAGCTGCCAAAATTTGGGCCCTTCTCATGCACTAGTGACGCCACCCTCTTCCTTCCTTGTGGCGCCTCCTAACTTTGGGCCCCAAGCCCAATTTGACATTTTTAACTTAGATGCCTACTTTAAAACTTCATAATACCCAAACAGAATATTTTAACTGAGATCTCAGCCCATTCTTGAGCCCAATCAAATCCTCAAATTAAAGTTTTAAGCATTCAAACACATAAAATGCACAGACCCAATTATTCAGGATGTTACAGTTCTACCCCCTTAAAATAAATTTCGGCCTCGAAATTTTACCTGATCAAAAGAGATGGGGATACTGCTGTCGTACAACACCCTCTGGCTCCCACGTCGCCTATTCTGCGCCGTGATTTCGCCACAAAACTTTGACCAAAGGGACGGACTTCCTTCTCAATACTTTTACATCTCGATCCAAGATTTGCACTGGTTCTTCCTCAAAAGATAAATCTGGCCTTACTTCAATCTCTTCCACCGGCACCACATGCGATGGATCAGAACGATAACGTCTTAGCATCGAGACATGAGACACGTCACGTATCTGCTCCAACTCTGAAGGCAACTCCAAATGATAAGCCACTGGCCCCACACATTCCAATACCCGATAAGACTCAATAAATCGAGGACTTAGCTTACCCTTTCGTCCAAACCTCATTACCTTCTTTCATGGAGATACCTTCAAAAAGACTTGGTCTCCTACTGCAAACTCCATCTCCTTCCGCTTTAGATCCGTATAAGACTTTTGCCGATCAGATGCTTCCTTCAATCGAGCCCGTATTAGCTTAACTTTCTCCTCCATTTCTGAAACTAGCTCTGGACCCAACACCTGACGTTCACCCAACTCCGTCCAACAAGTAGGGGTACGACATCTCCCTCCGTATAATGCTTCGTAAGGCGCCATCTGAATACTGGATTGATGGCTGTTATTGTATGCGAATTCTGCCAAAGGCAAATATTCCTCCCAACTACCCCTAAAATCGATGATACAACCCCTTAGCATATCCTCCAAGATCTGAATTACCCTCTCAGACTGACCATCAGTCTGTGGGTGAAAAGTGGTACTAAAGTCTAACCTTGTTCCCATTGCTTGATGAAGAGCCTTCCAGAATCGTGACGTGAACCTAGGGTCCCTATCTGATATAATTGACACATGTACACCATGTGTAACATCCTAGATAAGGGGTTATGCATTTAGTGCATAATTCATATGTTAGTGGGCTCAGTGAGTGTGCTTGGAGGTGTTTGAGGGGCTTTGGAAACTCTGGGATGGAAGGGGAAGCTTTGGAAAAATATGGAAATTTTTAAGTTAAAAAGGGAATTGGGCTAAGGAGGCCTTAAGAATAATTTTAGGCGTTTTTGGACATAAGAATCACCCTAGTAAAGTGGCTGCCAGGCGCCACTTAAGGGCTTTGGGGATGACGCCTTGAGCATGGAGGTTCGAGTCTGGGTGATGGCATGGGAGTGTTTTATTTTTACTTTTTGCGTCAACAAGTGGAATTGGGCTAGGAAGGCCTTAAAAATAAATGGTAGGGAGTCTGGACATGAAAGTCGGACTGGTAAAGTGGCTTGGGGCGTGATAAGGGGCTGCGGCAATGGGGTCCCATGTTCAAGTAGCATGGGCAGCTTATGGGAGGTTTTTTTTTTTGGCATGCTTGCGTGAGGGGAGAGAGCTGGTGGCCTGCACGTGGGGCTCTCAAGTGGATGACGATAAGCTGAATGGGTTGTTCGGCTGGAAGTGTGGGATAATTGTTATTTTATTTATTATTATTATTATGTATTTGAAGAGGTGATAAGAGATAGGATGGAAGATAATGTTGTTTTTAATTTAATTAAATGGGTGATAATGAAAAGATGAGATTTATCACATTAGGGAGATGGCCGAATGTAGGATTCCTTAGGGACTTTCATAGTCGGCTTTGAGTATAGCAGGGAGGTGCCGAAATTCATTTAGTTTGTTTTTCTTTTTCTCCCCAATTTGTTCTTGGCCGAATTCTCTCTAGCCCCATTGCTCAAAATTCTTCAAATCCTTCTCTTCTTTTGCTCTACTTGGCCGAACCTATCACCCCCTTTCTACTCAAAACTTCATCTTCCATTTGGTGCTAGTCGAATATCTTCATCAACACTTGGGAGCCATAGCCGAATCTCTTGGTAAGTAAACTCTCCCTTAACAATCAGTTTTGACTTATCTTCCTTAAGTGTGCCGAAAGCATGAGGCTAAGCCTTGGTAAGGTTGGCCGAATGTCTTCTTAAGACAATAAGTGATGGGCTCTCTTGTGTGTAGTTAACGTTAAGGTGCATTGAAGGAGCCTATCGGGATTTGATTCTTCAAGGTAAGGCATATATACTATTCGGCCAAGGGCCTTGATTATGGATATAAGTGTGCAAGCCGATTCTAATAAATGTTTTGGTAGGGATCTCGACAAGACAAGTGACAATTTCGGGGTTTCGGTAAGATTGGTAAGTGGTTAGACATATTCGGCCAAAGGCCATTTTTGGTATCTATGTGTAACCGAATGTGCACTATGGTTTTAGGGGCTACTCGGCAAAGGAAAACAGAGGCTTCCGGGATTTCAATTTGTTTTGGTAAGTGATAATAAAGATCCGGCCTAGGGCCATATTTCGGTTATGGGCGCAATTAGTCCTTTGGGATTATTAGTTTAGCTGAATAAGGCTTTTTGATACTAACCTATAGTGGACGAATGTAGGAGCAATACGGGAATACGTTTCGGGATTTTGTGATATCGCATAGATTCGGGATTTCTCTTTAGATCTTCGATTAAGTAGTTGTGTAAAACTCTAACACACTTTATTAGTTAGCAGTGCCTATTATGTTACAATTAATTATTGTGATAGTGATTTGGTTGGTGGGCATGAGCATGGATTCTGGGTAAGTTGCTTGTGACTTTGAATATGCTATATGAATGACATGATGAGTAATATGCTATGCCGTGGCTTATATGCATGATTTATGATGATATGTTAAGCATGATACGAGTATGTTGGTAATGGGATTGAAGAGAGGAGGGGGAATATTCTCTATGGACTGTCACCAGTGGTTTTGACCACAAGATGGGTTGGCCCCATCAGTTTAATTGTGACTTCGGTCACCAGTGGTTTTGACCACACCGTTGATATAAATTGTGACTAAGTCCTAGTGGTTTGGTACCACCAGTGGTTTTGACCACATATTGATAATTGTGACCTATGGTCGTCAGTGGTTTTGACCACACGATGGGTTGGCCCCATCACTTGATTTGTGACTCTGGTCACCAGTGGTTTTGACCACCAGTGGTTTTGACCACACGGGGTAGTTAAAGGAGTATGGATGGCTAGTTTTGGGTTGCATGTTTTGCATGTCTTACTAATATTTTGTGTATGAGTTTGTACTTCCGGGTTGGGGATTTATACACTGAGTCTTGGTGACTCACCCCTTCCCATATCATTTTGCAGATGAGTAGATCGCGGAGATGGAGCCGGAGAGGACTCGAGGCGGCCATGCTTGTTCTTTGGATTTGAATTTTTATTTAGCACAGTTAAAGTTTATTATTTACTAAATTTTGGTTTGGATTGTAATAAGGCCACTAGTTGTTATTTTGATGTTTAATTAGTTGCTTTTACTTTACTTCTACCATATTACTAATGAATTTATAAATTGTTAAACAAATCGGTTAAAAGTAATGTTTTCAAAATAGGTAACTTTTACGAGTTTTCAAAGATGTTACCATCGGGTAGCAGATTTTACCAAGTTAACAATAACTCTGATGTTTCTAAAAATTTAAATAATCAAATATTTTTTTAAAGGAAAAAGGGTTTCAACTCAATAATGGTTATAAAATCAACCCATCTGAGTTTTTAATGGACACCATTTTATAACCTCAACAAATTTTCAGGTTTTCACCGATTAATTGAAATATTTCAAACCGTTTTTACTCTGTGACATACCAGATCCGGTCAGGGCTCGTGGGTCGGGTTTGGGGTGTTACAATTTTGGTATCAGAGCCAGGTTCAAAACTCGGCTGTGGGGGGCCAAGGCCCAAAATGCTTTTGGTAGGCCTCTATGAAATATTATGAAAATGGTTTTTGTTTTGAACAGCATGGCATCGAGTCTCCGGCACCAATCCGCCCAGGTAAGTATCTCTGACTGTTCTGTAAATACTTGATAAGGGTAGAAATGGAATGGAACGTAGATTAGCATGATAAGTATTTGAACCCTAGGATTAGTTTTCCCCAACACTTACATAAGACTTAAAGGCCTAATTAAACAAACCTATGGCTAAGTCACTGAGTTAGGGTGTGGCAACCCCTGTGCGCATGTCTAGGATTAGATCCGGAAGAGCCTGGTACTTAAGCAGTCCTAGTGACTCACCTCCTCTTCGCAGGAATCCTACCTGGTGCGTAGCTACGGTTCACCCTAACCAAGAGGACTCGGTCGCAGGCTAAACTCAATAACTAAAACCCGAAAGGGATTAGCCATGTTTTTATGAAAACCCTAGTTTTAAAATCACCAAAGTACCCCTTTAAATAGTAGCAAAAATTTATTTTTGGGAAATTTCCAAAATATTTTCGACTTACAAAATTACCAAAATGCCCCTAGTGGCAAAATTACAAAAATGCCCTTGGTTTCCAAAGTACCGTACTACTCCGATTTCAATAAAATTTTCTTACTTTACAAAAGTATCCAAAAATCCTATTTTGCAAAATAATACCCTGACTTGGAAAATTTACTAAAATTACCCCTGATTGACGAAATTACCAAAGTAACCCTGGTTTCCAAAATTTCTGCCATACCTCTAATTTGGGAAAATTTTCGAAAATACCCTCCAGTTTTAGAAAATTTCAAAGTGCCCTGATTTATTAAGATTTTTTTTATTTCCCCGATTTATTACAAAAATACCCCTGTAGGTTAAAATTACGAAAATACCCCCGGGTAGTGAAATGACGAAAATGCCCTACACGTTAGATATGGTCTGTGAACGTTGTTTGTGTGATGGATGTACTTAGAACTAGGAGATAAGCCTGAAACTGGAACTATAGGTAGATTCGACTTCGAAATAATCACTTCAAAAACTATTTCTCATAAAATTGCTCGTGGGTAAACAATGAACAGTATTAATAATGCATAAAATTCTTAATCAGATAAACGCGAACGAGAAGAATGAGTACAAGAGGTCATGGATGTCCGCCGCGTGGCCGTGGTAGGGGTAGGATGACCTTGTCGGAGCCAGCAGGGTCTGGTCATGGGTCTGGAAATGTGATGCCGGATCTGCCGGCGGCGGAAGCTGAGTTTCAGGACCAGACAGGTGGTAACGATGTAGTATCCCAAGCTGTACTACGAGTGTTGGAACGAGTTGCCGAGGCAGGCGCAGGTGCAGGAGCCCGAAAATCTGGGGTTGAACGACTCCGGGCTAACGGAGCAGAAGTGTTTAGAGGAGTTTTTAGAGTAGCTCCCAACACGGCTGAGTATTGGTTGGAGGCAACGGAATGAATAATGGATGACTTGGATTTCTCGGCTGAGGAGAAGTTAAAGGGGATAGTGTCTCTTCTCCGGGATGAGTCGTACCAATGGTGGCTCACGGTCCGAGAGGGTGCAGCAATCGGCGATATCACCTGGGATTATTTTAGTGCAGCATATCAAAGGAAGTATGTGGGGGCTGGTTACATTGATGAGCAGCGTAGGGCGTTCTTGAATTTGGTGTAAGGGAATAAGTCGGTACCCGAGTATGAGGCTGAATTCTTGAGGTTAAGTAGGTATGCTCGGGGTATGGTGGCTACAGAACATGAGCGTTGCGTTAGGTTCGAGGACGGGTTGAGAGATGAGCTACGGGTGTTAATCGTACCTCAGTGTGAAAGGGAATTTACCGTTCTCGTGGAAAAGGCTAAGGTAGCTAAAGCAGTGAAGCGAATTGAGAGGCGGAATCAGGACAGAAGCAAGGATAAAAGGAATTTTGGGCCTTCAGGGTCCGCTGAAGGTTCACAGAAGAGGGCTAGATTTGGGGAATCAGAAAGAGCTGCAAAGCCTGCTCAGTGGCCACCCCAGCGTGCTAGATGCGGGAAATCCCACTCGGGGGAGTGTTGGAATGGTAATCGAGGGTGCTTTGAGTGTGGATCAATGGAGCACCGGGTAAGGGATTGTCCGAGGAAGTTGGCTAAGACTCAAGCTGAGGGTCAAGGACGTGGTCAATTTAGGAGGGATGGCCAGCAACATCAGAGGGGACGAGGTGCAGCTAGGGGTAATGGTAATGGTAACAGGCGTGGCCGAGGTGCTGAAGGTGCAGAGGCGAGGCAACCAAGGTTGGTTTATGCAGTTGGCCGTCGCGAGGAGGAAGATGTGCCAGATGTGACAATGGGTACGTTCCTTATTTCTGGAATACCCTTAATTGCTTTGATAATTGTAGAGTTTTCTTGTTTTGCTAGTGAAGTACCTGAAACATTGGATGTGAACTTAGAGATTGTGCCTAGGAAGTAAGATAGTTTTAGTAAGATCAGAGTGCGCAGCATAAGCGTAGTACGGGGAGTTAAGATGTACGATTATTCGTTAGTACGTAATTTCGAGAACGAAATTATTTTTAAGGAGGGTAGAACTGTAACATCCTAGATTAGGGGTTATGCATTTAGTGCATAATTCATATGTTAGTGGGCTCAGTGAGTGTGCTTGGAGGTGTTTGAGGGGTTTTGGAAACTCTGGGATGGAAGGGGAAGCTTTGGAAAAATATGGAAATTTTTAAGTTAAAAAGGGAATTGGGCTAAGGAGGCCTTAAGAATAATTTTAGGCATTTTTGGACATAAGAATCACCCTGGTAAAGTGGCTGCCAGGCGCCACTTAAGGGCTTTGGGGATGACGCCTTGAGCATGGAGGTTCGAGTCTGGATGATGGCATGGAAGTGTTTTATTTTTACTTTTTGCGTCAACAAGTGGAATTGGGCTAGGAAGGCCTTAAAAATAAATGGTAGGGAGTATGGACATGAAAGTCGGACTGGTAAAGTGGCTTGGGGTGTGATAAGGGGCTGCGGCAATGGGGTCCCATGTTCGAGTAGCATAGGCAGCTTATGGGAGGTTTATTTTTTTTTTTTGGGCATGCTGGCGTGAGGGGAGAGAGCTGGTGGCCTGCACGTGGGGCTCTCAAGTGGATGAGGATAAGCTGAATGGGTTGTTCGGCTGGAAGTGTGGTATAATTGTTATTTTATTTATTATTATTATTTATTTGAATAGGTGATAGGAGATAGGATGGAAGATAATGTTGTTTTTAATTCAATTAAATGGGTGATAATCAAAAGATGAGATTTATCACATTAGGGAGATGGTCGAATGTAGGATTCCTTAGGGACTTTCATAGTCGGCTTTGAGTATAGCAGGGAGGTGCCGAAATTCATTTAGTTTGTTTTTCTTTTTCTCCCCAATTTGTTCTTGGCCGAATTCTCTCTAGCCCCATTGCTCAAAATTCTTCAAATCCTTCTCTTCTTTTGTTCTACTTGGCCGAACCTATCACCCCCTTTCTACTCAAAACTTCATCTTCCATTTGGTGCTAGTCGAATATCTTCATCAACACTTGGGAGCCATAGCCGAATCTCTTGGTAAGTAAACTCTCCCTTAACAATCGGTTTTGACTTATCTTCCTTAAGTGTGCCGAAAGCATGAGGCTAAGCCTTGGTAAGGTTGGCCGAATGTCTTCTTAAGACAATAAGTGATGGGCTCTCTTGTGTGTAGTTAACGTTAAGGTGCATTGAAGGAGCCTATCGGGATTTGATTCTTCAAGGTAAGGCATATATACTATTCGACCAAGGGCCTTGATTATGGATATAAGTGTGCAAGCTGATTCTAATAAATGTTTTGGTAGGGATCTCGACAAGACAAGTGACAATTTTGGGGTTTCGGTAAGATTGGTAAGTGGTTAGACATATTCGGCCAAAGGCCATTTTTGGTATCTATGTATAACCGAATGTGCACTATGGTTTTAGGGGCTACTCGGCAAAGGAAAACAGAGGCTTCCGGGATTTCAATTTGTTTTGGTAAGTGATAATAAAGATCCGGCCTAGGGCCATATTTTGGTTATGGGCGCGATTAGTCCTTTGGGATTATTAGTTTAGCCGAATAAGGCTTTTTGATACTAACCTATAGTGGACGAATGTAGGAGCAATACGGGAATACGTTTCGGGATTTTGTGATATCGTATAGATTCGGGATTTCTCTTTAGATCTTCGATTAAGTAGTTGTGTAAAACTCTTACACACTTTATTAGTTAGCAGTGCCTATTATGTTACAATTAATTATTGTGATAGTGATTTGGTTGGTGGGCATGAGCATGGATTCTGGGTAAGTTGCTTGTGACTTTGAATATGCTATATGAATGACATGATGAGTAATATGCTATGCCGTGGCTTATATGCATGATTTATGATGATATGTTAAGCATGATACGAGTATGTTGGTAATGGGATTGAAGAGAGGAGGGGGAATATTCTCTATGGACTATCACCAGTGGTTTTGACCACAAGATGGGTTGGCCCCATCAGTTTAATTGTGACTTCGGTCACCAGTGGTTTTGACCACACCGTTGATATAAATTGTGACTAAGTCCCAGTGGTTTGGTACCACCAGTGGTTTTGACCACATATTGATAATTGTGACCTATGGTCATCAGTGGTTTTGACCGCACGATGGGTTGGCCCCATCACTTGATTTGTGACTCCGGTCACCAGTGGTTTTGACCACCAGTGGTTTTGACCACACGGGGTAGTTAAAGGAGTATGGATGGCTAGTTTTGGGTTGCATGTTTTGCATGTCTTACTAATATTTTGTGTATGAGTTTGTACTTCTGGGTTGGGGATTTATACACTGAGTCTTGGTGACTCACCCCTTCCCATATCATTTTGCAGATGAGTAGATCGCGGAGATGGAGCCGGAGAGGACTCGAGGCGGCCATGCTTGTTCTTTGGATTTGAATTTTTATTTAGCACAGTTAAAGTTTATTATTTACTAAATTTTGGTTTGGATTGTAATAAGGCCACTAGTTGTTATTTTGATGTTTAAGTAGTTGATTTTACTTTACTTCTACCATATTACTAATGAATTTATAAATTGTTAAACAAATCGGTTAAAAGTAATGTTTTCAAAATAGGTAACTTTTACGAGTTTTCAAAGATGTTACCATCGGGTAGCAGATTTTACCAAGTTAACAATAACTCTGATGTTTCTAAAAATTTAAATAATCAAATATTTTTTTAAAGGAAAAAGGGTTTCAACTCAACCATGGTTATAAAATCAACCCATCTGAGTTTTTAATGGACACCGTTTTATAACCTCAACAAATTTTCAGGTTTTCACCGATTAATTGAAATATTTCAAACCGTTTTTACTCTGTGACATACCAGATCCGGTCAGGGCTCGTGGGCCGGGTTTGGGGTGTTACACCATGTAATCTCACAACCTCAGCCACGTACAACTTATCCAACCTTTGCAGAGAGTAATCAACACGAATCGGTATGAAGTGAGCAGATTTCGTCAGTCGATCCACAATCACCCAAATTGAATCCTACTTAGTGGGCGTAAGGGGTAACCCACTAACAAAATCCATCGTGATTCTCTCCCATTTCCATTGTAGAATCTTCACCGGTTGCAACAACCCCGAAGGCAACTGGTGTTCCGCTTTCACCTGCTGACACGGCAAGCACTTTCCCACGAACTCCGTCACTTCTTGCTTCAGACCTGGCCACCAGAATTGCTCTTGCGAGTCCCAAAACATCTTAACCCCTCCAGGGTGCATAGCGTAAGGACTACCATGCGACTCCTGAAGTATCATCCGCCTTAACTCCACGTCCTTTGGCATACAAACGTTTTTACGAAAACACAGAATTCCATCACCATTTAAACTGTAGTCCTCTCCTTCACCATTCTGCACTTGTCGGATTCGAGTACTCAAAACATCATCTAGAAGTTGCTTCTCTTTGATCTGACTTGTCCACAAAGGTCTTACTTGAAGTTCAGCTACCAAACTGCCATCTTCATACAGGCTAAGATGAGCAAACATCGCCCTCAAATCCGCTATCGCCTTCCTACTCAGCACATCCGCCACCACGTTAGCCTTACCCAGGTGGTATTCGATCGAGCAGTCATAGTCTTTTAACAGCTCGACCCACCTTCTCTGCCTCAGATTCAACTTCTTCTGGGTAGGGATATACTTCAGACTCTTATGGTCCGTGTAAATAACCGACTTCTCCCCATACAGGTAATGCCTCCAAATCTTCAGAGCAAACACTACCGCAGCCAATTCTAAGTCGTGCGTAGGGTAGTTCAATTCATGCGGTCGCAACTGTCGAGACGCATATGCAACAACTTTTCCATCTTGCATTAACACACACCCTAAACCTGTGTGTGACGCATCACAGTAGACAGTAAATTCTTTTCCCGCCTCTGGCTGAATCAATACTGGTGCTTCCATCAAGATTCTCTTCAGCTTCTCAAAGCTCTCCTGCTGTTTATTAGTCCATACAAACAATACTCCCTTCCTTAACAACCTAGTTCAAGGTGCCGCTATTGAAGAGAACCCCTCAACAAATCTCCTGTAATACCCTGCCAATCCCAAGAAACTTCGAATTTCCGCCACAGACTTCGGCGGTTTCTAATCTAATACAGCTTCTATCTTCCGAGGGTCTACCCTAATTCCCTCTGCAGAAACTGCATGCCCTAAGAAAGTCACTTCCTTCAGCCAGAACTCACACTTACTGAACTTTGCGTACAGCTGCTTCTCCCTTAGAATTTGCAACACCACACGAAGATGTGCATTATGCTCCTCCTCGGACTTGGAGTAAACCAAAATATCGTCGACGAACACCACCACGAACCGATCAAGGTATGGTTGAAACACCCGGTTCATCATATCCATAAATGCTGCTGGCGCGTTCATCAAACCGAACGGCATTACCAAGAACTCATAATGACCGTAGCGTGTTCGAAACATCGTCTTATGAATGTCCCCTTCCTTCACCTTTAACTGATGATAACCCGACCTTAGATCAATCTTCGAAAAGACCGAAGCTCCTTTAAGCTAAACGAATAGGTCGTCGATTCTTGGCAATGGGTACTTGTTCTTAATCGTCAACTTATTCAGTTGACGATAGTCCACGCACATACGCATGGATCCGTCCTTCTTTTTCACGAATAGGACCGGTGCTCCCCATGGAGACACACTCGGTCGGATAAATCCTCGATCCAAAAGCTCCTGGATCTGAGCTTTGAGTTCCACCAACTCCTTCGGTGCCATTCGATAAGGAGCAATGGATACCGGAGCCGTACCCGGAAGTAGTTCTATTCCAAACTCCACTTCACAATCCGGGGGTAAACCTGGCAACTCCTCCGGAAAAACATCCGCGAAATCCTTGACTGTTCGAACCTCATCGACAGTCACCTCCATAGCATCCAATAAAAGCTAAGAATGCGTTGCATCCTTTCCGAATCATCTTAACAGCCTTCAATGCCGATACTACGTTGGACAAATAGTTCCTTCTTTCTCCTGACACAACCACCTCCCCGCCTTCCGGGGTACTCAACACCACACGCTTGGTCTCACAATCCAACATAGCACGATGTGTAACACCCCAAACCCAGCCCATGCATTTCGACCGGATCTGGCATGTCACGGCTTGTACTTTGAAAACCTTTGCTTTGTTGGTTTTTTGAAATTGCGAGTTAATTGGACAATATTTAAGTAAATAAGTGGCATTTTAAAAAAAATAAAACCTTGTATTAAGTATTATTAAGTATAAATAAACCTTATCATAAAATTCATAAGTTGCTTAACATTGAAAACTCCTAAGTTGAATAAAAACTAGGGGCCTTATTACAAAAATATTCCCATAATGAAATAAAAATAAACTTAAAGAAACTCCAAATTAACTTGTCAAAAAAAAACTTGATGGCCCCTCGAGTCTCGGCTCCCATGTCCACGATCTACTGTTCATCTGAAAGAGTAGAGAAATGGAAAGCGTGAGTCACAAAGACTCAGTGTATAAATCTCAAAACACACATCGACCCGAGCCCACAAACACATTATGGGCCCTGGCCCATACAGGAAGGCATCAATCATAATCACATAATAACAATAAAGAATGAATAACCCAACCCATCCTAGGTTTCCATCCTCTACACACCATCCCGTACCAACCATCACACCATGGGGATTTCTACAATCAACCCTCCATCCGCTACACACCAAAAAGACAGCCGTACTGCCTATTCCTATTAAGTAGGAATCAGTAAACGTGGCATAGCCACCGATCACTATGTGACCTTACATTTAAAATTATGTGGGATTTCTACTACCGATCACCAAGTGACCTATCATGCACTTCCCCTTCAATTATCATCATTCCCACCCCATCCATACATACATAAAGAAACATCAAGCAGACTTATATATTCTTCGATACACATAGGGAGTTCTATGTTTACGTACCTGGCATCCTTGCCTAACCCTTTCTAGGGTTCCATTCGACTGTCTATACAGCCTTATTCCGGCTTTTTAGCCCATAACATACATTAATAGATATACATACAGGTTTATCAGTAGTGTGTTAGAGATCTACACACGACTGTTCATACAGCCTCATTTTCTGGCTTTTCAGCCCCTAACAGGTATAATACAAAATAAAACTTATGTGATAAGGATCTACACACCTGGTTACCACTAAAACGATGCTTTCTATGTCGACGCTATCCTTAGTTGATACTACTGCTATCTACCTAAGGTGTTGTTCAGAAGTCGGTCCACAACCAATTGGCCAATCTCGAACAGCAGATACTACTCGTTTCTTAAACTTAGGGATTCTTTCCTTTGCCTGATCCATATTTAATTCCATCAAATACTTATCAGAGCTACTATAACCATATTTAATCGTTAATCCTCCTTATAGAGTTAAAATCATATATATATTGAAGGAATTTAATAAAAATCTAGGGATACTCTTCTTACCTTAAAATCCCGAAATTGGAGACTTATGATTTTCGGCTTTTAGATCTAGTCGACTAGGCTTCCTTCAAATCCCAAATTGTCGCCCATCATAAAACCATTAACTATTAGCTTTCAGCTTTTGCCTTTCTAAAATAGATTATGAGAACTAATCAAAAATCGACTCTTACCTTAGCTTAGGAGATTCGGCTAGCACTGGGAGAGGATTTGGCAATGCCAATGAAAGATTTAAATGCCGGAGGTATAGAACAATTCTTCAAATAGGATGAATAAAAGAAAAAGCAATGGAGGCTTCGGCTTTTTAGAGAAATCGGCACAAGGGAAAAGAAAGTGGGGAGAAGTTTCGGCTTTTGAAGTGATTGAAGAAAGAAATTTGGAGAGGGAGAGGTTAGGGAATTTCGGCACTTAGGGAGAGAATTTTAGGGTTTTCAATGTCAGAAACAAGGAGCTAGCCCCCCCTATTTATAGATTTTTGACACCTACTGCTAAATACCGAAAACGCCCTTAAAATTTAAGCTAGAAGAGAGGAGAATTTTGACCCTCTATGCCATGCAGTAGCCGAATTTTACACTCCTCTAGGTGGTGAAAGATAAGCTCCTAACTTTTCTCCTTTTTATCTATGATATTATCACTTAAAAATCCACATAATTTTTCCTATTTTATAGCCTTGTAGCCGTCTACCTCTTACTAACCCTAATGCCATGTTTAACTCACTTAAATTAAAAGATCTCGGCCTCATTAAACTTAAATTTTGGGCCCCTAATTCCCTTGTGTGTGGCGTCACTTTTAATTCCCTTATAGTGCCACTTATTGTTGGGCCACAAGCCCATGTTTGGCATTTTAAACATAATTACCACCTTTTTAATTCTTTAATGTCGAATCTAATAATTTAATCAAGGCCTTAGCCTAATCCTGAGCCCAATTTGGACCCCTATCACTTAAATTAACCTATTGAACCTATCCCTACACTAAATGCATAGGCCCATAAATTTAGGATGTTACAGTTCTGCCCCCTTAAAGAAATTTCGTCCTCGAAATTACCTGGTCAGAAAAGATGACGGTAGTGTTGCCTCATTGCTTCCTCGGGTTCGCACGTAGCCTCCTCAGAACCATGATTCTGCCACGGCACCTTAACCAATGGAACCGTTTTCCTTCTCAACACCTTGACATCACGATCCAAAATTTCTACTGGTTCCTCTTCGAAGGATAGATCAGGTCTTACCTCGATTTCCTCTATAGGCACAACATGGGACGGATCCGAACGGTATCATCTTAACATAGAGATGTGAAATACATCGTGAATTTGACTTAGTTCCGGAGGTAACTCTAGTTGATAGGCTACTGGTCCTACTCGCTTCAACACCCGATATGGTCTGATAAATCTAGGACTTAATTTACCCTTTCGACCAAACCTTAGTACCTTCTTCCACGGTGACACCTTTAAAAATACTTTATCACCCACTGCGAACTCTATGTCCTTACGCTTTAAATCAGCATAAGACTTCTGTCTGTTCGATGCCTCCTTATTTTTAAGGCAAACACCACTACCGCCAATTCCAAATCATGGGTGGGGTAATTCAATTCGTGCGGTCTTAACTGCCGAGATGCATATGCAACCACCTTTCCATCTTGCATCAACACACACCCTAATCCCGTGTGTGACGCGTCACAGTAAATTACGAACTCCTTCCCTGCCTCCGGCTGCATCAATACCGGAGCCTTCGTCAGAAACCTTTTCAACTTTTCAAAACTCTCTTGCTGCTTATCAGACCAAACAAACGGAACTCCTTTCCGTAGTAACTTGGTCAACGGTGCCGTGACCGAAGAAAATCCTTCAACAAACCTTCGGTAATACCCTGCTAGACCAAGAAAACTCCTAATCTCAGCCATAGACCTAGGTGGCTTCCAATCCAACACTGCTTCAATCTTTCGAGGGTCAACCCTAATCCCTTCTGTCGACACAACGTGCTCTAGAAACGTTACTTCCCTCAGCCAAAATTCACACTTACTGAATTTGGCATACAACTGCTTTTCCCTTAGGATCTGCAAAACTATTCGTAGATGAGCATCATGCTCCTCCTCTGACTTCGAATAAACTAAGATATCATCGATAAACACCATGACACACCGATCTAAGTAAGGTTGGAATACTCGGTTCATCATGTCCATGAACGCTGCTGGCGCATTGGTTAATCCAAACGGTATCACCATAAACTCATAGTGGCCGTAGCGAGTCCTAAAAGCTGTCTTATGTATATCCGCCTCCTTGGCCCTAAGCTGATGGTACCCTGACCTCAGATCTATCTTAGAAAAGATTGAGGCTCCCTTCAACTGATCGAACAAGTCATCGATCCTTGGAAACGGGTACTTGTTCTTGATTGTTAGCTTATTCAACTGGCGATAATTAATGCACATACGCATTGATCCATTCTTCTTCTTAACAAATAACACCGGCGCTCCCCACGGCGACACACTCGGTCGAATAAATCCTCTATCCAACAACTCCTGTATCTGAGCTTTCAGCTCTACCAACTCCTTCGGCGCCATCCTATATGGAGCGATAGATACCGGTGCTGTTCCCGGAAGAAGATCGATACCAAACTCCACTTCACGATCTGGGGGTAATCCCGGAAGTTCTTCAGGGAAAACATCAGGAAATTCCTTTACCGTCCTGACGTCCGCAACAGTCAGATCCTTGGCTTCTAGAGCCCGAACAAACAATAAAACTGCCTCGCACCCTTTCCTCACCATCCTTTCTGCTCTTAGGGCAGTCACCACATTCGACAAGCAGTTCCCCCTTTCTCCTATCACCAACACTTCCTCACCCTTTGGGGTTTTTAATACCATACGCTTGGCTGCACAATCTAGATTAGCTTGATACTTCACAAGCCAATCCATGCCTAAAATTAAATCAAACTCTCCGAACGGTAATTCCATCAAATCCGTGCAAAAAACTGTCCCCTGAACTTCTAGAGGTACTTCCCGATAAAGTTTATCCACTACTACCGATTTTCCTAACGGGCTAACTACAGTTATTGCCTTAAGGGTAATTTCAGATTCTAGCCTTAAGGTTCCCGATACGCTACTAGCTACGTACGAATGCGTCGACCCAGTGTCAATCAATGCAGTGTAAGGCAAACCAAAAATTAAGAACGTACCGGTTATGACATCCGATGCATCAGCCTCCTCTCGATGTCTGACAGCATAGACCAACCCCGGCTGTCTCGCCTCAGTGTTTCCTGCCCCTTGGCCTGGTGCTCCACGACCCCGACCAACACTATTACACCTCGGCCTGCACCACGACCTCTTTGTGGTTGCTGACCTCCTCTGCCAGGCTGAGCATTCCCTCGACCCATGGTCCCTTCACCGTCTTTTTGCTGCGGACAGTTCCTAACTTGGCGATCCGTAGATCCACACCTAAAACACTTTCCACTGCCTGCCCAACACTCACCGGCATGAAATTTGCCACATCGAGCACACTTGGGTGTCTGGTTAGTAGCAGCAGGTTTCTCTTCTCGTTTTGGTCCATCAGGCCTGGACCTTTTCTGAGTACGCCGGCTTGACGATCCAAGATTCCTCTTATTTCCACCTCTATCTCTATCTCGATTTAATTTCTCAGTCCGCTTTACCTCCTCGGCTATCTTAGCCTTTTCCACTAGGATAGCAAATTCCCTTTCTCGCTGTGGGGCTATCAAAACATGCAAATCATCCCTCAGGCCATCCTCAAACCTAACACAATGTTCATGCTCCGTGGCTACCAACCCACGAGCATATCAGCTAAGACGTAAGAACTCAGCTTCATACGCAGCCACTGACCTACTTCCTTGCACCAGATTCAGGAATGCTCTGCGCTGCGCATCCACATAACTTGATCCAATGTATTCTGAAACGCAGTTTTAAAGAAATCCTAGGTGATACGGACAGCCACAGCACCATCCTTTACCGTAAGCCACCATTGATAGGCATCATCCCTCAAGAGGGATACAACTCCCTTCAACTTTTGCTTCTCCGTGAAATCCAAATCATCCATTATGCGTTCCACCGCCTCCAACCAATACTCAGCTAAACTTGGGGCTACATTAGAAATTCCCCTAAACACTTCTGCCCCATTGGCTCTAAGTCGTTCTGGCACAGATTTTCGGGCTCCTGTGCCCATACCAGCCCCAGCAACCCTTTCTAAAACCCTTAGCATTGCCTGAGATACCGCGTCATCTCCGGCAGTCTGATCCTGAAATTCCTCCTCCGCGGCTGGCATCTCATTTCCCGAACTATGACCAGATCCTACTGGTTCCGACACCGTCATCCTACCCCTACCACGACCACGTGGCGGACGTCCTCGACCCATTGTACTCATTCTATCGATTCGCGTTCATCTTATTAAAAATTTTATGAACTATTAGTTTTCTTCCACTGTTTTAACCACGAACAGTCTTATGAATAATAGCTTTAAGAGTAGTTCTTTCGAATTCGCATTCACCATACAGTCTCAAGTTCATAACCTCTAGGAAACACATACATTCAATCATGAACTCACGTTCATTACAGAAAAGTGGTGTTGTTGTTGTTTTTACTACCCAAGGGTATTTTCGTAATTTTATCCTACAGGGGTATTTTCATAATTTTCCAAAATAAGGTTCCTTGGTGATTTTGTCAAATAAGGGTATTTTTGTAATTTTGCATTTCGGGGGTCTTTTGGTAATTTTAAAAACTGAGGGTATTTTGGTAATTTTGGAATCCAGGGCATTTCGATAATTTTGAAATCCGGGGGTATTTCGGTAATTTTGAAATCCAGAGGTATTTCGGTAATTTTGACATTCGGGGGCATTTCAGTAATTTTTGAAATCCGGGGGTATTTCAATAATTTTGAAATCCGGGGGCATTTTGGTAATTTCTGAAATCTAGGGGTATTTCAAAAATTTTGAAATTCGGGGGCATTTCAGAAATTTTGAAATTCGGGGGCATTTCGATAATTTTGAAATTCGGGGGCATTTCAGTAATTTTACCAAACAAGGGTAATTTGGTAATTTTTCAAACCAGGGTTATTTTGGTCATTTTGCAAAACAAGGGTAATTTGGTAATTTCCTTCATAGCTGTGAACATTTTCAAATCAAGTGTTTTTTTTTTTTTTGAAGTGTACAAAACTTACGGGTTTTTGTTTGCAAAATAGGGTGGTTGGTCCCTTTCAGGTTTTAATTATGGGTTCAGCCCATGAACAAGTCCTTATAGTTAGAGTGAACAGTCACTACGCACCGGGTAAGATTCCAGCGAAGAGGAGGTGAGTCACTAGGACTGCTTAAATACCAAGTTCTCCCTGAATCCACTCCTAGACATGCGTATGCCTATTGCCACACCCTGTCATGGCTAAAGTGAACAGTCACTATGCACCAGGTAAGATTCCAGCGAAGAGGAGGTGAGTCACTTGGACTGCTTAAATACCAAGCTCTTCCGGTTCTACTCCTAGACATGCATATGCCTGTTACCACACCTTAGTCTTGCGACTCGTTTACAGGTTTTGTTTAGTGAAATTAAGTCTTATGGAATCGAAGAGTTGTTTGTCTAAGCCTAGAGTCCATCAAGTTCTAATCTAGATAGTCTACGTCCTATTAAGCCCACATTTATATCACAATCAGGAGTTCAGAATACTTACCTGGGTGGATTGGGTGCCGGTAGACTCGAAGGCCATGTCTTCAAACGAAAAATTTTTCTTAAATACAATTTTTTTCTAAAACACTTCTAGACCCATTTCACAGCCCGAGTTTTGAACTGGGCTCTGATACCAAATTGTAACACTCCAAACTCGGCCCATGCGTTTCGACCGGATCTGGCATGTCACGGCTTGTACTTTGAAAACCTTTGCTTTGTTGGTTTTTTGAAATTGCGAGATAATTAGACAATATTTAAGTAAATAAGCGGCATTTAAAAAAAATAAAACCTTGTATTAAGTATTATTAAGTATAAATAAACCTTATCATAAAATTCATAAGTTGCTTAACATTGAAAACTCCTAAGTTGAATAAAAACTAGGGGCCTTATTACAAAAATATTCCCATAATGAAATAAAAATAAACTTAAAGAAACTCCAAATTAACTTGTCAAAAAAAAAAACTTGATGGCCCCTCGAGTCTGTCTCGGCTCCCATGTCCACGATCTACTGTTCATCTGGAAGAGTAGAGAAATGGAAAGCGTGAGTCACAAAGACTCAGTGTATAAATCTCAAAACACACATCGACCTGAGCCCACAAACACACTATGGGCCCTGGCCCATACAGGAAGGCATCAATCATAATCCCATAATAACAATAAAGAATGAATAACCCAACCCATCCTAGGTTTCCATCCTCTACACACCATCCCGTACCAACCATCACACCATGGGGATTTCTACAATCAACCCTCCATCCGCTACACACCAAAACGACAGCCGTACTGCCTATTCCTATTAAGTAGGAATCATTAAACGTGGCATAGCCACCGATCACTATGTGACCTTACATTTAAAATTATGTGGGATTTCTACCACCGATCACCAAGTGACCTATCATGCACTTCCCCTTCAATTATCATCATTCCCACCCCATCCATACATGCATAAAGAAACATCAAGCAGACTTATATATTCTTCGATACACATAGGGAGTTCTATGTTTACGTACCTGACATCCTTGCCTAACCCTTTCTAGGGTTCCATTCGACTGTCTATACAGCCTTATTCTGGCTTTTTAGCCCATAACATACATTAATAGATATACATACAGGTTTATCAGTAGTGTGTTAGAGATCTACACACGACTTTTCATACATCCTCATTTTCTGGCTTTTCAGCCCCTAACAGGTATAATACAAAATAAAACTTATGTGATAAGGATCTACACACCTGGTTACCACTAAAACGATGCTTTCTATGTTGACGCTATCCTTAGTTGATACTACTGCTATCTACCTAAGGTGTTGTTCAGAAGTCGGTCCACAACCAATTGGCCAATCTCGAACAGCAGATACTGCTCGTTTCTTAAACTTAGGGATTCTTTCCTTTGCCTGATCCATATTTAATTCCATCAAATACTTATCAGAGCTACTATAACCATATTTAATCGTTAATCCTCCTTATAGAGTTAAAATCATATATATATTGAAGGAATTTAATAAAAATCTAGGGATACTCTTCTTACCTTAAAATCCCGAAATTGGAGACTTATGATTTTCGGCTTTTAGATCTAGTCGACTAGGCTTCCTTCAAATCCCAAATTGTCGCCCATCATAAAACCATTAACTATTAGCTTTCGGCTTTTGCCTTTCTAAAATAGATTATGAGAACTAATCAAAAATCGACTCTTACCTTAGCTTAGGAGATTCGGCTAGCACTGGGAGAGGATTCGGCAATGCCAATGGAAGATTTAAATGCCGGAGGTATAGAACAATTCTTCAAATAGGATGAATAAAAGAAAAAGCGATGGAGGCTTCGGCTTTTTAGAGAAATCGGCACAGGGGAAAAGAAAGTGGGGAGAAGTTTCGGCTTTTGAAGTGATTGAAGAAAGAAATTTGGAGAGGGAGAGGCTAGGGAATTTCGGCACTTAGGGAGAGAATTTTAGGGTTTTCAATGTCAGAAACAAGGAGCTAGCCCCCCTATTTATAGATTTTTGACACCTACTGCTAAATACCGAAAACGCCCTTAAAATTTAAGCTAGAAGAGAGGAAAATTTGGGCACCCTCTATGCCATGCAGTAGCCGAATTTTACACTCCTCTAGGTGGTGGAAGATAAGCTCCTAACTTTTCTCCTTTTTATCTATGATATTATCACTTAAAAATCCACATAATGTTTCCTATTTTATAGCCTTGTAGCTGTCCCCTAATTCCCTTGTGTGTGGCGTCACTTTTAATTCCCTTATAGTGCCACTTATTGTTGGGTCACAAGCCCATGTTTGGCATTTTAAACATAATTACCACCTTTTTAATTCTTTAATGTCCAATCTAATAATTTAATCAAGGCCTTAGCCTAATCCTAAGCCCAATTTGGACCCCTATCACTTAAGTTAACCTATTGAACCTATCCCTACACTAAATGTATAGGCCCATAAATTTAGGATGTTACATGATGCTTGGTCAACCAATCCATTCCTAGGATAAGATCAAACTCCCCAAATGGCAATTCCATTAAATCTGCTAGAAACACTACCCCTTGAGTTTCTAACGGTACATCCTTAAATAGCTTGTTCACTACCCTAGATTGTCCTAGGGGACTAACCACGGTCATCTTTCTAGTAGTTGTTTCAGAGTCTATACTTAGAGTCTCAGATATCGAACATGCAACATAGGAGTGGGTTGACCCAATATCAATCAAGGCAAGTAAAGGGTTATCAGCAATAAGAAACGTACCTGTTATGACATCCGGTGCGTCACCATCCTCCTGTCGACAAACTGCATAAACTAGACCTGGCTGCCTCGTATCTATATTACCTGCACCTCTACCAGGTGCTCCACGACCGCAACCAGCCCCATTTCCACCTCTACCTGAACCACGACCCCTCGGTCCAGGCTGATCACCTCTCCTAGTCTGATCAGAACCTCGGCCCGCTGGCTGTACATGATCCACTTGGGGACAGTCCTTAATCAGATGCTCCATGGATCCACACCTGAAACATCCACCCGTTCTTCTTCTGTACTCCCCAGAATGTGCTTTCTTGCACCAATTACATGACCGATTCTGATTCCCTGCAGCAGGTGTCGGAGCACGAGCTGGCCTGTCAGACCTAGGCCTTTTCTGCAAATTCCCAGATGCTCCTACCGGCCCAAAATTTCTCTTATTCCTTTCTCGCTCCTTATCTCTTTCCTGTCTCTCAATCCGTTTTACCTCCTCAGCTATCTTAACCTTTTCCACCAAAACCGCAAATCTCTCTCTCTCTGCGGTGCTATCAAAACCCTTAACTCATTTCGCAATCCATCCTCGAACCGAACACAACGTTCATATTCGGTTGCTACCATTCCTCGAGCGTAGCGGCTCAAGCGCAGAAACTCCGCCTCATATTCAGCCACAGATTTACTTCCCTGCACTAGATTCAGAAATGCTTTCCTCTGTGCATCCACATAGCTGGCCCCAACATACTTTCCCTGGAATGACTCCTTAAAGAAGTCCCAGTCAATCCGATCTGTGGCAGTACCCTCCTTCATCGTGAGCCACCACTGATAAGCCTTGTCTCGAAGAAGAGACACAACCCCTTTCAACTTCTCCTCCATCGTGAAATCTAAGTCATCCATTAAGCGCTCAGTCGCTTCCATCCAATACTCAGCTGTGTTAGGGGCTACGCCAGAAACTCCCCTAAACACTTCTGCCCCATTGGCCCTAAGCCGCTCCGGCACAGATTTTCGAGCTCCTGTGCCCATGCCTACTCCAGCAACTCTTTCGAGAACCCGCAACATCGCCTGAGATACCGCATCATCTCCGGTCGCCTGATCCCGTAACTCTCCCTCCACAGCTGGAGGATCCGGCATTTCGTTTCCTGACCCGTGGCCAGACCCTACTGGCTCGGACAAAGTCATCCTACCCCTACCGTGTCCACGCGGCGGACGTTCTCGACCCCTTGTACTCATTCTTCCGATTGGCGTTTATCTGATTAAGAATTTTATGAATCATTAATTCTTTCCACTTATTAACCACGAACAGTCTTATGAATAGTAATTTTGGGAGTAGTTCTTTCGAATCTACAATTCAGTCTCAAGTTGGGGTATTTCACAATCAACATACAGACAACATCCATATATCCATATTCAATACATAGGGGTATTTCCGTTATTCCACTACCCAGGGGTATTTTTGTAATTTTATCCTACATGGGTATTTTCGTAATTTTCAAAAATAAAGTTCCTTGTTGATTTCATGAAATAAGGGTATTTTGGTAATTTTGAAATCCGGGGGTATTTCGGTAATTTTGAAGTCCAAGGGTATTTCGGTAATATTAAGATCAGGGGTACTTTGGTCATTTTACTAATAAACATTTTAGTTTACTTACACAATTTTGCACTACAGACTAGTTCTTTAATGAAGAAATTAAGTGTTTTCCCTGTACAATAACCTAAACAAGCCATCTATTAATAAGCATAAATTGGCTTGTTGAATTACAATAAATGTGAATATCTAATTTCACAAGAGTAGCTTGTAAATAAGTCTTCAATAAAGAGAATAACAACAAATGTCTTTAGTTCATAAAATATCTTGAAGATCAAATATCTTATTTATTAAAAATTCGATCACATTGAAAGTCTTGATCAAATATTAGCTTAAATTGATTCTTTCTCAGATTGTCTTCAATAGCAGGCTGCCAAAAATTATCATAGATCATCAATTAAAAATCCAAACAATTTTGATCAAAACGTACCAACTAAATAAAACAAATTACAATAATCTATGAAATTATGTTGTAATAGGCGTTGTATCAATATATATATATATATATATATATATATTATATTGTATTATCATAGAATTATGAGTATCGAATCCAAAATTATGAAATCTAGCGGTGGGAATTATTATTGTCATTATCACTTAAAGATATTCAATGAATTTAAGTAATTAATATATGATGAAAAAGAACGCAAGGAATTAATTAATGCCGCACAAGCTAGAAGAGTTGAAAATGTTAAATTAGGGTTGATAAATTGCAAGCGCAACCAGGATTAGAAAAATACAGGCAGATCTTTAGCTTATCACAGGTGGAGGAACATTGATTTGCTGAGATTCAAGTTCATACAAATCAATATTTAGTCATTAAGAATAAAACAGAACCTGGAAATTTCTCCAGCACTGCCATATTGCACAAAACTTTTCAATATCCAAATTCATATTGTGCAGTGTCGTCTAATCAGTAGCGCATTATGTCTCGCTCCAATCAACTACTGCCATCATCATTATTCGAATTAATGGAAAAAAGACTCTTGATATAATATGTCTGAAACTATTTTTTTTAAAAGTGTCGACTTTAATTTTGAAAACGAAAATGAATATAGGAGTCGCCACCAATTAATTTTTGATAAGTTGTGATCGGGTCACCTCGTAAAATTGTTGTTTTTAATAAACAGTTTGATTCATTAAAACAACGATTTTGGTCTACGAAATTTAGAAAGACGGGTTCGGGAATCGGTTACGTACGAGAAAGGATTATCGCCCTCGTAACGCCCAAAATTGGTACCTAGTTGATTAATTAATGTCTTAGTATCGAGAATTGAGAATTTGAAAAGATTTTAAAAATACGATCCTTTATTAAAACATTATTTAATTGAAAACTTTTCGAGAAAAGGGCATATTTCACGTTATTCGAGAAAAAGAATTACGTCACATAAGTTAGGACATAATGTCTTAAATTTCCGATACGCGAATAAACGCCGAAAAATTTATTTAAAAGATGTTTGATTATCTCGGTTTTAGAAAGAAACCATATTCCGTAAGTTAGAACACAATCTTTTCGTAATTCCCGAGATTACTTAAAATTTTAAAACGTTCGTTTGTTCGGATTTATCAAGAAAGTCGAAACCCCATAGTTAGGGAACGACCTTTCGAATTTTAAAAACACGGAATATCGCTTATTTTAAAAACAAAATTTTTAATGCATTGTGTGAATTGTAACGCGGTTTTGTGGTGAAATTTAAAATGGGTTACGGTGTTTGCGTGCATGACAGAATAATAAGTATGTTAATGTAAATGACAATATGAAGAACGAAAATAAAATAAACAAGCCAGAAATAAAATGACAAATAATAAGAATAACAAACTAAAAATTTGAAGCTAAAGACCTAATATTACATAAATAAATAAATATGGTGCAAAACAATTTAAGAATAATAATAATATTATTAATAATAATGATGATGATATTAATAATAATAAATAATAAAATAAATAAATAAATAAATAAAATTTTAAAATTATATAAAGGATATAAATAAATAAATGATAAAATAAGATAAAGGTATATATAAAAAAATTTAGGTAAATAAATATATAAAAAAATATAATAATAATAGCAATAATATTGCAAAACTAATACATTTAGAAATATGATAATAAAACACATAAGTAAATACAAAAAAGAAAATATAATAATAATAATAATAATAATAATAATAATAATAATAATAATAATAATAATAATAATAATAATAATAAAAACTAATTAATTTAATAATAAAATAGCAAAAATAACAAAGAAAGGACTAAATTGAATTTTAAAACAAAAATTTGGGGCAAATCAGAAGTAAATAGAAAGGAAAAGGACCAAGTTGAACGTGCGAATAACAAGGAGGGACCAAAATGGGAAATAATCTCCACCCTCCAAAACGCACAGCTTCAAGGCGGACTAAATTGAAATCGAAACAAATTATAGGGTCAAAATTAAAGACGAAAGAAACTTAATTGTAAAACAATAAAAAAACGGGAGGACTTGTAGCGCAAATAGCCCCAAAAGTAAAAACACGCGGATCCCCCTGGTGGATCGGGTCGACGAGCGGGTCAAGCATGAAATGACATCGTTTTGGAGGCCTATTTAAGGCTAAAAATTTAGAAAAAAAAAATCATTTTTAGCCCTAGTTTTACAAAAAAAAAAAAAACTTCACCCTTTTCTCTGAAAGCCCTCCAAATCCGGCAAGAGCTCCAGTCAGTCACCGCCGTGTCGGCTGCCAGTGCTGCCATATACAGCGGCCGAAAGGTCGAAAACCCCTTTGTTTTTTAAGCGATCGAAAGGCAGGTAAGTTTTTCTTTTTTAAACTCTTTTTTTAATATATATATATATATATATATATATATATAGTTTTGGAAAAAGGAAAATAAAGAAATATATGTATGTATATAAACAGTTTTGAAAAAAAAGGGAAAGTAAAGTAAAAAAAAAATAAACAAAAATAAAAAAATAGACCTTAGCATGTTTTGAACCTTTTGTTTCTTTTTTATTCTCTGTGTTTTTTTTTCTTTTGTATTTCAATCTTCTATGTTTGTATGTTCGAATCACTTTTTTTGGTGCTTGAATCTCTGTTTCTTTTTGTATTTAAAGTCTCTCTAAAAAAATTACATTGGTTTAACATGGCTTATATAGCTGTTTTACAAAGCTTTAATTTATGCTGTCATTTCTACTTTTTTGGTCCCTTGCAAGTGGCGCTGCAAGTGGAGGGCTGTGGACATGACAGTGGTAGTGCTGACATGGCAGAGGCAGCAGTGGCAGTGGCGGCTAGCAGCTAGGGTTTTCCTTTTTTATTTTTCTGTTCATTAATTTGGGCTGCTAGGGTTAGGTTATTTGGGCCTTTGCTTGTTGGGTTTAGTTTTGGATTGGTTTCAATTGGGTTTGTTGGGTTTTGGGTTTTGGGTTTGTTTGGATTGGGTTTGGTTTGTAAAATGGACTGTTTGTTGGGCCTGGGCAAATTGGGCTTATTACATCTGCCCCTCTTTGCTCGTTATCGTAAAGAGAATAGAGCAAATACTTTTGAGAAAGACCAACTTTGCCCGGTCTCGCCGAGTCCTGATTTTTCGGGTATTCCTCTTTTCCAAGTAGCTTCATTCCAATCCACTGCATCTTGTTGCTTTGATCTACTCCACTACCTCTTCAGAGAGATAAGACTTGTAGTTTCAATCTACTCCGCTGCAACTTCAGAGAGATATGAGATTTTTTATTTTAGTCTGCTCCGCTACAACTTCAAGGAGAAAAGACTTGCTATGGTAGATTTAATCCGACCTACTGCAACTTCAGAGGTATAGGATTTGCGGCTTTAATCCGCTTCACTGTAACTTCAGGAAGATAGGATTAGTAGCTTCAATCTGCTCCACTGCAACTTCAGGGAGATAAGATTGGCTTCTTCAACCTGCTCCACTACAACTTCAAGGAGATAAGATTTATAGCTTTAATCTGCTCTACTGCTGAAACACCCCAAACCCGGCCCACGAGCCTTGACCGGATCTGGTATGTTCCTCAAAAGAAACTGATTCAAAACTCTTTTATTACTTAGGAAAAACTTGTGTTTTTGAAAGAAAGTTTGTTTTGGGTTGGGTTTGAGTTGAAAATGAGTTTATTTTATATTGAAAACCCATTTATTTCAGGTGACAAAATATTTAAAGTCTATTTTAAATTTAATTTACTTGATCTTATAACCATAAAAAAATTCGTAACATAATAAATAAAAGAAAGAAAAATAAAGTAGTTCATCTATGGCCTTATTGCATCAAATAATTCCCAAAAATAAATTAAAGTGCTTAAATAGAATAAAAGTCCAAATAATAAAATTTTCCTTGTTGTGCATGGCCACCTTTAAGCTCCTGCCGACCCAGTCCATTACTGATCATCACCTGGAAGAAAATATTCCCCAAACGGGGTGAGTCAAACAGACTCAATGTGTAACCAACACTAAAATTTAATAGATTTAGGCATACCATACATATCATGTTCACATAATAATTCAAGATAATGATGCAAACCCGAACCCAAACCTAGATGCCATCCGCTACATATCCCCGTACCAACCTGCACACCGTGGGGACTACTAAGTCAACCCTCCATCCGTTACACTCCATCGAAGGCAGTCGCTGCAGTCGACGTGCTCATCGCCCATATAAAATTCGTGGCATAGCCACCAGATAATTGTGTCATGAGACACCACATTCAGATAATGTAACCGAAGTTACCACATTCAGATAATGTGACCGAAGCCACCACATTCAGATAGTGAGACCGAAGTCACCACATTCACTTCCCCTTTCTCATATAACCCGAATGCCCCCTATTATTCATATCATGCATATCATACTTAAATTCACATCCATGTTATCTTTTCACATGTTAAATATAACATATTTCGTAATCCTAGTATGAGTAGGAAACGTACCTGAGTACTTTGTACCGTAACACGGTACCTTAGCCATATTTACATTCTTAAAAACATGCACATATTAAATATTGCCATAAAACATATTAAGAATTAGTGCGGATTACACACCTGATTCGCTTAAGGTTTCCAATCCAAATCCCGAAAAGCTTGATCTAATGCCTTAGATCTTAGATCTCTACATTTAATCAATCATTTAATACTTAGTAAAGAGCCATTTGACCATAAATCCAAATCCTAGTAGGATTAGTACACTAAAACTTACCTTGTTGCCAATTGACTTAAGAATCAAGTCCCGAAACTTTGTTGTATTCCTTCTTGTATTCGGCCAAACATTAAATCACATCCCAGGTTAGTTTCGGCTTTTTAAACAATTATGAAATAGATATAGATATCAAAATAAGCCTTGGCCGAATGCTATAGACACTTACCTTGTGGATTTTAAATCCCGAAACTCACCGAATAACTAGGGAACACGCGGCTTATGGTGTACCTTCGGGAAAAGAACTTCTCCTTCCTTGTAGTCAACACTTAGTAAATCCCGAAAGATCTCTTCAAAGTTTCTGCAACAAGATATTAAGGGTATTAGGATCTTAATTTTGACAGCCTTAGAAGAAATAGAATGAGAATCTAACCTAATCTTACCCTTACTGAAGAATTCGATGGAACTCTTGCTTGAACCCTTAGCAGTATTCGGCTATGGCTTTGATGTGGATAACAATTTCGGCTCTTGAGGCTTAGTGAGAAATCGGCTAGGGCTATTGGCATCTTTGGCTTTTGATTGTGTTTGTAATAGAAAAAGAAAAGAAAAGAGAAAAAGAGAATAATGGCAGAGAGAATTCGGCAGAGAGAAGAGGAGAAACTTTAGAGAATTTCGGCAGAGGTTTTCTTGAAAAGAAAAGTATGAATGAAGAATAGCCTTACTCTCCCTTTTATAGCCAAAATTACTAGGCTAGAGTCCCTTACTTGGCCACCACTCTTCTATTTTGATAGCTTTATCCCTTGAATTATCACTTTATAAAAAGAATTTAATCCAACTATTAACTCTTGAAAATAATGATAAATAAATCCCTTATTTATCCCCTATTTAGCCGAAATTTAAAGAGAATAAAACTCCTCTTTTAAGAGCCTTAATGCCGTCCACTCTCTGCTTCTGGAAGTAAAAATAAAACTTCTTTTATTTGCTTCCCAAGTGACTCGAACTCAGGCCCAACACCCTTGCATGTGGCGCCATTTCCAGAGGCCCTAAGTGGCATCTTCAGGCCACTTTTCCAAGCCTGCTTGTGTGTCAAATTCCTCCTACTAATTTTCTTAAGGCCACCTTGCCTTAATTTCCTCTTTTTAAACCTTAAAACGTGACATTTCTTTACATTTCCAAGTTTCCAAAAATTTTCGTTTGCCTCCTTTAAACTTAACATTTCCTTACATTTCCAAGTTTCCAGAAATGTTCACTTTCCTCTTTTGAATCATTTCCAAATCATTTCCTTACCTTTCTTAGTTTCCAAAAATGTTCACTTTCCTCTTTTAAACTTAACATTTCCATACATTTCCAGGTTTCCAAAAATGTTCAAAATATATTCATAACACATAAGACATGTCATTTCATACAATTAAACCGAAAATGCATAGGCCCTTTTCAGGATGTTACAACTGCAACTTCAGAGAGATAAGATTTGTAGCTTTAATCTGCTTCGCTGCGACTTCAGAGAGATAAGATTTGGCTATCTTCGATCTACTCTACTGCAACTTCAAGAAGATAAGATCTATAACTTCAATCCGCTCCACTACAACTTTTGGGAGATGAGATTTGTGATTTTTAGTCTACTCCACTGCAACTTCAGGGAGATGAGACTAGTGGCTTCAATCTGCTCCACTACAACTTCAGGGAGATAAGATTCGCCACAATGATTTCAATCTGTCCCACTGCAACTTCAGGGGGTATGAGATTTGTAACTTGTATCTGAAATCTTTTCCACCGCAACTTCAGGGAAATAAGATCCGCTATCTTCAACCTGCTTCACTGCAACTTCAAGGAGATAAGACTTACCATCTTCAGTCTGCTCCACTGCAGCTTTAAGGAGATAAGACTGTTAGCTTCAAACTTCTCCACTACAACTTCAGGAAGATAAGGTTTGTGGCTTTAATCTACTCCACTACAACTTCAGAGAGATAAGATTTGTATCTTTTTCAATCTATCCCACTGCAACTCAGGGGTATAGGATTTTTGGCTTCTTCAATCCATCGATCTGTTACACCATTCTTTGGGTAACAAGACATGTAGAATCCATTTCATGGGCCTATGTTTATGCCAAATGATTAGGATGTCGTGATCAGAATGAATCAAATGCTCCTAACTAGATGTGTATGAATGATATTTGCATGGATGCAAAATGCCATTTTGCGAGAATGATCCCCTTTTCAATGCTTAGGTTGTCATTGCTCGTTGTTCATTAAGGTTCTATCACTGACGTATTACCCTGCCTTCTTGCTCAGCTGGTATCTTTGACAGAAAACCCGAAGAAATAGCCATAATTTATAATATTCTCTCTCAAATGTTTCCAACTCTTAGGTTTGATTAGTTCTAAATAATAGTCCTGTTTCAGGTTTCCGTATTATGTAGAAGCTTTCAGAGTAATATGCAAAACTCCTTTTATGTGAGTATTATTAGTCCATTAATCATTATTTCAATGCAAAATGCTTGAAAAAGATCATAATGATAGACAGAACTGAAATTTATCAGGAACAAAATTTGAAAAAGTAAACATTGCTGAAATACAAAATGAGTAAAAGGAAAATAAGTGACCCAAATATTGCAGCATGAGCTTCTCTGCACGAACTTCTTGAGAACTATTTTGAGCACAACATATGTTTAGGAGATTTAGAGTACTTTGTTGATGCCCCAAGAAGTAGCATTTCTCCTTCTTGTTAATTTAGGCATAGTAAGACTACCGCATACCCCATCTTTTGATCAAAAGTTGAATTCCCCTTTACTGGTTTTCAATTCAAAACACCTTTGGTCTCAATACACCTTTTGCGGGTTTTCACCTTGGCCTCTCCTCTTTTTTTTTTTATTTTAGGTGAAGTACTTCTTGACCGAGTCTAAATTCACAAGATTAGGCAAGCTTTTTTCATCCATCTCAGTCAAAATCAATGCTCCTCTAGAAAAGGCCTTCTTTACCACATAAGGTCCTTCCCAATTTGGCATCCATTTCCCTCTGAAGTCTTTTGTATAGGCAAGATCTTTTTCAATACTAGGTCCCCTTCGTGGAATTCTCTAGGACGAACCTTTTTGTTGTAAGCTCACATCATTCGTTTTTGGTACATCTGACCATGGAGGATGGCTTTCAACCTTTTCTCTTCAATCAAGTTTAGCTGATCATATCGAGATTGGATCTATTCTACTTCATCCAACTTCAATTCTGCCAAAACTCGGAGAGAAGGAATCTCGACTTCAATAGGTAAAACTGCCTCCATTCCATAAACCAAAGAGAAAGGCGTTGCCCCGGTTGAGGTCCTGACAGATGTTCGATGAGCATAGAGGGCAAATGGTAATTTCTCATGCCAATCTTTATACTTTTCAATCATTTTTCCCATGATTTTCTTAATGTTCTTATTGGCTGCCTCCACTGCACCATTCATTTTGGGCGATATGGTGATGAGTTGTGGTGTTTGATCTTAAACTGACTGCAGACTTCTGATATCGTGCTGTTGTTCAAATTTTGTGCATTGTCAGATATGATCCTTCCTGGCATTCTATATCGACATATGATCTCCTTCTTTAAGAACTTGTCGACTGTCAACTTTGTGACATTGGCGTATGAAGTGGCTTCTACCCACTTTATAAAGTAATCGATGATCACGAATATGAATCGATGCCCGTTAGAAGCTTTGGGTGAAATTGGCCCAATGAAATCTTTGCCTCACATAGAGAAAGGCCACGGAGAATTCATAACATGAAGAGGTAAGGCATGTACATGAATTTTATCTCTGTAAATTTGACACTTGTGGCATTTTTTGGCCTAATTAAAGCAATCTCTTTCCATGGTGGACCAATAATACCCTAAATCTCATGATTTGCCTAGCCATTGTAAAACCATTGTCATGTGTTTCGTAAACACCCTTGTAGACTTCTTCAAAGATTTGCTTAGCCTCGACAGTGTCTACACATCTTAGTACCACCTGATCCTTTCTCCTTTTATATAGGATCTCTCCATCTAGGACATAGTCGTTGACCAGTCTTCTCAATGTCTTTTTATCATTCTCAGTTGCTTGGTCAAGATATTCACGATTCTTCACATATCGCAGTATATCGTGGTACCAAGGGTGGTCGTCCTCTTCTTCTTCTTCGATGTTGTAATAATAAGCTGGAGTCTCATAAATACTCATCTGAATAGGCTTTACATCATCTTGTTTGTTCTCTTTGACCATCAAATCCAAGGTAGCCAGGGCATCAGCCATCTGATTTTCATCTCGTGGAAGGTAATAAAAGGTGATGTCATCAAACTCCTCAATTAACTCAAGAACCAACTTTTGATACTTGATTAACTTGGGATCTCTTGTCTCCCACTCTCCTTTGAGTTGATAGATTACTAGTGCAGAATCCCCATATACCTCTATGATCTCACGTTCTATGGCTGCATGGATACCCATGATGCATGCTTCAAATTTTTCCATAATGTTCGTGCAATCAAAATCCAATTTGCTAGTGAAGGGATAATGATCTTCGTTTGGGGATACCAGGACTGCCCTTGTAACACCCCAAACCCGGTTAACACACCACGACCGAATCTGGCATGTTACGGAGTGAAAACATTTTTGAAACCATCAGTTTATCAAACCATTCTCCTAGAAAACCCCTTTTAAAAATAATTTCGATTGGAAATCCTTGTTTAAAATGATATTGAAACCGTGTGGTGTTGTTTAAAGAAACTCATGCTCGATAAGCTACTTCGTTATTACAAATTTTGTAAAAACGATACTTATTCAAAACTGAGTGTAATGCACATAACCAAGTTGAAACCATTTGCTTCTGAAGTTGTATGAAGATCTAAGTTATAAAGCGTTCAAGTTACCTTATTATTTTGTGAACTTTGTTACCCGATGGTAACGTTTTTAAAACCCGAAAGAGTTACAGTTTTGAAACCATGGCTTTTACCGGTTAACCTTTATCAAATCCGTAAATTATATATAACATAAACAGAATCAAACAAGTAATAATAAAACCCAAAATAAACTTAGCGGCCTTATTACAAAAACAAAACCAACTTTAAGAAAGATCAAATAACCCAAAGTAAGAAGTTATGGTCGAAAACCCGAAAACGAATTTGCACGGCCACCTCGAGTCCTCCTCGGCTCCATATCCGCGGTCTATGCCTCATCTGCAAAATATAAGGGAAGGGGTGAGTCACTAAGACTCAGTGTATAAATCCCCAACCCGATAATTCATCCACTTACACAAAGCATTAGCAAAACATGCAAATCATGCACCCCATAACCTAACCATCCGTACTCCTTTTTCTACCCCGTGTGGTCAAAACCACTGGTGGTCAAAACTACTGGTGACCGGAGTCACAATTATCTAGGTATGGTCAAAACCACTGGTGACCGAAGTCACAAATCAAGTGATGGGGCCAACCCATCGTGTGGTCAAAACCACCGATGACAATCCCGTAATAATCACGTGGGGCCAACCCACTGTGGTACGAAACCACTGGGACGAGTCACAATATCCATATGTGGTCAAAACCACTGGTGACCGTAGTCACGAATATCAATAGTGTGGTCAAAACCACTGGTGGTCAAAACCACTGGGACTTAGTCACAAATCATATCAATAGTGTGGTCAAAACCACTGGTGACCGTAGTCACAAATCAACTGATAGGGCCAACCCATCTTGTGGTCAAAACCACTGGTGACAGTCCAAATAAATCATCCCCCTCCTCTCATCAATCCCACCATCATCATGCTTAGATCATATGTAACATAATCTCATATCTCATGCATTTATGGATAACATAGCATATAACAACACATCACGGTATATACAAGCATACTTCGTAAATCACGTAATAGGGGACTTACCCGGAACCCACGCTTATGCCCACAAGGCAAAGTCGCTAACACAAAGGTTATACAGTAACACAATAAGCATTGTTAAACTAATAGAGTGTGTAAGAGTTTACACACCTGATTACGCGCAAGACTATGTTCTCCACGTCGGTACTGTCGTTAATCGACACCACCGCTATCTGTCTACTGCTTTGCTCCGATGCCGGCCCACACCCAGGTGGCCAATCGCGCACAGCCGACACTGCCCTCTTCTTGAACTTTGGGGCTGGGGCCTCAGATCCAACCCCCCTAACGTTCGGCTGACAACAGGGTCCATAGCACCTTTGGCCAATAAAATTGAATTAACACAGAGACTATCATAGAATAGCGATTAAACCCGATTTAATAGATCCCTCACCTAGATTGACCGATCCCGAATAGTTCGAGAGATAAACCACGAACCACGCAAATCCCGGAATCCAACTGCTTGATTATTTCCCCCTCCTGTATACGGCCAATACAGCACCATTAGACAAATAGCCATTCGGCTTTGAAAGAATATGAACTGGGTTCAACCATACTAGAGCCCTTACCTAAGCCGGCGACCAAATCCTGGAGATCCACTGTATTCGGCTATGCACCTCCATACAATCGGTTTCACACCTCACTTAAGAACAAAAAGGCCATTCGGCCATAGCATGAATCCACAACCAAAAGAGTTTTTCCGCCTCTTACCTTGATGCCTGTTTTGGCCTCTAAACACCACAGATCGGCACCCTTCTTTTGGTACTTACAGGATTTCGGCTACCACATAAAACCAGAATAAAATTCAATACCAACCCATAATGGAAATAAAGAGATTGATGAGGAGTAGGGTTTTGGTCATTACCCACCTTGATCTTAAAGAGAAAATGAATAGAGAGTTCACTTACCAGAGTTTCGGCTATGCTCCACACAGAGGAAAGAAACAAGAAATCGCAAGAGAGAGAGAGAGAGAGAGAGAGAGAGAGAGAGAGAGAGAGAGAGAGATGATTTTCAGAATAGAAAAAGAGAAGAAGATTTAATGGTGTCCAGAGGAGATTCGGCTATTGAAGTGCTCAAGGAAAGGTGAAACAACAGTGGAAAGGGGTAATAGGTATGGTGCTTCGGCTTTTGAGAACTAACAAGATGAAGGAGAGAATGACAATGGAGGAAGAAAGTTTCGGCAAGAGTGAATGAAAGGAAATTTCGGCACAAAGGGTTTGAGAGAAAAAGAAATGATGTCGTCTGAGAGGGGTGGGGTTCTTGGTTTCGGTTTGAGCAAAAAGAAAAAGAAGAAAAGGTGAACAAAGGTGATTTCGGCTATGAGAGGATAGTAAAGAATGAACTGAAAAGAGGAGAGGAGAAGGCTACTAAAGTTTCGGCTATTCCAGAAAAATGGTGCACAAGTGACTTGAAACGAGAGGGAATGCATTCTAATATTTCAGTTTGGCACAAAACGCAAAAGAGAAAGGCTCCCAAGCTTGCCGATTTTTAGCCTCTCCCTAGGCACATTCGGCCACCCACACTTGAACCCCTAAAACCGATTGCACCCCCCAAGTCCAAAAATTCGGCCAACACCCCTCAAATGAGTTTGAACTATTTCAACCCCTACATTTGCTCCCCTCCACCAACTCAAATTAGTTTGAACAGGTCAAACCCCACAAATCTCTCCTCTCCATCCATTCGAAAGAGTCCCACCTGAGTACACCTCTCTAGCTTGTGGCGTGAAAAAGAAAGAGCAGAAAAGTGATTCCTGCAACTCGAACACAAGCACTCCTTGCTCCCTGTGGCGTCACCTCCCTTGCTCCTGTGTAGCGCCTTCCTTGCCACTCCACCAAGGTAATTCTTGTGTCTAACTATCCCACTTAATTCTTTTAACCCCTGTTTCCCTTAGCTCCCTTTCCCTAAGCACCAGAACCAAAATTTGTAGTTCTAACTCAGGCCTAACCTAGGTTATAACTAGGCCCCAAAACATGACAAATAAAGAAATAGACAACTCCGCACATGCAACACGATTCAATTAAAATTAACCCCTATACCAGGATATTACAGTTCTACCCCCCTTAAAAATAATTTCGGCCTCGAAATTACCTGGTCAAAAGAGTTGAGGGTATTGCTGTCTCATGACATCCTCTGGTTCCCACATGGCCTCCTCCGTACCATGGTTCCGCCATAATACTTTCACCAACGGAACTGACTTCCGTCGCAAAACCTTAATATCCCGATCCAGAACCCGTACTGGTTCCACCTCGAAAGACAATTTGAGACTCACCTCTATCTCCTTAACTGGTACAACATGCGACAGATCCGATTGATACCGCCCAAGCATTGAAATATGAAAGACGTCGTGGATCTTACTCAACTCTGCTGGTAACTCGAGCTGATAAGCTACCGGTCCCACTCGCTTCAACACAGTATAAGGCCCGATGAACCTAGGGCTTAACTTGCCCTTCTGACCAAATCTCAACACCTTTTTCCAAGGCGATACCTTCAGGAAGACCTTGTCACCCACTGCATACTCCATATCCCTACGCTTAAGATCCGTGTAAGATTTCTGCCTGTCCGCTGCCTCCTTAAGACGAGCCCGAATCACCCTAACTTTCTCTTCCGTATCTGCCACTAACTCTGGCCCCAACATCTGTCGTTCACCCAGTTCTGTCCAACACGTAGGAGTACGACATTTCCGTCCATAAAGTGCCTCATATGGCGCCATCTGAATACTCGCTTGATAACTATTTTATAAGAGAACTCTGCCAATGGAAGGTACTCCTCCCATCTGCCACTGAAATCCAAGACACAGCCTCTTAACATGTCTTTTAGAATCTGAATCACCCTCTCAGATTGTCCATCAGTCTGCGGATGAAAAGCCGTGCTAAAATCCAACCGGGTACCCAAAGCCTGATGCAATGCTTTCCAAAATCTGGACGTGAACCTGGGATCCCTATCTGAGATAATGGACACTGGCACCCCGTGCAATCGCACTATTTCTGCCACACACAACTTGGCTAATCCTTGGCAGCGAGTAATCAATCCTTACCGGCTACCACAGCCCTGATGGCAACTGATGCTCAGCCTTTACTTGCTGGCACGTCAAACACTTGCCCACAAACTCTGTTACTTCCCGCTTAAGACCTGACTACCAGAACTGCTCCCTCCAATCACGGTACATCTTACTGCCTCCAGGATGCATAGCGTATGGGCTGCTATGAGCTTCCTGATGAATCCGTTGTCTCAAATTTAAATCCTTATGAGTCAAGAGGTACTTCAGACTCCTATGATCCGCATATACTATCGACTTCTCCCCATACAAGTAATGTCTCCAAATCCGTAAGGCTAAATACCACCGCAGCTAATTCTAAGTCGTGAGTCGGATAGTTACCCTCGTGAGGCCTCAACTGCCTAGATGCATATGCTACCACTTTACCATCTTGCATCAGCACACATCCTAACCCAGTATGTGATACATCACAGTCGACCGTGAATTCCTCCCCTGCCCCAGGTTGAATCAAAACCGGAGCTTCAGTCGTAATTTTTTACAACTTGTCAAAACTCTCTTGCTGTTCCTCAATCCACCCAAATGAAACCCCTTTTCTCAACAGCTTAGTCAACGGCGCTGCGAAAAAAGAGAACCCTTCTACGAATCTCCGGTAATATCCTCCCAAACCCAGAAAACTCCGAATCTTTGCAACCTACCTAGGTGATTTCCAATCCAATACCGCCTCAATCTTATGAGGATCCACCCTAATTCCCTCAACTGATACAACATGACCCAGAAAGTTACCTCTTTAAGCCAGAACTCGCACTTACTAAACTTGGCGTACAACTGCTTTTCCTTTAGAATCTGCAGAACCACCCGAAGATGCGCGTCATGATCTTTTTTCGATCTTGAGTACATCAGAATGTCGTCTATAAACACTACGACAAATTGGTCTAGATACGGCTGAAACACCCGATTCATCATGTCCATGAATACTGCCGGTGCGTTAGTCAAACTAAAAGGCATTACCAGAAACTCGTAGTGCCATACCGAGTACAGAATGCCGTCTTATGAAGACCAGCCTCCTTCACTTTGAGCTGATGGTACCCCGACCTAAAGTCAATCTTAGAGAAAACCGATGCACCCTTGAGTTGGTCAAACAAGTCTTCAAACCGGGGCAATGGATACTTGTTCTTTATTGTTAACTTGTTCAGCTGGCGATAGTCTATACACATCCGCATTGTTCCATCCTTCTTCTTAACAAAAGCACTGGAGCTCCCCACAGCGATACATTCTATCGGATGAAACCTCTGTCCAACAGTTCCTGAGTCTGAGCCTTTAACTCCACTAATTCTTTTGGCGCCATCCTATACGGAGCAATAGTTACTGGCGCGGTTCCAAGTAACAAGTCTATACCAAACTCAACCTCGCGATCAGGAGGTATACCCGGAAGTTCCTCTGGAAAAACACCAGCAAATTCTCCTACGGCTCGAACATTCTTCACCACTGCATCCTTAGCTTCCAAAGCACAGACATGCACTACGAATGCCCCGCAACCTTTCCTAACCATTTTCTCAGCCTTCAGTGCAGAGACCACATTAGATAAGTAATCCTTCCTATTACCTATCATTGCTACCTCCTCACCTTCCACTGTCTTCACTATCATACGCTTAGCTATGCAGTCCAAGATAGCCTGATACTTTACTAGCCAATCTATCTCGAGAATCAGATCGAACTCCCCAAACGACAATTCCATCACGTCAGCCCGAAACACGCCCCCTTGAAGTTCTAAGGGTACATCCCTATACAGTTTACTTACTTCTACAGAATGACCTAGAGGGCTTATCAGAGTCATCCTCCTAGAGGTAGTCCCAGAGTTTAAGTTCATAGTTTCTACTACGCTATTGGCTACTTACGAGTGCGTCAACCCACACCTATCAAAGCATGATAAGGTAATCCAAGATTTATCAAATTCTCCTCAGCAGCAAAATCCAGGTCATCCATGATGCGTTCCGTCGCCTCCAACCAATATTCCGCCGTACTAGGTGCCACACCAAACACACCTCTGAATACTCCTGCACCACTAGCCTTGAGTCGCTCGGTCATAGATTTCCGAGCTCTTATTCCAACGCCTGCACTCGCAACCCTATTCAAAACCCGCAGCACAGCCTACTGCACTGCATCATTACCACCCGTCTGATTCTGATATTCCGTGCCTACAGCTGGCGGCAGTGGTACCTCATTTTCTGACCCATGTCCAGACCCTACTAGTTCCGAGACATTCATCCTTACTATCGATAATCAAGCTGATTAAGAGTTTTATGCGTTGGACCTTTATTCCACTGTCTTTTAAAGCACAGTCTTATGAAAAGTTTTATAAGGAGTTGTTTTCGCGAGTACACATCATCCTATAGTTCCATTCTCTATAGCAGTTCCTACTTCTATGCATTCATGCCATCCATCATAATCATATCAACAAAAGCAACGGTTTGGGGTACTTACCAGGGCGGATTGGTGCCGGAGACTCGGTGCCATGCTTTCATTCCTATACTTTTCTCATAAAACCTTTTATAAACATTTTTAAAACATTTTTTTAGGCCTCGGGCCCACAGCCGAGTTTGTTGAACCTGGCTCTGATACCACAATTGTAACACCCCAAACCCGGTCTACACACCACGACCGAATCTGGCATGTTACAAAGTGAAAACATTTTTGAAACCATCAGTTTATCAAACCATTCTCCTAGAAAACCCCTTTTAAAAATAATTTCGATTGGAAATCCTTGTTTAAAATGATATTGAAATCGTGTAGTGTTGTTTAAAGAAACTCATGCTCGATAAGCTACTTCGTTATTACAAATTTTATAAAAACGATACTTATTCAAAACTGAGTGTAATGCACATAACCAAGTTGAAACCATTTGCTTCTGAAGTTGTATGAAGATCTAAGTTATAAAAGCGTTCAAGTTACCTTATTATTTTGTGAACTTTATTACCCGATGGTAACGTTTTTAAATCCCGAAAGAATTACAGTTTTAAAACCATGGCTTTTACCGGTTAACCTTTATCAAATCCGTAAATTATATATAACATAAACAGAATCAAACAAGTAATAATAAAACCCAAAATAAACTTAGCGGCCTTATTACAAAAACAAAACCAACTTTAAGAAAGATCAAATAACCCAAAGTAAGAAGTTATGGTCGAAAACCCGAAAACGAATTTGCACGGCCACCTCGAGTCCTCCTCGGCTCCATATCCGCAGTCTATGCCTCATCTGCAAAATATAAGGGAAGGGGTGAGTCACCAAGACTCAGTGTATAAATCCCCAACCCAATAATTCATCTACTTACACAAAGCATTAGCAAAACATGCAAATCATGCACCCCATTACCTAACCATCCGTACTCCTTTTTCTACCCCGTGTGGTCAAAACCACTGGTGGTCAAAACCACTGGTGACCGGAGTCACAATTATCTCGGTGTGGTCAAAACCACTGGTGACCGAAGTCACAAATCAAGTGATGGGGCCAACCCATCGTGTGGTCAAAACCACTGATGACAATCCCGTAATAATCACTTGGGGCCAACCCACTGTGGTACGAAACCACTGGGACGAGTCACAATATACATATGTGGTCAAAACCACTGGTGACCATAGTCACGAATATCAATAGTGTGGTCAAAACCACTGGTGGTCAAAACCACTGGGACTTAGTCACAAATCATATCAATAGTGTGGTCAAAACCACTGGTGACCGTAGTCACAAATCAACTGATGGGGCCAACCCATCTTGTGGTCAAAACCACTGGTGACAGTCCAAATAAATCATCCCCCTCCTCTCATCAATCCCACCATCATCATGCTCAGATCATATGTAACATAATCTCATATCTCATGCATTTATGGATAACATAGCATATAACAGCACATCACGGCATATACAAGCATACATCGTAAATCACGTAATAGGGGACTTACCCGGAACCCACGCTTATGCCCACAAGGCAAAGTCGCTAACACAAAGGTTATACAGTAACACAATAAGCATTGTTAAACTAATAGAGTGTGTAAGAGTTTACACACCTGATTACGCACAAGGCTATGCTCTCCACGTTGGTACTGTCGTTAATCGACACCACCGCTATCTGTCTACTGCTTTGCTCCGATGCCGGCCCACACCCAGGTGGCCAATCGCGCACAGCTGGCACTGCCCTCTTCTTGAACTTTGGGGCTGGGGCCTCGATCCAACCCCCCTGACGTTCGGCTGACAACAGGGTCCATAGCACCTTTGGCCAATAAAATTGAATTAACACAGAGACTATCATAGAATAGCGATTAAACCCGATTGAATAGATCCCTCACCTAGATTGACCGATCCCGAATAGTTCGAGAGATAAACCACGAACCACGCAAATCCCGGAATCCAACTGCTTGATTATTTCCCCCTCCTATATACAGCCAATACAGCACCATTAGACAAATTGCCATTTGGCTTTGAAAGAATATGAACTGGGTTCAACCATACTAGAGCCCTTACCTAAGCCGGCGACCAAATCCTGGAGATCCACTGTATTCGGCTATGCACCTCCCTACAATCGGTTTCACACCTCACTTAAGGACAAAAAGGCCATTCGGCTATAGCATGAATCCACAACCAAAAGAGTTTTGCCGCCTCTTACCTTGATGCCTGTTTTGGCCTCTAAACACCACAGATCGGCACCCTTCTTTTGGTACTTACAGGATTTCGGCTACCACATAAAACCAGAATAAAATTCAATACCAACCCATAATGGAAATAAAGAGATTGAGGAGGAGTGGGGTTTTGGTCATTACCCGCCTTAATCTTAAAGAGAAAACGAATAGAGAGTTCACTTACCAGAGTTTCGGCTATGCTCCACACAGAGGAAAGAAACAAGAAATCACAAGAGAAAGAGAGAGAGAGAGAGAGAGAGTGATGATTTTCAGAATAGAAAAAGAGAAGAAGATTTAATGGTGTCCAGAGGAGATTCGGCTATTGAAGTGCTCAAGGAAAGGTGAAACAACAGTGGAAAGGGGAATAGGTATGGTGCTTCGGCTTTTGAGAACTAACAAGATGAAGGAGAGAATGACAATGGAGGAAGAAAGTTTCGGCAAGAGTGAATGAAAGGAGATTTCGACACAAAGGGTTTGAGAGAAAAAAAAAAGGTGTCGTCTGAGAGGGGTGGGGTTCTTGGTTTTGATTTGAGCAAAAAGAAAAAGAAGAGAAGGTGAACAGAGGTGATTTCGGCTATGAGAGGCTAGCAAAGAATGAACTGAAAAGAGGAGAGGAGAAGGCTACTAAAGTTTCGGCTATTCCAGAAAAATGGTGCACAAGTGACTTGAAACGAGAGGGAATGCATTCTAATATTTCAGTTTGGCACAAAACGCAAAAGAGAAAGGCTCCCAAGCTTGCCGATTTTTAGCCTCTCCCTAGGCACATTCGGCCACCCACACTTGAACCCTTAAAACCGATTGCACCCCCCCAAGTCCAAAAATTCGGCCAACACCCCTCAAATGAGTTTAAACTATTTCAACCCCTACATTTGCTCCCCTCCACCAACTCAAATTAGTTTGAACAGGTCAAACCCTACAAATCTCTCCTCTCCATCCATTCGAAAGAGTCCCACCTGAGTACACCTCTCTAGCTTGTGGCGTGAAAAAGAAAGAGCAGAGAAGTGATTCCTGCAGCTCGAACACAAGCACTCCTTGCTCCCTGTGACGTCACCTCCCTTGCTCCTATGTAGCGTCTTCCTTGGCACTCCACCAAGGTAATTCTTGTGTCTAACTATCCCACTTAATTCTTTCAACCCCTATTTCCCTTAGCTCCCTTTCCCTAAGCACCAGAACCAAAATTTGTAGTTCTAACTCAGGCCTAACCTAGGTTATAACTAGGCCCCAAAACATGACAAATAAACACAATAGACAACTCCGCACATGCAACACGATTCAATTAAAATTAACCCCTATATCAGGATATTACAGCCCTAATTCCATTACCCATAGCATTTGAGGTTCCGTCGAAGTTTAGCTTCCAAAGATGACCTTCTCAGGAGTCTTCTTCAATGGTTACAACATACAATAGATATTCATTCGGGAAATCAAAGTTCAAAGGCTCTTAATCCTCTAGAGCTCTACTGGCTAGAAAATCCGCTATTGTGCTTCCTTTGACTGCCTTCTGGTTCACATAGACTATGTCAAATTTGGAAAGCAGAATTTTCCATCAGACCATTCTTCCATTTAGAGCAGTTGACTCCATCATGTACTTTAAAGGGTCCAGCTTTGAGATGAGACAAGTTGTATGGTACAGCATGTACTGTCTCAATCTTCTGGTTGTCCAAATTAGGGCGCAACATAACTTCTCGATTGGCGAATATCTTGTCTCACATTCAGTGAATTTCTTACTGAGATAGTATACCGCTCTTTCTTTTCTTCCCTACTCATCATGTTGACCAAGCATGCATCCCATGGAATTCCCGAATACTACCAAGTACAGTATCAGTGGCCTATCTGGGTTAGGTGGCATTAGTACTGAGGCATTGGACAAGTAATGTTTGACCTTATCGAAAGTCTTCTGGCACTCCTCATTCCAAACGCCTGGGTTGTTTTTCTTAAGGAGACGGAATATGGGGTCGCATTTCTCAGTTAGTTGTGAAATGAACCAGGCAATGTAATTTAGTCTTCCTAGGAAACCTCGAACTTCTTTTTGAGTGCGTAGTAGAAGCAATTGCTACATAGCCTTTACTTTGTCTAGGTCAATCTCGATCCCCTTTTCACTGACTAAAAATCCTAGCAATTTTTGCGACCTAGCCCCGAAAGTACATTTTGCCGGATTGAGCTTTAGTTGGAATTTTCTGAATCTCAAAAACAGTTTTCTCAAAACTTGTACATGCTCCTTCTCTATTCGGGACTTTGCGATCATATCATCAACATAAACTTCGAGTTCTTTATGCATCATATCATGAAACAAAGTTACCATGGCTCTTTGATACGTCGCTTCTGCATTTTTTAGTCCAAATGGCATCACCTTGTAGCAAAAAGTTCCCCCACATGGTCACGAATGTGGCTTTCCCCATGTCTTCAGGATGCATATTTATTTGGTTGTATCCCGAAAAACCATCCATGAAGGAGAATAGTGAGTAACCTGTCGTGTTGTCCACTAAAGTGTCGATATGTGGTAATAGGAAATTATCTTTTGGGCTGGCCTTGTTCAAGTCCCTATAGTTTATGCACATTAATACTTTCCTATCTTTTTTATGGACGAGCACGATATTGGCTACCCACTCTGAGTATTTAACCACCCGTAAGAAACCAACATCAAATTGTTTCTTGACTTCCTCTTTTATTTTCAGTAAAACATCGAGCCTTATCCTTCGGAGCTTCTGTTGAACTGGCTTGCACTCTTCCTTTATGGGGAGCCGGTGTACCACGAGATCAGCACTTAACCCGGGCATGTCTTGATATGACCATGCGAAGAAATCTTTAAATTCTTAGAGTAATTCAATGAGGTCTCGTTTTGTCTATGAGGCAATGCAAGCTCCAATTTTCACTTCTTTTCCTTCTTCCAAGCTCACAATCTCTATTGACTCTTTGTGAGGTAGAATCTGTTTCTCCTCTTCTTCTACCATCCTTAACAAATCAGAAGATAGGTTACAATCTCTGTCATCTTCAAAGTATTGAGTTTCCTCTAAACACATATCTCGCTCAAAAGGAGATTCTGAGTTAGTAGCAGCGTCGCTCATATCATTGATATCTGGAGACCTGATATAGGAACGAAGGAAGATCCAAAGAACAAAAGAATCTAAGAATAACTATATGTATGGTATGATTATGAATGAAATGAAAGAATGAAAGAATATTTGCTCAAAATGATACGCAAAGATGTATTTTATTGAAATAAAGATGTTAGAGATATGCCTATTTCACAAAAGGATTCTTATTACTCCTAGGCTTAGAGTAACAAGTGTATTTTGAACATTACTCTATATTGGCTCTAAAAACTACAAGAATCTCTTCCGCAGTCTAGTTGTTCAAAACACTTCCATGTACATAGGGGCAAATCTCTGATAAATTTTCTCCCCAAATCCTTTCTTCAGATATGGCATTGATGTTCAGGTTTTCCAACATTTTTTCAGCGGTCTCTTCTATTGGCATCTCTCTTTCAGGGTGAATAGTTCCTCCTGATACGAAAGTCTTGGATATATGGGGTAAAGTTATTGGTTCCCACTTGACCTTTTCCCCGCTCAGTCGAATTCTTCTCCATCTCCTTCTTCCTTTACCTCGTATCTGGCTTAAATCGTAAACCAAAGCGGTCTCGTTTGTCCTTCAGCATAGTTGCCTCAACGTTTCCTTGTAGGTATCTTCCAAGTCCTCTCCCCGGCAAAGCTCCTTTCCATACCGTCAGTTGCAGGCTCATCCTTGTAGTTTAAGAAATTTTAGGCATCAGGATCTTGTTCCCTTCGACAATGAAGGTTGCATTCACAAATTCCAACAATCGGAATAAACATTCTATCGCTTCGCCGTCCGTCCCTACGTATGGCGCGTCACTAGTTACAGATGCAATAATGTCTTCTTCTACGTTTATCGTTACTAGCTGACCCTCAGTTACCAACTTTAGCTTCTGATACAGTGATGACGGCACTGCCCCAGGCGTGTGAATCCAATGCCTCCCCAACAAACAATTATTGGAAGGCTTAATGTCCATCACCAAGAAATCTATTTCATACGTTTTTGGACTAATTAAGAGGGGATCTCAATCCTTTCCATTCGGTTCCATCGAATGCTCTCACTATATTTTGACATGTCTTCATATAAGAGCTATCCACAAGTAACCTATTCAGGGTGGATAAGGGTAGGGCATTTAGTGCAGATCCGTTATCAATTAACACCCCTGGCAATGTATACCCTTTGCAGCGGGTGGTGATGTGCAAAGCCTTTGTAGATCCCATACCCCTAGGCGGTATCTTATCATCATTGAAGAAGATAAAGTTGTCGGTGCTTATATTGTTAACTAGGCGGTCCAGCTTGTTTATACAGATATCGTTAGTGACATAATTTTCGTTTAGCACTTTCATTAATGCATCACGATGTGTCACTGAACTTAAGAGTAAAGCTAGCACTAAGATGTGAGCCGGTTGCTTATGTAGTTCTTCTATGACGCTATACTCGCTGTGTTTTAGAATTCAAGAATTCCTTAGCTTCTTTCTCAGTTACCGGCTCATTAACAGGTGATTCAAGTCTGGTTGGCTTCTCTTTCTTCTGTTCAATTGCCAAGGATTTTCCTTTAACAAGTTCGGCTTTTGTGTTTGGGGTATCATAGTGCCTTCCGCTGTGTGTATAGAAACCCACGTCTTGTCCCTCTTCCGAGGTGTTAACCGAGTTCTCCTCCCCTAGGATCGTTACATTGCAGTCATAATTCCAAGGAACCCTTTTATTGTCTTTATAGGGAAAATATAATGGGTTTCTGGATTATGTCCCTTGGTGCAATTTATGCTCCGGCTTCATTGATTCTTGGTCATGAGATGATTACCACCGGGTGATTGGCCCTATAGACCTTCTCTGTTGATTTTTCTTTTGAGGCGCACACATCTTTTCCTTTTGGGCCTTTGGTATACTTAAAGAATTCTAGCTCCTTATTGTCCATCAGACCTTGTACTATGGGCCTGAATTCACTACACCTTTGAATCTCATGACCTTCTTCATCATGGAACTCACAGTAGTTCCTTGCTTTTCAGGATTTCTCCTCTAAATCCTGTGTGATTAATCCACTTTCTACCATTTTCTTCCAAACCCATTTTAGCGGGGTTTTTACTTCCTTTACATCCATCTTGGTTCTTTTCCCTCCATTCTCGATTATCACATTTACCCTTTTATCAGAATGATTGGGTAATGAATTTGCTGCCACATTAGGTCTTGATGGGTCGTCAAACTTTACAATTCCCATTTTAATGAACCTTTCGATCAACTTTTTAAATTTGGTGCAATTTTCGATTGAATGTCCTATGATTCCCGCGTAGTACTCGCATTGAGCATTTACATCATACCATTTAGGGAATGGAGGTTGCATGGGCTTCAGGTAGAAGGGGGATACCACGTGTACATCAAACAGGCTCTGATACAGCTCCCTATACATCATCGGCATATGTGTAAACTGGAGCCTTTCTGTATTTGGCCTTTGGTTAAATTCTTTCCTTGAGAGGGCTTGAAGACTAGTGGTTACTGTCCTTGGTGGACCAACGGTAATTGGTTTTAGGTAACCCTTGTTGTATGTGCCTACATTATTCACCTCGTTTTCCTTTTTATTTGGGGTCGATCTTTTGAAGTTTTCCCCTGCGTCTATCTTACCGTTTCTTACCATATTTTCAATCATTTCATCGGACATCACTATATCCAAGAAACTCTTAATAGCGCTCCCCAACATATGGTTGATGAATGGGGCTTTCAAAGTGTTGATGAAAAGCATTGTGGTTTCTTTCTCCAGAAAAGGTGGCTGAACTTGCGTTGCCACCTCTCTCCATCTTTGGGCATATTGCCTAAAGCTCTCATTCTGCTTCTTCTCCATATTCTGTGATGTGATTCTATCGGGTGCCATGTCTGTCACATGACTATATTGCTTCATAAAAACTTGTGCTAAGTCCTTCCACGAATTGGTTTTGGCACGACTCAGTTGGTTGTACCATTTAGCTACTGACTCGATCAGACTATCTTGGAAGCAGTGGATCAACAATTGATCATTATTGACATATCCTGTCATCCTTCGACAGAACATGGTGATGTGAGCTTCAGGGAAACTAGTCCCGTTGTACTTTTCAAACTCTAGAGTTTTGAACTTGGGAGGGAGTACTAAATCTGGGACCAAACTCAGGTCCTTGGCATCGATTCCGCAATGGTAATTAGCATTTTCCATTGCTCTGAATTTTTCTTCTAGCCATCTACATCGATCCTCAAGTTGCTTTGGCAGCTCCACTCTTATTTTTTCTATTTCTGCCATATCATCTAAATCCGGAACAACGGGATTTGCTGGATTGTCTCTTGGGTTGGAGCCTAAACCCTTCAGGAAGCTTGTTGGTGCCTAGGTACCTATCTAATATTGGGGTCTGATGTTAAGGAACACCCTTTGTGGATATGCGTTTGGTTGTGCTTGGGTGTTTGTTAGGGTAAAGCCTAGAGGATAAGCAGGGTCCTCGTTATCGTCCCTGGAGTTGACCATAGGGCTTTTTCCTTTCTCTAGCCCTCCAGTCAGCAACTGGGTTAATTGGCTCATCATATTCTTTTGGGATTCTAACATCTGATCCCTCATATCTTCTTGAATTTTGGCCATTTGTTCTTGCATCTCTTTTTGCAACTGATCTTGCATCTCTTTTTGCATTTGTTATAATCTTTCCAACCTTTGGTCTATTGCTTTATTTTTTCCTCGTGTACCGTAACAATAATCCAGGGTAACTGCCATGATTTTAGGGTCTCTTTGTGAGATTTAATGCAGATGATGCAATGTAGTGCTAATGCATGAAATGTATGCAAAAAAAATGCATTGATTCTGATTCAATTTCATTAGATTAACTTTTCTAGAAAACAAATTTCTTTACATAAAATAGATTACATATAAGGCCTCGCCCTAATACTTAAGGCCTTAACCTTCCTAAGAAGCCAAGCTAACTCTCTACCTCGATCTGACTCTGACTCATATTTCAAAGTCAGTACATCAGCTTGGACTTCTAAGGTTTGTAAATGATCATCTACCTCTAGGATTTGAGCAACAGCTTCACCCATGATATAGTCTCTATCCCTGACTTGACCTTGAGAACGGTGAAGTTGCTCTTTCCACCGCTCGTTGCTTGCTTCAAGAAGTTCAACTCGGAGTTCACAATTTTGTAATGCGATCTCGAGCTCTTCTATTTTCCTTTTTAGCTTTTCAATCTTTTTTATGATCGCTTTCAGCTCGATTGTGGAGTTGCGATTACGATACTGATGAAGTAACTTTTCTATTTCTGCTACCCTGGCTTTTAATTCTGATAGGTCTCTTTCCCATTGATCGGCTCTATTATTTTATTCTTTTATCTCTTGCTGCCATTTTTTTGATGTCTTTCCCAGACCAGCGGTTTTAATTGACCTCTGCAGCTTCTTGTAGTCTATTTTCAAACTGTCCAAATCCTCTTCAGCTTTATTCTTCCCCTTTCTCAGCTTCTTGGCTTCTAGTTTCTGGACGTCGACATCCAGTCCTAGCTACATTTTATCCTCCTCCAATTGTTCTATCCTTTTTTCTAGTTCTAAACTCTTTCTCTCAAAATCCTGTTTGATGATCTCTATCTTAGACATGATCACCTACAAGTGTTATTATATTGATCGGGTGTTTTCTTGGTCTGACGTAGGGATGTTGTCGTTGATTCTTTTACCCCACCACTGATCATACTCAGGGGTTGTCATCGGGTTGGCGGTAAACCTTTTCATTCTACGAGTTCAGTTCCAAGTGTTCGATATTTCTCGAACCTTCTTTTTGTAATTATCTCCCTTGTACACAAACTTGCAATGAACTAACCCTTGCGTTGCTAGCGTAAACTGTTTCAATCTGTACTGTTTTAACACAAGTAGAAGGGCATACCCAATAGCCCCCATATTCCAAGTAAGGGAACCCAATCAAAATCACCATACCAAAATGAAATCTCATCAGCGACCATCCAAGGGGCTCTCCATTCGACGTCTTCATCTTGCAGATTTTGGAGATTCATCATCCATTTCTCCTCCGTGATATCATCCCGTCTCAGCGTAGCCATTAACTCTTTCAGCGGAGAATAGTTTTCGGAGAAGATTCGATATAAGACCTTTTCCATTTTCCAAAAATGGCTATGGAACCATGCTAGTAAGAGTTGTGCGCATCCGATGAATCTCCCTTCTCCCACTCTTTGGCATGCGTTTAAGGATCTGAAAGTTTTGGCCAAAATTGCAGGAACCGTGTGACCCTTTTATCAAGTCGATCAAATAAATCGGAGATCGCCTCGTCTATATGCCCTAAAGCCTTGGGGAAGATAACCAATCTGTAAATGCTTAATGGGAAGACATCAACCCTTTTCTTCACATCAGGATGTGCTAGGATCAAATCTCTCAAATTTCTCCAAAGAATGCACTTACTATCACCTTTCTGCTTGATTCAGGCTGCAACCCACTGTTCTCTCATTCCCGTGATGTTCATCAGCTTTTTTAAGAACGTTGGGATGTTGGCATCTCTGGAATAAGCTTTATCAATTTGAATCTTCGGGCAACGGAGCAAGGCCATGTACTCTTCCGCAGTAGGTACCAAATCCACCTTTCTAAAAGTAAAACAACTATGAGCAAGGTTCCAATATTGAGCGAGAGCTCGGAATAAGTGCTTGTCCACTTTGATATCGAGTAGATAGGGCAAATCACTATAATTACAGTAGAATAGTTCCTTGATCTCGCCATCCCATTGATCCCATATTTCTTTCATCTCTTGAAGATTATCTTGGGTTACGTTGATACGAGTAAAATCCCACAACTCTGACACGTACCCTTGTGTAAGACTATCACCCTTCTCTTGCTGCGTTGTCTCGACCTATATCCGGACGACCGCATTATCCTCCACTTTATCGAGAAACCCCATTTCCATGACAAGTTATCTGTTTAGCAACCGAATGTGAATCAACACCTTTTTTTATGATGAATGTTATGCAATCACAGTCAAAGCAAAACAAAACAAGTAAGTACAATGCTAAAGTAAGCAAGAAATGATAAATAAAGCACCTATTTGGGTGACCACTAGGGTTTGGTGTGGTTCTACCTAGGGTGGGCTCTAAGGGCTCACTATATGCGGTTCGATTCTAAAGCAAAGGTACCTGAATCGGCAGATTCCTCGATCTTCACCTATTATAGGCTCATATGGATCGAGTTTAGGTCAGGGGAATACATTTCCCTATGGCTATACGAAGATGAAAATCTTACGGAGACATAGGTACGGATGTATCCCAAAAGCGATCCACTATCCTAAACAGAGGTGAAGACCTCACGAAGGAATAGTTTCTCACTCCCACTTAAAAGGGTAAAATCGACCAATTTATGCGACACAATATGCATAGATATATCAAAAAGCTCAAATCGATAAAGCAAACATATTGTGACAAAGACCACAAAAAGAAGGATGAAATGCAATGAAAGGATCGTAAATTTAAACCAATTTTTCAACTTTCTACAAAAGACAAAAAGTAATCAACTTGTGGCTTAACTCTCGTATTTTGATCTCCAGCGGAGTCGCCAAACTGTTGAAACCATTTTTTTTGAAAAGGGTCGACTTTGATTTTGAAAACGAAAATGAACATGGGAGTCGCCACCAATCCTTTTTTGATGAGGTGTGATCGGGTCACCTCATAAAATGGTTGTTTTTAATAAACGGTTTGATTCATTAAAATAACAATTTTAGTCTATGAAATTCAGAAAGACTGGTTTGGGAGTCGGTTACATACGAGGAAGGATTAGCACCCTCGTAACGCCCAAAATTGGTACCTAGTTTATTAATTAATGTCTTAGTGTCGATAATTGAGAATTTGAAAAGATTTTAAAAATACGATCCTTTGTTAAAACATTATTTAATTAAAATTTTTTCGAGAAAAGGGCATATTTCACGTTAATCGAGAAAAAGAATTACGTCCCGTAAGTTAGGACATAATGTCTTAAATTCCCGATATGCGAATAAACACCGAAAAATTTATTTTAAAAGATGTTTGATTATCTCGATTTTAGAAAGAAACCATATTCCGTAAGTTAGAACACGATCTTTTTGTAATTCCCAAGATTACTTAAAAATTTTAAAATGTTCATTTGTTTGGATTTATCGAGAAAGTCAAAATCCCGTAAGTTAGGGAATGACCTTTCGAATTTTAAAAACACGGAGTATCGCTTATTTTAAAAACAAAATTTTTAATGCATTTCGTAAAATGTAATGCGGTTTTGTGGTGAAATGTAAAATGGGTTACGATGTTTGCGTGCATGATAGAATAATAAGTATGTTAATGTAAATGACAATATGAAGAACATAAATAAAATAAACAAGCCAGAAATAAAATGACAAATAATAAGAATAACAAACTAAAAATTTGAAGCTAAAGACCTAATATTACATAAATAAATAAATATGGTGTAAAACAATTTAAGAATAATAATAATATTATTAATAATAATGATGATTATATTAATAATAATAATATAATAAAAAAATGAATAAAAAAACAAAAGTTTTAAAATTATATAAAAGGATATAAATAAATAAATGATAAAATAAGATAAAGGTATATATATAAAAAATTTAGGTGAATAAATATATAAAAAATATAATAATAATAGCAATAATATTGCAAAATTAATACATTTAGTAATATGATAATAAAACACATAAGTAAATACAAAAAGAAAATATAATAATAATATTAAACTAATTAATTTAATAATAAAGTAGCAAAAATAACTAAGAAACGACTAAATTCAATTTTAAAACAAAAAATTGGGGCAAATCAGAAGTAAATAGAAAGGAATAGGACTAAGTTGAACGCGCAAATAACAAGGAGGGACCAAAATGGGAAATAATCCCCACCCTCCAAAAACGTACAGCTTAAAGGCGGACCAAATTGAAATCGAAATAAATTATAGGGCCAAAATTAAAGACGAAAGAAACTTAATTGTAAAACAATAAAAAAAACGGGAGGACTCGCTGCGCAAATAGCCCCAAAAGCAAAAACATGCGGATCCCGCCTGGTGGATCGGGTCGACGAGCGGGTCAAGCATGAAACGACGTCGTTTTGGTGCCTGAAAGGCTTGCCCAAAACGACATCATTTTGGAGACCTATTTAAGGATAAAAAATTAGAAAAAAAAATCATTTTCAGCCCTAGTTTTACAAAAAACCAAAAAAAAACTTCACCCTTTTCTTTGAAAGCCCTCCGAATCTGGCGAGAGCTCCGGTCAGTCACCGCCGTGCCGGCCGCCGATCGCCAGCGCTGCCGATCGCCAGCCCCTTTATATTTTAGGCGATTGAAAGGCAGGTAAGTTTTTCTTTTTTAAACTCTTTTTTTAATATATATACATATAATTTTGAAAAAAGGAAAATAAAGAAATATATGTATGTATATAAACTGTTTAGAAAAAAAGGGAAAATAAAGAAAAAAATAAAGAAAAAATAAAAAAATAAACCTTAGCACGTTTTGAACCTTTTGTTTTTTTTTATTCTCTGTGTTGTTTTTCTTTTGTATTTCAATCTTCTATGTTTGTATGTTCGAATCACTTTTTTTTGGTGCTTGAATCTCTTAATCTTTTTGTATTCAAAGTCTCTCTAAAAAAAAAATGTTCATTGGTTTAACATGGCTTATATAGCAGTTTTACAAAGCTTTAATCTATGCTGTCACTTCTGCTGTTTTGGTCCCTTGCAGGTGGCGGTGCAAGTGGAGGGCGGTGGACATGATAGTGGCAGTGCTTACATGACAAAGACAGCAGTGGCAATGGCGGCTAGTAGCCAGGGTTTTCCTTTTTTATTTTTCTGTTCATTAATTTGGGTTGTTAGGGTTAGGTTATTTGGTTTAGATTGAGTTTGTTGAGTTTTAAATTTGTTTGGATTGAGTTTGTTTTGGGTTTAGTTTGTAAAATGGATTGTTTGTTGGGCTTTGGGCTTATTACATAATAGGCATGCATATATTTTTTATAATATATATAGGGCCTAGGCAGCCGAATGCATCATTAAATTTAACGTATTACTGAATCCAAAGCAACGTTCCCTGGATTCATGGTGACCTTTAGTAAGAATAGATCAAATTTAAATCTCAATATTTATGACCTTTTTCCTTATCACAAACAGATTTAAGCATCTCTAATTTGTCAAAATGATAAGGGTGGGGCTCTCACTTCGAATTTTACAACATGCCTCTAAGTATATATTTGAGATTTGTAAATTTTCATACAAAATGGTTTGATTTTTTTTTCCTTTAAGATACTGATTTGGGGAAATAAATATGTTTTTCACTAGTGTTTAGGTCGGTTCGACCAAATTATTCACTTATTTTGCATTATTTCAACAAAAAAACAATATATTAAACCTCATCTCGATCCTTATGACTGTCTAAGTTAGGTTAAACAAATTGATTTTTCTTTTTTTAAACTCTTAATTACATGAATTAAAAGGGGAAGCTTAGAAGACATCAAGTTAAATCTATTCGCTACACAATCAACTTTATTAATCACTAATTCCTTTTCGTGAATATATCTTTCTCAATTTCATTCTATTCTTTTCACACCAAAGTTCTAACATAAATCTTTTGTCTACTTCACTTTCTACCAATCACCATTTTATTTGTAAATCTTACAAAATAACCCTAGACCTTAAACTTTAATCTTAAAATATTTTCTTTTCTCCGTCAAACTAAAATTTATAAAAACCCAAAAAATAGAATTAACTTAAACACAACCCACATCAACCACACCCAAACTAAGAAAATAAGCAAGAAACGCGATAGCTCCCAAAAGAAAGCCAACATTCCCCGAACAAAACCTCATAACAAACTAAAACTGACTTAATAACAATCAAACAAAAACACTTACAGGCACCAAAAACAGTCTCAGAAAACACCAAGCCACCCCCAAAAGCTCAATAAATACAAAAAAAAAAATCATTAGTAGAGTTTTAGAAAATCATAAATGACAAAGGAATCATTCTTTGGTTAGGGCTTGAAGTGCAGTGGCCCAGGATACAAAATTAAAACAGGTCTAAAAATAAAAACTTCAAACTAAAATAAATTAATTAAATACTTAATACTTTATCTTCAACTTCTTGGCTTCTCCAAACCTCCTCTAAGGGTGCGTTTGTTTGGTTGTAGTTGATTTTTCGGAAAATATTTTCCTCTTTTCCAGTGTTTGGTAGCCTGAAAATCTTTTCCATTTGGAAAACATTTTCCGAATCACGCGTAAAATCCCTTACATTTTGGGGAAAATGTCTTACCATTTCAATTTCCGTAAGACATTTTCCCGTGCTTCTCCTTCATCCAGGTAAGGCCCCTTCTCTTGCTACTGTTCAATGTCCTTTCTTCATCTTCTATTCATCAGTCCCATATCTTCTTTTCTCAGGTTGGTATTTCGTTTCCTTTCTCCCTCTCTTTCTCTCTTTCTCATGCAATCTCTCTCTCTCTTTTGCAGGCATTTTCGGGTTCCTGCATAAAGCTCTTTTTTTTTGGGGTTTGGCTTAAGGTAAAAGCTTTTGTTTTCTTGTTGTTCTTTACTTGTCCATATTTTAACAGATTTTAAGCTTGAAATTTTATGCCTTTCTTCTTGTCCACATTTTTTTTTCTTCTGTTTGTTTTTTTCTTCTTGTTCTTTAGCCGACTGAAATTTTAACCCATTTTCTTTTCTTTTGATCTCTCTTCAGATTCACCTTCTTGTTGCGGTTTTTCGAGATTCTATTGTTGTTTCAGGTAATTCTTCTGTTTTTGAATCAAATTTTTGTTAGATTTTTCTGCTGCTGATTCGATGGTATGTGCTGTGAATCAGATTACTGTGAAATTTTCTTTGTTTATCTTTGCTTATTAGCCAAATATTCCCCAAAAAAGGCAAAATAACTTTAGCATAGACTTCTGAATCAAGTAGAGGTATTGTATGTAACAGAGCTTGATTAGGGATTTTATGACTGCAATGTATAAACTTGGGAAGACCCCCATATTGCTGCATTTTATGACTCTGCATTATGACTCTACTCATGGATTTTTTTTCTTTACTAAAGAAGATAGTTATTTTTGTTGAACATGAAGTTTGTTTTGACAGCATGAATGAAACCATTTCTAAGGCTAAATATGGTGCAGTAAATCCAAGAGAAAGCAACAGACAATGAATAGTGCAGTAAAATGAAAAGAAAAGAAACTAGTGCCCCATGTATGAGTAACAGTAACAAATTAAAGTTGGTTTGCAAGTAAAAAAAGATAGAAGAAGGATAACCTTCATAAGAACACTTCTTATGAATTAGATATGGTGCAGTAAATTGTGTTTCCACAATTTAGTATATTTACAGTCATAACTTCCTGATTATTACTTATGAAATTAATAAAGGAATCTAGAGGTTTTCCATAACCCTGAGTTTTCTAGAGTTCCAACTTCATTCTACACATTTTTCAGTCCAAATTCTACCTATTTGCTGCTGTTTTTTCAACTTTTTATGTATTAAAGCTGTAGTGAATTAGTAATGGTTTTATGTATTAAAGCTGTAGGGAATTAGTAATGGTGTCTATTTGCTGCTGTTTTTTTTCAACTTTTTATGTATTAAAGCTGTAGGGAATTAGTAATAATGGTGTTTATTTGCTACCGTTTTTTCAACTTTTTATGTATTAAAGCTGTAGGGAATTAGTAATGGTGTCTATTTACTGCTATTTTTTCAACTTTTTATGTATTAAAGTTGTAGGGAATTAGTAATGGTGTCTATTTTTTGATTTCCTTTTGTCTTGTTTTCTTGCTTGTGCGATGGAATTTGAATCATCTGACCATCCTTGTATCTGTTTGTTGTGTGGTTTATCTCTACCGTTGCATTATAAGCGGCAACCTTTACTCCAAATTTGCTGGGATACTTCACAATGCTCAGTGTTTCCTTTCTTGTGGGAACATATATGATGGTCGGTCCTTGCTGTAATGGCTCTTGCAGAAGCCTCAGTCTTTCTTCTGGTTTATTTGATGGGTCTATTGTCTTTATTGACCCATGTGAATTCTATTCTTTGCAATGAACTTGTCCAGAAAATTCACCATATGTGTAACATCCTGAAAATGGGCCTATGCATTTTTGATTTAAGTATACGAAATGGCATGTCTTGTGTGTTATGAATGTATTATGAACATTTTTGGAAACTTGGAAATGATTTAGAAATGTTAAGTTTCAAAAGAGGAAAGTGAACATTTCTGGAAACTTGGAAATGTAAGAAATGTTAAGTTCAAAAGGGGAAAGTGAACATTTTTGGAAACTTGGAAATGTAAGAAATGTTAAGTTTAAAGGAGGCAAACGAACATTTTTGGAAACTTGGAAATGTAAGGAAATGTAAGGAAATGTAAGGAAACGTTTTAGGAAAAGTTAAGTTCTGAGGTTAAGAGAGGGAAGTAAAGCAAGGTGGCCTTAAGAAAATTTATGGGTGAAATATGACATACAAATGGGCTTGGAAAAGTGGCTTGGAGGCGCCACTTAGGGCCTCTGGAGTTGACGCCACAAGCAGGTGCAATTGGGCCTGGGTTCGAGTCACTTGGGGAGCAAATAAAAGAATTTTATTTTGGTGCCAGGAACAAGAGAAGTGGACGGCATTAAGGCTCTATAGGGAGGTGTTTTATTGTTGTTAAAAATCGGCAAATAGATGGATAAATGATGGATTTTTATTGACATTTTTATTAAGAGATAAGAGATAATTATTGGATTAAGTTTTAGGTGATAATTAAAGTGATAAAGCTATCAAAATAGAAGAGTGGTGGCCAAGTAAGGGATTCTAAGCTAGTAAATTCGACTATAAAAGGAAAAGAGAGGCCATTCAGCATTATTTTCTCTTCCTTGATAACCTCTGCCGAATTTCCCTTCTCCTTATTTCACCATTGCCGAATTCTCTTAAGCAACTATTCTTTTCTTCTTCATTCTTCTCCTCTCAATATTCCAAAAGACGAAACTTGTGTGACTATTCTCTAGGCCTTAAGCCGAATCTTTGAGGACTCAAGAAAAGGGGGCTTTCGATTACAAAGATTAAGGGTAAGGTCAGTAGTTATCGATTTCCATTCTTTTTCTTCTAAGATTAAAGCCGAAACTAGGAAATCTAACCCCATTATTGTGTTAGTCGAAACTTGGAAAGAAGGCTCTTCGGGATTTCTGCCATTGTCAACAACTTCATAAGACAAGTCAACTATTTCGGGATTTAAGAATCTAAGACATCTAAGGCAAGGAATACTTTCGGGATTTACTAAGTGTCGACTACAAGGAAGGAGAAGTTCATTTTCCGAAGGTACACCATAGGCCGTGTGTTCCCTAGTTATTCAGTGAGTTTCGGGATTTAAAATCCACAAGGTAAGTGTCTATAGCATTCGGCCAAGGCTTATTTTGATATCTAGATCTATTTCATAATTGTTTTAAAAGCCGAAACTAACCTGGGATGTGATTTAATGTTTGGCCGAATACAAGAAGGAATACAACAAAGTTTCGGGACTTGATTCTTAAGTTAATCGGCAACAAGGTAAGTTTTAGTGTACTAATCCTACTAGGATTTGGATTTATGGCCGAATGGCTCTTTACTAAGTATTAAATGATTGATTAAATGTAGAGATCTAAGATCTAAGGCATTAGATCAAGCTTTTCGGGATTTGGATTGGAAACCTTAAGCGAATCAGGTGTGTACCTCACACTATTTCTTGATATATTTATGGCAATAATTAATATGTATGTGACTATAAGAATGTGTAAGAATATGGCTAAGGTACCATGTAATGGTGCAAAAGTACTCAGGTACGTTTCCTACTCCTACTAGGAATATGAAATTATGTTATATATGTAACATGTGAAAAGTGATAAGAATGTGAAATTATGTAATATGCATGATATGAATGATATGGGGCATTCGGGTTATATGAAAGGGGAAGTGAATGTGGTGACCTAAGACCACGATATCTGAATGTGGTGACCTAAGACCACGATATCTGAATGTGGTGACCTAAAACCACGATATTTGAATGTGGTGACCTAAGACCACGATATCTGAATGTGGTGACCTAAGACCACGAATTTTATAAGGGCGATGAGCATGTCGACTACAGTGACTGCCTTCGATGGTGTGTAGCGGATTGAGGGTTGACTTATTAGTCCCCACGGTGTGCAGGTTGGTACGGGTGATGTGTAGCGGATGGCATCTAGGTTTGGGTTCGAGTTTGCATCATTACTTTATATCTGTTATATGAATAAGTATGTGATATGACATTGTATGCCTGAATTGTTAAGTTATAGTGTTGGTTACACATTGAGTCTGTTTGACTCACCCCGTTGGGGAATATTTTCTTCTAGGTGATGATCAGTAATGGACCGGGTCGGCAGGAGCACAAAGGTGGCCATGCACAGCAAGGAAAATTTTATTATTTGGACTTTTATTCTATTTAAGCATTTTAATTTATTTTTGGGAATTATTTGATGTAATAAGGCTATAGTTGAACTACTGTACTTTTCTTTTATTTATTATGTTACGAATTTTTAATGGTTATAAGATTAATTAAATTTGGTTTAAAATAGACTTTAAATATTTTGTCACCTGAAATAAATGGGTTTTCAATATAAAATCGAATTCGTTTTCAACTCAAGCCCAACCCAAAACCATTTTACTTTCAAAACACACAAATTTTTCCTAAGTAACAAAAGAAATTTGAACCGGTTTACATCGAGGAACATACTAGATCCTGTCAAGGCTCGTGGGTCGGGTTTGGGGTGTTTCAATTTGGTATCAGAGCCCAGTTTCAAACCCTCGGCCTGGGGTTTAAGGCCCAAAACCTTTTTCAAATCGAGCCCAAATGAGTTTTTGAAGATAAGCAGTCTGTTTAATTTACTATGTTACGACATTTTTAATTATTAAAGATTAAGCGAAATTTATTTTCAAATAAACTCTAAATATTTTGTCACCTCAAATAAACTCGTTTTCAACTCAAGCCCAACCCAAAACCATTTTACTTTCAAAACACACAAATTTTTCCTAAGTAACAAAAGAAATTTGAACCGGTTTACATCGAGGAACATACCAGATCCGGTCAAGGCTCGTGGGCCGGGTTTGGGGTGTTTCAATTTGGTATCAGAGCCCAGTTTCAAACCCTCAGCCTGGGGTTTAAGGCCCAAAACGTTTTCAAATTGAGCCCAAATGAGTTTTTGAAGATAAGCAGGTTTTCTGGCATGGCACCTAAGTCTCCGACCCGAAGTCCACCAGGTAAGTACCCCTAACCTTTGTGTGAATTATAGTATGAATTGTAGAAGGGTAGAACTGGAATGGCACGTAGAGTAGCATGATAAGTATTTGGAACCCTAGGACTAGTTTACCCCAACTATTACATAAGACTTAATGACTAATTAAACAAACCTATGGCTAAGTCGCCGAGTTAGGGTGTGGCAACCATCGTGCGCATGTCTAGGATTGGATCCGGAAGAGCCTGGTATTTAAGCAGTCCTAGTGACTCACCTCCTCTTCGCAGGGATCCTACCTGGTGCGTAGCTTTAGTTCACCCTAACCAAGAGGACTTATTCATGGGCTAAACCCCTAACTAAAACCCGAAAGGGAACTAGCCGTATTTTCAAAAAAAAAAAAACCTAGTTTTAAAACTCTTAAAATTATCCTTTTGAATTGCAAACATGATTCTATAAAATTTTCTGAAGTATTCTTGATTTATGAAAATTACTAAAATACCCCTATTTGCAAAATTACTAAATTGCCCTTGGTTTATGAAATTTCCAAAATACCCACAGTTCTTATCAAAAATTTCATTACTTTATAACAAGCCCAAAAACCCTAATTTGAAAAATATCAAAATACTTTGATTTTGGAAAATTACGAAATTGCCCCTAACTTATAAAATTACCAAAATGACCCTGATTTCCAAAATTTTTGCAACATCACCGACTTGGAAAACAAATACTCAAAAAGAACCCTCAAAGTTTTGAAAATTGTGAAATACCCCTGAATTATTAAACTTTACAAATTTACCCTGGTTTATTACCAATATACCCCCGAGTTTTAAAATTTACCGAAATACCCCTGTAATTTCAAAATTCCCGAAATACCCCTGGGATTTCAAAAATTACCAAAATACCCTTATTGACAAAACCACCAAGGAACCTTATTTTGAAAAAAAATTTATTACGAAAATACCCCTGGAGGGCAAATTACGAAAATACCCCTGGGTAGTGGAAAAACAACAACAATGAAAACTACAACGTTTCTCTCAATGAACGAAAGTTCATAATTGATTGATGAATGTATGAATGTAAAGACTGTATGCATGTATGAATACGAAAGAACCACTTCTAAAATTCTTTACATAAAACTTCTTCGCAGGTAATCAGTGGAATAAAGGCTAATTCATAAAATTTCTTAATTAGATTAAAGCACGATCGTAGAAATGAGCTCTAGGGGACGTGGTTCTGGAATACCTTAATTGCCTTGTTCGTTGTAAAGTCAGTTCGTTCTTATGTGGTTAGTAAGGTGTATGGAACCTTGATTGTAAACTAAGAGAATGTGCCTAGAAAGTATGATAGTTTCTTAAGATCAGAGTGCGCAGCAGTAGCATAGTGTGGTGAGCTAGGAAGTACGACTGTTCGTTAGTAAGTAATTTCGAGGACGAAATTATTTTAAGGGGGTAGAACTGTAACATCCTGAAAATGGGCCTATGCATTTTTTATTTAAGTATACGAAATGGCATGTCTTGTGTGTTATGAATGTATTATGAACATTTTTGGAAACTTGGAAATGATTTAGAAATGTTAAGTTTCAAAAGAGGAAAGTGAACATTTCTGGAAACTTGGAAATGTAAGAAGTGTTAAGTTCAAAAGAGGAAAGTGAACATTTTTGGAAACTTGGAAATGTAAGAAATGTTAAGTTTAAAGGAGGCAAACGAACATTTTTGGAAACTTGGAAATGTAAGGAAATGTAAGGAAATGTAAGGAAACGTTTTAGGAAAAGTTAAGTTCTGAGGTTAAGAGAGGGAAGTAAAGCAAGGTGGCCTTAAGAAAATTTATGGGTGAAATATGACATACAAATGGGCTTGGAAAAGTGGCTTGGAGGCGACACTTAGGGCCTCTGGAGTTGACGCCACAAGCAGGTGCAATTGGGCCTGGGTTCGAGTCACTTGGGGAGCAAATAAAAGAATTTTATTTTGGTGCCAGGAACAAGAGAAGTGGACGGCATTAAGGCTCTATAGGGAGGTGTTTTATTGTTGTTAAAAATCGGCAAATAGATGGATAAATGATGGATTTTTATTGACATTTTTATTAAGAGATAAGAGATAATTATTGGATTAAGTTTTAGGTGATAATTAAAGTGATAAAGCTATCAAAATAGAAGAGTGGTGGCCAAGTAAGGGATTCTAAGCTAGTAAATTCGGCTATAAAAGGAAAAGAGAGGCCATTCAGCATTATTTTCTCTTCCTTGATAACCTCTGCCGAATTTCCCTTCTCCTTATTTCACCATTGCCGAATTCTCTTAGGCAACTATTCTTTTCTTCTTTATTCTTCTCCTCTCAATATTCCAAAAGCTGAAACTTGTGTGACTATTCTCTAGGCTTTAAGCCGAATCTTTGAGGACTCAAGAAAAAGGGGCTGTCGATTACAAAGATTAAGGGTAAGGTCAGTAGTTATCGATTTCCATTCTTTTTCTTCTAAGATTAAAGCCGAAACTAGGAAATCTAACCCCATTATTGTGTTAGTCGAAACTTGGAAAGAAGGCTCTTCGGGATTTTTGCCATTGTCAACAACTTCATAAGACAAGTCAACTATTTCGGGATTTAAGAATCCAAGACATCTAAGGCAAGGAATACTTTCGGGATTTACTAAGTATCGACTACAAGGAAGGAGAAGTTCTTTTTCCGAAGGTACACCATAGGCCGCGTGTTCCCTAGTTATTCGGTGAGTTTCGGGATTTAAAATCCACAAGGTAAGTGTCTATAGCATTCGGCCAAGGCTTATTTTGATATCTAGATCTATTTCATAATTGTTTAAAAAGCCGAAACTAACCTGGGATGTGATTTAATGTTTGGCCGAATACAAGAAGGAATACAACAAAGTTTCGGGACTTGATTCTTAAGTTAATCGGCAACAAGGTAAGTTTTAGTGTACTAATCCTACTAGGATTTGGATTTATGGCCGAATGGCTCTTTACTAAGTATTAAATGATTGATTAAATGTAGAGATCTAAGATCTAAGGCATTAGATCAAGCTTTTCGGGATTTGGATTGGAAACCTTAAACGAATCAGGTGTGTACCTCACACTATTTCTTGATATATTTATGGCAATAATTAATATGTATGTGACTATAAGAATGTGTAAGAATATGGCTAAGGTACCATGTAATGGTACAAAAGTACTCAGGTACGTTTCCTACTCCTACTAGGAATATGAAATTATGTTATATATGTAACATGTGAAAAGTGATAAGAATGAGAAATTATGTAGTATGCATGATACGAATGATATGGGGCATTCGGGTTATATGAAAGGGGAAGTGAATGTGGTGACCTAAGACCACGATATCTGAATGTGGTGACCTAAGACCACGATATCTGAATGTGGTGACCTAAGACCACGATATTTGAATGTGGTGACCTAAGACCATGATATCTGAATGTGGTGAACTAAGACCACGAATTTTATAAGGGCGATGAGCACGTCGACTGCAGCGACTGCCTTCGATGGTGTGTAGCGGATGGAGGGTTGACTTATTAGTCCTCACGGTGTGCAGGTTGGTACGGGTGATGTGTAGCGGATGGCATCTAGGTTTGGGTTCAGGTTTGCATCATTACTTTATATCTGTTATATGAATAAGTATGTGATATGACATTGTATGCCTGAATTGTTAAGTTATAGTGTTGGTTACACATTGAGTCTGTTTGACTCACCCCGTTGGGGAATATTTTCTTCTAGGTGATGATCAGTAATGAACCGGGTCAACAGGAGCACAAAGGTGGCCATGCACAGCGAGGAAAATTTTATTATTTGGACTTTTATTCTATTTAAGCATTTTAATTTATTTTTGGGAATTATTTGATGTAATAAGGCCATAGTTGAACTACTTTATTTTTCTTTTATTTATTATGTTACGAATTTTTAATGGTTATAGGATTAAGTAAATTTGGTTTAAAATAGACTTTAAATATTTTGTCACCTGAAATAAATGGGTTTTCAATATAAAATCGAATTCGTTTTCAACTCAAGCCCAACCCAAAACCATTTTACTTTCAAAACACACAAATTTTTCCTAAGTAACAAAAGAAATTTGAACCGGTTTACATCGAGGAACATACCAGATCCGGTCAAGGCTCGTGGGCCGGGTTTGGGGTGTTTCAATAGGCAACTGAAAAATAAAAGCAATCAAAATGTAGTAGAAATACAGTGATGCTGGAATCTTTTCATGTCTATAGCATAAGCCAAATAACAGCATGCATAGAAGCCCAAATTAAAGTATCAGAAGACAATACCATCCAAATCTTCTGCACTTTGAAAGACATCAACCTCATTTTCTAAATACTCAACTGACATTTGCTTTCCCCTTGAAGGAAAAGAACCATTTTCCTTTTCTGAACTCTCATCATCACTTTCTTCAATGTCACTATTTTGAATGTCATTAAACCCACTTCCAGAAAATTTATCTGAATCAGATGGACAATGAGATTCATGAGAGACTAGAGGTTATTTCATTCCATCAACCTTTTTCTTTTTGGCATAAACATCTATAAGTTGACAGAAATCTGTGCTATATGAAGACAATGATTTTCTACCGTATTTCACTTGTAGAGAGCAGAAACCAAATTTTTAGGTTCCACTAAAACACAAGATTTCATTATAAGGGATACATAAGAGAAGTTTAATGTGTAGGTTAAAATGGAAAATAAAACAAAATAAGAACAACTCAAGACCATTTAATTTTCTTGATAGTTGATACAGTCTTTGTCACCTTTGACATGCACAAAGAATCAATAATGTCTTGCCGAACCTGAACTATTCTACCTATAATTATTGTTAAATAAATTTAAAAAGCCATATAAAAAGGGTGTATTTTAATTAATTATAAATGAATATCAGATATTTTCATGAGCTATTAGTGTATCAGATATCAATTTTCATATATGTATGTATGCACTTTAGTCATGGTAGCTTTATTCATATATGTGATCTTATGAAAATCTTGCACCTTTTTTGTAGTGATCAAATATTTGTGTGGCATTGTTTTGTGTAGATGGACATAGTCAAGATCAAAATGCAATTGTCGGAGTCGTGGCTTCAATTTTAGCTTTTGGGGCTCTTTGGATTAAAAAATTAAAAACTAGGAAGAAAATTACTTCTCACCCTCGTGTGAATCGAGATTATGAAAGAGAAAATTATATTAATAGTATTTTATATAGTGGTGACCAACATTGTATTAATATGATAAGGATGAGACCGGTTGCCTTTTTTAATTTGTGTGATATTCTTAGTAGGAATAATTTGTTACAATCAACTAAATCTGTGAATATTAGGGAGCAAGTAGTGATATTTTTACATATAATTGGTCGTAATGTAAGGTTTCGAGTGATTGGATCTAGATATTATAGATCAACTGAGTCAGTTCACCGTTACTGTAGGGTTGTATTGAGAGCTATTTTGAAATTGTATAGACTAGCTATTAGATCACCTGATGAGTTAACTCCTAGTGAAATTAGAAACAATCCAAGGTTTTATCCGTATTTTAAAGATTGTATTGGAGCATTAGATGGAACTCATGTTCGTGCATCGTTCCACTTAGCATTCAAGGAAGATTTCGTATCCGTAAAGGGGGGACAACACAAAATATATTGGCTGCCATTACATTTGATTTGAAATTTTCCTATATTCTAGCTGGTTGGGAAGGTAGTGCACATGATTCTCGTATTTTAAGTGATGCACTTTCACGCCCAAGAGGATTAAGAATTTCGGAAGGTGATAATTACCATTAAATACCAAATAGTTCTAGTAAACTCATAATTTATTAGTATTAATTATGTTTTGTAAAATTGTAGGTAAATATTATCTTGCTGATGCTGGATATGGCATCCGAAATGGATACATTACCCTATATCGTGGTGTCCGATATCATTTAAAAGAGTTTAGTGCTCAGGGGCCTGAAAATGCAAAGGAACTCTTTAATCTTCAACATTCATCATTGCGAATCACTATTGAACGTGTTTTTGGGATTTTGAAAAAACGGTTTCGTGTATTAGATGCTGAACCATTTTGGAATTTTCAAACTCAAGTAGATATAGTTTTGGTTTGTTGTATCATTCATAATCATATAATGGGAGTTGATCCTAATGATTTACTTAATCAAGGATTATACGAGGAGTCTGAGTCTAATTTGATAATACCAACTCTTACAGAACAAGAAGAAAGAGAATGTAACACCCTGGGTTAGGGGCTGTGCAGATCGGGTAAATCGAGTGTTAGTAGGTTTTTGGAGCGCTTGGATGAGTTGTAGAGGTTTTCAGAAGGTTTGGATAAAACGGGAAGAGCTTGGAAAATTTTTAGAATTTTAGTGTGAAAGGGGATCGGGTCAAGGGAGGTTTTAAGGATTATTTTTGGTAATTTGTGGCACAAGAAAGGATCTGGCATAGTGGTTCATGCGCTGCATTGGGGGGCTGGAAGTAGCGCCCTTGGGGGCCTGGGTTCGAGACCAAGTGGCAGCAAAAGGATTTTAATTTTTGGGGTATGGCGCTACGGGGTAGAAGGCCTTAAATTATTTTGGGGCGAGTTTTGTCGCAAGGAGCAGCTAGTTCAGGTGGTGTCTGTGCGGAACTTAAGCGCTGAAGGTGCGTGTGGGCGCTGGTTCGAGCAACGGAAGCAGCATTTTGGCGTTTCATTTTATGTGCGGCTGTGGGGCTGGGCTAGGAAGGGTTAAGATTTAATGTTGGGGGTTTTTGTCATAAAAATCAAGCTGGCCGAGTGGCCTGGGCGCTGGGGGGAAAGGAGCAACAGCTTGGTCCCAGGTTCGAACCTAGAGAATGGCAATTGGAGTTTTAGTTTTTTATCTATTTTGGGCAGCAAATTGAAGTGGACGGTACATGTAGATTGAATTGGAAGATAAGGATGAGTTGGTTGTTATTTCTTTTGAATTCGGTGGGTTATGGATTAGTTTTTTTAGTTTTTATTTTATATTTTAAATTGGAGGGGTGGTAATGGATTAAAGGTGGGTTTTATTTTTAAATTTTGAATTGTTTTAAAATGGTTGGCTGGGAGCAGATTTGGGGGTTTGATTAATTCAATTTCGGTTGAATTAGTGGTTAGGAAAAATTTTAGGAAATGGCCGGATGTTGGAGTCTTCAAGGGGAGGGGTTGCCGAATGCTTTAAATAGGGGAAGTGCTCACCTTTTTGTTCCTTTTTGACCAATTGCTCTTTTGCCGAAATTGCTAGTATTGCTAAACACCTCTCTTCCTTCATAAAAATCACCTTAGCCGAAACTTTAAGTCATCTAGTCCCATCTTCTAAAGTTGAAAAGCCTTTCTCCTTTATGTTGTGTTAGCCGAACCCCTTGTTGAGCCTTACCCATACTTTTCCTCCTCTTCATTCTTTTCTAGAGCATTGATTCTCAAGGTTACTATCAAGCCGAATTTGGGGTAGTAAGGTGGTAAGGTTTCCTTTCTTATTATTGGTTTTCTCTTCTTTCTGTGGTTGACCGAAATCATGTAGCTAATCATGTATTCTTTTGTTTGGCCGAATCATGGAGGGCTAGGTGGGGGTTCTTTTGCTTTTAGCTAGCGTTAAAAGTGCTAAGGGGCTCTCGGGATTCGTTTTACCAGGGATTTTTTGACAAGGTTCTTAGTCAAGTATCGTTTGCGGGTTTTGATCGATTGTGCTAGTAAGGTGCGTAATCATCGCACTATTTCTCGGTTTGATTGCTAACGTTTAAAACCTGTGTGTTATGTGTGGTAGCCATTTATAATGGCTTAAGTGATGAGTACCTGTTGGTGGTAAGATTATTTGTTATGTATATTTACATATGTGTATATTTATGTTCCTATGTGATACAATGACTTAACATGTAGCATCCATATATTTGCATGAGGTTGGGCTTGATACGATGAAGGCGGGAGTGTACACAAGGTGTACGTGGTCTAATGATAGCTCCGGCTACATTAGCACTTGATGGTTAGCTTTGTGCTAAAGGGAGATGTTGGCTTGGTGCCCATCTCGGCGGTTGATAGCTATGTGCATCACCGTAGGCGGATTTTGATATCGGGATCACGATTGGTTGATCGGTGGCTCAGCCACGACCTTGAGCAGTGAGTTGCCAAGGTAAGGATTTTGGATCACGAGGTGATCAGTGGTGGTTTATCCACGGCCTTAGGCAGGGAGTCTGCCAAGGTTGGAGTACGGTTGGTTTGTGGGTTGGGCTGAGATGCATATGTGCATGATTTACTATGTGAATTGTTTGGTATGGGCCAAGCCCATACGGATGGAAATTTGTGTTGTGGTTATGCACTGAGTCGGTGGACTCACTCTTTCATTAACCATTTCAGGTGAGGCGTAGATCGGACCGGGATCGGAGAGGACACATGGTGGCCCATGCAGGAAGAAGAATTTAAATACTTTTAAGTTTTTTTTATATTCAAAGAATTTGGATTAAATATTGAGTAATAAAGGCCCTTTTTACTCTTATTTATTTTGAGTTATTATTTTATGGGTATTTATTATGTTTTGATGAATTTGAAACACTATGTGGAGATGATTATATTTTTCCAACCTACTTATTCAATTTGGGTTTGTATGTATATATTTTTAAAATGAGTATATTCTAATAACAAAGTTTTACTCATAAGTTTAAATAAACATGGATTTTCCAAAAGTTAGCAAGTTTTTTTTTCTAAATTTTTCTAAGTTAAGAAGATTTTCAACCGTCTTTTCCTCAATAACATAACCAGATTCGGTCGTAACGAATGGGCCGGGTTTGGGGATGTTACAGAGAAGAAGCAAGAGAATGGTCTGCTAAGAGAGACGAAATTGCACAAACTATGTGGACTAATTATATGTGTAACACCCCAAACCCGACCCATACGTTTCGATCAGATCTGGTATGTTACGGGTTGTACATTGAAAACTTTTGCTTTGTTGGTTTTGGAAATCGCAAGTTAATTAGACAATATTTGAATAAATAAGTGACATTTGAAAAAAAAACCCTTTTATTATTATTATATCGTATAATTAAACCTTTTGACAAAATCTCATAAGTTGCAAATATTAATACTAAGCAGTGAAGTATAAACTATGGGGCCTTATTACATAAATATTCCAAAAATTAAAACTTAAAGAAAAGCCGAAATAATCCATAAAAAAAAACTTTATGGCCCCTCGAGTCCGTCTCGGCTCCCATGTCCACGATCTACTGCTCATCTGAAAGAGTTATGGAAAATAAAGGGTGAGTCACCAAGACTCAGTGTGCAAATCCCGAAAACACATAAAAGGCTTGGGCTCACAAACACATTATGAGCCCTGGCCCAAACATAAAGGCAACAATCAGAATTACATGATAAATAATAAATGATGAATGGCCCAGCCCATCCTAGAATTCCATCCTCTACACAGCAACCCGTATCAACCATCACACCTTGGGGATTTCTACAATCAACCCGCCAACTGCTACACACCATATCGACAGCTGTGCTGCCTGTCTTAAAAATCGACCACTGTGTGACCTATGTGGCAAAGCCACCGATCGCCATGCTACCTTAATAATACATCGTAGCATTTCAACAGCTGAGCTGCCTGTCATAAAGACCGGTCACTATGTGACCTATGTGGAAAAGCCACCGATCGCTATGCGACCTTCTTCCCCTTCATCATATCAATCCCATCCCATGCATACATACATGCAGAATCAAACAATGTATTATCTAAGAGATTTCAGTTTATCGCAGACATCGATAGACATAGAGAGATTTCTATTATTACGTACCTGACATCCTTTGCCTACCCTTTCTGGGTAATACGACTGTCTATACAGCCTTTTTCCGGCTTTTAGCCCATAACATATATTTAGTACAGATTAATTATACAGCCTTTTTTCGGCTTTTAGCCCATAACATATATTTAGTACAGATTAATTAGTGTGTTAGAGATCTACACACCTGATTACCGTTAGAACAAGACCCTCTAAGTCAACGCTATCCGTAGCCAACACCACCGCTATCTGCCTAGGGTGTTGTTCAGAAGCCGGTAACGAAACATTAGGTTAAGGCACAACTAACGAAAAGAAAACGGTTGATCATCTTAAAGAGAACTGAAATCCTTACCTTGAAATCCTAGAAAGTGATATGAGATTCAGGGACTAGTGTTTCCGGCTTTTAGATCTAAGAGATCTATTTCAATTTCCGATGTCGCCCAACAAATAAATACATAAAACCATTAAACCATTAGCTTTTCGTCTTTGTCTTCCAAAAACTGAAAGAGAAAGTGAAGAGATAGAAAAATCGCCACTCACCTTAACACAAAGAATTCGACTACCCCTTTGAGATTCTGGCTTTTTGAGAAGATCAGAAGATGATAGGAATGAGTCTATGTAGATTCGGCTTTTAATGAAGAAATCGACAGGAAGAAGAAAAGAGAATTCCGGCAGACCAGAGGTAGGTTCGACTTTAGCAAAGATCAAAAGAAAAGAATGTAGAAAAAGGATTATGAGGTTTCGGCTTTTAGAAGAAAGAAGAGAAAAGAACAATGGAGTTTCGGCTTTTGAATCAAAGTGAAGATGAGGGAATAGGGTTAGGAATTTCAGTTTTTACTCAGAGAAGAAGAGAAAGAAAAGATGGAAACCCTAAATGCCGAAAAATAAAGAAGAGAACCCTCACCTGACTATGTAAAGTTTCGGCACTCCTTAGCCATATCAGAAACCGATTTCTCCTCCCCCTCAGAGTTTGAAATTCGGCCACCACTTAGCCTTGCAGATAATTCCTATCTTTTCTCCTTTATCTTCCATATTATCAACTATAATATCTATATTATCCCATTCACATAAATCCTCCTATTTTTGAGCCTTGTTGCCGTCCACTCCACCTAACCCTAATGCCGAAAATTAGCTAACTTAAATTAGAAGAATTGGGCTCCATGAAACTTAAATTTGGGTTCCTTACTCCCTTGTGTGGCGTCACCTCCTTGGGTTCCTTACTCCCACTGACCACTGGGCCACAAGCCCATTTTGATATTTTAAACTCAGATACCACCTTTTAAACCCTATAGTGCCCAAACAAAAATTTATCTAAGGCTTCAGCCCAATCCTAAGCCCAATTTGGACCCCTAATGCTCAAATTAACTCATTACACATATTCACCCATTAAATGCATAGGCCCAAAAATTTAGGATGTTACAATTCTACCCCCCTTAGAGAAATTTCGTCCTCGAAATTTCCAACTAACTACTAATCGTACTACCCAAGTCTCACCACTATGCTTTCGCTGCGCACTCTAATTTAATATATAACCATTGCACATACAGTTTCTATACCCAAAAATATAGCATCACACAAAACATACCCGACTTAATGGTGATTGAACAATCCTGAGCCTTATGCTTCTCAGACCCGCATCTTAAACACGTTCTTGACTTCCTCTAACATTCACCCGGATGACGCCTTCTACAATATTCGCACACCCGAAAGTTTGGATGTACCTTAACACGCTTCACAGAACGCGACTGCAACCCTAGAAAACTGCGATCTCTTTTTTTCTTACAGTCCACCCACCTAACCCGAAGTGTTTCACCGATTTCTTTAACCTCCTTCAGTACCTCCCTAACTAGCTGAGTCAGAACATCAGTCCTAACACTTCCACGGCCTCGGTCGTGGCCTCTTCTTCCTCTCCTAGCGCTCATCGTTGATTCTCGTAGTAACAGAATTAGAAATTTTAGGAATTGTTAATTTCTTTCACTGATTAACCATGAACAGTCTTATGAATAGTAGTTTGAGAGTAGTTCATTCGAATTTGTACCTATCTACAGTTTCAGTCTCAGATTTATCTCCTAATTCTAGAACCCACATACATTCAACCATCACACATCAACATACGTATATCACCCATGCACTCACATTCATCACATAAGGGTATTTTCATCATTTATCTACCCAAGGGTATTTCCGTAGTTTTGTCCTACAGGGTATTTTTGTAATTTTTCAAAATAAAGTATCTTGATGATTTCCTTTGAATTAGAGGTATTTTGGTACATTTTTTTTCGAACAAGGGTATTCTGGAAAATAAGTTTTTTTCCCATGCAGGGGTACTTTGGAAAATTTACTTTCGCAAACCGGGTTACTTTTGTAAATCTAGGGGTTTTCGGGTAAATTCGCAAACATGGGTACTTTATAAAATCACGGTTGTTTGGAAATTTCACAAATTTTGGTAGTTTTACAAATCTAGGGTATTCCGGGAAATTTTCACAAATCAAGAGTGTAGTAACCAATTTTTGCCCGGGCCCAATACAGATTAGGGGGCCCAAACAAAGTCAAACAAAATGAGCCAAAAAAAATAACAAAACAAAAAACCAATAAAATATAAAAAAGTCCAATAGTAACAGTCCACTTACAAACCCAGTTATCAAACCCTAAACCCAATAGCTAAACCTAGCCCAATAGACCCAAACCCAACAACCAAACCCAATAGCCAAACCTAGCCCAATAACTAAACAAAGCCCAATACCCAAGTGGCCCAACCAGACTAAATTGATAGAAAACCCTAGGGTTTCTAGTGTCCCGCGCCGCCACGACCTTTCAGCTGCCACACGCGCGTCTGCCCCACGCGCCCCTGCGTCGTTTCGATGACCAACGCGCGACACGCGCACCGCTCCAGAGTCCCAGGCACCTTGGTCTCCGCGCGCACCTCGCATCGCTTCGGTCGCGCACGCCTCTGTCCCTTCAGCGCCCATGCGCCTCGGCCTCCGTCCCCTGCGTACCAACGCCCATGTCCTGCAAGAAGAACACGCACAACGGATAGAGAAACAACAAGAAAGCAGAGAAATATAGAACAAAATAATAAAATACTAAGGAAATAGAGTATTTTTCGGCTATAAAGCCATTAGAAATCGATGTAATACGGGTTTGAAAATTATTATCAGAAGTAAAAGAAACAAAAGCATAAGGTCGTTTTATTTTCTTTGTTTATTTCCGTTGATTTAATGCCGTTTCTCTTACTCTTCTATGTCTTGCTCACTGATTTTTTCAAATCTAATAAAAAAGGATCAATAGTCCAAAAATAAAGAAAACGAAAAGGCTTTACCCGAGTCGATAGGCGTAGAATCGGAGGACCTATACCGTCGCTGCAAGTCTGGATTAGAAAAGGGGGTGGTTCGAGAGTCTTCGATGTCGACCTTTGGAGCGTCGAGGCAGAGGTTTTTGAGTACGGGTTTCGAGCGGGTTTAAAGCTCCCTCCCTGGGCGTTGTCGGCCGCCGATAGCGATGGTGGCGCGATTAATGGTTGGGAAACCCATTTGCCAGAGAGGAAGAAAAAAGGGGAGAGGGAGAGAGTATTTTGGGCGGCGGCTGGTTTAGAAAATCTTAGGTTTTAGAAAATAATCTGATTTTTTTGAAGTAAAACAGGGTATATGAATCCTTAATAAAACGGTGTCGTTTGGCGCTTAGGGTTACTGCGCATGTCGTTTAAAAGGTCTATTTGCGCTGTCAGTCCCCTGCTTGTTGCGGGTGGTCGATTAAGTCCCATTATGCTATTTCCTTTTCGCGATTTGGCCTTACTCTTTCCACTCCATTTCAATTCGGCCTGCGCTTTGACTGACGAAAACGCAGCGCATTTGGCTGTGGGTTATCTACCCATTTGGTCCATGCGAATTCTCACGTATGGCGACGTGGTCCCCGTCCTTTTTTATCTATTTACAACTTCGGCCCTTGTTGTTTAAATCTCATTTCAGTTTAGTTTCCAATCTGTTTAAAATGTCTACATAATTATCTATTTTAGTCTTATTTGTCATTTACTATATATATTATTATTATTATTATTATTATTATTATTATTATTATTATTATTATTATGATGTTGAGTATATTTTATATTATTATTGTTATTTTATTATTACCATACTATACTGTTATTATCCTCATTATTATCATTATTATATTATCATTATGTTGTATGTGTTGTGTATTGTTATTATTATTTCATCATGCTATCATTATTATTATTTTTAGCATTATCATTATTATTATTACTACTATTATATTCGCTATACTACTATTATTACTTCTACTATTATTGTGTTTATAATTGTTTCTAGCATGACTAATATCTGCTTGTGTTTATTTATCATCATTATTCCGATATTACTGATTTTATATTTGTTTATTGTTGCATATTTCATTATCGTGCGTTGTTAAGTTCTTGCTTTCGTCACTCCAAGAAATCAACAGTTTCGAACCATTACACCAAATTCATGTTACATTATCGTTCTCTTCATCGTGTAATTCCGTCCGCGCCTTGAATCATATTTCTTTAAAACCTAACCTAAAATCTTTCATAAATTCCATACAAAATTGAAAAGCTTTCAAAATAAGGCAATATTCTGTGTTTGGAAATTCGAGAGATCGTGCCCTATGTGTTGGGTTTCAGTTCTCTCGCTTGGCCAAACAATCGAATATCCTTTTGATATTTTAATGCGCGAGTCTCGGGAATCAAGAGACGATCTTGGATTTGGAGATTAAAATCATCGTGTCCTACGTACTGGATGTGATATTTTATTCCTTCGGAACAAGAAAATCTTGATATTAAATTCGAGAAAAATAAAATATTTCAGAAAGAGATTGATTTTTAAATTCCTTTCAAAATTTTCAACTTTCGACATTGGGACATTAATTAATCAATTCGGTACCAATTTTAGGCGTGACGAGGGTGCTAACCCTTGCTCGCATGTAACCGACTCCCGAACCTATTTTCTCAAATTTTCGTGGGCCAAAAACATTGTTTTAGTAAATCGAAATGTTTTATTAAAACAAAGGTGATCCGATCACACCTAATAAAAGATCGGTGGCGACTCCCGTTTCTTATTTTCAAAACCAAGTCGACTCCCGTTTTTTCAAAAAATGGTTTCGACAGCTTGGCGACTCCACTAGGGATTTTTACAAAACTAGGGGTATTTTTAGTGATTTTACAAAATAGGGTGGCTGGTCCCTTTCGGGTTTTAATTATAGATTTTGGCCCATCAACAAGTCCTCGTGGATAAGGTGAACAGTCACTACGCACCAGATAGGATTCCAGCGAAGAGGAGGTGAGTCACTCGGACTGCTTAAGTACCAAGCTCTCCCTGAATCAAATCCTAGACATGCGTATGCCTGTTACCACACTCTAACCCAGCGATTTGTTCACGGGTTTGTTTGGATAGATTAAGTCTTATGAAGGTAAATAGTTGTTTAAACTAAGCCTAAAGTCCATTAATGCCTAACATACTAGTCTACGTCCATTAAGCCCATCAAACCCAACATGCATATCACATCAAAAGTTAGAATACTTACCTGCGTGGATCGGGTGCCGGTAGACTCGAAGGCCATATCTTCTTCCAGAATTTTTTTTTCAAATTCACATCAACTTTACAAAACATTACTAGGCCCATTTCACAGCCCGAGTTTTGAAGTGGGCTCTGATACCAAAATGTAACACCCCAAACCCGGCCCATACGTTTCGACCAGATCTGGTATGCTACGGGTTGTACATTGAAAACTTTTGCTTTGTTGGTTTTGGAAATCGCAAGTTAATTAGACAATATTTGAATAAATAAGTGACATTTGAAAAAAAACAACCCTTTTATTATTATTATTTCGTATAATTAAACCTTTTGACAAAATCTCATAAGTTGCAAATGTTAATACTAAGCAGTGAAGTATAAACTATGGGGCCTTATTACATAAATATTCCAAAAATTAAAACTTAAAGAAAAGCTGAAATAATCCATAAAAAAAAAACTTTATGGCCCCTCGAGTCCGTCTCGGCTCCCATGTCCACGATCTACTGCTCATCTGAAAGAGTTATGGAAAATAAAGGGTGAGTCACCAAGACTCAGTGTGCAAATCCCGAAAACACATAAAAGGCTTGGGCTCACAAACACATTATGAGCCCTGGCCCAAACATAAAGGCAACAATCAGAATTACATGATAAATAATAAATGATGAATGGCCCAGCCCATCCTAGAATTCCATCCTCTACACAGCAACCCGTACCAACCATCACACCTTGGGGATTTCTACAATCAACCCGCCAACCGCTACACACCATATCGACAGCTGTGCTACCTGCCTTAAAGACCGATCAATGTGTGACCTATGTGGCAAAGCCACCGATCGCCATGCGACCTTAATAATACATCGTAGCACTTCGACAGCTGAGTTGCCTGTCATAAAGACCGATCATTATGTGACCTATGTGGCAAAGCCACCGATCGCTATGCGACCTTCTTCCCCTTCATCATATCAATCCCATCCCATGCATACATACATGCAGAATCAAACAATGTATTATCTAAGAGATTTCAGTTTATCGCATACATCGATACACATAGAGAGATTTCTATGATTACGTACCTGACATCCTTTGCCTACCCTTTCTGGGTAATACGACTGTCTATACAGCCTTTCTCCGGCTTTTAGCCCATAACATATATTTAGTACAGACTACTATACAACTTTTTTCCGGCTTTTAGCCCATAACATATATTTAGTACAAATTAATTATACAGCCTTTTTTCGGCTTTTAACCCATAACATATATTTAGTACAGATTAATTAGTGTGTTAGAGATCTACACACCTGATTACCGTTAGAACAAGACCCTCTAAGTCAACGCTATCCGTAGCCAACACCACCGCTATCTGCCTAGGGTGTTGTTCAGAAGCCGGTAACGAAACATTAGGTTAAGGCACAACTAACGAAAAGAAAACGGTTGATCATCTTAAAGAGAATTGAAATCCTTACCTTGAAATCCTGAAAAGTGATATGAGATTCAGGGACTAGTGTTTCCGGCTTTTAGATCTAAGAGATCTACTTCAATTCCCGATGTCGCCCAACAAGAAAATACATAAAACCATTAAACCATTACCTTTTTGGCTTTGTCTTCCCAAAACTGAAAGAGAAAGTGAAGAGATAGAAAAATTGGCACTCACCTTAACACAAAGAATTCGAATACCCCTTTGAGATTCCGGCTTTTTGAGAAGATCAGAAGATGATAGGAATGAGTCTATGTAGATTCGGCTTTTAATGAAGAAATCGGCAGGAAGAAGAAAAGAAAATTCCAGCAGACCAGAGGTAGGTTCGGCTTTAGCAAAGATCAAAAGAAAAGAATGTAGAAAAAGGATTATGAGGTTTCGGCTTTTAGAAGAAAGAAGAAAAAAGAACAATGGAGTTTCGGCTTTTGAATCAAAGTGAAGATAAGGGAATAGGGTTAGGAATTTCGGCTTTTACTCAGAGAAGAAGAGAAAGAAAAGATGGAAACCCTAAATGTCAAAAAATAAAGAAGAGAACCCTCACCTGACTATTTAAAGTTTCGGCACTCCTTAGCCATATCAGAAACCGATTTCTCCTCCCCCTCAGAGTTTGAAATTCGGCCACCACTTAGCCTTGCAGATAATTCCTATCTTTTCTCCTTTATCTTCCATATTATCAACTATAATATCTACATTATCCCATTCACATAAATCCTCCTATTTTTTATCCTTATTGCCGTCCACTCTACCTAACCCTAATGCCGAAAATTAGCTAACTTAAATTAGAAGAATTGGGCTCTATGAAACTTAAATTTGGGTTCCTTACTCCCTTGTGTGGCATCACCTCCTTGCTCCCTAAGTGGCGCCACTGACCACTGGGCCACAAGCCCATTTTGATATTTTAAATTCAGATACCACCTTTTAAACCCTATAGTGCCCAAACAAAAATTTAACTGAGGCTTCAGCCCAATCCTGAGCCCAATTTGGACCCTTAATGCTCAAATTAACTCATTACACATATTCACCCATTAAATGCATAGGCCCAAAAATTCAGGGTGTTACAATATGGCTAGAAATATTAGGTAGGTTTAGGGCTTAGGGTTCTTGTTACTATGTTATGTATGTTTTAGTATTAAAATGGTTTTTTTTGTTAATGTTGGTTGGATAATGATATTGAAATTTTAGTTTGTTGGATTTTGAAATTATTATGTCATGAATTTGTTAGATATTGGTTATGTTTTAAGCTTGTTATATATTGAAATTATTATGTTTTAAGCTTGTTGGATATTGAAATGATTGACAATGACAATTATTAATGTAGAATGGGAAAGGGCAACAAAGAAGGGACCTCCAAGCAATTAAGGTGGACAAAACCGATGGAACATGTTTTTCTTGAAATTCTAGCAGAGGAGGCCCAGAAAGGAAATAAGCCTTCTAATACTTTCAAAGCAATTTCTATTAATCGAGTTGTCGAAGCTATTTCTGAAAGATTTCAAGTCCAATGCGATGCGAAGCATGTGGAAAATCATTTGAGGACTGTAAAAAACCAGTGGCAGATTATATGCAAAATTCGAGGTGAAAGTGGTTTTGGATGGGATGATAACATGAAAATGATCACGTGATAGAGCGACATATGATGCGGTAGAGATAGTAATATATGTATATATATGTTAAGTATATTTCAATTGTTTTTTACTTGTTATTCTAATTGTGTATAATATCCAACAGGCACACAAGAAGTATGAACCATTTTTGAATAAAAGCATCGATCATTATGATGAAATGGCTTTGGTTGTTGGCAAAGATATGGCAACAGGGAGTTTTGCTAGAACATTTGCTGACATAGATTTGGATGATGGTAACCAAGATTCAGTGCCTCTAGACTACGACAATGAAGAGGATGAAGAGGTAAGAACAAATGTATCTTCATCTGGTACATCCAAATGTAAAAGAAAAAATGTTCAAGAAAGTGTTGTTGATGAACAAATTAAATTTGTGGGTGAACAACTTGGCAAAATTGCTAATGCTTTGGAACAATTTACTGCGGATAAAACACCACAGCTTTACGAACAAGTGATGTCGATGGAGGAAGAAGGATTTGATGATGGTTTCTTGTGTTTTGTGTTTGATTATCTAGTGAGTCATGAATCCGAGACCAAAGCTTTTTTAGTTAAAAGTAAGAAGCATAAAAAAATTTGGCTTCAAAAATTTTCTCAAGGTTGAAGATATTGATACTTTTATGTGGTGTAATATTAGTTATGCACTTGGACAATGTTGTTTTTATTATGTGGTGTACTACTAATTATGCATTTGGATAATATTTTTAATTTTTAGTATTAATTGTGGTTTGGAAGCTTATTTATAAATATTCAATCCTTGTTTTTTTATTTTTTTAACACAATTACAAATAATTTATTTGACTTTGGTTGTTTTCATTTTATGAAGGTTAGTAATGTAGCTTAATAATTGAGTATTATTATATATGTAAAAACAATTTAAAATATAAAAATTTATTAATATATCTAAAAACAGCTTTTCCGAAAAATATTTTCAGGAAATCTGCCAAACAACAGAAAATATTTTACACAGATTCATCCAAACACCAGAAAATATTTTCAGGAAATTATTTTCCAAAAAAGTAAATCATTTTCCAGAAATCATTTTCCGGAAAACATTTTACTGCCAAACAAATAGACCCTAATTCTCAAATTCCAACTGTAAAAAATGTAACATCGGTAATGACAACTGTAAAAAACCTGAGTTCTATAGGGATTCTTTTTTTATTTTATTTTACCATTGTATTTTATTTAAATAAGGATTCGGGTCACTTAATTCTAACACCAACTGTCGAAACCATTTTTTATTTATGTTAAAAAAATGGGAGTCGACTTTAAAATGACAAATGGAGTCGCCACCGATCCTTTATTCAAGGTGTGATCGGTCACCTTGAGATGGATTATTTTAATAAAATATTTTAGATTTATTAAAACAATAATTTTGGTCTATGAAATCTAAGAAAACAGGTTCGGAAGTCGGTTACGTGCGAGGAAGGGTTAGTACCCTCGCAACGCCCAAAATTGGTACCAAATTGATTAATTGATGTCCTAATGTCAAAATTTTGGAACGATTTTAGAATACAATTCCGTTTTAAAAAAAAATTTAAATAACTCGAATCGGATATTGAGATTCTCTTGCTCTGAGGAAATAAAATATCACATCCAGCACGATAGGATATGACGTTTCAAACCCTCGATGCCAAGATCCTCTCATGATTTCCAAAGTTCATGCATTGAGATTTTTATAAGGATATTCAATTATTTGGACAAACGAAAAAAAACGAAGCCCAGCACGGTAGGGTACGATTTCTCGAATTTCCAAACACGAAACATTGCCTTGTTTTTTTAGAAAACATTGACAAAATTTTAAAAGGATATTTGGTTATTTGGTCAAATGAAAAACCGAAACCCAGCACGATAGGGCACGATTCCTTCGAACTTCCAAACACGAAATATTGCCTTATTTTGAGAAGTTTTTAAATAAGCAATTGTGAAATGGGCTCAAAAAATATATTTGTTTATCTTGTTTGAGGATAAAAGATAATCAATATCGGGCGAAAGTGAGAATTTGAATCATAATGCAATAACAAAAAACGTAGTTACAAGCATGAATAATAATACATGACAATAATATTATACAAATGAATAATCAACATACATAAATACCGAGAAACCGAATTAGGGTATGTATAATGATAATACATTATACACCATACAAATACCAACATTAACATTCAACAACAATGAATTAAAAGACAATTTTAAAAGAGATACCAAACAAATCAACACAAATTAAATGTAACAAATTTTAAACAATCAATAACATGAGGGAAAGACAATTTTAAATCAGTAAACAAATAAATATTATGTACAATAGTTTAAAGATAATAAAATAATAATAATAGTAACAAAAATACAATAATACTAAATTATAATGAAAATATGTTGATAAAAAATAATAGCGAAAATACTAAATAAAAATAATAACAATAATCATAATAATAATAAAAGTAGTGAAAATAATAATAACACTAGTAACAGTAGCAAAAAATAATAATAATAATAATATGGTGATAATAATAATAATAATAATAATAATAATAGTAATAATAATAATAACAGTGAAAATAAATGAATAACAATAACAACAACAACAACAACAACAACAACAACAACAACAATAATAATAATAATAATAATAATAATAAGGAATAAAGTAATTTACCAAAGAAATGAATGAATAAAAGTACACATAATAAGGATGAAAATATGTATATGCAAACGAATAAATAAATAAATAAGGTAATAAATAATTAAAAAATTAAATAAATAAACGAATAAATAAAATGGCTAGAATATAAAGGACTTGATTGACATTAAGAATAAATTGAAAGGGATAAATTGCAAATAAAAAGCTGTCAACGACTAAGTTAAAATTGAAATAAAATTGGAGGGATAAATTAGAAAAAAAGGGTTAGGACAGAAATGAAAAGTGCGCGAAGAAACGAGGACTAAATGGGAAATTATCCCTATCCTTCAAAACACACCGCATTGAGTGGACCAAATTGAAATAAAATAAAATTCGCGGGATAGATTTGAAAAGAAAAAAAACTAAATAAGGGCCAAATCGAGAATCGCCTCAAAAGCAGAAGAACTGAGGGCGTAAATAGACCCTCAGTCCAAAAACACGCGGATCCTAGGCTAATTCAGGTCGGGTTTTCGGGTTAAAACAAAACGTCGTCGTTTTGGCAATGGAAGTTTAAGATCAAAATGGCGTCGTATTACCCTTTGTATAAAATGAAAAAAATCATAAAAAAAGGCATTATCCCTTTCATTTTTTCAGAAACAATTTGAAAATCCTCCCAAGTTCTCCCTAAGGCTCTCTGGTCCGATCACCGGATGGATGCGCCATTGACGGTGGTGGCCACCGTATTTGGTGGCTGGAGTCCAAAGAAAGAGTGATTTTCGACTATTTTTGCCTTCCCAAACCCCGGCCAAAGATTAAAACACCCATAAAAGCCCCCTAAAATCCGGATAGGCAAAAGAGACCTTTCGGTTTCATTTCTTCCGATCGCCTGAAAGGTCAGCTCTTTTTACCCCCTTTTTATTTTTATGTATGCATATATGTTATAAATCATAAACATGCGAAAAGAAAAAGATATAATGATACCTAGGTAAGAAAGAAATCTGACTTTTACTTTCGTTCTTTCTTGTATTTGATGTTTTTTTCGTGTATTTCTCTGTTCGAATCTTTGCTTTTGTTTTTGATTCAATAATCTTTATTTACATTGGTGTTTCATTCAGTTTATATAACCGCATAGAAAAATACAATAAAATCTTATTTGCTATTGTTTTTCTTTTTTTGCTATTTCTTGCTGTTGTTTTCTTTGTTTCTTCTGTAGGGGTCTTCGAAGAGCCAACGGAGGCGAGGCTGGACGTTTGTTGCGATTTTGGTGTAAGGACTGAGCAGAGGGCGCGTTAGGGGGGATGACCGAGGCACCTCGGGACGAGGTACTGGCGTGATGACCGAGGGAAGCCTGCGGCGCTAGGGTTTCAAAAACCCTAGCTCCTTCTGATTTTAAATTTCGGGCCATAGAGAAATTTGGGCTGTAATTGGGTCTTGGGTTTTGATTTGGGCTAATCAAGTTCTTTGTAATGGACTGTGAGATTTTGGACTTTTATTATTATTATTTTTGGTTTAGTTTTATTGGTTGGTTTTGGGCCCTGGTCTAAAATTGGGCTCTACAGCTGCCCCTCTTTGCTCATTGTCGTGTAACGAGAATGGAGTAAAGACTTTAAAAATGTAACATCCTGAAATTCAGAATTTATGTTTGTGCATTATATCTTGTGATAGATTAGTTACAAATATTAATTGTGTAGGTTTTAAGGTTCTAAGAAGGCTCGGGGTTGAGTTGGGCCTTAGTAAAATTTTTGTGTTTAAGCCCTTAAGGGGGAGAAGGTAAGTGGCATCAATGCTTATGGAAATAAGTGAGTAAATTGCTAGCATAAATGAGCATATGGTAAAGAGGATGTGGTGTCACATGAAGGGCTTTAGGGGAAGAGGTTCGAATCCCACTTGGTACAAATTTTGATTATTTTTTTGTGCTATTCATCCATAGTGTCGGCCATGGTGGTATTTAAGGCAAGGAAGACTTTTTCAATTATGGAAAGGTGGCTAAGGAATAAGGTAAGAATGAGGGTAAGGAAAGAAATGAAAGAAAATAAGCAAGAAGGGGGATATGTTGGCCGGTTTTGGGGAGAATGTTTTGGAAAGGTTTTATTTGGTCAATGTTCATCTTTTGGTATGGTATACACGATTTGGGAGGGGCTTTGTGGTAGTCGAATTTTTTCATTAGACTTTTGGTACAATTTTGGTGCTTGTTAGGCCTAATTTCTCTTAGCATGCTTTTGTGTTCTTTTCTCCAATTTCTTCTCTTATTGCCGAAACTCTAAAGCCAATAGTTAGTATTTTTCTTTCTTTGTTTTGTCGAAACCACCTAGCCATTGTGTCCAAATTATTTTCACTCATCTCCCCTTTGAAAACCGAAACTAGATAGTACCCTTTATCCCTCTTTTCTTTTCTTTTTTTTTCAAAATCTTCAACCCTTCTTTCTTCCTCTTTAATTCATAGCCGAATCTTCTTGCTTAATTTCCCTCCATAGCCGAACTTTTGAATTCTTCATCTCTTCGACGTTATTTCTTTCTCGTTCGTGTTGGCACTCACTTCTTTGATCGAATAGGTAAGTGGTCTTATTCTTTTCATTTCATTTTCTTTTTCTTCCTAGCCGAATATGTATTTTCATCGTTATTTGGTTAGTCTATCTTGTTTCTTATCGAAACATCACTCTCTCCATCACTCTCATGTTGTGACCAATACTTTTTTGTAGTGTTATAGTGGGTGGCCGATTACCACATCATTGACGATTCAATTCTAGCCATAAGTTCAATCGGTGAAAGTTGGATCTTCTATTGTCAAGGTAAAGGATTTCTTTAAGTTCATCTCGATAACTCTCAATATTTGTTTATTCTGTTAAAACGGAATGATAGATTTGTCTAATCGGTTGTTTTATGGACTAAATCACCCGTTATTATTCACTTGTTGATTCTACGAAGATAGTGGTAAGCCGAAACCCTTTTTCCTTAGACAATCGATATATATCGTAATATCGTTTTGACTAAGATTTTATCCAATGGAGGCTAGTGGTACCGATTTGAAAGGGAAAGCGATTAGAGAACACAAAAGGAGTGGATTTGCTATTACTACTCCTAAGTTTAAGCGTAGAGCGGTATCGGCGGTTCGAGATTTCCCACTGGGTTGTGGACCATCATCCGGTGAGAATCGACAAATCGTGCTCGTTCACGATTTTGAGAGTAAGTAATTTAGATCGCTTGGTTTAGTTTTGGATTAATAAAAATCTCGTTCGTTAGATTAATCGAGTATTATGTTGTCTTAGCTGCCGACAATCAAGACGGTTTAATCCTTACCGTAATCAGGTGTGTAATCTCACACCGTTATTCCGTAGATTTTAAGATTTGATATCATATTGAAAATAGATCGAAATTATTTTTATGATTAAAATCGTAATATGGCATAAACCGGGAAATTGGCTTAAATTACATTATTTTGATAGATTTGTCAAAATCAGTATTAAAACTGTGAGAATTACGAAATGCCCCTATGGGCCGAATTACCGAAATGCCCCTATGGGCCAAATTACCGAAATTCCCCTATGGGCCGATTTACTAGATTGCTTCAATGGATCAATTTACAAAGTGCTATAATGGGTAGATTCACCGTAATAAAATATTGGACTAATGATTGTTGTTTATATTTGTAAATATTATGCTTTATTATGTATGTTGCATTTAAATAATTTTGCACGGGATGGGAAAAATGTTGAAGAGAAGTGTAGCCCGGTGGCACTGCCACAAAAATGTTTGTTATTATGATTCACTATGATCCTGATGGCTTGGCCACAATCAAAATATATTATAAATGGCAACTTGCCTGCGAATGGTGTGTTTGGCGGGGTGGGTTGACTTGATCCCCACAGGTGTGATGGGATGGTACGGGTGGTGTGTAGCAGATAGATTACTAGGATGAGTTGGGTTGCATACATGTCATATTAATATTATTTTGTAAATGGGCTCAAGCCCAAGATTATGCTATATGGGCTCAAGCCCAAGTTGATGCTAAACGGGTTCAAGCCCAGTGGACAACGGTAAGGGGATTATACACTGAGTTCTAGTAACTCACCCATTTTCCTTCACCCTTGCAGGCAATGCTCAGTGAGGTGGGCTTGGGCCATGGATGACTCTGTGGAGGCCATACTTCAGTAATGGTGTTATCGAACTTTAGTTATCTATTTCCGTTTACTTTACTACTTTTACTATTTTGGGTTTTTATGTTGTAATAAGGCCTCTGGAATATTTTATTTTTGCTTTATGTTTGACATACTTATTATTTTGCCTGAATTATTCTAAATGGGAATTTTTCTAAAAACTTAAATAAAGGTTTCCAAAATAGATTAATAAATGGATTTCATAACAAACTTTTACAAATATTTTAACTCGAAAAATTTTCTTTCGAAATTATCAGCGATATTTTTTAAAAGTCACGGTTTATAAGATTCTCTAATCCAGATTATCGATTTATCAAACGACCTTCGGGGTTAGTAGAATTTTATCAAATATTTTGAATCAAATTTGTTTTCTTGATATTGCCTATTTTAGAACGAATAAGAAGGATTTAACATGTTTATCTCATGTGACATGTCAGATCCGGTCATAACGCATAGGTCAGGTTTGGGGTATTACATTTTATGGTATCAGAGCCCGGTTACAAAACTCGGCCATGGTTTGGGTTCAAAAGCATTTTCAAAAAGCTATTTGAATTTTAAATTATACATGTGTGAAAGGAAGTATGGCACCACGGGTATCCGGCACCAAGTCAAGTAAGTATCTGTTATCATTTTATGAATATTATGGTATGACTGTAGAAATACTTTAGAACTTTTAGTTTTAGGAACTGAAACTATAGAGATTGAGACTATATGATGCGTTTTGCGAAAACGACTTTACTTCTTATACTTCATAAAATATTGTTTAATAAACACTGGAATAGCATACTAATTCATAAGACTTGTAATCAGATTAAATCGAATTAGCTAATATGAGCGCTAGAGGACGTGGACGCGATAGACGTGGCCGTGGTAGAGGCTGTGGCACTAGAGTTGTATCTGAGGCATCGGGACATATGCAGGAAATGGACGCACCTGCGGCACTTGTGACTGAATCTGGGTCACATGATCGTATGAGAGAGGACGACGCTCTGTCCCAAGCAATGTTGCGAGTTCTGGAAAGAGTTGCTGGGGCAAGAACTGGGTCAGCAGCTCGTGGGTCAATATCAGAGCGACTCAGATCGAATGGGGCTGAGGTTTTTAGGGGTATCTCGGGTGTCGCCCCAAATGTAGCGGAGTACTGGCTGGAGGCGGTGGAGCGGATCATGGACGATCTGGATTGCAATACCGAGCAGAAACTGAAAGGAGTGGTGTCTTTGCTGAGAGAAGAAGCGTATCAGTGGTGGCTCACTGTTCAGGAAGGTACTCAGGCCGATCGTATTACCTGGGATTTCTTTAAGACGGCATTCCAGGGAAAATATGTCGGGGCTAGCTATGTGGATGCTCGAAGGAAGGAATTCTTGAATCTAGTCCAATGAGGTAAGTCTGTGCAGCATACGAGGCGGAATTTCTGCGTCTTAGTCGGTATGCCCGGGGAATAGTGTCGACTGACTACGAACACTGTGTGTGTTTTGAAGATGGGTTGCGTGATGAGTTACAGGTACTGATAGCCCCACAGAAGGAGAGGAATTTTGCCACACTGGTAGAAAAAGCCAAAATAGCTGAAGAGGTTAAACACTCGGAGAGGCAAAATCGAGACAGGGATAGGGGCAAGAACAAGAGAGACTCGGGGTACTCAGGTCCTGCAAGAGGGTTTCAGAAGAGGCCCAGGAATAAGGAGCCAACTCGAGCTAGAGTACCAGCTGCTACCAATCAGTTACAGCCATGTGCGGATTGGGGGAAACTTCACTCTGGTGAATGCTGGAAGAGAACCGGTGGTTGTTTCAAATGTGGTTCCAAGGACCATCGACTTAAAGATTGCCCTCGGCAGCCTGCTCAGACTCAGGTTGTTCGTAACGATTTTGCGCAGCCAGCTAGAGGCGCTCAACAGCCGCCGAGAGGCCGTGGGCCAGGTCGAGGTGGTAATGGCGTAGGACGAGGTCAGGGTGTACCGGGTAGAGGTACCGACAATAGAGGTAATGCAGAGGCGAGACAGCCAGGGTTGGTCTATATAGTCAGACGTCGAGAGGATGGCGATGCACCTGATGTTATAACCGGTACGTTTTTCACAGCTGATGTACCTGTTACTGCTTTGATAGATATTGGATCCACCCATTCGTATGTTGCTTGTGCTGTGTCTGGAACCTTGAACATTAGATCTGAGATTACTGCTAGAGAAACAACTGTGATTAGCATTTTAGGACAGTCGGTTGTAGTAAATAAGTTATTTAGGGATGTGCCCTTAGAAGTTCAGGGGAAATATTTCTGGCGAATTTGATGGAACTACCATTCGGCGAGTTCGACCTTATTCTGGGCATGGATTGGTTGGTTAAACACCGTGCGAACTTGGACTGTACTGCAAAGCAAATGGTATTAAGAACTTCGGAGGATAAGGAAGTGATGATGATAGGTGAAAGAAGAAACTATCTGTCTAATGTGGTATCTACTTTAAAGGCAGAAAAGTTGGTGCAGAAGGGGTGTGGAGGTTCTTAGCCTTCATCAGTGCTTTGGATGCCAAAGAGTTATCGGTAGAAAGTGTTAGAACGGTAAAAGAGTTTTCGGACGTCTTTCCCGAGGAGCTACCAGGATTGCCTCCGGATCGGGAGGTAGAGTTTGGCATTGAGTTGTTGCCAGGAACGGCTCCGGTGTCCATTGCTCCTTATAGAATGGAGCCGAAGGAGTCAGCGGAGCTTAAAGCACAAATTCAGGAGTTGTTGGATCGCGGATTCATTCGACCAAGTGTGTCACTGTGGGGAGTGCCAGTTTTATTCATTAAGAAGAAGGATGGGTCAATGCGTATGTGCATCGATTATAGGCAATTGAATAAGTTGACGATCAAGAATAAATATCCGTTGCCGAGAATCGATGATCTGTTCGTTCAACTGCGAGGAGCTTCGGTCTTCTCAAAGATAGATTTGAGATCGGGTTATCACCAGTTAAAGGTCAAGGAGGCGGATATTCATAAGTCTGCGTTTCGAACTCGTTATGGACATTACGAGTTTTTGGTGATGCCGTTCGGGTTGACAAATGCACCAGCTGCATTTATGGACATGATGAACCGAGTCTTCCAACCCTATTTAGACCGGTTTATGGTGGTATTCATAGATGATATATTGGTGAACTCGAAGAATGAAGAAGAGCATGATTCGCATCTGCGGGTAGTATTGCAGGTATTAAGGGAGAAGCAACTGTATGCCAAATTCAGTAAGTGTGAATTTTGGCTGAAGGAAGTGACCTTTTTGGGGCATGTTGTGTCTGTCGAAGGAATTAGAGTTGATCTCCAGAAGGTCAAGGCTGTGTTGAACTGGAAGCCACCGAAGTCAGTGGCAGAAATTCAGAGTTTTCTAGGCTTGGCTGGGTATTACAGATGATTCATTGAGGGGTTTTCATTAATTGTTGCACCCCTGACTAAACTGTTGCGTAAGGGAATACTGTTTGTGTATTCAGATCAGTAGCGAGAGAGCTTTGAGAAATTGAAGAAGATTCTGACAGAAGCGCCAGTATTGATTCAACCTGATGCTGGTAAAGAGTTTATTGTTTATTGTGATACGTCACACATGGGTTTGGGATGTGTGTTGATGCAAGGGGGAAAAGTGGTGGCTTATGCAACTCGTCAATTAAGGCCGCATGAGGTGAACTATCCCATGCATGACTTAGAGTTAGTTGCAGTAGTGTTTGCTCTGAAGATTTGGGGACACTATCTGTACGGTGAGAAGTCGATTATCTATACGGATCATAAGAGTCTGAAGTACCTCCTTACCAAGAAGGAGTTGAACTTAAGACAACGGAGGTGGATAGAACTATTGAAGGATTATGACTTCTCAATAGAGTATCATCCCGGAAAGGCTAACGTAGTGGCAGATGCATTGAGTCGTAAGATGATATTAGATTTTAGAGCAATGTTCGCTCATCTCAGCCTTTATGAGGACGGTAGTCTGTTAGCCGAACTTTAGGTGAAGCCTGTTTGGGTAAGCCAGATTAAGGAAAAGCAGTTGATAGATGAAGCGTTGGATTCTCGACTTCAACAAGTGGAAGGTGGTGAGATAGGGGATTTTGGATTGAATAGTGATGGAATATTGTGTTTTCGCTGAAGAATTTGTATGCCCAAGGATTTGGAATTGAGACAAATGATTCTGCGTGAGGCCATAGTAGCCCATATGCTATGCACCCCGGGGGAAATAAGATGTACCGAGACCTCCGTGAGCAGTATTGGTGGCCAGGGATGAAGCGAGAGGTTACTAATTTTCGTGAGTAAGTGCTTAACATGTTAGCAGGTGAAAGTGGAACATCAATTGCTGTTAGGGTTGCTACAACCGGTGAAAATTTCATTATGAAAATGGGAAAGGATAACGATGGACTTTGTTAGTGGGTTACCCTTAACGCCTACTAAGAAAGATTCCGTATGGGTAATAGTGGATCGGTTGACGAAGACTGCTCATTTCCTACCTGTTCGTACGGATTATTCGTTGCAGAAATTGGCCAAGTTGTATATAGCAGAAGTCGTGAGGTTGCATAGTGTACCAGTGTCTATTATATCGGAGAGGGACCCTAGCTTTACATCGTGGTTTTGGAAGGCTTTGCATGAAGCTTTGGGAACAAGGTTAAATTTTAGCACAGCGTTTCATCCGCAGACAGATGGTCAGTCGGAGAGAGTAATCCAGATGCTTGAAGACATGTTAAGGGGCTATGTGATCGACTTCAAGGGTAGTTGGGAAGATTTTCTACCTTTGGCGGAGTTTGCATACAACAACAGCTATCAATCCAGCATCCAGATGGCAGCCTAGGAGGCGTTGTATAGTCGTAGGTGTCGTACTCCTACTTACTGGACTGAGCTGGGTGAGCGTCAGTTATTGGGTCCTGGGTTGATTTCGGAGACGGAAGAGAAAGTTAAGGTAATTAGGGCTCGTTAAAAGAAGCTTCAGACAGAAAAAAATCATACGCGGATCTGAAGCGTAAGGATATAGAATTTGCGGTGGGTGATCAGGTCTTTTTGAAAGGCAAGTTGAGCCCTAGGTTCATCGGACCTTATCGTGTACTGAAGCGTGTTGGACCAGTGGCTTATCAACTTGAGTTACCTCCGAAGTTAAGTCAGATACATAGTGTATTCCATGCCTCTATGTTAAGGCGTTATCGTTCGAATCCATCTCATGTTGTACTGGTGGAGGAGGTTGAATTAAGACCTGACTTGTCTTTTGAAGAGGAGCCAGTACAGATTTTAGGTCGGGCCGTTAAGGTGCTGAGAAGGAAGTCGGTACCGTTAGTCAAAGTATTATGGCGTAATCACGGATCAGAGGAAGCTACTAGGAGCCAGAGGACGCGATTCGGCAATAATATCCTCATCTCTTTTAATCAGGTAAATTTCGAGGCCGAAATTTTCTTTAAGGGGATAGAATTGTAACATCCTGAAATTTAGAATTTATGTTTGTGCATTATATCTTGTGATAGATTAGTTGCATTTAAATATTGGACTAATGATTGTTGTTTATATTTGTAAATATTATGTTTTATTATGTATGTTGCATTTAAATAATTTTGCATGTGAAGGGAAAAATGTTGAAGAGAAGTGTAGCCCGGTGGCACTGCCACAAAAATGTTTGTTATTATGATTCACTATGATTCTGGTGGCTTGGCCACAATCAAAATATATTATAAATGGCAACTTTCCTACGAATGGTGTGTTTGGCGGGGTAGGTTGACTTGATCCCCACAAGTGTGATGGGATGGTACGAGTGGTGTGTAGCGGATGGATTACTAGGATGAGTTGGGTTGCATACATGTCATATTAATATTATTTTGTAAATGGGCTCAAGCCCAAGATTATGCTATATGGGCTCAAGCCCAAGATGATGCTAAACGGGTTCAAGCCCAGTGGACAACGGTAAGGGGATTATACACTGAGTTCTAGTAACTCACCCCTTTTTCCTTAACCCTTGCAGGTAATGCTCAGTGAGGTAGACTTGGGCCATGGATGACTCGGTGGAGGCCATACTTCAGTAATGGTGTTATCGAACTTTAGTTATCTATTTCCGTTTACTTTACTACTTTTACTATTTTGGGTATTTATGTTGTAATAAGGCCTCTGGAATATTTTATTTTTGCTTTATGTTTGACATACTTATTATTTTGCTTGAATTATTCTAAATGGGGATTTTTCTAAAAACTTAAATAAAGGTTTCCAAAATAGATTAATAAATGGATTTCATAACAAACTTTTACAAATATTTTAACTCGGAAAATTTTCTTTCGAAATTATCAGCGATATTTTTTAAAAGTCACGGTTTATAAGATTCTGTAGTCCAGATTATCGATTTATCAAACGACCTTCGAGGTTAGTAGAATTTTATCAAATATTTCCAATCAAATTTGTTTTCTTGATATTACCTATTTTAGAATGAATAAAAAGGATTTAACATGTTTATCTTATGTGACATGTCAGATCCGGTCATAACGCATGGGCCGGGTTTGGGGTGTTACAAAAAAGGACCAATTTTGCCCGGTCTTGCTGAGTCTCGGTGCTTCTTTTCTTCTTCTTCAAGTAGCCCCAATGCAACTTTAGAAGTATAGGAAATAGTGCTTCGATCCACTCGAATTTAGTTTCAGGGAGAAGAGATTTGTAGCTTCGATCTACTCCGTTGGAACTTCAAGGAGATAAGAATTGGTAATTTCAACCTGTTTCTCTACAATTTCAGGGAAATAAGATTCATTATCTTCAGTCTATTCCACTGCAACTTCAGGAAGATAAGACTTGTAACTTCAACCTGTTCCACTGCAACTTCAAAGAGATAAGGTTTATTTTGATCTGCTCTACTGCAACTTCAGAGAGATAAGATCCGTGATTTATAGCTTCAATTTGTTCCACTGCAACTTCAGGGAGATAAGACTTGTAACTTCAACCTGCTCCACTGCAACTTCAAGGAGATAAGGTTTATTTTGATCTGCTCTACTGCAACTTCAGAGAGATAAGATCCGTGATTTATAGCTTCAATATATTCCACTGCAACTTCAGGAAAATATGATTCGCTATCTTCAGCCTGTTCCACTGCAACTTCAGGAAGATAAGACTTGTAACTTCAACCTGCTCCACTACAACTTCAAGGAGATAAGGTTTATTTTGATCTGCTCTACTGCAACTTCAGAGAGATAAGATCTGTGATTTATAGCTTTAATCTGTTCCACTGCAACTTCAGGGAAATGATATTTGCTATCTTTAGTCTACTCCACTGTAACTTCGGGGAGATAAGACTTGTAACTTTAACCTGCTCCACTGCAACTTCAGGTAGATAAGGTTTTCCATGATCTGCTCTACTGCAACTTCAGAGAGATAAGATTTTTGGTTTACAGCTTCAATCTGTTCCACTGCAACTTCAGGGAAATGAGATTCGCTATCTTCAATCTGTTCTACTGCAACTTCAGGGAGATAAGACTTGTAACTTCAACCTACTCCACCGCAACTTCAGGGAGATAAAGTTTGTGGATTCATCAATCTTGCTACACTGTCCTCTGGGGACATGACGTGTAGAATCGATTTCGTATGCTTATGTTTATGCCAAATAATTAGGATGTCATGATCAGAATGAATCAAATGCCCCTAATTGGATGTGTATGAATGATATTTACATGAATGCATGATAATGATCCCTTTTTAATGTTTAGGTTATCACTGCTCGATGTTCGTCCAAGTTCTATTACTGATGTGTTACCATGCCTTCTTGTTCAGCTGGTATATTTAACAGAAAATCCAAAGAAATAGTCATCATTCTGATAATTTGTTCTCAAATGTCTCAAAACCCTAGGTTTGGTTAGCTCTTAAATAGTGGTTTTGTTCTCAAATCCTTGTATCGTTTTAGAGAACCTTTCAGGGTAATATGCAAAACTTCCTTTACTTGAATGTTATTAGTCCATTAATCATTATTTCAATGTAAAAATGCTCGAAAAAGATTATAGAAATGGACAAAATCGAAGTTTATTAGGAGCAAGGCTCGAAATGAATAGATTTGTCAATATAGCAAACTTGCTTAAATACAAAGTGAATAATATGAAAGTATGTGCCCCGGATATCATAGCATGAGTTTCTCTGTACTAACTTCCTTAAGACCTTTTTGAACTCGATGTGTGTTTTGGAAATCCAAAGCACTTTGTTGATGCCCCAAGACGTAGCATCTCTTTTCCTTGTTCATTCAAGAATAGTAAGACTACTACATGCCCCATTCTTTATCAAGATTTGAATTACCCCTTTTTGTGGGTTTTCAATTCAAATCCCCTTTGGCCTCAAGGCGCTCTTTACGAGTTTTCACCTTGGCCTCTCCTTTTTTTTAGGTGAAATATTTCTTGACTGAGTCTGAATTCACAGGATTGGGCAAGCTTTTACCATCCATCTCCATCAGAATCAGCGCTCCTCCAGAAAAGGCCTTCTTTACCATATAAGGTCCTTCCCAATTTGGCATCCATTTCCCTCCAAAATCCTTCTGCATGGGCAAGATCTTTTTCAATACTAGGTCCCCCTCATGGAATTCTCTAGGACACACCTTTTTTTTGTAAGCTTGCATCATTCACTTTTGGTACATCTGACCATGATGGATAGCTTTCAACCTTTTCTCTTCAATCAAATTCAGCTGATCATATCGGGATTGGATCCATTCTGCTTCATCCAACTTTACTTCTGCCAAAACTCGAAGAGAAGGAATTTCCACTTCAATGGGCAAAACTGCCTCCATTCCATAAACCAAAGAGAAAGACGTTGCCCCGGTTGAGGTTCTGACTGATGTTCGATTGGCATAGAGGGCAAATGGTAGCTTCTCCTGCCAGTCTTTATGAGTCTCAGTCATTTTCCCCACGATCTTCTTGATATTCTTATTGGCCGCCTCCACTGCGCCATTCATCTTTGGGCGATATGGTGATGAGTTATGGTGTTTGATTTTGAACTGACTGCAGACGTCTGATATCGTGTTGTTGTTCAAATTTAATGTGTTGTTAGATATGATCCTTTCTGGCATTCCATATCGACATATGATCTCCTTCTTTAAGAATTTACTGACTACTGATTTCGTGACATTGGCATATGAAGCATCTTCTACCCACTTGGTAAAGTAATCAATAACCACGAAGATGAATCGATGCCCATTAGAAACCTTAGGCGAAATTGGCCCAATGACATCCATGCCCCACATAGAGAAAGGCCAAGGAGAAGTCATAACGTGAAGAGGTGAATGAGGTACATGAATTTTATCTCCGTAGATTTGACACTTGTGGCATTTCTTGGCGTAATTGATGCAATCTCCTTCCATGGGTGACCAATAATACCCAAATCTCATGATCTGTCTGGCCATTGTAAAACCATTGGCATGTGTTCCGTAGACACCCTCATGGACCTTTTTCAAGATTTGCTTAGCCTCAACAGCATCTACGCATCTTAGTAGCACCTAATCTTTTCTCCTTTTTTATAGGATTTCCCCATCTAAGACATAGTCGTTGGCCAACCTTCTTAACGTCCTTTTATCATTCTCAGTTGCTTGGTTAGGGTATTCACGATTTTTCACATATCTCAATATATCATTGTACTAAGGATGATCATCCTTTTCTTCTTCCTCCTTGATGTTGTAATAATGAGCTGGAGTTTCATAAATACTCATCTGGATAGGCTGTACATCCTCTTGTTTATTCACTCTGACCATTGAAGCCAATATCAGCCATCTGATTTTCATCTCGTGGGAGATAATAGAAGGTGATGTCGTCAAAATCCTCAATTAACTCGAGAACCAATTTTCAATACTTGATTAACTTTGGATCTCTTGTCTCCCATTCTCCTTTGATTTGATAAATCACCAAAGCGGAATCCCCATAAAACTCTAGCACTTTGATCTCATGTTCTATGGTTGCACGGATACCCATGATGCATGCTTCGTATTCTGCCATATTGTTTGTGCAATCGAAATCCAATTTGCTAGTGAAGGGATAATGATCTCCGTTCGGGGATACTCACAACGTTTGAGGCACCGTCAAAGTTTAGCTTCCAAAAATGACTTTCTTGCGAGTCTTCTTCAGTGATTGCAACATACATCAGATCTTCATTTGGGAAATCAAAGTTCAAAGGCTCGTAATCCTCTATAGCTCTACTGGCCAGAAAATCAGCTATTGCTATTTCTTTAACTGCCTTCTGGTTCACATAGACTATGTCAAATTCGGAAAGCAGAATTTGCCATCGGGCCATCCTTCCATTTAGAGTAGTCAACTCCATCATGTACTTCAAAGGGTCTAGCTTTGAGATGAGCCAAGTTGTGTGGTACAGCATGTACTCTCTCAATCTTCGGGTTGTCCAAATCAAGGCGCAACATAACTTTTCGATCGGTGAATATCTTGTCTCACATTCAGTGAACTTCTTACTGAGATAGTATATTGCTCTTTCTTTCCTTTCTGACTCGTCATGCTGACCGAGCACGCATCCCATGGAATTTCTGAATACTGCCAAGTATAGTATTAGTGGTCTATCCGGGTTAGGTGGCATCAATACTGGGGCATTGGATAGGTAATGTTTGACCTTATCAAAATTCTTCTGGCACTCCTTATCCCAAACGCCTGGGTTGTGTTTCTTAAAGAGAAGGAATATGGGGTCGCATTTCTCCGTTAGCTGTGAAATAAATCGGGCAATGTAATTTAGTCTTCCTAGAAAACCTCGAACTTCCTTTTGAGCATGCGGCAGGGGCAATTCTTGTATAGCCTTGACTTTGTCTGGGTCGATCTCAATTCCTTTCTCGCTGACTACAAAGCCTAGCAGTTTTCCTGGTCTAGCCCCAGTGGACTTTGTTGGATTGAGCTTTAGCTGAGATTTTCTCAACCTTAAGAACAATTTCCTCAAAACTTGTATATGTTCTTTTTCTGTTTGGGATTTCAAAATCATACCGTTGACATAAACCTCAATTTCCTGGTGCATCATGTCATGAAACAGGGTTACCATGGCTCTTTGGTACGTCACCCCTGCGTTTTTTAACCCAAATGGCATTACCTTATAGCAAAAGGTTCCCCACAAGGTCACAAATGTGGTCTTTTCCATGTCTTCAGGATGCATCTTTATTTGATTGTATCTAGAGAAACCATCCATGAGTGAGAACAATGAGAAGCCCGCCATATTATCCACCAAGGTGTCAATGTGAGGCAATGGGAAGTTGTCATTTGGGCTGGCCTTGTTTAAATCTCTGTAATCCACACACATTCATAACTTTCCGTCTTTCTTATGGACGGGGACAATATTAGCTACCCATTCTGAGTATTTAACCACTTGTAAGAACCGGGCATCGAATTGCTTCTTGACTTCTTTTATTTTTAACAAAACGTCAGGCCACATCCTTCGGAGCTTCTGTTGAATTGGCTTGCATTCTTCCTTTATGGGGAGTCTATGTACCACAATATCAGTACTCAACCCGGGCATGTCTCGATATGACCAAGCGAATACATCCTTAAATTCTTGGAGTAATTCAATGAGGTCCTGCTTCGTCTCTGCAGCAATGTGGGCTCCTATATTCACCTCTTTTTCCTCTCCAAGGCTCACAATTTCCACTGACTCTTTATGAGGTAAGATTTGCTTCTCATCCTGTTCTACCATCCTCAACAAATCAGGAGATAAACTATAGTCTCGATCATCTTCAAGATCTTGGGAATCTTCTGTGCACAAATCTTGTTCAAAAGGAGATTCTGAGTCAGTAGTAATGTCGCTCATATTATTGATATCCGGAGACCTGTTATAGGGATAAAGAAAAAAAATCCACGGAATAAAAGAATCGAAGAATAATTATTTGCATGGTATGATTATGAATGAAAAGAATAAAAGAATATTTCTTCAAAATGATATGCAAAATGTATTTTTTATTGAAGTAAAGATTTAGGACATATGCCTATTTCACAAAGGACTCTTATCGCTCTTAGGCTTGGAGCAATAAGTGCGTTTTGAACATTACTCTGTATTGGTTCTAAAAACTACATGAATCTCTTCTGCAGTCCAGTTGTTCAAAATGCTGCCAGGTACATAGGGGCGGATATTTGATAGATTCTCTTCCCCGATTCCTTCTTCGGATACGGTGTTGATGTTCAGGTTTCTTAACATTTCTTTCACAATCTCCTTTCTTGGGGTGAATGGTTCCTCCTGATACGAAGGTCTTGGATATGTGTGGAAAGGCCATCGGTTCCCATTTGACCTCTTCTCTGCTTAGTCTCGCCCTTTTCCTTTCTTGTTTCTTCTCTATCTCCTTCTTTCTTTGCCTGGCATCCGGCTTAAACCCTAGACCGTAGCGATCTCGTTTGTCTTTCAACATTGGTGCCTCGGCCTTTCCTTGCAGGCATCTTCCAAGTCCTCTTCCAAGCAAGGCTCCTTTACCCACTATGAGTTGCAGACCCATCTTTGTGATTTTGGATATTCTGGGCACCGGGATCTTATTCCCTTCAACAATGATGGTTGCATTCACAAATTCTAACGACCGGAATGAACATTCTAGCGCTTCATCGTCCGTCCCTATATACGGTGCGTCGCTGGTTATGGATGCGATAATATCCTCCTCTGCATTTATTGTTATCAGCCGACCCTCAGCTACCCACTTTAGCTTTTGGTGTAGTGATGACGGCACTGCCCCAACAGTATGAATCCAGGGCCTCCCCAACAAGAAATTATAGGAGGGCTTAATATCCATCAACAGGAAGTCCACTTCGTATGTATTTGGGCCGATCATGAGGGGCATCTCAATTCTCTCTATCACCCTTCCTTCGGTCCCGTCGAATGCTCTCACTATGTTTTGACAGGTTTTCATGTGAGAGCTATCTACGGGCAACCTATTTAGCGTGGATAAGGGCAAGACGTTTAATGCTGATTCATTATCAATCAACACCCCCGGCAGTGTATACCCTTTGCAGCGGGTAGTGATATGTAAGGCCTTTGTAGATCCCATGCCCCCTCACAGTATTTCATCGTCGTTAAAGAAAATGAAGTTGTCGGCACTTATATTGTTGACTAGACGGTCCAACTTGTTCACGGAGATATCGTTAGCGACATAGGTTTCATTTAGCACTTTCATTAACGCCTCACGATGTATCTCCGAACTTAAAAGTAAGGCTAGCACTGAGATGCGAACTGATTGCTTATGTAGCTATTCTACAACACTGTACTCGCTGTGCTTTAAGAATTTTAGAAATTCTCTAGCCTCGTTCTCAGTTACTGGCTCTTTAACTGGTGATTTGGACCTGACCGTCTTTTTCCCTTTTTGTTCAGCCATAGGGGTCTTCCCTTTAACAGGCTCAGCTCTTGCATAGCGCTTCCCGCTGCGTGTATAGAAACCAACCTCTCGACCTTCTTTTGAAGTGCTGATCGGGCTCTTTTCTCCCGGAATTGTCACGTTGCAATCATAATTCTATGGAACCTTCTTACTATCCTTGTAAGGAAAAGCTACAGATTTTTGGATTATGACTCTTGGTGCCATTTGCACTCCAGTTTCACTGCTTCTTGGTCGTGAGATGATTACCACCGGACGATTGGCCTCACAGACCCTCTTTGTCGATCCTCCTTCAGAAGCGCACACCTCCGCTTCTTCAACATACTCAAAGAATTCGAGCTCTTTGTTGTCCATTAGACCCTATACTAAAACCCCGAATTCATTACATTCCTGAACCTCATAATCCTCTTCATCATGAAACTCGCAATAATTTTTTGCTTTTCGGGACCCGTTCCTCGAGTCTTTCCTGATCAACCCTCTTTCTACCATCTTTTTCCAGACTTCTCTCATCAGGGTTTTTATTTCTGCAATATTCATCTTAATTTTCCTCCCCGCATTTTCGACGATCGCGTTTACCCCCTTATCAGCGTGGTTGGGTAACGGATTTTCTACACTAGATTGATCATCAAATTTTACAAGACCTATTTTGATTAACCTTTCGACTGATTTCTTGAAAACGATGCAGTTTTCAATCGAGTGCCCCGTAATTCCCGTATAATATTCGCATTGGGCGTTTGCATCGTACCATTTAGGGTATAGGGGTTGCATTGGACGTTTGCGTCGTACCATTTAGGGTATGGGGGTTGCAATGGCTTTAGGTAGAAGGGGGATACAACGTGTGCATCGAATAAACTTTGGTACAACTCCTTGTACGTCATCGGGATGGGCGTAAACTAAAGTTTCTCTACATTCGGCCTTTGATTGGATTCCTGTCTCTGAGGGGCTTGGAAACTGGTGGTTACCATTTTTTGTGGGCCAACAGTAATTGGCTTTGAATAGCCCTTGTTGTATGCACCCACATTGTTTACTTCACTTTTCTTTTTTCTCGGGGCTGATCTTTTGGAGCTTTCCCCCGCATCTATTTTGCCACTTTTCACAGCATTTTTGATCATTTCACAGGACATTACTATGTCTGAGAAGCTCTTTGTGGCGCTCCCCAACATGTGGTTGATAAATGGGGCTTTTAAGGTATTAATGAAAAGCATCATGGTTTCTTTCTCCAGAAGAGGTGGCTGGACTTGTGCTGCCACCTCTCTCCACCTTTGGGCATACTGCCTAAAGCTTTCATTCTGCTTCTTCTCCATATTATGCAGTGTAAGCCTATCAGGTGTCATGCCTGCCACATGACTGTACTGCTTCATAAAAGCCTGTGCTAAGTCTTTCCAAGAAGTGACTTGGGCACGACTCAACTGATTCTACCATTTAGCTGCTGACCCAATTAGACTATCTTGGAAGCAATGGATCAATAGTTGATCATTATTAACATATCCTGTCATCCTTTGACAGAACATGGTAATATGAGCTTCAGGACAGCTTGTCCCATTATATTTCTCAAACTCCATAGTTTTAAACTTTAGTGGGAACACTAGGTCTGGAACTAAACTCAGATCCTTGGCATCAATTCTGCAATGGTAATCAGCATTTTCCATTGCTCTGAACTTTTCTTCTAACCACCTGCACCTATCCTCGAGTTATTTTGGTAGTTCCACTTTTGCCTTTTCCGTTTCTATCACATCATCTAGGTCGGGGACCACGGGGTTGGTTGAGTTATCCCCCGGGTTAGAGCCTGAGCCTGTTTGGTAGTTGGTTGGCGAGGTGTCGACTTGGTACTGTTGGGGTCAGATTGTCACTGGTCCCCTTTGGGGGTACACCTCCAGTTGTGCCTGAACGTTTACCGGGGTGAATCCTGAGGGGTAAGTGGGATCTTAATTATCATCTCCCGAGTTAGCCGCAGTGCCTTTCCCCTTTTCTCGCTCTCCGGCTAGCAGCTGCGCCAATTGATTCACCATTTTCTTTGGGATTCCAAGATTTGATCCCTCATTTCTTGTTGCACCTTCGCTAACTGTTCTTGTAGTTGCGCTTGCAACTGGTCTTGCATCTCTTTTTGCATTTGTTCCAGTCTTTCTAATCGTTGATCCATCACTTTAGATTTGGAGCGAGTACTATAATGGTTTGTGCTTGGCTGATTTTTGTCAGTTTCCAGATTACTGAAATAATTTTTAATCAATTAGAATCTTTTAATGACCTTTAATACATATGAATCAAATGAAAATGAATGCAAATGCATGAATGCAAAGAAGGTGTCGATTCTGATTCAATTTCGTTTAGAAAACATTACTAGAAAACAAAGTCCTTTACATAAAATCGAGTTACAAATAAGGCCTTACCCTAGCACCTAAAGCTTTAACTTTTCTAAGCAGTGAAGCTAGCTCCTATCCCCGATCTGACTGTAACTCATACTTCACACCCAGTATATATGCTTGTACTGCCAAAGTTTGTAGGTGGTCAGCTATCTCTCGAATTTGGGTTACAGCCTCTCCCATAATGTAGTCCCTGTTTCTAACTTGACTCTTAGACTGATAAAGCTGCTCCCTCCATCGTTCTTCACTTATTTCGAAAGACTCAATCCGCATTTCACAGCTCCGTAATGCTGCCTCTAATTCTTCTATTTTCCTTTTCATTTCTTCTATCGTACTCAAGCTTACTCTTAATTCTTTCACAGAATTACAGCTTCAGTGATGATGAAGAGATCTCTTGAGTTCCACGACTTTAGCCTTTAACTCGCTTTGTTCATTTCAGCTTTTTGAGAAGCTTTTTTCCACAGATTCATTTCGTGCTTGTGCCTCTCGGAATTTCTCCTCCCATCGATCAACTTTAGTCCTTTCGTCTTGAACCTCTTGACACCACTATTTTGGATTTTTTCCTAAACCCGTAGTCCTCATCGATAGGCGCATCTTTTTATAGTCTGTCTTTAAACTATCCAGATCTTCTTCAACCCTATTCTTCCCTTTTCTTAACTTATCAGCCTCTGCCTCCTACACTTCCACGTCTAATCTTAAGTGTATTTTCTCTTCCTCCAACTGCTCAATCTTTTTCCCGAACTCGAGACTCTTCTTTTCAAGGTCTTGTCTTATAATCTCTAGCTCTGACGGGACAACTTGCAAACATTCTTCCATTGATCGAGCACCATCTAAACTTGGCCTAGGAATATTATCATTAATCCTTCGACTAAACCAATCATTATATTCAGGCGTCATCGTAGAACCGACAGCTAATCTCTTCATCCGACGAGTTTGCCTCCAATCATCCAAAATCTCACGAACCTTTTTCTTATAATTGTCCCCTTTATAAGAGAACTCATATTGAGCAAGCCCATAAGTTGCCGGTATAAATTGCCTCGATTTGTATTGCCTTAATGCAAGCAACGGTGTGTATCCAATGGCTCTCCAAATTCCGGGCAGAGGCACATAATCTAAACTCCCACACCGATAAAAGATCTCATCTGGGACCATCCAAAAGGCTCTCCATTCAATATCCTCCTCTTTGAGATTTTGAAGAATTGCCATCCATTCGTCTTCTGAGATATCGTTTCTCCTTTGCGTAGCTACTTCTTCCTTTAATGGGGAATAACTTTCAGAAAAGGTCCGATAAGAGACCTTGTCCACCTTCCAGAAGTGTCCGTGAAACCATACTAGTAACAGCTGTGCACATCCAATAAATCTACCTTCGCCTACCCCCCGACACAAGCTCAAGGATCTGAACATCTCGGCTAGAATTACAGGTATCGGTGTGACTTTTTTTGTCAACACGATCGAATAAATCAGTGACCGCTCGTCTATATGCCTTAGAGCTTTAGGAAAAATCACCAAACCATAAATTATCAAGGCGAAAATATCCACTTTCTTCCCTACATCCGGATGTGCTAAGATAAAATCTCTCATAATCACCCAAGGAATACATTTACCATCCCCTTTCTGCTGAATTTGAGCCGTAACCCAAGGCTCGCTCATCCCAGTAATACTCATTAACTTCTTCACAAAAGTTGGGGCATTAGTAGCCTTAGAGTAAGTTCTATCGACTTGGATCTTTAGACAACGCAGCAAGGTCACATATTCCTCAATAGTGGGCACCAAGTATACCTTCCCAAAAGTGAAACAATTATACGCAGGGTTCCAAAACTGGGTCATAGCCCGAAACAAATGCTTGTCAACCTTGACATCTAGCAAATAGGGTATATCGCCATAATTTTGGTAGAACAACTGCTTAGTTCCCTTGTCCCAATGGGCCTATATGTCTCTCAATTCTTGCAACTCATTTTGCATCACACCGATACGGGTGAAGTCCCACAGCTCCGATGTATATCTTTCAGCTAGGCTATCCCCCTTTTCTAGTTGTAACTTCTCTGACCATGTGCGGACGGCCACATTATCCTCAACTCTATTAAGAAATTCATTCTCCATGTTAATCCTTCTAACTTAGTAATCGAACACGAATCGACTCCTCCTTAAATATGCAATGTCATGCAATCACAACAAAAACACACAAGTAGTATCAAATAACAAGATTTAAAGCAAGGGAGAATAATCAAACACGTATATGGATAACCACTAACATTTAGCACTACTACATCTGGTGGGTTCCTATGGTCCACAATATGAGGTAAAGTTCTAGGGAAAAGGGTATCTGAACCAGTAGATTCCTTAATCCTCACCCATTATAGGCTCGTATGGATCAAGTTTGGTTCAGGGGAATACATTTCCCTATGTCCATACGGAGGTGAAGACCTCACAAAGACATAGGTACGGATGTATCCCGGAAGCAGTCCATTAGCCCATGCGGAGGTTAAAACCTCACGAAGGCATAGTTTCTTACTCCTACTTAAGAGGTGTAACCACAACGGTCATGCAGTGCAATGCCAAAGTATTTTATGAGACTCAACATTATTGCAATCATATGAAACAATACGAACAAATGCAATAATAGGATCGTAATCTTGCAAATTAGATTTTCAATTTTTCAACAACAAGACAAAAAATAATCAATTTTATGGCTTGACTCTCTTATTGATCCCCAGTGGAGTCGCCAAGCTGTCGAAACCATTTTTTATTTATGTTAAAAAAGTGGGAGTCGACTTTAAAATGACAAATGGAGTCGCCACCGATCCTTTATTCAAGGTGTGATCGGGTCACCTTGAGATGGATTATTTTAATAAAACATTTTAGATTTATTAAAGCAATAATTTTGATCTACGAAATCTAAGAAAACAGGTTCGGAAGTCGGTTACGTGCGAGGAAGGGTTAGCACCCTCGCAACGCCCAAAATTGGTACCAAATTGATTAATTGATGTCCTAATGTCAAAAATTTGGAACGATTTTAGAATACAATTCCGTTTTAAAAAAAAATTAAATAACTCGAATCGGATATTGAGATTCTCTTGTTCCGAGGGAATAAAATATCACATCCAGCACGATAGGATATGACGTTTCAAACCCTTGATGCCAAGATCCTCTCACGATTTCCAAAGTTCATGCATTGAGATTTTTATAAGGATATTCAATTATTTGGACAAACGAGGACAAACGAAAAAAAACGAAGCCCAGCACGGTAGGGTACGATTTCTCGGATTTCCAAATACGAAACATTGCCTTGTTTTTTTTAGAAAACATGGACAAAATTTTAAAAGGATATTTGGTTATTTGGTCAAACGAAAAACCGAAACCCAGCATGATAGGGCACGATTCCTCGAATTTCCAAACACGAAATATTGCCTTATTTTGAGAAGTTTTTAAATAAGCAATTATGAAATGGGCTCAAAAAATATATTTGTTTATCTTGTTTGAGAATAAAAGATAATCAATATCGGGCGAAAGTGGGAATTTGAATCATAATGCAATAACAAAAAATGTAGTTAAATGACAATAATATTATACGAATGAATAATCAACATACATAAACACCGAGAAACCGAATTAGGGTATATATAATGATAATACATTATACATCATACAAATACCAACTTTAACATTCAACACCAATGAATTAAAAGATAATTTTAAAAGAGATACCAAACAAATCAACACAAATTAAATGTAACAAATTTTAAACAATGAATAACATGAAGGAAAGACAATTTTAAATTAATAAACAAATAAATATTATGTACAATAGTCTAAAGATAATAAAATAATAATAATAGTAACAAAAAATAAAATAATAATAAATTATAATGAAAATATGTTGATAAAAAATAATAGCGAAAATACTAAATAAAAATAATAACAATAATCATAATAATAATAAAAGTAGTGAAAACAATAATAACACTAGTAACAGTAGCAAAAATAATAATAATAATAATAACAATAACAATAATAATAATAATAATAATAATAATAATAATAATAATAATAATAATAATAATAATAATAATAATATGGTGATAATAATAATAATAGTAATAATAATAATAGTGAAAATAAATGAATAATAATAACAATAATAATAAGAAGAAGAATAAGGAATAAAGTAATTTACCAAAGAAATGAATGAATAAAAGTACACATAATAAGGATGAAAATATTTATATGCAAACGATTAAATAAATAAATAAATAAGGTAATAAATAATTAAACAATTAAATAAATAAACGAATAAATAAAATGGCTAGAATATAAAGGACTCGATTGACATTAACAATAAATTGAAATGGATAAATTGCAAATAAAAAGCTGCCAAGGACTAAATTAAAATTGAAATAAAATTGGAGGGATAAATTAGAAAAAAAGGGTTAGGACCAAAATGAAAAGCTCGTGAAGAAATGAGGACTAAATAGGAAATTATCCTTGTCCTTCAAAACGCACTGCATTGTGTGGACCAAATTGAAATAAAATACAATTCGCGGGATAGATTTGACACGAAAAAAAACTAAATAAGGGCCAAATCGAGAATCTCCTCAAAAGCGGAAGGACTGAGGGCACAAATAGACCCTCAGTCCAAAAACACTCGGATCCTAGGCTAATTTGGGTCACGGCGTCGTTTTGGCAATGGAAGTTTAAGCTCAAAACGACGTCGTATTACCCTTCATATAAAACAAAAAAAAATCAGAAAAAAAGGCATTATCCCTTTCATTTTTCCAGAAACAGTTTGAAAATCCTCCCACTGGTCCGATCATCGGATGGATGCACCGTTGACAGCAGTAGCCACCGTATACTGTAGCCAGAGTCCAAAGAAAGAGTGATTTTCGACCGTTTTTGCCTTCCCAAACCCCGACCTAAGATTAAAACACCTATAAAAGCCCCCTAAAATCCAGAGAGGCAAAAGAGACCTTTCGGTTTCATTTCTTCCGACCGCCAGAAAGGTCAGCTCTTTTTTACCCATTTTTTTATTTTTATGTATGCATATATGTTATAAATCATAAACATGCGAAAAGAAAAAGATATAATGATACCTAGGTAAGAAAAAAATCAGACTTTTACTTTCGTTCTTTCTTATATTTGATGTTTTTTTCGTGTATTTCTCTGTTCGAATCTTTGCTTTTGTTTTTGATTCAATAATCTCTATTTACATTGGTGTTTCGTTCGGTTTATATAGCCGCATAGAAAAATACAATAAAATCTTATTTGCTACTGTTTTTTTCTTTTTCTGTTATTTCTTGCTATTGTTTTCTTTGTTTCTTCTGCAGGAGTCTTCGAAGAGTCAACGGAGGCGAGGCTGGACGTTTGTTGCTGTTTTGGTGTAAGGACTGAGCAGAGGGCGCGTCAGGGGGGAGTCTCGGGACGAGGCGCCTCGGGACGAGGTACGGGCGCAACGACCGAGGGAAGCCTGCGGCGCTAGGGTTTCCAAAACCCTAGCTCCTTCTGATTTTAAATTTCGGGCCATAAAGAAATTTGGGCTGTAATTGGGTCTTGGGTTTTGATTTGGGCTAATCAAGCTCTTTGTAATGGACTGTGAGATTTTGGACTTTTATTATTATTATTATTATTGTTTTATTAGTTGGTTTTGGGGCCCGGGCTAAAATTGGGCTTTACACCAACTATTACCATTAAAATTAAAAAAGAATTTCTATTTTCCCCCCAAAAAATCAATGTTATTAGCATTCAACCTTCTTTATTTTCCTATAACCATGACAATTGGAGAAATTTTCTACAAATTAAATAGAGCCAAATTTGATTTGAGTATATACTTTTATTTTATTGTATTACATTTTATATTTTTTTAAAACAATTCGATTTATTATTTCCCCTAAAACCCAAAAAATATAAAAAATGGAACTGTGTTTGGTTGACCAAAAATCTCTACAATTTTAAATTTTTTCCACCACAAGAATTGTCACATGAAGACAAAAATCCAAATTGAGGTCCTTGCATAGAGCTCTATAACCACTCCAACCAGAAATGAAAGTCTAAGATAAATCGCTAAGGAAAATTGTCCTCGACATTCTCAAATGTTTCATATTAAATCTATTCTCTTCAATTTGCACAATTTTCTTGACAACCTTTACTTCGTTTCTGATAACTTGAATACCCAACCTTTTTACCAAGCTGTAATGCCTCTGTAGCTTCATTTCATAGTTTTTTCTTGTGCCTAATCCAAAAATATTATACCTTTTAAAGTTTAATTTAAAATCCTAAATTTAAAATCATAAGTCATAAATTGTAATTCGAAACCTTAATTCCTAAATTAAAAATTTTAAACTTTAACCATAACCTCTCATCCTTAAACTCAAAATCGTAAACAGTAAATCTTAAATTATATACCTTATACCATAAATTTTAAACTCTGAACCATACATCATGCGCCATGCATCCTAAACCTTATATATATTGGACAAAGGTCCAATTATGGATGATTATTTCACAAAATTAGGGACATACGTCAAAGGTATTGTAACATCCTAAAATTAGGGGTTGTGAATTTTTGTGCATTTGTATGTTGGGCTTGCTCTGCTGGTTATTTGTGGGTATTTAGGGGCTCTAGGAAGGCCTGGGGTTGAGTTTGAGCCCTGGTAATTTTTTTTTTGGGCACTTTAGGGGTGAGGACTGTGGGAAGCAAGGCGTAAGGGAAATTGTAGGTGTTTTGCTAACACAAGTGAGCGCATGGTAGAGTGGTGGTGGCGTCAATATGGAAGCAAGGTGGGATGGGTTTCGAATCCCACATTTGGCAAATCAAGGCTTCTATTTTTGTATCAAGTGGGTGGAAGAAGTAGAGTTCAGATAGAACTCTGCAAGGGGAGCGTGGAGACTCAGTCAAATGGTTTGAGTGAGAGGTGGAGAGCAATGTGGGGAGGAAAATAAGGAGAGAATCAAGGGATTGGGGTGAGAGGTAGTAGCGGCCGAATGTAGGAGTGTTGGGGGAAGAAGAAATTCGGCTAAGGGGTGATGTTTTGGCACTTTTGGCTAGTAAAGAGTAGGTGCCGAAATTGTGTCTAGTGTTTTGAGTATTCCTTTTCTTTCCTTTTCTTTTCTAAGTGTGTTCTTTACTTAGTTTTGGTGTTAATTGACCACTCGTGCACTTTTCTACTTCAATCTTCTACCTCATTTGTTTGCTTTTGTCAAGTGCCGATTATTTCTTGGTAGTGGCCGAATAGGTAAGACTACATTGCCATTGTATTTTCTATCTTCTTCTTTTCTCGTTATACTATTTCTTTCCATTGGCCGAATGCAACATAACCGTCTTTCTTATTGTTCTTTCCCCTCTCCATTCAAGCATAAGCCGAGTACTTACTACCCTAATCTTTTTTTTTTAGTGGAATTGAATCCATACTCCTCTAATACTTTGTCTATTGCTCTCTTTTTGGCCAAGCCGAAACTCATCCTTCCTTCTTCTTTACAATTGATTATCATCTCTAAGGGTTGTGAGCGTTCAACTTCTGATTGTTCAAGAGCCTATTCTTGCCGAATCTGAGGGTAAGTAGTGCTATTGGGTTGTGAGTTTCTCTTTATTACTGAATGTGGGTGGTTGATAACCCCTTTATGTTTTGATACATCAATGGTGATAGGAACCTGTTGGTGTTAGTCAAGGGATAGGGCTGAGCTGTTTGGTGCATCGAAGGAGATCTCTTTGTGGTAAGTGATGTTAATGATTATTCGGACTCAAGCCTCGGTTATGTTTTATCAGTGATGAGACTAATAGTTAGGGATGAATTGATTTTGTAGGTGTGTAATATAGAGGGCTCCAATCTACGCTGTAACAAGTGCGTAATCTCACACCCACCTCGATAAATGCATGTGATGTTCTGTGAAACGGCCAAAAGCCGAAAAGTCAAAAAGCCAGCAACTGCAACCACTCGAACGCTCGTGGGGGTAAATCGAGCCACGAATGATGGCAGTAGATTGTCGAGAGTGACACGAGCACTCTCGCGAAATTGAGGGTGTAACAGGACTGGTCGAGTCGAAACGGGTTAAATGGGCCCAATGGGCTAACGGGCCCACATGGCCAAAATTGATAGAAAACAAGCGAATGATAAATGCGGTTGCGAAAACTGAAAAACTGAGACCGAAACCTTGCGTGATGGGCCACACGAGCGTGTGGGCCCGTTTGGGCCTGAAATGGAATTTAGGCCCTATTGTGTTGTAAAGACCTAAAAAGGGGTCCCATGTCGCTCGAGGCGACAACAGGCCTTCAGAAGGGCAGTGAGAGGGTGAAATTACTAAAATACCCTTGGTGGGTAAAATTACTAAAATACCCTTAATGGGTAAATTACTGAAATACCCTTAATGGGTAAATTACTGAAATACCCTCGGTGGGTAAAATTACTGAAATACCCTCGGTGGGTAAATTACTGAAATACCCTCGTTGGGCAAAATTATTGTTATACCCTTAGGGGCAGATTTGGTATGATTGTGTATAACTTGATTAATTGCCATGATGATACATTTTGCATACACTGAATTATTATGCCATGACATGTTGCATTGGGATGGGTTATATTGATGGAGGAAGTACTGTACTGGTGGCTATGCCACGATATACTAATTTCAGTGGCTCAGCCACATATACTGATACTGGCAGCTTTGCTGCGTTTATACTGACAGTTCGACTGCATTCTTGGAGTAAAGGGTTGGGTGGGTTGACTTGGTCCCCACATGGAGTGTAGGGTTGGTACGGGTGGAGTGCAAGGTTGGATTGGGGTGGGCTGCATTTTCTATTTGCATTACCATGATTTTGGGCCTGTAGGCCCAAACTGATATTGCATGGGCTTAGGCCCAGTCTATGACTGTGACTGAAAATGGGATTACACACTGAGTTCTTGTAACTCACCCTTTTTTTTCCCATAACCTTGCAGGTAATCCCCAATGATCGCGGAATTGGGAGCTGCGGAGAACTCGGCGGTGGCCATACTTCGGAGTTGTTTCTCATGAAACTCAGTAAATCTGGCTTTTATCTAAATTTTAAGATTAGTTAATTTGGGTTATTGTTTTGTAATAAGGCCATTGGTTTTATTTTATTTTTTAAACTTTCATTTCGGCATTTACTAAACTGTTAAGTGTTTGATAACGGGGTTTCGTAAAACTTTAATAATCACTTTCAAAATGGAAAGTTTTCGCAACTATTCAAGTTCGATTTTCACAACCGAATAACAACTTTTCAAGATAATAACAACTTAAAAAAAAGAGCTAGTAAGCAAGCCGCGGTTTTACAAACAAACAACGAAACTCGGCGTTTTGAAAAGAGAAGCAACATTTTTACGATCGCCTAGCTTTTCAACTATTTTTCTCATGTGACATGCCAGATCCGGCCATGATGTCTAGGCCGGGTTTGGGGTGTTACAGGTATACTACCAATAGATAATCTTATCTTATTACGCTTGAAAAGCCTCCTCAGCCTAGGCAATAATGAGTACGACCTACATGCCTATAGATGCCTGCCACAATGCTTACATAAGATTTTTTTTTTTTTTGGCTCAGCATTTCATAAGAATTTCAACAGAGAAAAAATGTATTTGAGTGATCCTAAACTTGAATGTGCGACTTCTTCCATCTCTCCAATGATGCTAGGGAGGACTCTGATGCTGGATTTGTTAAGTAACAAACATTATTATGCAAATGTTGAAAAATATGTGGAGCGCGTTACACCTTATTCGCTTCATTCATTGCATTATTATTCATCAACGAATCCCTATTGTGGTCATCATCTTCTTTTCTTACACCTGCATTTGATGCAATCCAACCTAAGTTGCTGCCTAAGGACGATCGAGGTCAAGTTGCAGCTCTAGTGCAACCCCAATGATGGAAGAAACCTGCACGTAACTTTAGACATTGCACTCATACGTCAAGATTGAATGTATATTTGAATTTTTTTTTTATCTTGTAATATAATATATTTCATTTAGATTTTATATTTTTATTTACTTAATTCAAATAAATTTATATTTGATTGATGTTTAAGGGCTATCCTACTAAGACTTTCACTCAATTGCTTATCTTATGAATTGAATTTATAAAATATTAGGCGGGGTTGTACTTTTAGTATATTTTATACAACAAAGCTTACTGTGATTTTATATTTATGTCATTAAACAAATATAATGGTGATAAAGACAAACAAAAAATATCATTATATAAATTATATTTTAAAAACTAAAAAAATTTAGATATAGATATAAATTAGTATATATTCAATTAAAATCAATTTATTTTCTAAGCGAATTGTTATTATTTATATTACACACTCTTTATTTTAGTTAGTGATATTCAAGAATGATATTAAAAATATTATAATAATCTTAGTTAACAATATTTTATTGGTATGTGATTTGAGGTAATTAACATTTGGGATAAATATCAAAATTATACATGAATACTGATACAATTTGTAATGTTAAACATCAACTTTAATTTGGTGCATGCTGTAACACCCCAAACCCGGCCCATGCGTTTCGACCGGATCTGGCATGTCACGGCTTGTACTTTGAAAACTTTCGCTTTGTTTGTTATGGAAATCGTAAGTCAATTGGATATTCCTTGGATAAATAAGTGTCGTTTTAAAATATAAAATCTTTTTTATTATTATTAAGTATAAAAAAATAAACCTTGTCATAAATTCTTAAGTTGCATAACATTGGAAACTACTTAGTTGAATAAAAACTAGGGGCCTTATTACATAAATATTCCCTAAATAAAAATAAATAAACTTAAAGAAATCTCGAGAATGAATTGTAGAATTAAAACTTGATGGCCCCTCGAGTCCGTCTCGGCTACCGTGTCCACGATCTACTGCTCATCTGGAAGAGTAGAGAAATGGAAAGCGTGAGTCACCAAGACTCAGTGTATAAATCTCAAAGTACACAACGACCTGAGCCCACAAACACATTATGGGCCCTGGCCCATACATAAAGGTATCAATCATAATCACATGATAGCAACAAATAATGAAAAACCCAACCCATCCTAGGTTTCCATCCTTTACACACCATCCCGTACCAACCATCACACCGTGGGGATTTCTACAATCAACCCTCCATCCACTACACACCAAAACGACAGCCGTACTGCCTATTCCTATTAATTAGGAATCATTTAACGTCGCATCGCCACCGATCACTATGTGACCTTACATTTAAATTATGTGGGATTTCTACCACCGATCACCAAGTGACCTATCACGCACTTCCCCTTCAATATCATCATTCCCACCCCATGCATACATACATAAAGAAAACATCATGCAGACTTATATATTTTTCGATACACATAGGGAGTTCTATGTTTACGTACCTGGCATCCTTGCCTAACCCTTTTAGGGTTTCATTCGACTGTCTATACAGCCTCATTCCGGCTTTTTAGCCCATAACATATTTAAATAAACATACATACATGTTTATTAGTAGTGTGTTAGAGATCTACACACCTGATTACTGATAAAAAAATGCTCTCTATGTCGACACTATCCTTAGTCGACACTACTGCTATCTACCTAAGATGTTGTTCAGAAGCGGGTCCACAACCAAGTGGCCAATCTCGAACGGCAGATACCGCTCGTTTCTTAAACTTAGGGATTCTCTCCTTTCCCTGATCCATATTTAATTCCATCACAAATCCTTATCAGAGCTACTATCACAATATTTAATCGTTAATCCTCATCATAAAGGTTAGATCTTGCATGTAATGAACGAATCTAGTAAAAATCTAGGGAAAATCTCTTTACCTTAAAATCCCGAAATTGGAGACTAGCTATTTTCAGCTTTTAGATCTAGCTGACCAAGCTTTCTTCAAATCCCGAATTGCCGCCCATCATAGAATCATTAAAGTATTAGCTTTTCGGCTTTTTTCCTTTCAAAAACCGGGAATAGATCATGAGAACTAATCAAAAATTGACACTTACCTTAGCACAGGAGGTTCGGCTAGCACTAGAGAGAGGATTCGGCAATGCCAAAGGAAGTTTTAAATGCCGGAATAAATAGAACTAATTCTCAAATAGGATGAATAAAGAAAAACTATAGAGTTTTCGGCTTTTTAAAGAGAAATCGGCTCAAGGGAAAAAAGAATAGAGAAGAGGTTTCGGCTTTTAAAGAAATTGAAAAAAAGAAATTGGAGAGGGAGAGGCTAAAGAATTCGACACAAAGAATAAAGAGAATTAGGGTTTTTAAATGTCAAAATCAAGGAGCTATCCCCCTATTTATAGGAATTTCGACACCTCCTGTATAAAACAGAAAACACCTTCCTAGTTAATTAAAATTCAAGCTAAATAAAAGGGAAAATTCGGCACCCCTTTCCCATGCAGTAGCCAATTTCTTTACTCCTCTAAGTGGTGGATTTTCGGCCATCACCTTCCTTGTAGATAGGCTCCTATCTTTTCTCCTTTTTATCTTCTAAATTATTAATTATTAAATCCATATAAATCTCCTATTTTTGAGCCTTGTAGCCGTCCACCTTATTAACCCTAATTGCCGAATTTTAACTCTCTTAAATTAAAAGATTTGGGCTTTATTAAACTTAAATTTTAGGCCCCTAAATCCGTTGTTGTGGCGTCACCCTTGCTCCCATTTAAGTGCCGAAAATGGCCCAAAAACATGGGCTCCTTGCGACCAAAACTTGGGTCTCTTTAATTGTTGATGGCGCTACCTTCTAATTCCCTTACAGTGCCACCTATTGTTGGGCCACAAGCCCATGTTGGTATTTTAAACATAATTACCACCTTTTAACTCTATAATGCCCAATCTAATAATTTAATCAAGGCCGTTGCCTAATCCTGAGCCCAGTTTGGACCCCTATCACTTAAATTAACAAATTAAATCTATCCTTACACTAAATGCATAGGCCCATAAATTTAGGATGTTACAATTCTACCCCCTTAAAGAAATTTCGTCCTCGAAATTACCTGATCAGAAAAGATGAGGGTATTGCTACCTCATTGCTTCCTCGGGTTCCCACGTAGCCTCCTCGGAACCATGATTCCACCACAGCACCTTAACCAATGGAACCGTTTTCCTTCTCAACACCTTGACATCACGATCCAAAATTTCTACTGGTTCCTCTTCGAAGGATAGATCAAGTCTTACCTCAATTTCCTCCACAGGCACAACATGAGACGGATCCGATCGGTAACGTCTTAGCATGGAGACATGGAATACATCATGAATTTGACTTAACTCCAGCTGGTAGGCTACTGGTCCTACTCGCTTCAACACTCGATATGGTCCGATAAATCTAGGACTTAATTTACCCTTTCGACCAAACTTTAGTACCTTCTTCCACGGCGACACCTTTAGGAATACTTTATCACCCACTGCAAACTCTATGTCCTTACGCTTTAAATCAGCATAGGACTTTTGTCTATCCGACGCCTCCTTCAGTCGAACCCGAATCAATTCAACCTTCTCTTCTGTCTCGGTCACCAATTCCGGACCCAAAATCCGACGTTCTCCTAGTTCCGTCCAACAGGTAGGTGTACGACACCTCCGCCCGTACAAAGCTTCGTAGGGCGCCATATGGATACTTGACTGGTAGCTGTTGTTGTAGGCAAACTCTACTAACGGTAAGAACTCTTCCCAACTACCTCTGAAATCCATGACACATCCTCTTAACATGTCCTCTAACATTTGGATCACCCGCTCAGACTGTCCATCGGTCTGAGGATGAAACGCTATACTGAAATCCAACTTCGTACCCAACGCCTGATGCAACGCCTTCCAAAATCGAGAGGTGAACCAAGGGTCCCTATCTGATATGATCGAAACCGGTACTCCATGCAACCTCACTACCTCTGCTATGTATAACATAGCTAACTTCTGCAAGGAATAGTCAATACGCACTGGTATGAAGTGCGCAGACTTCGTTAAATGATCCACAACTACCCAAACCGCATCTTTCTTAGTGGGTGTGAGGGGAAGCCCACTAACAAAATCCATGGTTATTCTTTCCCACTTCCATTGGGGAATCTTCACTGGCTGCAACAATCCTGATGGTAACTGGTGTTCCGCCTTGACCTGCTGACAGGTCAAACACTTACCCACCAATTCGGTTACTTCTTGCTTCAAACCCGGCCACCAGAACTGATCTCTCAAATCCCGAAACATCTTACTTCCTCCAGGGTGCATAGCGTATACACTACCATGCGCCTCATTCAAAATCCTCTGCCTTAACTCCGGATCTTTTGGTATGCAAACCTTCCCTCGAAAGCATAACAATCCTTCCTCATTCATACTGAATTCTGCTGGCCCATCCTTTGAGATTAGCTGCAATTTCCCCTTTAGCAACTCATCTGTCTGTTGCCTCTCCTTCACTTGACTAATCCAAGAAGGTTTCACTTGAAGTTCAGCTACTTTTCGACTTAGAGCATCAGCTACTACATTAGCCTTACCCGGGTGATACTCGATCGAGCAATCGTAATCCTTTAGCAACTCGATCCACCTTCTCTGCCTTAGGTTCAACTCTTTCTGAGTCAAAAGATACTTCAAGCTCTTATGATCTGTGTAAATGACAGATTTCTCCCCGTATAGATAATGCCTCCAAATTTTTAGGGCAAACACTACTGCTGCCAATTCCAAATATGGGTAGGGTAATTTAATTCATGCGGTCTTAACTGCCGAGATGCATATGCAACCACCTTTCCATCTTGCATCAACACACATCCTAATCCTGCGTGTGACGCATCACAGTAAATTACGAACTCCTTCCCTACCTCCGGCTGAATCAACACCGGAGCCTCCGTCAAAAACCTCTTTAACTTTTCAAAACTCCCTTGCTGCTTATCAGACCAAACAAACGGAACTCCTTTTCGTAGCAACTTAGTCAACGGTGCCGCTACCAAAGAAAATCCTTCAACAAACCTTCGGTAGTACCCAGCTAACCCAAGAAAACTCCTTATCTCAGCCATAAACTTGGGTGGCTTCCAATCTAACACTGCTTCAATCTTTCGAGGGTCAACCCTAATCCCTTCTGCCGATACAACGTGCCTAGAAACGTTACTTCCTTCAGCCAAAATTCACACTTACTAAATTTGGCATACAACTGCTTCTCCCTTAGAATCTGCAAAACTATTCGCAGATGAGCATCATGCTCCTCCTCTGACTTCGAATAAACCAAGATATCATCGATAAACACCATGACACACCGGTCTAAGTAGGGTTGAAACACTCGGTTCATCATGTCCATGAACGCTACTGGCACGTTGGTCAATCCAAACGACATCACCATAAATTCATAGTGACCGTAATGAGTCCTAAAAGCCATCTTATGAACATCTGCCTCCTTGACCCTAAGTTGATGGTACCCTGACCTCAGGTCTATCTTTGAAAAAATCGATGCCCCCTTCAACTGATCGAACAAGTCATCGATCCTTGGCAACGGGTACTTGTTCTTGATGGTTAGCTTATTCAACTGACGATAATCAATGCACATACGCATTGATCCATTCTTCTTCTTAACAAATAACACCGGCGCTCCCCAAGGCGACACACTTGGTTGAATAAATCCTCTATCCAGCAACTCCTGAATCTGCGCTTTCAACTCCACTAACTCTTTCGGCGCCATCCTATAAGGAGCAATAGATACCAGCGCTGTTCCCGGAAGAAGATCGATTCCAAACTCCACTTCACGATTTGGGGGTAATCCCGGAAGCTCTTCAGGGAAAACATCAGGAAATTCCTTTACCGTTCTGACGTCCCCAACAGTCAGATCTTTGGCTTCTAAAGCCTGAACAAACAATAAAACTGCCTCGCATCCTTTCCTCACCATCCTTTCTGCTCTTAGAGCAGTCACTACATTCGACAAGCAGTTCCCCCTTTCTCCTATCACCAACACTTCATCACCCTCGGGGGTTTTTAACACCATGCGCTTGGCCGCACAATCTAGATTAGCTTGATACTTCACAAGCCAATCCATGCCTAAAATCAATTCAAACTCCCCGAACGGTAATTCCTTAGATCCGTTCAGAAGACCATCCCCTGAACTTCTAGAGGTGCTTCCCGATAGAGTTTATCCACTACTACCGATTGTCCTAAAGGGCTAACTACAGTCATTGCCCTAGGGGTAATTTCAGATTCTAGCCTTAAAGTTCTCGATACGCTACTAGCTACGTACGAATGCGTCGACCCAATGTCAATCAATGTAGTGTAAGGCAAACCAAAAATTAAAAACATACCGGTTATGACATCCGGTGCATCAGCCTCCTCTCGACGTCTGACAGCATAGACCAATCCTGGCTGTCTCGCCTCAGTGTTTCCTGCCCCTTGGCCTGGTGCTCCACGACCCCGACCAGCACCATTACCGCCTCTAGCTGCACCACTACCTCTTTGTGGCTGCTGACCTCCTCTACCAGGCTGAGCATTCCCTCGACCCATGGTCCCTTCACCGTCCCGTTGCTGCAGATAGTTTCTAACTTGGTGGTCCGTAGATCCACAACTAAAACACTTCCCACTGCCTGCCCAACATTCACTGGCATGAAATTTGCCGTATTGAGCACACTTTGGGATCTGGTTAGCAGCAGCAGGTTTCTCTTCCTGTTTCGGTCCATCAGACTTGGACCTTTTCTGAGTACGCCCGGTTAACGATCCAAAATTCCTCTTATTTCCACCCCTATCTCTATCCCGATTTAGTTTTTCGGTCCGCTTTACCTCCTCGGCTATCTTAGCTTTTTCCACTAGGACAGCAAATTCCCTCTCCCGCTGTGGGGCTATCAAAACACGCAAATCATCCCTCAGGCCATCTTCAAACCTAACGCAACGTTCGTGCTCCGTGGCTACCATTCCACGGGCATAACGGCTAAGGCGTAAGAATTCAGCTTCATACGTAGCCACTAACCTACTCCCTTGAACCAGATTCAGAAATGCCCTACGCTGCGCATCCACATAACTTGATCCAATGTACTTATTCTGAAATGCCGTTTTAAAGAAATCCCAGGTGATACGGTCAGCCACAGCCCCATCCTTAACCGTAAGCCACCATTGATATGCTTTATCTCGTAGGAGAGATACAACTCCTTTCAACTTCTCCTTTTCCGTGAAATCCAAATCATCCATTATGCGTTCTACCGCCTCTAACCAATATTCAGCTGAACTTGGGGCTACACCAGAAATTCCTCTAAACATTTCTGCCCCATTGGCCCTAAGCCGTTCAGGCACAGATTTTCGGGCTTCTGTGTCCATACCAGCCCCAGCAACCTTTTCTAAAACCCTTAGCATTGCCTGAGATACCGCGTCATCTCCGGCAGTCTGATCCTGAAATTCCTCCTCCGCGGCTGGCATCTCATTTCCAGATCCATGACCAGATCCTATTGGTTCCGACACCGTCATCCTACCCCTACCACGACCACGTGGCGGTCGTCCTCTACCCCTTGTACTCATTCTATCGCTTCGCGTTTATTTGATTAGAAATTTTATGAATTATTAGTTTTCTTCCACTGATTAACCACGAACAGTCTTATGAATAGTAGTTTTAAGAGTAGTTCTTTTGAATTCGCAATCACATTCCAAATTCAGTCTCAAATTCGTCTTCATACATTCAATCATCAACATACAAATAACATTCATGAACTTTCATTCATCACGTAAGGGTGTTTGCATTGTTTTACTACCCAGTGGTATTTTCGTAATTTATCCTACAGGGATATTTTCATAATTTTCCAAAATTACGTTCCTTGGTGATTTGTAAAATAAGGGTATTCTGGTAATTTTGCAATCTGGGGGTATTTCGATAATTTTGCAATCCGGGGGTATTTTGGTAATTTCGAAATTCGAGGGTATTTTGGTAATTTTGAAATCTGGGGATATTTTGATAATTTTGAAATCTGGGGGTATTTCGGTAATTTTGAAATCTGGGGGGTATTTCGGTAATTTTGAAATCCAGGGGTATTTCGGTAATTTTACAAATCAGGGGTAATTTGGTAATTTTACAAACTAGGGATATTTTGTTGTTGTTGTTGTTTTTTTTTTAAAACAGAGGTATTTTTAGGAAATCTAATTTCATAATCTGGGTTACTCTTGTAAACATGAGATTTTCAGGTAAATTTTCAAAGCATAGGTATTTTATAAATTCATGGTTGATTGCAAATTTCCACAAATCAAGTGTATTTTGAAAATTTTACAAAACTTGGGGTTTTTTTTTCAAAAAGGGTGGTTGGTCCCTTTCGGGTTTTAATCATAAAGTTTAGCCCATCAACAAGTCCTCATAGCTAGGGTGAATAGTCACTACGCACCAAGTAAGATTCTAATGAAGAGGAGGTGAGTCACTAGGACTGCTTAAATACCAAGCTCTTCCTGAATCCAATCTTAGACATGCGCATGCCTATTGCCACACCCTAATTCGGCTAAGGTGAACAGTCACTACGCACCAGGTAAGATTCCAGCGAAGAGGAGGTAAGTCACTAGGACTGCTTAAATACCAAGCTCTTCTTGAATCCAATCCTAGACATGCGTATGCCTGTTGCCACACCTTAACCTATTGACTCGTTCACGGGTCTTGTTTAGTTGGATTAAGTCTTATGGAATTGAAGAGTTGTTTGTCTAAGCCTATGGTCCATTAATACTATCATACTAATCTACGTCCCTCAAGCCCATTAAGCCCACATAAATAACACAACAAGAATTTAGAATACTTACCTGGGTGGATCGGGTGCCGGCAGACTCGAAGGCCATATCTTCAACCAATTTTTTTCATCAACTTTTAAAACAGTACTAGACCCATTTCACAGCCCAAGTTTTGAATTGGGCTCTAATACCAAAATGTAACACCCCAAACCCGGCCCATGCGTTTCGACCGGATCTGGCATGTCACGGCTTGTATTTGAAAACTTTTGCTTTGTATGTTATGGAAATCGTAAGTCAATTGGATATTCCTTGGATAAATAAGTGTCGTTTTAAAATATAAAATCTTTTGTATTATTATTAAGTATAAATAAAAATAAACCTTGTCATAAATTCTCAAGTTGCATAACATTAGAAACTACTTAGTTGAATAAAAACTAGGGGCCTTATTACATAAATATTCCTTAAATAAAAATAAATAAACTTAAAGAAATCTTGAGAATAATTGTAGAAATAAAACTTGATGGCCCCTCGAGTCCGTCTCGGCTCCCGTGTCCACGATCTACTGCTCATCTGGAAGAGTAGAGAAAAGGAAAGTGTAACATCCTAGATTAGGGGTTATACGTTCGTGTGTAATTCATGAGATAGTGGGCTCAGTGGGTGTGTTGGATGTGTAATTCATGAAATGTATGGAAATGTATGGAAATGTATGGAAATGTATGGAAATGTATGGAAATGTATGGAAATGTGTGGAAATGTATGGAAATGTAAGGCAATGTATGGAAATGTAAGGAAATGTAAGGAAATGCTTTGGAAACGTTAAGTTTAGAAGAGGAAAGTGAACATTTTTGGAAACTAGGGGATGTAAGGAAAAGATTTAGAAATAATTCAAAAGAGGAAAGTAAACATTTCTGGAAACTTGGAAATGTAAGGAAATGTCAAGTTTAAAGAGCCAAACGAAAATTTTTGGAAACTTGGAAATGTAAAGAAATGTCAAGTTTTAAGGCTTAAAAAGAGAAAACTAAGGCAAGGTGGCCTTAAGAAAAATAATAGGAGGAATTTGACACACAAACAGGCTTGGAAAAGTGGCCTGGAAATGCCACTTAAGGCCCAGGTAAGTGACGCCACCTACATGAGCAAGTGGGCCTGAGTTCGAGTCACATGGGAAGCAAATAAAAGAAATTTTATTTTGCTTCCAGAAGAAGTGAGGTGGACGGCACATGGCTATAAATTAGGAGCTTTTATTCTTTTATTTTTAAGAGATAAAGGGTGGATAAATAATGGATAAATAATGGATTTATTTTAGATTATTTTCAAGAGATAAATGATGGATAATTATTGTTATTTTTATTAGGAGATAAGAGATAAATATTGGATTAAGTTTTGTTGATAATTAAAGTGATAAATCAAGGGATAAAGTTATCAAAATAGAAGAGTGGTGGCCAAGTAAGGGACTCTAGCCTAGTAAATTAGGCTATAAAAGGAAAGGAGAGGCCATTCTGCATTATTTTCTGTTCTTTGAAAGCCTCTGCCGAATTCTCTTCACCAAATCCTCTTCTTCTTTTATTTTTGCCAAGCCGAAATACCTTGTGTTCTAGCCGAATCCTCCATCTTTATTCTTCCTTCTTTTTTCTTTCTAACCCCTCTAAAAGCCGAAAGTTGTGAGAGCATCATTTAGCCATAGCCGGGTTGAAGTGAAGGTGCAATCGATTTCTTCAAATAAGGGTAAGATCCAAGTTTGGTTTCCATTCTTTTCTTTTAGATTAGCCGAGAGATAATCTAACCCCATACATATTTTGGTTGCCGAATATGGAAGGATCTTTCGGGATTTACTAAGTGTAGACTACAAGGAAGGAGAAGTTCTTTTCCCGAAGGTACACCATAAGCTGCGTGTTCCCTAGTTATTCGGTGAATTTCGGGATTTAAAATCCACAAGGTAAGTCATATTTAACATTCGGCTAAGGGTTATTTGTTATGAATAAATGTTAGAAATTGATCTAACATGAAGTTATAGGGATTTCGACAGACATATAAGGCAAGGAATACTTTCGGGATTTGGAAATTACAAGGTAAGTTTTAGTGTACTAATCCTACTAGGATTTGGATTTATGGCCGAATGGTTCTTTACTAAGTATTGAATGATTGATTAAATGTAGAGATCTAAGATCTAAGGCATTAGATCAAGCTTCTCGGGATTTGGATTGGAAACCCTAAGCAAATCAGGTGTGTACCCCACACTATTTCATAATACGTTTTATGGTTGTGTTAAATAATATATGTGATATTAAGAATATGAAAGTGGCTAAGGTACCATGATATGGTACTAAGTACTCAGGTACGTTTCCTACTTCTACTAGGAATATGAAAAATGTTATTCATAACATGAGAATATGATAAGAATGTGAACTTGGGCATGTAATTGCATAATATGTTATGGGCATATGGGTTTGTTTGAAAGGGGAAGTGAAAAGTGGTGACCTAAGACCACAGTAATCTGAAAGTGGTGACTTAAGACCACAGTAATCTGAACGTGGTGACCTAAGACCACGAATGCGGTGACCTAAGACCGCAATTTGGAGTGTAGCGGAAGGAGGGTCGACTTAGTAGTCCCCACGGTGTGACTAGCAGGTACGGGGGTGTGTAGCGGATGGACAATTAGGTTTGGGTTTGGGAATGCATCATAACTTGTATTTTACGTTTTGAATGTGTAACTATTGTATGCCTGATTCTATTATGATTTAGTGTCGTGTACACATTGAGTCTGTTTGACTCACCCCGTTGTGGGACCATGTTTCAGGTGATGAACAGTGATGGACCGGGACGGCAGTACTTGTGGTGGCCATGCTCAACATGAAGTTTATATTTTATGGACTCTTGAATTTATTTTAGTACTTTGAAATATTTTGGAAACTATTTGATGTAATAAGGCCATAAGGCCATGATGAACGATTTTTATTTCTACTTGTTGTTTTATTGTGTTACAAATTTTGATTAGGTTAAAGACTAAGTATTTTATTTTAAAATATACTCGATATGTTTATTACTTAAAATTAAAAAAAAGGTTTTCTAATATAAAAATCCAGTTTGTTTTCAACACAAGCCCAACCCAAACAATATTTTTTTTAAAATCACACAAATTTTTCTCTAAGTAACAAAAGAAATTTGAAAACCGATTTACTTGAGGAACATACCAAATCTGGTCAAAGCTCGTGGGCCGGGTTTGGGGTGTTTCAGAAAGCGTGAGTCACCAAGACTCAGTGTATAAATCTCAAAGCACACAACAACCTGAGCCCACAAACACATTATGGGCCCTGGCCTATACATAAAGGTATCAATCATAATCACATGATAGCAATAAATAATGAAAAACCCAACCCATCCTAGGTTTCCATCCTCTACACACCATCCCGTACCAACCATCACACCATGGGGATTTCTACAATCAACCCTCCATCCGCTACACACCAAAACGACAGCCGTACTGCCTATTCCTATTAATTAGGAATCATTTAACGTGGCATCGCCACCTATCACTATGTGACCTTACATTTAAATTATGTGGGATTTCTACCACTGATCACCAAGTGACCTATCATGCACTTCCCCTTCAATATCATCATTCCCACCCCATGCATACATACATAAAGAAAACATCATGCAGACTTATATATTTTTCGATACACATAGGGAGTTCTATGTTTACGTACCTGGCATCCTTGCCTAACCCTTTTAGGGTTTCATTCGACTGTCTATACAGCCTCATTCCGGCTTTTTAGCCCATAACATATTTAAATAAACATACATACAGGTTTATTAGTAGTGTGTTAGAGATCTACACACCTGATTACTGATAAAACAATGCTCTCTATGTCGACGCTATCCTTAGTCGACACTACTGCTATCTGCCTAAGATGTTGTTCAGAAGCGGGTCCACAACCAAGTGGCCAATCTCGAACGGCAGATACCGCTCGTTTCTTAAACTTAGGGATTCTCTCCTTTGCCTGATCCATATTTAATTCCATCACAAATCCTTATCAGAGCTACTATCACAATATTTAATCGTCAATCCTCATCATAAAGGTTAGATCTTGCATGTAATGAACGAATCTAGTAAAAATCTAGGGAAAATCTCCTTACCTTAAAATCCCGAAATTGGAGACTAGCTATTTTCGGCTTTTAGATCTAGCTGACCAAGCTTTCTTCAAATCCCGAATTGCCGCCCATCATAGAACCATTAAACTATTAGCTTTTCGGCTTTTTGCCTTTCAAAAACCGGGAATAGATCATGAGAACTAATCAAAAATCGACACTTACCTTAGCACAGGAGGTTCGGCTAGCACTAGAGAGAGGATTCGGCAATACCAAAGGAAGTTTTAAATGCCGGAATAAATAGAACTAATTCTCAAATAGGATGAATAAAGAAAAACTATAGAGTTTTCGGCTTTTTAAAGAGAAATTGGCTCAAGGGAAAAAAGAATGGAGAAGAGGTTTCGGCTTTTAAAGAAATTGAAGAAAAGAAATTGGAGAGGGAGAGGCTAAAGAATTCGGCACAAAGAATAAAGAGAATTAGGGTTTTTAAATGTCAGAATCAAGGAGTTATCCCCCTATTTATAGGAATTTCGACACCTTCTGTATAAAACCGAAAACACCTTCCTAGTTAATTAAAATTCAAGCTAAATAAAAGGGAAAATTCGGCACCCCTTTCCCATGCAGTAGCCGATTTCTTTACTCCTCTAAGTGGTGGATTTTCGGCCATCACCTTCCTTGTAGATAGGCTCCTATCTTTTCTCCTTTTTATCTTCTAAATTATTAATTATTAAATCCATATAAATCTCCTATTTTTGAGCCTTGAAGCCGTCCACCTTATTAACCCTAATTGCCAAATTTTAACTCTCTTAAATTAAAAGATTTGGGCTTCATTAAACTTAAATTTTGGGCCCCTAAATCCCTTGTTGTGGCGTCACCCTTGCTCCCATTTAAGTGCCGAAAATGGCCCAAAAACATGGGCTCCTTGCGACCAAAACTTGGATCTCTTTAATTGTTGATGGCCCCACCTTCTAGTTCCCTTACAGTGCCACCTATTGTTGGGCCACAAGCCCATGTTGGTATTTTAAACATAATTACCACATTTTAACTCTATAATGCCCAATCTAATAATTTAATCAAGGCCTTTGCCTAATCCTGAGCCCAGTTTGGACCCATATCACTTAAATTAACAAATTAAACCTATCCCTACACTAAATGCATAGGCCCATAAATTTAGGATGTTACACATGCATTTGTATACATCAAGCTTTAATTTTAGTTCATTTTTCACTGTTCACTAATTTTGTTATCTATGTGGCACAATTTTCTGTTAAATCCTACTAATTGCTGACATGACATTTTATTAGGTTAAAAAACACAAAAAAAAACTTAAATTATTTCCACCTAGATTTTAAAAAAAAGTCCTTGGGGAAATATCAAACCATTTTCCCAAGTATATTTATTTCTTAAAATATATGTGGAAATAATTTAAATTTGTTTGTTTATTTTTTTAATCTAATAAAATGTCATGTATGGAATTTATACATGATTCAACGAAAAATTGTGTCACATAGATAAGAGGGCTAGAGAAATATAAAAAGTGAATCAAAATAAGTTTGATGTATAGAAACACACCAAATTAAAATTAATATATAACATTGCAAATCGTATCAAAATTCATGTATACTTTTAATATTTATCCTTTAACATTTTAATAGTATATATAAAAAAGATTTATTTTTTTTAAAATTTTAACAATTTTTTGTTTTAATATTTAATTCAATATATCAATTTCCCCTACTTATTTAAAAATGTTGTTTCTGTAATTAATTCAATTCAACATAATCACTCCTTATTTTACTTTGATGCTAGAGTATTTAAATCCATAATTATTAAGTGATATAAATCCCAAATACAAGGAAAGAGGAAAATAACTTCGCACATGAATAGGATTTAAGATCAAAATTAAAAGTAGCATTTCATATATAAATACTTAAATTAAGAGACATCCTAAAATAAATAATTTTTAAGCACCAATAAAATTGTGACATATCATTAATTTTTAAAGTTGTAAGTATTATTTTTAAATAATTTAATTAAAGTTAAATTAATGATGTAGTACTATTTTATTAGTGTCTAAAAATTAAAGATTTTAAGATCATTCTAATATAATTTATTCCCTTAAATTAAATATTTGTTTTTAATATCCTAATTAATAAAAAAAGTAATTTCTTCTTAGAGTTATTATTATTTTTCTAATAATAGATTTCTCTATTTATAATTTAAATTGAATTAGGCAAATGAAAAATAAAATCAAATTAATTTAAAAACTTAAACTACACTTTTTTTTTTATGTATTGAAAAATAGATTTAAGCTTTTCTATTTTACTCTATTATTATTAAATTACTCAAAAATCAACTAAAAAAGTTTGGATTTGTTCTAGAAAAAGTTCCAAAAAGAGAGTCTCTTAACAATTTTATGAGTAGGTTGTTTAGAATACATACATACCTACGTGCATATGTATATGATGCAAGAGGAATGAACCAACTCCGAAAAAACCCCCAAAAGTCCTTGAATGTTTGAGAAAATGATGAATTTATTAGGGAGAAGGGAAAATGGATAAATCAATCACCCTATTACGCACTAACTTTCAACAAAATGCAAAGTAACATCACCTCAATAAGCATGAAGCTTTTTTGTATACAAACTAAAGATGTAATTATGAATAAATACTATAAAAAATATATATAAATTTGTAACATATATTCTCAAAAATATTGTAATCTCTACATTTAAATTGTTTAATTATATGATAATGTTTAAAATGTAAGTATAATGATAAAACAATTTAAAAGAAAATAATAAAAGTTATTTACTCTTGAAACCATCCATTTAACCTATATTGACTCATAATAAAAGTGTGATGTGTTTATAGTCTAATAAATACTTAATTAAAGTGAAGAAGATGATAAGTTGTTTTATGCAACTTTTCATATTCAAAGGTAATTTTTTTTCTTCTTAATCACAAATGTAAAACAAATATAGAACCCGCCAAAAATAAACCTACTTGAAAAAGAATAATTAATAGAAGTAGCAGGTAGCGTCGAATCCACAAATATTGGTAGTAATTTTATTCCTTCAACTAAAACAAATAAAAGAAAGAAGGGGGTTTAAAGGAAAACTTTAAAACTAAAATTAAGGTTCGGGAAAAAGCAAAGAAAACAATAATTAAAATTTTCGGAAAAATTAATGAGATGAAACTCTAGTCAAAGAAATTCTCCGTTTGATTTGATCATTGATGTAAAGATAAATTTCAACGTTTTTTAAGAAATTGGTTATAGTTACTGATGATCGCCAAGTATCCTAATCTCTTCTTACCTTCTCGATAACTAAGCCAATCATCATTAATTACTTTCCTTATTGACAAATAACCTTATAACGCTTAGGAATTTAATTTATCAATAGCCTTAAGAATGAAAGAGACCCAATTCTAACCAAAAAACACACAATTAGAGTTTATTTAAGTTAGATCGCATGCCCACACTACACAAATAATCATGTAGTCGTCACAAATATTATAAATCAATCGATCAACTAATTACCTAATTGGCAAATCAATCATTCTAAGCTATCAAATATCGACCAACTATTTAACAAACATAAACAATTGTAATTAAACAAGAAGACATACAAATACTAAAGAGAAAAGAAAGATTAGAAACAATTCAATCTCACAAACTTATAAAATCAAACTTTAAATATTACTTCAACTAGAAAAGAGATCTAGAAACCCATAAAGAAAAGAAAAGAAAATTAAGAACGGCTAGGTCTAAGTTTCCCTAATCATAACCTAATAATGTCTATTTATAGGGAAAAATAATATAATGGAGAAAATACAAAAGTATCCTTAATTAAATTCAACAAAATTTTTCTAGGTTTCTTAGTTATTTCCGCGTCAAACTTCCAAACCCTTTTTGGATGTCTTCCTGATGTTTTAGTGTTGAGGATAAACTCATGTAAGCAATGAATAAGAAAAATAACGAAGAAATTGAAAAGATCGAACACACAAATTTTACGTTTAAAAACCCCCTTTCGAAGTGGATAAAAAACTACGTGCAAAGAAAATTTCACTAAATTGACAAAAACTGATAATACTCTAGAATGACATATTTTTATGTATTAATTACACATTTATTTTGAGTATGATCCTACTAATTTGAGCTATTTATGGTTTTTTATCTTGTAGGGACTAGATTGAAGGCAAAAATAAATTTGGGGGCAAAAAAAGTGAATTTAAAGATAAAATGGGCCAGCATGCGAAGTAGGAAAGAAGTGGTGCCGAAAATGCAAAGTGTGGAAGAGTTGGGGGCAAAAGTGAAAATAAGAGATTTTATAAACATAAGACTATTTAATTTTTAATTATATTAGGATAATTGTTAAAGATTATTATTTAGATTTAATTTTATCTTTTATCTTTATTTATCTTTATCTATTTGTATTTATCTTTTAGAATTTAATTAGGAATAGACTAGGTTTCCTAGTACTATAAATAGGGGATGGAGTGACACAAATTTGATTCATCTTTTCTGTAAGCACTCCCTCTCCCAAAAAGTTTCGACCGGATCTGGCATGTCGCTGCTTGTACTTTGAAAACTTTAGCTTTGTTGGTTTTTGAAATTGTGAGTTAATTAGACAATATTTAAGTAAACAAGCGGCATTTTTTTAAAAAAAAAACCTTGTATTAATTATTATTAAGTATAGATAAACCTTATCATAAAATTCATAAGATGCTTAACATTGTAAACTCCTAAGTTGAATAAAAACTAGGGGCCTTATTACAAAAATATTCCCATAATGAAATAAAAAAAATAAACTTAAAGAAACTCCAAATTAACTTGTCAAAAGAAACTTGATGGCCCCTCGAGTCTGTCTCGGCTCCCATGTCCACGATCTACTGTTCATCTGGAAGAGTAGAGAAAAGGAAAGCGTGAGTCACAAAGACTCAGTGTATAAATCTCAAAACACACATCGACCTGAGCCCACAAATACATTATGGGCCCTGGCCCATACAGGAAGGCATCAATCATAATCACATAATAAATAATAAATAATGAATAACCCAACCCATCCTAGGTTTCCATCCTCTACACACCATCCCGTACCAACCATCACACCGTGGGGATTTCTACAATCAACCCTCCATCCGCTACACACCAAAACGACAGCCGTACTGCCTATTCCTATTAAGTAGGAATCATTAAACGTGGCATAGCCACCGATCACTACGTGACCTTACATTTAAAATTATGTGGGATTTCTACCACCGATCACCAAGTGACCTATCATGCACTTCCCCTTCAATTATCATCAATCCCACCCCATGCATACATACATAAAGAAACATCAAGCAGATATATATATTCTTCGATACACATAGGGAGTTCTATGTTTACGTACTGGCATCCTTACCTAACCCTTTTTAGGGTTCCATTTGACTGTCTATACAGCCTTATTCCGGCTTTTTAGCCCATAACATACAGAATAAATATACATACAGGTTTATCAGTAGCGTGTTAGAGATCTACACACCAGATTAATGTTGATACCATTGCTAAACCGATCTACAGCTTTGCTCAAAAAGCCGGAAGGATGTGAAACTAGGGCCTCTCCTATATTCGGCCATGGTTAGTGTTCTACCCAATTTTATGTATTTGAATAAACAACTCTTCTTACCTTAAAATCCCGAAATTGAAGACTAATGATTTTTCAGCTTTTAGATCTAGTCAACCAAGCTTCCTTCAAATCCCGAAAACCATTAAACTATTAGCTTTCGGCTTTTGCTTTTCAAAAACCGGGAATAGATTATGAGAACTAAACAAAAATCGACTCTTACCTTAGCTTAGGAGATTCGGCTAGCACTAGAGAGAGGATTCGGCAATGCCAATGGAAGATTTAAATGCCGGAAGTATAGAATAATTTCTCAAATAGGATGAATAAAAGAAAAAGCGATGGATGCTTTGGCTTTTTAGAGAAATCGGCACAAAAGCGATGGATGCTTCGGCTTTTTAGAGAAATCGGCACAAGGGAAAAGAAAGTGGGGAAAAGTTTCGGCTTTTGAAGAAATTGAAGAAATAAATTTGGAGAGGGAGAGGCTAGGGAGTTTTGGCACCAAGGGAGAGGATTTTAGGGTTTTTCAATGTCAGAAACAAGGAGCTAGCCCCCCCTATTTATAGATTTTTGACACCTACTGCTAAATACCGAAAACGCCCTTAAAATTTAAGCTAGAAGAGAGGAGAATTTTGGCACCCTCTATGCCATGCAGTAGCTGAATTTTACACTCCTCTAGGTGGTGGATTTTCGGCCAACACTTCCTTTGAAGATAAGCTCCTAACTTTTCTCCTTTTTATCTATGATATTATCACTCAAAAATCCGTATATATATCTTCCTATTTTTAAGCCTTGTAGTAGTCCACCTTATTAATTCTAAATGCCGAAATTTAACTCATTTAAATTAAAAGATTTAGGCTTCATTAAAATTAAATTTAAATCCCTTAAATCCCTTGTTGTGGCGTCACCCTTGCTCCCATTTAATTGCCGAAAATGGCCCAAAAACATGGGCTCCTTGCGACCCAAAACTTGTTCCTTTTTAATTGTTAATGATGCCACCTTAAAATAATTTAATCTGGGCCTTTGCCTAATTCTAAGCCCAAATTTAGACCCCTGTCACTTAAATTAACAAATTAATTCTATCCCTACACTAAATGCATAGGCCCATAATTTTAGGATGTTACACACTCCCTCTCCCAAAAAGTTTAGCCTTTGTTCCTTTCATATTATTGAATAAAATCCCATTTTCATTAATTTTATTTCTTTTTCCTCAAAAAGCATGAGCCACTAATTTTATCTAGCCAAAGGTTGTCGAAATTCCCCAAAAAGGTTCATGAGGCTTAGAATCCGCGCTTAGCCTTCTCAATGAGTATTCATCATTTCTCCGCATTACAGGGCTGACGCTTCTGTCCATGTCCCTTCAAAGGTGATCTTTTCAACTTGTGCAAAGAACGACCGTTTTGTATGTTTTGGGAAGGTTGCACAATTGGTTTGTTAGCTTACTACGCCAGTGGTTGTCGAGCCCAAGAGACAAAATGGCATGGCATTTGCCATTGATAAGTGATGATCTAGTGTAAGACGGTCCGACAAAAGCGACGATTGGCTAGAGTCAGGTTCCTCTAAATCGTAAGTCTAAAATCTAAGTGGAGCTGGTGGTCGTAGGCATCCTCTTCCACTATAACTGGCTTATTCTGTTGGAGAAGGATCACCTAAAAGCTTAGAATTGAACTCAAGGTGAATTGAGACAGTCGGAGGCTGGAATCTCTCCATAAGAAACTCTTTTTTCCTCAATTCTATTTATCTATACAATTTTAATTTTAATGTTCGCAATTTCAATTCAATCAAACTTTTAATTCTATTTTTTTCCAAGTACGCAAGTTTTCTTGGGCACGACTCTGTCCAGGATCTCGAATAACAGGAACTTGTGCAAATCCAGTCCCTGAGGATTTGAACCTACTTCCTTTATACTATTTTTTATTATTTTATAGGGATAGGATATTTTTTGTGCTCTCAACGAAGCATCAAATTTTGGCGTCGTTGCCGGAGACTGGCAACATACTAATCTTTTTTTTTTTTTTTTGTTTCTTGTGACTAGATCTGCTCCAAGTATTCTTGCGTTTGATTCAGAAATAGAGAAGACTGGGAGAGCCAATTGCAAGGAGACAAAGTTACGGAAAAAGCTGTCAGGAGTGGTTGGGACTTAGAGTAACCCACCACCAAAAATTGAAGTCGACGACGAAGTTGAGTTTAGGGTTAATGAAAACCCTACTTAGACACTTGAAAGCAAAAAAGTAGAAGTCGATTCACCAGAAGAAATGCTTAATGCTAGGGTTACTGAAAACCCAAATCGAGCACATCAACCTATGGCTCAAACGATTCGGCAATTGGCCGAAGCTCCTACAGAACAACCGCCATTGTTGATGTGGTTGTTGAGAGCACCAAAAATATCCTATTCCCTATAAAATAATGAAAAGAACAGTAAAGGGAAAGTAGGGTTGAATTCTCAAGGACCAGATTACACAAATGCTTGTTTCTTGAAATCCTGGGCAGAATCGCGCCCAAGAAAACTTGCGTTCCTGAAAAAATAAAAAAAAAAGAATTTAAAGTTTAGATTTGGGAATAAAATAAAAACGAAATTAAAATTTGAATGGAAATTTCGGAAATTAAAAGTAAAATTAAAGTTGAGAAAAAGATTTCTTATGGTGATTTTCCAGCCTCCGATTGTCCCGATTTGCCTTGGGTTCAATCCTTGACTTTTAAGTGATTCTTCTCAAGTAGAATAAACCAATTATAGTAGAAGAGGACGCCTACGACCACCAGCTCCAAGAATTTAGACTTAAGATTTGACGGAACCTAACTCTAACCAATAATCGCTTTTGTGGGATTATCTTCTGCTAGATCATCACTTCCCAACGGCGAACACCACGCCATTTTGTCTCTTGGACTCGCCAGAAAGTCAACGAACTGACTATGCAACCTTCCTAAAACGTACAAAGCCGCCGTTTCTTGCACAAGTTGGAAAGATTACCTATTAAGGGACATGGATGGAAGCGTCAGCCCCATAATGCGGAGAAGCGATGAATACCCTGTTGAAAATCCTAAGCGCGAATTCTAAGCCTCATGAACCTTTTTGGCAAATTTCGACAACCTTCGGCTAGATGGATTTAGTGGCTCATGATTTTTGGGAAAGAAACAAATATAATGGAAATAGAATTTTTATTGGAAAAAAATATGGAAAGAACAAAAGGCTAAACTTTATGAGGGGGAGAGTGTTACAGCTAAAGATCGATCCTATTTTGTGTCACTTCATGCCCTATTTATAGTACTAAGAAACCTAGCCTATTCCTAATTAAATTCTAAATGATAAATACAAATAAAGATAATTAAAGATAAATGAAAATAAATCCTAAAATTAAATCTAAATTATAATCCTTAGTAATTATCCTAATATAATTAAACATTAAATAGAGTATTGTGCTATAAAATCTCTTCTTTTGCATTTTTGTCCTTATTCTTCCATACTTGCATTTTCGGCACCACCTTTTCTTCTATGTTGCATGTTGGCCCACTTTATCTCCAAATTCACGCTTTTCATCCTTAAATTTACTTTTGTCGTCAATTTAGTCCCTAAAATATAAAAGACCATAAATAGCCCAAATTAGTAGGATCATACTCAAAATAAACATATAATTAATACATAAAAATATGTCGTTCTAGTGTATTATCAAATTCCCCCTTACGTAGCCCATGCTTGCCCTCAAGTATGGTTCTTATCAACTGTGAAAGTTAGGATCTGCTATAAAAGAAATACCACTCCAAATTTTCATTAAAATTAGTCAAAAATGTGTATGAAAAATAAAGAGAACCCTAAGCTTGCTTTAAGTAAAATAGAAAAAGTCTTCCAATTAATACACATAGAAATTAGAATCAACTTGAATTATTTCATGAAAATTAGGTAAGTTACCAAACCTACCAAGGCACCCTATTTGTTTCCTCCTTTAGTCCCCAAATTTTATTTTATTTTATTTTTTTTTATTATTTATTTTTTACTTTTAAGAATATATTGAACCTTTTGACGCGAAGAGAGATGACAGCCAAGCACCCCACCCCGGTTACTCAGCCCAACATACTCTTAATTTATTATAATTTTTTTCTTAAGAACATATCGAACCTTTTTATGCGAAGAGAGATGACAGCCAAGCACCTCACCCCGGTTACTCAGCCCAACATGTTCTTAAAAATTAATTCCGGTTAGCGGAGTTTTACCTAACACGTCACACAACCTTTTGACGTGAAATGGGATGACAACCCAAGCACCCTACCCCGGTTACTTAGTCAGTCATGTTTTTAAGCTGCACTCATAACCACGGAAAAATTGTTAACATTAAACGAAATTTTAATTTTGGAGAACTTAGGAAAAACAATCAAGTGTCAAGAATAAGTTAATATAATCACCTAATAGCCATGAACATAAATTTAACATGCAATCATATTAAGTGTCCACTTTATATTAAACTTGATCAATTTTACAAAAAGCAAGATAAAGTTAACTCTATTAATCACAATTATTTTTAGCCTAATAAAAATAAAATAGTGGAGATGCCATCAATTATGAAAAAATCGTAATTTTCTCAGAAGACAAGAATCATGCATGTAGGTCAAACAGTGGGCAAATCCTGGTAAAAATCTTGGGCATGAAAAGAGGCAGAATATTCTAAAAATAATAATAATAATTTTGGGCAAAATGGAGCATCAAGCAGCAACACCAAAAACACAGCAAAAAAATGACAGTAATAACGAAGAGTACCTTCCCCTACTTAAAACACATTGTCCTCGATGTGGAAGAAAATAAATAAATAGGTGGAAAAGTTTAGAAGAACTCCTCGTGTAGTTACTGCCGTTCGCGCATAATGGCAATGAGCTTGGTTAGTTGCTGGCCACAAGTGTCAAGTTGGTCCTCAATGCGCTCTAAGCGTTGCTCAACGGTCATCGGAGGTTGGGCCTGAGTGGGTTTGTACCATGGTGGTTAGAAAATTGGCGGTAGAAGGGGTGGTGAAGGGGTTTCGGCGGCTATGGAGGTTTTGTGAAAAAATGGAATTTTTTTAAGGTTTTAGGGTTTTTTTTGGCTGAAAGGGGGAGGTTGACTGTAGGTTTTGGGGAATCTAGGGCAAGAATGCACTATTCCAGGTTGGAATAGGGATGGAACGAGAGCTGTTTGGCTGTAGGTTTTGTCTTTTCCCCTTTTTCTCTTTACTTTCGTTTTGGTCCACCTAGTTAGAAGAAGAGAATTTTTATTAATATCCAGAACAAAATTAGTAATAAATGATTAAGATAAAATAATAAATAATTAAAATAAAATAATAAATAGAATAAAAATAAAGAGAAATAAAAATTGGGTTGCCTCTCAACAAGCACTTGTTTAACGTCGTTAGCTTGACGCCATGAATGAGACTATGGTGGCTTTAATTGAATTTTTTTCGACCGTGTGGGCCTAAAAATTCTCGTAAAATGGCTTCAACCATTGGCCATTGACTACGAAATGCTTTCCTGTCTCTTCACTCTCTATTTCAACTGCACCATGTGTGAACGCTTGGGTCACAATAAAAGGTCATTGCCATCGATTGAAGCTTCCCCGGGAATAGCTTTAATAAGGAGTTATAAAGCAAAACTTTTTGTCCTACCGAAAAATGCTTCGTAGCTATTCTCTTATCATGAAACAACTTCGTCTTGTCTTTATGAATGTGAGCATTCTCGTAGGCACTGTTGTGAATTTCTTCTAACTCTTGGATGTCTAATTTCATTGCCCTTCCTGCAGGTTCTAACTCCATGTTACATTGTTGAACGGCCCAATAAGCTTTATGTTCTAATTCTACCGGAAGATGGCAAGCTTTGCCAAAAACAAGTCGGTACGGGGTCATGCCAATTGGTCCCTTATACGCTGTCCGATAGGCCCAAAGTGTGCCATTTAGCCGAAGACTCCAATCCTTCTGGTTGGGTCGAATTGTTTTCTCCAAAATAGTCTTTATTTCCCTGTTTGAGACTTTGGCTTGATCGTTCCTTTGGGGATGGTAAGCTGTAGCTATACGGTGGTGAACTCTGTATTTTGTCAATAGTGCCTCCATGACTTTATTGCAAAAGTCAGTGCCACGATCACTGATTAGGGCTCGAGGTGTGCCAAACTTGGAAAAAATAGTTCGTTTTAGAAACTCCACAATAGTCTTGGCATTATTATTACTGTCGAAACCATTTTTATATTTTGAAAAAAAATGGGGATAGACTTTAAAACGAAAATGGAGTCGCCACCAATCCCTTTTTGCTTAGGTGTGATCGGATCACCTTATAAAACGTTTTATTTCAAAACATTGATTTTGGCCTACGAAATTCAAGAAAAAGGGTTCGGGAGTCGGTTACGTACGAAGAAGGATTAGCACCCTCGTAACGCCCAAAATTGGTACCAGATTGATTAGTTATTGTCCTAATGTCGAAAATTCGAAAAGATTTGAAAACATGATTTCTTTAAAAACTTGAACAATTTGAGTTGGAACTTGAGATTCCTTTGTTCCGAAAGCATACAAACATCACGTCCAGCATGTTAGGACATGATGTTTTAAACCCTCGTAACCAAATCATCTCATGATTTACAAAATTCATTAAAAGGATATTAGTTATTTAGTCAAACGGAAAATCGAAACCCAGCACGTTAGGGCATTATTTCCCGAATTTCTAAACACAAAACATTACCTTATTTAAGAAAAACTTTTGGATAAAATGTGGTAATTAAAGGAGATAGATATTTTTAAACAAAGATTTGAAAAAAAGTAACAATAAGTTATTACAAAAAGTACATTACTAAAGTTACAGGTCATATTGACAATTAGCACTAACATAAACAATTAAGTAAAAGAATGACAAGCAATAATAATAATGTTAAGGTAAACAAAGATAATGGATATAAAAAAAATGAACAATCAAAATGGAAAATATTGAGTAGATAATAGCAATTTTAAAAGAATATATGAAAAAATTAAGGAAAAAAAATTATTCACAAGATTAAATTCATGTATAAAAAAATAATATAAGGTAAATAATATACTCAAAACAATTAATGAATATTATAACAATCTTTTAGAAAAATAAAAAAAAAGGTATAAAAATGATATGGCTAAAAACTAAGATGAATAATATATGTACATGATAAAATAAATAATACATTTTTAAAAAAATAGAATATAAAAACTTTAACTGTAAGGAAATATAAGGGAAAGCATATATAATATAATAGTCTATTATACATAAAAGAATAATATACATATTTAAAATAAACAATATATAGAAAATTTTGTCTTAATAATAAAACAATTTAGAATGATGTATGACATACAAATTTTCAAATAATACATAATATGATTAAAGTTAAATAATATATAATATATAGATAATATATAACAAATAAAAATAATAATATATGATAAAACAATTTAACGTAAATAAGGAAAAGCAAAAAAGAAAAAACAAGTTTAAAATAATTAAAATAAATGAATAAATAATGATTAAGTAATTAAATGGATAAAAAAAGTTAAAAAAACGCATAAGTCAACCTAACTCCCGCAATATAAGGATTCAACGAAATTCCTCCACCAAAATCTAACTCGAACGGAAGCAACTCAAAAAGAAATGAAGATGAGCGAAGAACAAAATAAGAACAAGCCACAGAAAATAAGAACACAAAAGAGAGAGAAATTTGAGTGAATGCTCTCAAGAATTTTTATTACTCCAAATTCAAGTCCTTTACAATGAAGGGAGAGGCCTCTATTTATAGTTGAGCCTCCCCAAATCCAATGGTACAGTTCAATTACATCAACGGTTAAGATTAAAAGGTATCTACAAATTAAATCTCTAAGATTACAAAATCATATATTCTAAGATTGCATACCATATCTTCTAGGAATGCATATCATATCTAAGATTTGCATATCATATCTAAGATTGCATATCATATCTTCTAGGATTGCATATCATATCTAAGACTGCATATCCTTGAAGATTGTGTTTCCATATACGTCAAGTTTGTAGATGGACCTTCAATCTTTTCAAGTAATGAGCCATTCTGATCGAGCCAAATGATATATTTTGGATTGGACTTGGACTTTGTTTTATTATTTTTGGTTTATTATTTTTTTTGTATGGGCCCGGGCTAAATTGGACTATTACAGCTTCCCCTCTTTGCTCATTGTCGTGTAACGAGAATGGAGCAAAGACTATAAAAGAACCAATTTTGCCCGGTCTTGCCGAGCCTTAACTTTTTGATCCTCATCTTCTTCAAGTAGCCTCTAACCCAACTGCAACTTCAAGGAGATTGAATATGTAGCTTTAATCTTATTCTACTGTAACTTCAAGGAGATAAGACCTGCTCTTGTAGATTTAATCCCTCCTACTGTAACTTTAGGAAAGTGAAATTAGTGTCTTTGATCTTGCTTCACTGCAATATTCAGGAAGACAAGATTTGCTATTTTCAGTCTGCTCCACTGCAAACTCAGACCGGTATCTTCGATCCGCTTCACTGCAAACTCAGGAAGACAAGATCTGCTATCTTCGATCTGCTCCACTGCAAACTCAAGGATGCCAGACTAGTATCTTCGATTCGCTTCACTGCAATCTTAGGAAGACAAGATCTGCTATCTTCAATCTGCTCCACTGCAAACTCAGGGATGCCAGGTTGATGTTTTCGATCCGCTTCACTGCAAACTCAGGAAGACAAGACCTGCTGTCTTCAGTCTGCTCCGCTGCAAACTCAGGGATGCCAGACTAGTATCTTTGATCTGCTTCGCTGCAAACTCAGGAAGACAAGATCTGCTATCTTTGGTCTGCTCCACTAGAAACTCAGGGATGCCAGACTAGTATCTTCGATTCGCTTCACTACAATCTCAGGAAGACAAGATCTGCTATCTTCAGTCTGCTCCATTGCAAACTCAAGGATGCCAGACTGGTATCTTCGATCTGCTTTGCTACAAACTCAGGAAGATAAGATATGATATCTTCGGTCTGCTCCACTGCAAACTCAGGGATGCTAGACTAGTATCTTCGATTTGCTTCACTGCAATCTCAAGAAGACTAGATATGTGAATTTACCGATGTTGCGAAACCATCCTCTGGGGGACCTATCCTGTAAAATCGATTTTATGTGTTTATGCTTATGCAAAATGGTTAGGATGCTATGATCTGAATGAATCAACTGCTCCTAACCGAATGACATATGTACGAATGCAAAATGTCATGAGGATGATCCTTTTTAATAATTAGGATGTTACCACTTGTTGCTTATCAGGGCTCTATCGTTAACGTAATACACTATCTTCCTACTCGGCTGGCATTTGACAGAAAACCCGAAAACATTTTTGCTCAACTGGTTTGCCCCACTAACTTCAGGGTTCTTTCCACTGCACCTCAAGGACATAAGGCTTGTACCATTTTCAAACCATCTCACTGCGGTTCAGGATTATAGGATTTGAAACTTTTTCGATCCGTTCCCACTGCAATTCAAGGGAATAGGACTTGTATATTTTTCAATTCATCCTACTGTAACTTTGGGGTATATGATCTATAACTTGTTCCATCCACTGATCACTCCCTAGTGACCCGACCAGATGTGTATGCATGATACTCGCATGGATGCAGAATGTCATTTTTTTCTTTTCGAGAATGATTCCTTCTACGCTTAGGTTGTCATTGCTTATTTTTTGTCGGATTTGTATCACCGACGCAATATCTAGTCTTTTGATCAACCAATGTCCTTGACAGAAAATCTGAAGAGATAAAATCACTTTGGGCTCAAATATTTCCAAACCCTTAAGCTTGGTGAGTTCTAAAAAATAGTCTTGTTTCAGGTTCCTATACTATTTAAAAGCTTCCAGAGTAATATGCGAAACTCCTTTTATGAAAGTATTATTAGTCCATTAATCGTTATTTCAATATAAAACGCTTGAAAAAGATCACAGCAATGGACAAGAAGGAAATTAATCAGGAGCATAGCTTGAAAAAAATAAGTTAATCAAAGATAACCAAGGCAATAAAAGAAAATTGGTTGGGGTGTATCTTGAAAAGAATAAAGCAATCAAAGATAGCCAAGGCCATAAAAGAAAATTGATTGAGGTGTATCTTGAAAAGAATAAAGATAGCAAATTCAAAATGGGTAAGATAGAAGCTAGGTGCCCTAGATATCGCAGCCTGAGCTTCTCCGTACAAACTTCTTGAGAATCATTTTGAGCTCAATACGTGTTTATAGGATCCGGAGTACTTTGTCAATGCCTCAAGACGTAGCATACTTCCTCATTGTTAATTCAGGCATAGCAAGACTACCACATGCCCTATCTTTGATCAAAATTTGAGCCGCCCTTTTTGGGTTTTCGGCTCAAAACCGCTTTGGTCCCAAAGCGCCCTTTGAGGGTTTTTGCCTTGGCCTCTCCTCTTTTTTTTTCTTTGAATTTGATCTTAATACGCCCTTTGCGGGTTTTCACCTTGGCGTTTCCCCATTCAGGTAAAATACTTCTTGACTGAACCTGAATTCACTGAATTGGGCAAGTCTTCGCCATCCATTTCGGTCAATATCAATGCTCCTCTAGAACAAGCCCTTTTTTACTACATAAGGTCCTTCCCAGTTTGGCATCTACTTTCCTCTGAAATCTTTTTGTATAAGAAAGATTTTTTTTCAACATCAGGTTCCCCTCGTGGAATTCTCTAGGATGAACCTCTTTGTCGTAAGCTTGCATCATCTGACTGTGATGGATAACTTTTAACCTTTTCTTCGATTAGGTTTAATTGGCAAAAACACTTCCATTCTATAAACCAATGGATAAGATGTTGCCCCGGCAAAGGTCTTGGCCAACTTTCAATAATCATAGAGGATAAATGGTAACTTCTTTATGCCAATCTTTACAAGTCCTTGTTTTGTTTTTTTTCTTTTTGGCTACCTTTGTTGCTCTATGATATGGCGTCTGATCTTTGAACAGACTACAAACTTTTGACATTGTCCTTTTTGGCATTCTTTGTCAGTGCTTGATCTTTTTTTTTTTACTATTGCCCTTGTAAAATTGACATGTGAAGCTACTTTCTCCTTCTTAGTAAAGTAATCGACGACCACCAAGATAAATCAATGTATACTAGAAATTTTGCCGAGATTAGCCTGCCCCACATAGAGAAAGTCTGTGAAGAAATTAATGAGGCATATGAATCTTGTCTCCTTAAATACAGCATAACTGATGCAATTTCCCTTTTTTGGTAATCTAGTAGCCCGAACCTCTTGATTAGCCTGGCCATTGTAGAACCATTAACATAGGTTCTTTAAACACCAACCTTAACAGCATACCCACGTTTCAGTAGCCTGGCTTGCCTTGATATGATCGTGCAAAAACATCTTTGAATTCTTGAAAATAGCTAAATGATGTCTCACCTTATTTCTGTGGTGAGCTAGGCTACAGTCTTCACCTCTTTTCTAGGCTCATAATATCCACTGACCCTTTGTAGAGTAGGGTCTATTTTTCATCTTGTTCTACCATTCTTAACAAATCAGAAGGTAGGTTACAATCTCTGTCATCTTTGAAGCCCTGAGATCCCTCTAGACACATATCTTACTCGAAAGGAGACTCTGAGTTAGTAGCAGTGTTGCTCACATCGTTGATATCTGGAGACCTATTGTAGGTTCGAAGGAAGATTCCAAAGAATAAATGATTCAAAGAATAATTATTTGTATGGTCATGAATGAAGAATGAAAGAATACTTGAACGAAAGTCCAAAGAATAAACAAAAGAAAAAAAAACTAAGAACAATTGTTTGTACAGTATGAAATGAAAAAAAAAAATAAAAGAATATTTGCTCAAAAAGATGCATTTTATTGGAATAAAAATTCTGAACACAAGCCTATTTCATAAAAGGGTTCTTATTACCTCTAGGCTTAAGGCAACAAGCGTGTTTTGAATATTACTCTAGATCAGCTCTAAAAATACAGGGATCCCTTCCACAGTCCCATTGTTCAAAACATTCCCAAGTATGCAAGGGCTTAGAAACTTCGTTCCCCAGTTCCTTCTTTGCTTTTGACTTCTTCAATGAGTCTCAACTTTCTTGTCTCCTCCTTCAATTATCGCATTTACTGCCTCGTCAAAGATCAGGTTCTGATGAAATGTCGAACTTCACAATTCCAATTTTAATGAACCTTTCGACCAACTTTTTAAACGTAGTACAGTTGTCAATTGAGTGACCCGTTATTCCTGCGTGGTACTCGTATTGGGCAGTCTCATTATACCACTTTGGGAACGGAGGTTGCACGGGTTCTGAGTAAAATGGAGACACCACATGCGCATCAAACAAATTCTGATACAGCTCCTTGTATGTCATCGGGATGGGTGTGAACTGAAGCCTTTCTGCATTTGGCCTCAAGTTCAATTATGTCGACACGATTCATGCTCAAGATTTCGCTTGGATGGCTAATGGCGTTGTAGACATTAAACTTCACGATTTCCCCATCAAACTCCATCGTGAGAGTTCCACTTCGAACCTCGATTTTAGTACTAGCTGTACTAAGGAAAGGTCGACCCAACAAGAGGTCTAAAGATCCAGGAGTACTATCTTCCTCCATTTTAATCATATAAAAGTATGAAGGGAAAATGAGCTCGTTAACTTTTACCAAAACATCCTCAAGGACTCCTTCTAGATGCACAATAGACTTGTTTGCCAACTGAATGATAACACCTGTTTTTTGTCGAAAAAACCAGCGTTAAGTGATTCATAAATAGAATATGCATTACATTTATAGATGCCCCTAGATCACACATAACCTTCTTAATTCCCAAATGGCCTATTTTGCATGGTATCACAAACATGCCCCTATCCTTGCATTTCACCGACATTTTCTGCTGTAACACTACAGATACATTTTCACCAACATTTACCCTTTCATTACCTGTTAATTTCCGCTTGTTGGTGCAGAGCTCTTTAAGAAATTTAGCATACCGCGAAATTTTCTTGATGGCGTCTAACAGTGGGATGTTGATCTCGACATTCCTAAATGTTTCGAGGATCTCTTTGTCCTCTTTACCTCTTCGACACTGGTTGAATCGTTCTGGAAATAAGGGTTGAATTTTAAGCAATGGAGGTTTTGGTCGGACCTGTTCGTCTTTCTCGTGTTTTTTCCGGGCGATTTCGTATTTTGTCTCGAGTTTGGTTCTGTTTGTGACGGTAGCTTCCTTTGAGAGTTCAATTTCTCAATTGAAGTGGTCAACTCTCTTATGGATGCCTCAGTTTTCTGTTGAAAATCAAGAACATTAGCTGCTAATTTATTGACTAGAGCTTCTAGAGAATTACCTGAGCCTTGCGGCTGTTGCGGGAACCAATTTTGGTATGGCTGGATATTTCGTGGATTGGTCCTATAACTCAAGTTAGGATGGTCCCTCCACCCTGGGTTATAGGTATTAGCATATGGGTCGTATCGCCTTTGTGGTGGCCCAGAGAAATTTCCCACAGCATCCAGATGAGCCATGGTATCGTCATACAAACTGGGACATGCATCAGTTGTATAATCAGACGTAGCACATATTCCGCACAAATGGGCTATATTTGCTTTTTCTGTAATAAGAGAATTCATCATATTAGTAAGTCTATCAACTTTATCCTCTAAGGTTGAATTACTTAGCTGGTGAACCCTTCTAGGGGGTTTGATATTGGCTCAAAATTGCTGAGAATTTGTAGCCATTATGGAGATTAAGTCCTTTGCTTGTTGGGGAGTCATGTTGACCAACGCTCCTCCACTAGCGGCGTCTACCATATTCATCTCCATGGGTTTCAAGCCTTCATAAAAGTATTGGAGGAGAGATTGCTCCGTTATACCATGCTGTGGGCAGCTTGCGCACAATTTCTTAAACCGCTCCCAATAGTCGTAAAGAGACTCTGCTTCTTTTTGCCTTATTCCGACAATCTCTCTTCTTAGCTCAGCTACTCTGGATGCTAGAAAAAACCTGTTGAGAAATAAACGAGATAAATCAGCCTAAGTTGTAATAAATCTAGGGGTAAATAAAATAACCATTCCTTAGCAGAATCTGCTAAGAAAAAAGGGAAAGCACGCAATTTGATTTGATCATTAGTTACCCCCTGAGGTTTCATGCTAAGACAAACCATATGAAACTCTTTCAAATGCTTGTGGGGATTTTCATTTTGTAGCCCAATAAAAGTTGGAAGTAGTTGGATTAAGCCTGACTTTAATTCAAAATCAGTATCCATAGTAAGATATGCGATGCATAGTGGCGGTTGTTCTGCCGGAGCTTCGGCCAATTGCCGAATTGTTTGAGCCATAGGTTGATATGCTAGATTCGAGTTTTCCTTAACCCTGGCGGTAAGCACTTCTTCTGGTGGATTGACTTCTACTTTTTCACTTTTAAATGTTTGAGTAGGGTTTTCGTTAACCCTAGACTCTACTTCGTCGACGATTCCAATTTCTGGCGATGGGTTACTTTGAGTCCCAACCACCGCTGACTGCTTTTTTCTTAGCTTTGTTTCCTTGCGATTAGCTCTCGTAGTTTTCTCAATTTCTGAATCGAATGTAAGAGTTCCTGGAGTAGATCGGGTCATAAAAAACAAAAAAAAACAAAATTAGTACGTTTCCAGTCCCCGGCAACGACACCAAAATTTGATGCGGTCGTTGAGAGCACCAAAAAATCTTATTCCCTATAGAATAATGAAAAGAACAGTAAAGGGGAAGTAAGGTCGAATCCTCAGGGACCGGATTGCACGAATGTTTGTTTCTCGAAATCCTGGGTAGAATCGTGCCCAAGAAAACTTGCGTTCCTGAAAAAATAAAAAAAAAAGAATTTAAAGTTTAGATCTGGGAATAAAATAAAAACAAAATTAAAAGTTGAATGGAAATTTCGGAAATTAAAAGTAAAAGTAAAGTTGAGAAAATGATTTCTTATGGTGATTTTCCAGCCTCCGGTTGTCTCGATTCGCCTTGGGTTCAATCCTTGACTTTTAAGTGATCCTTCTCAAGTAGAATAAACCAGTTATAGTGGAAGAGGACGCCTATGACCACCAGCTCCAAGAATTTAGGCTTAAGATTTGGCGGAACTTGACTCTAAGCAATAATCGCTTTTGTGGGATTATCTATTGCTAGATCATCACTTCCCAACGGCGAATAGCACTCCATTTTGTCTCTTGGACTCACCAACCTCTGACGCAAAAAGTCAACGAACGAATTGACTGTGCAACCTTCCAAAACGTACAAAGCGACCGTTTTTTGCACAAGTTGAAAAGATTACCTATTAAGGGACATGGACGGAAGTGTCAGCCCCGTAATGCGGAGAAGCGATGAATACCCTGTTGAAAAGGCTAAGCGCGGATTCTAAGCCTTATGAACCTTTTTGGAGAATTTCTACAACCTTCGGCCAGATGGATTTAGTGGCTCATGATTTTGGGAAAGAAACAAATATAATGGGAATAGAATTTTTATTGGAAAAAAATATGGAAAGAACAAAAGGCTAAACTTTATGAGGAGGAGAGTGTTACAGCCAAAGATCGATCCCATTTTGTGTCACTTCATCCCCTATTTATAGTACTAAGAAACCTAGCCTATTCCTAATTAAATTCTAAATGATAAATACAAATAAAGATAATTAGAGATAATTAAAGATAAATGAAAATAAATCCTAAAATCAAATCTAAATAATAATCCTTAATAATTATCCTAATATAATTAAACATTAACTAGAGTTTTGTGCTATAAAATCTCTTCTTTTGCATTTTTTTCCTTATGTCTTCCATACTTGCATTTTTGGCACCACCTTTTTTTCTATGTCGCGATTTGGCCCACTTTATCTCCAAATTCACGTTTTTCATCCTTAAATTTACTTTTTCCATCAATTTAGTCCCTAAAATATAAAAGACCATAAATAGCCCAAATTAGTAGGATCATACTCAAAATAAACATATAATTAATACATAAAAATATGTCAATTTAGTCGATTCACCAGAAGAAATGCTTAACGCTAAGGTTACCGAAAACCCAAATCGAGCACACCAACCTATGGCTCAAAAGATTCGGCAATTGGCCGAAGTTCCTACAGAACAACCGCCATTGTGCATTGCGTATCCTACTATGGATATTGATTTTGAACTGAATTCAGGTTTAATCCAGCTACTGCCAACTTTTCTTGGGTTGCAAAACGAAAATCCCCATAAACATCTGAAAGAGTTTCATATGGTGTGTCTTAGCATGAAACCTCAGGGCATAACCGAGGATCAAATCAAATTGCGTGCTTTCCCTTTTTCCCTAGCAGATTCAGCTAGAAAATGACTATTTTATCTATCCCTTGGGTCTATTACAACTTGGGCTAATCTTTCTCATTTGTTTCTCAACATGTTTTTTCCAGCATCGCGTGGAGCAGAGTTGAGAAGGGAGATAGTTGGCATAAAGAAAAAAGAAGTAGAGTCACTTTACGACTATTGGGAGCGATTTAAGAAGTTGTGTGTCAGTTGCCCACAACATGGTACAACGGAACAGTCTATACTCTAATACTTCTATGAAGGCTTGAAATTCATAGAGATGAATATGGTAGACGCCGCCAGTGGAGAAGCGTTGGTCAACATGACTCCCCAACAAGAAAAGGACTTGATATCCATGATGGCTGCAAATACTCAACAATTTCGAGCCAATCCTGAGCCCCCTAAAAGGGTTCACCAGCTAAGTAATTCAACCTTAAAAGATAAAGTTGATGGACTTACTAATATTGTGAATTCTCTTGTTGCAGAAAAAGCGAAACCAGCCCGACTATGCGGAATCTGTGCTACACCTAAACATACAACTGATGCATGTCCTAGTTTGTATGATGATACTATGGCTCATTTAGATGTTTTGGGGAACTTTCCTAGGCCACCACAAAGGCGATATGACCCCTATGCTAATACCTACAACCAAGATGGAAAGACCATCCTAACTTGAGTTATGGGGCAAACTTGCAATATAACCAGCCATACCAAAACCAGTTTCCACAATAGCCGCGAGATTCAAGTACCTCTCTAGAAACCATGGTCAATAAATTAGGGAACTAAAGGTGGAAACAACTAGGGTGTCTTGGTAAGTTTAGTAAATTACCTGATTTTCATGAAATAATCCATGTCAATTTTGATTTTTGTGTGTATTAATTGGAATACTTTTTTATTTTTGCTTAAAGTAAGCTAAGGGTTCTCCTTATTTTTCATATGTATTATGCCTACTTCTTATAAAACTTTGGGGTGATATTTCTTTCATGGCAAAATTCTAAATTTCACAGTGGATAGGAACCATACTTGAGGGCAAGCATGGGCTAAATAGGAGAGAATTTGATAATACTCTAGAATGAAATATTTTTATGTATTAATTACATATTTATTTTGTGTATGATCCTACTAATTTGAGCTATTTATGGTTTTTTATCTTGTAGGGACTAAATTGAAGGTAAAAGGAAATTTGGGGGCAAAAAGCATGAATTTCAAGATAAAATGGGCCAGCATGCGAAGTAGGAAAGAAGTGGTGCCGAAAATGCAAAGTGGAAGATTTGGGGGCAAAAGTGCAAAGAAGAGATTTTATAAACACATGAGTCTATTTAATTTTTAATTATATTATCCATTTAGATTTAATTTTATTTTTTATCTTTATTTATTTGTATTTATCTTTTAGAATTTAATTAGGAATAGACTAGGTTTCCTAGTACTATAAATAGGGGATGGAGTGTCACAAATTTGACTCATCTTTTTTGTCAACACTCCCTCTCCCAAAAAGCTTACCTTTTGTTCCTTTCATATTATTCAATAAAATTCCATTTTCATTAAGCTTATTTCTTTTTCCCCAAAAAGCATGAGCCACTAAATTTATCTAGCCAAAGGTTGTCGAAATTCCCAAAAAAGGGTTCATGAGGCTTAGAATCCGTGCTTAGCCTTCTCAATGAGTATTCATCATTTCTCTGCATTACGGCGCCGGCGCTTCCGTCCATGTCCCTTCAGAGCTAATCTTTTCAATTTGTGCAAAGAACGACTGCTTTGTATGTTTTGAGAAGGTTGCATAATCGGTACGTTGGCTTACTGCGTCAGTGGCTGTCGAACCCAAAAGACAAAATGGCGTGGCATTCGCCATTGATAAGTGATGATCTAGTGTAAGACGATCCCACAGAAGCGAAGGTTGGCTAGAGCCAGGTTCCTCTAAATCGTAAGTCTAAAATCTAAGTGGAGCTGGTGGTCGTAGGCGTCATCTTTCACTATAACTGGCTTATTCTGTTCGAGAAGGATCACCTAAAAGCCTAGGATTGAAATCAAGGCAAATCGAGACAACCGGAGGCTGGAATCTCTCCATAAAAAACTCCTTTTCCTTAATTCTGTTTATCTATACAATTTTAATTTTAATTTTCGTAATTTCAATTCAATCAAACTTTCAATTCTATTTTTTTTCCAGGTACGCAGGTTTTCTTGGGCACAACTCTGTCTAGGATCTCGAGGAATAGGAACTTGTGCAAATCCAGTCCCTGAGGATTTGAACCTACTTCTCTTATACCATTCTTCTCATTATTTTATAGGGATAGGATATTTTTGGTGCTCTCAACAACGCATCAAAAACTATAACCGATTTTGGGGCTAATCGGAATAGTGGATTTGGAACCACTAATCCGAGGTCAGAGAAATTATTTTTTAATATTATTTATGTGTATAGCATGATTATATGGGTACATGAAAATTTTGGTGAATTGATTTTAGTGATTACTTGCTTAGTTTTGAAAAAGGACTAAATTGCATAAAGTGTGAAAGTTTTGTTCTACAAGCTAAAGGTGTTATTAGCTATGGAACAATAAAACATAGGTCCTTAATGAGTAAATATACCAATAAAAATGGTGGTTGGACATGAATTTTTAATTCATGAAATTGGTCAAAGGTTAGGTAAATTTTAGGTGACTTAATTGATAAAATAAAATAAAATAAAGAGAAGAAAATATATCTCCTTTCATCTTCCTCCTCTCCACCGAGATTTTCAGCAAACTTAAGGGTTTTTAGAGCTTAAAATTTCAGCCAAGCTTTCCTCTTGCAAGTAAGTGTTTTTTATAGTCATTCTTGATTATTTTGTATTTTTGTATTTTTGTGACCCTTGTAGCTTAAACTAACTAATGGAGGGACTATTTTGCAAAATGGTTGAGTTCGCTGAAATTTTATGGAAGAAAATGAATCTTGGTTGTTAAATAAACAACTTTTGTGAAAGGATTTTTTATGAAAACACCTAAAATGGACCTTTTTGTAAAAGTTATAAAATGGGTAGTAAATGTGTGAAATAATTGGAATTGTGAGTTGCTATAAGAGTAATAAAGGTTCGACTAGGCTTGTTAAAGGAGGAAATTTGATTAAAATCATTTTACGATCCTAGGGGTAAAATCATAATTATGTGAAAGTCTAAGGGCAAAACGATAATTTTGCCAAAGTAAGAATTTTGAAATGTCTTAATTAATGTGGTGATTAAATAAGGAAATTTTTTTAATTATAGATCAAGAAAAACGGAGTTCGGACTTAGACCGGGGGAAAACCAAGCTATTGGACTAAATCGAATTAGTCGCTCATATTTTGTATACCTTGGTAAGTTGTACGTAAATAATACAACTCTATTGTTATTATGCATTAAACAATTGATATTGCATAAAATGTTTTATTATTATTATGAATATGCATGACGAAATATGATGTGGTATACTCCCGGTTGAACCTTAGAAATAGAGAGGATATCCACGCCATGACATTTGGTTGATATGTGTGATAGTGTAAGACCATGTCTGGGACATGGCATCGACGTTGATGTGTGCTAGTGTAAGACCATGTCTGGGACATGGCATCGGCCATAATATGAGAGCGAATGTAAGACCATGTCTGGGACATGGCATCGGAGTTGATATGTGTGCTAGTGTAAGACCATGTCTGGGACATGGCATCGGCCTCGACATGTAAGCCAGTGTAAGACCATGTTTGGGACATGGCATCAGTATTTTACCCTATTGTGTGAGGCTTATCGGATATCCTTTAGTATTCCAAATGGTTCCACGGGTTATTTAAAGCTTATGATAAAGATATGAAATGATATAACCATGTTGTGAGTGGTACAGGTTCTTACTCGAAACTCATGAGATATGAGCTTAGTTATGATGCCTTAATGGTAAGGATGAAATTGAGTAAGTTCTATCTACGAGAATGATTTCGGGACGATCTTGTAGTCTTTGGCTTATACTTGTGATGTGAAAATATGTAGTAAATCTACCATTGCTAAATCAAGAATGTTGTGCTAGTTTATAATATGTTATGTGTTTAAAGATGCATGGTTGATGTTGTCACTTATTTACATGCAACTTACTAAGCTTTATGCATACTACCTTTCTTTTCCATTTTCTTATAGTGCCGCCAAGCTAGCTCGGGGATCAACTGACGTCGGAGGCATTGATCACACTATCAATCTGAACATTTGGTATAGTTAGATTTATCATTTGGAGTATGACATGTATAGGGACTTGATCTTTTGTCAAGTGTAATATCATTTTGGCCAAAAGTGTTAGCTTGTATTGATGATTGATTCATTTTGTATAAGGCCATGGATGATGGCTAATACTGCTTATTGATATATGTGAATGATGATGTTTTTCATGAATGAGCAGTTTGCATGGGGTAATATATGATGTATTAATACATAAATGAGTAGGTTACTTGATGTGGCTTATGTTGGTGCAAGTAAGGGTGGCGAAAGGGCTTGGTAAATAGTCTTGTTTTCGTCCACACTGGTAGACACACAAACGTGTGTCTAGGCCATGTGTGACACACGGTCTACCCCATGGGCGTGTAGTCCAGCCGTGTGTCCCCCTATACCTTAATTTGGTAAAACAGAGTGCCCAGTAGTAACCGCACGAGCTAAGGCACAGCCGTGTGTCTCAACCGTGTGGATGACACGGCCATAATACGTGGGCATGTGCCCAGGTCGTGTGAAGTCTGCACCTTAAATGCGAAATTAAATTCGCCACACGGCCTAGCACATGGGCGTGTGTCTTGGCCGTGTGAACTTAAAATGTTGCTAATGTCAGAAACAGAATGTCAAGGTTTTAACACAAGGGCCATGAACACGGGCGTGTGTCAAGTCGTGTGACATCCTGATTTCTCACGAAGCACAAGTCAGGCTCGCGCACGAGCTAAGGACATGGCTATGCCAGCCACACGGCCGTGCCCCAAGTCCACACAGACGTGTGCCCCTGTTTTAATGACATTTTCCAAAGTTTTTTCTAAAGAGCTCGGGTTGGTCCCAAACCATTTCTAAAGTGTGTTTTGGGCCTCGTAGGCTCATATTAAGGATTTTAAGATGAAATTTGAAAAGTTTTAAATTTGAACAAAATTTCATAACCCGGAAGTGTTTGTATGCATGTTATTAAGTTAGGTAACGCCTCGTACTTTGTTCCAGCATAGAATACGGGTAAGGGGTATTACAAAAACAAAGAGTACAAAGATGGAGATAAAAACTAAACCCCTGATCTCAAAAATAAGAACCCTCAAAGCTTAAACACAAAATTCTCTGAAAGCTTGTAAAAGCTAATACTTATGTTTTTATGAGTTAATCTTTCTAGGGTAGAAAATGACCTATTTATAGACTAAATTCATAGGTCAAATAATCTTAAAATAATCTACACTAATCAGAGTTCGACTGGGGAAAATAATCAAAAAATTGACTGGAAGATTAAAACTAAGAAAATTGCATGACACGTCACCACGACACCTATCGTGTCATTGTTTTTGCTTCTCCTTAGTTCCATTGTCGGATCGACGTGAGGTCGCATGACTCCACCAAAAATCTCCACCTTGACTCGTATTTCTACAATGCCTTCTTTACCGAGCCCGCCACGGGCCTATCTCGAACTTTGCAGGATATTAATTGAGTCTAATTCGTGCTTGACCTTTGAAACGGGAAGACTTCTACTCTTCAATTTGTGCATTGCCAAATCAAAATTGACTCAAGTCTGCTTTCCACAAATGCAGTGCTCTATCTTTCCAAATCCAGTACCAAAAAGAGAACTTCTCTTATTCAAAACAGTCATACCTTTTTCCCTCCTATGACCAAATTGCCTTTACTTCAAATGAGTCGATTTCGACTCCTTAGCAGACGAGGAACTTGTTGTTTTACTAGTCATTGTTGAATCTTATGACAAAAATAAGAATATTTTCGTCAGAGAATACGCAAGAAAACAACTCGAAAAAACACAATTGAAGCTGACTTTGAAATAAATTTTCGTCAAGATTGAAGATTTCCAGTTGATTTCTTAGGAAATTATCATGAGTTTCTTTATTTCTTTCGGTTATATTAAGTCTTGGATATTTTTATTTTCAAGCATGAATTAATCTTCTAAATACTTAGGGGAAATGAGCCCTATGATGGATTTTGTTGTTTGATTTTTATTTTACGCAATAAATACTTTGTAACACCCATTGCCCGTGTTCAAGCTGGAACAGGGTTTAAGGCATTACCTATCTAATCTTGCATAAACATCTAGAATAGGGTTATAAAATTTCGTTTAACCCCATCGTTCACACATGCTCGGCCCAGGAGGCCCTAAAAAAACTTCCGAGAAGTATTGGGGTCTTTCCAGGAACTTTCACGAGTCCAGGAATCTTTTTGAACAAAATAGGGGTCACACGCCCGTGTAGCTCTTGAGACACGCTCGTGTCCTCTAAGGCATGCCCGTATCTTGTGCCCGTGGACTATACTGACTAATATCACAAGGCCATGGCACGCCCGTGACCTTGCCCTGTGTATAAAACCTTAGCATTCTGACTTAACCACGCGGCCTAAACACACGCCCGTGTATCCTGGCCGTGGGAAATTTAAAATTTTATGGGAAAGGTGCAGACTTCACACGGCCTGGGTACACGCCCATATGTTGGCTGTGTCTTTCATACGGTCTAGACACATGCCCGCGTGTCACCCATGTGGACCAAAAAGAAGGCTATTTACCAAGCCCTTGGCCACCCTACATTGCACGCATACATACACCAATTCTATTTAACCCAATTGATGGTTCAAAGACACTTCTAGATCTCCAATTTAACATCCATACACAAGGGCATACTCTTCGATAGAACTACTTTCATTAAGCAAAATAATTGTCAAGTATTTGCCTATCTCAAGGCCATTTACAAAATGACTTACAATGAAATCAACACTTTAACTAACAATTACAACTTGACAAAATACTCACGTCCTATTCATGCCATACTCAAAATAAGTCTAAAATTATTATACCAAAGTGTTGTCGATAGTGTGATTTCCGAACTCCTGCAGTCACGATCCTCAAGTTACCCTGGCAATACTACAAGAAAGAAGGGCAATGAAAAAGGGGTAAGCATAAAGCTTAGTAAGTTGCATGGAAATAAATAGTAATGATAATGCTCATAAAATGATCTATCCACGGTATTGGCTAACCGTACACAAGTCAAGGCTTCTTGCCCATACTTACTTCTAATTTCCCTTATCTAGCACATACCGTGCCACATATCGAACTGATTCTTCATGACTCATTCACGAATGCCTGTATTCATTCATTCACATGACTTAACTATCATTCATATCTCTACTTCTAAATTCATCTACTTATCCTACCACTCACAAGGGATAGTCAAAGAAGTGTGTTTATAGCCACTATTGTGAGTATAAAGCCAATGCCACATCCTCGATCTTACATGGAGTCTCCTCTAGATGCCAATGCCATACCCCGGACATGGTCTTACATGGGATTACCTTTAGGTGCCAATGCCATATCCCAGATATGGTCTTATATGGGGTTACCTTTAATGTATCAATGCCATATCCCGGACATGGTCTTACACGATTTCCATGTTCATCACCGAAGCCATATCCCGGATATGGTCTTATATGGGATCTCAACTCGATGCCGAGGCCATGTCCCAGACATGGTCTTATACGGGACCTTATTTATTTCATAATTTAATGATAGCATTTCTATAATCAACATGGCCCATTAGGACTTCAACATCTCATTCACATTAACTACTCAATTTAATAATGCCTCATGTTTAATATACTGCCAAGCTTTCTCAACATGCTAATATGAATGTTACTTAAATCACATACAACTTACCTCGTTTTCAAAATGAGCTAGTTCTTCGGTTCAGTCCAAGACTTTATCCTTTCCCCGATCGAGGCGGTTTCTCGTCTCCTCTTGCTCTATAATAGCAAATTAGCTCATTTTAATCACTACATTAATATAAGCATTTCAATAATCATGCTTAAGCAAAATTACCATTTTGCCCCTAGACTTTGGCAAAATGACCATTTTGCCCCTAGGCTCGGAAATAAATTTTAATCATTTTTCTACCTTCAACAAGCCTAGGTAAACATTCAATGCTCTTAAAACTATCATCAAAAATCAATATTTCACATACTTACTACAAAATTTGTAAACTTTTCATCAAGGTCTTAATTGGTGTTTTCATGTTAACACCTTTCACAAAAGTTGTTCATTTAGCAACTAAGACTCAATTTCTTCCATAAAAAAGCAATAACTAAGATAGTTATCATGGAAAAATTTTAAACTCTTTACCATATTGCACAATAGTCCCCTCATTTGAAAGCTTAAGCTTTAGGGGTCTCAAAAGTACAATTATTTTCAAGAAAAGTTCACTAGAACACTTACTTGAATGGCTGAGAGCTTGCTGAAATTTTTGAAGCTTTCTATCCCTTATTTGCTGCAAATTTTCGGTGGAAGATGAAAGGAGAAAAGATGATATCTTTTTCTCTCCTTATTTTATTAATACTAGTAAATTAAGTCACCAACTATTACCAACTTTGACCAACCTTGTCTATCTATGTCTCCTATGGTCGGCCATGCTAAATTTGGTGGTCTAATTGCCTTTTAAAGACCTCCAATTAGTAATCTATAGCCATTTGAAACTTTTAGCTTATAGAATGGAACTTTCACACTTTATGTGATTTAGTCCTTTTTCGCGATTAAACATGAAATCGCTAAAATTAAAGCACCAAAATTTTCATGTACATATGCTATCATGTTCTAACTCATAATATAAAATGAAAATAAATTCTCAAATCTCGGATTAGTGATCCCGAGATCACTATTCCGACTAGCCCCTAAATCGGGCTGTTACATACTTAGTTTCTTATTCTCAATTATGTTCGCTTAATTCTTAGTTTAATATTTCTAGATTATTGATCCATGTTCGATGTGATTAAATCGGTGGTTAAATAGACCCTGTTTAAGATTAGATCTTCCATAATTGAGTAGAGTTGCATGCAATTATAGAAATATGACGACATAAATCTACCGAATTAGAGTCAAATCTAATAGGGGAATCCATGATACGAGTTAATGCGACAATAGGAGTTTTAATTAGAAGAAAAAATTCAATTAATCAACCTAGAGTCAGTTGCTCCTATGCTCGAAAGAGATATTAACATAATTTAGGGAAATCTACATATCAAGATACTAAGTAAAGAAATTGCGTAATTTAGATTGATAGTAAAAAATGATATTAACATAATATATTATTTTCCTATTTTGTTTTTTGCCTTGTTTATTAGTTAATTAATTTAGATAATTTTAGTTTTAATCAATCACTCGAATTATTCGGTTAAATAATAAAAAGACGGTAATTACTAATACTTTTAGTTTTCGTGGGAACGATATCTTTACTCACCATAGCTATACTATTAATTAATAGGTGCATTTGTATTAGTCAATTTTTTAGTTAGTCTCGTGACACATCAACTTTACAGAATAGGTATGTTATTTGAATTCCGTTATGTGCTAATTTATTGTTTTGCTGACTCTCTTTCAATCCGTCTATTACACTACCTAGTTTTAGTCTATGTTGGAACTTGGGACATTGATTTAGGACATGCAACAAACTTAAGCTTTTTCAATTGATATAGACCAAACTTCAAACACTAAATCCTATATTCAATTTGCAATCATGAAATCTATGAAAAAAAGTAGTTTCATTTCTCAAACCCGTTTCTTGTTCGATCATTGAATATAAATGGACTTTTTAAAATTTTCTCATGAAAATTGCTAGAAAACATGATGAATCTCGTTGTTTTAAGCCTTGGGGACAATCCTTTTAAGGCTAAGAATCTGTTTTGGCTTTATTTGGTGAATTGCAGCCTTGAAGGGAAGATTCCACCTGCCATTGAAGAGTTCACTTAAACGTTGAAGTTGATATTTCTCAAAGTTTGCTTTTCTTTTCTTTTTTCTAAAAAAAAAAAAAAAGAAAAAGAGAAATAAAATACTCTTACAAATGTGGGTTTGATAAAAGACTGCTTAGTTTAATTTTATTTGGAAGCCAACTGTGTTTTGGTTGAAAAGAAGTTTTTTTCATATGGGTTGAGATTAAAGGATATCCTCTCAGGTTTTGTTTATAAAAAAATGTTATAAATAGATGTTGATATTGTTCAAGCCATTACATGTCATAAAAAAGATTGCAGTCCAGAAGCTAAGAAGGTGTATATTTGTATAAATATATATTATGATTGTTAATTTTTTATGATTTTATAATATTCATATATTCTAAAATATTTTAAATCATAAGTACTAATTTGAAAGAATATACAAATTCAAGAATCAAACATATATTTAAGCCAAAGAAATAAAACAATAATTAAATTACTCAAAAATATATAGGGAGTTTAAAGTTTTCCTATGAAATGATTATAAAATGTACTATTAACAATAATGGTTAAAATAACAAATCAATAACATTAATGACTATATCGTAACTTTTTAAAATTTAATGATCAAAACGTTTTTTTTTTGTTGATAAAGAAGAAAATAGAAAGACAAACTACATCACATAACTCATTTTCCCAAATGGGGATACTTCAAAAACTTGTAATCCTTGACTATCCAACTGAGCCAATTTAACCACACTATCAGTGTAATAACCAATTTGCCCGGGGCCAATACCCATATAAAAAGCCCAAAAGTAGTATGAAAATAGTCCGAAATTAGCAGTAATAATAATGTCCATTTACAAAAACCAAATACTAGGACCAATAATAATAGTCTAAATGTCCAGTTACAAACCCGAATGGCCCAATTACTAAAGTGGGCCCGAAACCAGTTTAACACAAATACCAGCCCAAATCAAAGCAAACCCTCTGACCAACCCTGACCCAATCTTGCAGTGGCCCAACAGCCCACAAGACCTTAAAACTTTCAGAACCCTAGCCCTTAGTTGCCCCAGCCGCCAGCACCACCGGCCTTTGGTCTCCCTGCAGACACCACGCACGCCACTTCAGTACCACGCTTCCCCATACGCGCGTCTACTCTACGCGCGTGTCGTTCCCCGAGCCACGCGCATCTCCCTTCTCCACGCCTCGCATGCCCATGCGCCTCGGCCCCCGACTCCACCAGCGCCCTGGCCAACGATCGTTACATGTCCTCGCCCATACCTGCAAAACAGAAAACGAGGAAACAACAGAGGAGGATGGAGCAAAACAATAGAAAAATAGATATAGTCCGGATTCCTGACTATAAAGCCGGGGATGATTGTTGTAATAAGGGTTCGGATTTTTTTAGATTTAAAACACTGTGAAACCAAAAGCAAAAGAGCAATAAAATATAGATTCAAAATAGACTCTCGTTTCTGGCATCATCAACGATACGGAGAAGAAACTTTGAAGGTTGATTTCTATCTGGTTTTCCTTCGATCATTGAATGTCGTTTCATTTTTTTTTGTTCATTTTGAATCTCTGTAAACCGAATAACAAAAGAAACAAAGGGAGGCCGTACCTAGATCGTGGACATGTTGACCGAAAGCTCCCTGTCGTCAAAAGCCGAGTTCTAATAGGGGCTTCTCTGTTTGGGCATCGTCAACCACCGGTGTATTGGCGACACGGTGGTGCAGATGCATGGCTAAGAGAGTCCCATCGGCGGCGCGAAAAGGGATTCCAAAGAAACCCTAGCAGAGAATCGGGGGGAGAGGACCTTCAATGGTTTTCTGAAATAGGAAAATGGGTTCTCAAAGCAAAAATTGGTTTTAAATATGAGACGCGAAACGGTGCCGTTTGAGGAAGGGACAGACCCGCGTCGACCCGACCCATAAAAGGGGTCCGCGCATTTTCGTTCATTGGTCCAATTTCTGCTCTAGTCCCTCCAGATTTTTATTATCCTCAACCCCCGTTTGCTTCAAACTCTTTTGTTTTAAATTGGCCCCATATGTTGTCTTCCATTTCAATTAAGTCCAGCGCCAAAACGCTGTGTATAAGGAATGGGGGCTATTGTTGTTTCAGCCCTCCAGATTATGCGCGCATCTCAAATCGGCCCTCCCCTTTTCATTTATTTCAAATCGACCCCAAAATTCTTTTTATTCAATTAGATTCATTTAAATTAATTTGTAGTTTTTGCCCTTATTACTATTATCTAGTATCATTATTGTTGCTATTATTATTGCTGCATCTATATTATTATATTATACATATTTTATATTCTTAGTATTTTTATTATTATTGTTACTACTAATACATTATCGTCATACGTATATAAGTATATATTATATTTCGCTCGTCCCTTGCCACTATCATTATCGACTTTTATTCGATTTTATTATTTTACGTCGCATTAAGTCGTCCGTGTTATTCATTATGTATATATTAGCGTATTAAGGATATAAATATATATGTATTTCTTAATGATTGTTCGCTACTTTTATTGGACTCAAATTTGTTTTCATTAAATTTTTATACTCTATATTTTCGAACTATACATTACAATTGTGTTATATTGTATATTATTTTTAACTTAATTTTAGACTATGGTTCAAAATGAAAAATACATTTTTTACGAAATTTTACTCTATCCAAATTTTTCCAAAAAACAAGGCAATATTCGTGTGTTTAGAAGTTCGAAATATTGCATCCTAACGTGCTGGATGTTGATTTTTTTGTTCGACTAGATATTCGAATACCCTTCTTCACGCGATTTGAAGATCAAAGATGGTCTCAATGTCAAAGCATAAAGGCGTCATATCCTAACGTGTTGGATATGACAATCTTATTCCTTTGAAATGAGTTGATCTTGAGATTCAATCCCGATTTAGTTAATTCCTTTATTTTTTACCCTGAGTATTTTCAAGTTTTCAGCATTGGGACATTTATCAATCAACTTGGTACCGATTTTGGGCGTTGCAAGGGCGCTAACCCTTCCTTGCACGTAACCGACTCCCGAACCCATTTTCTCACATTTCGTAGACCAACGAAATATTGTTTTAGTAAAGGAAAAATGTTTTATTAAAACAAGGTGATCCGATCACACTTAACAAAGGTCGGTGGTGACTCCCTATTTTTAGTCGATTCCCGTTTTATCAAAAATGGTTACGACAGCTTGGCGACTCCGCTGGGGACGTCGAGAGTCAGGCCGCAAATTGATTGATTTTTGTCCCTTTGATTGAAAATTTGGAGAATTGTTTCGAAAAATTGTGTTTTTCTTTGATGCATTTGCTCGTGCTATAATGTCGAGTCTCATGAAATATTTGGCATTGCATTGCATGACCGTCGGTCGCACCTTTAAGTGGGAGCAAGAAACTAAGCCTTCGTGAGGTTTTCACCTCCGCATGGGCTAGTGGATCGCTCCCGGGACACATCCGTACCTACGTGTTTCGTGAGGTTTTCACCTCCGCATGGCCGTAGGGAAATGTATCCCCCTGAACCGAACTCGGTCCGTATGAGCCTATAATGGGTGAGGGTCGAGGAATCTGCTGGTTCAGGTACCCCTCCGTAGAACCGAACCTCATATAGAAGCCCTAAAACCTACCCTAGATATAGTATCGAGATAGTTATCCGGATAAGTGTTTAATGATATTTTGCTTATGTGACTATGCAGCACTAACTAGCGTTGTTTTTTTTGATTTGCATGTCATTTCATACAATAGAGGTGTCAATTTCTGCTCGGTTGCCGAAATAGAAAGTTTACTATGGAGAACGACTTTCTTGATAAAGTAGAGGACAACACGGCCGTGCGCACATGGTCAGAAAAGTTGCAATCCGGGGAAGGAGATAGCTTAGTCGAGAGTCATACGTCAGAACTATGGGACTTCACCCGTGTTAGCGTGACGCAAAATGAGCTTTGAGAGTTGCGGGATATCTGGACCCATTGGGAAGAAGAAGCCAAACAGATGTTCTACCGCCGCTACGGTGATATATCTTACTTGTTGGATGTCAAAGTAGATAGACACTTGTTCCGGGCCATGGTCCAATTTTGGAATGCTGCCTACAGTTGTTTCACTTTTGGGGAGGTGGACTTGGTGCCAACAATAGAAGAATACACCACTCTGCTTCGTATCCCTGATATGCAAGTCGATAAGGTCTATATTAGGCCTGCTTATGTCCCTCCTTTGGCAAAGAAGTTAATGAAGGTTACGGGAATGAGTGAGCAGTGGATCTCAGCCAAGATTCAACAGAAGGGTGAAGGAAGATGTTTTCCTTGGGCGGATTTAAGGGATCTGATTTCAACGCACCCCGACATGGGGAGAAAGGTTGATATTTTCGCCCTCGGCCTTTACGGTTTAGTCATATTCCCAAAAGCTCTGAGGCATATAGATGAGGCGGTGGTGGATCTGTTCGACCGATTGGGTAAGCAAGTCACGCCTGTCCCAGCGATTCTCGCGGAAACTTTTAGATCGTTAAGTGCTTGCAGAAGAGCGGGAGAGGGAAGGTTCATCGGATGCGCCCAACTCTTGATGGTATGGTTTCACGGGCATTTTGGAAGACGGACAAAGTCTCTTGTCGACCTTTTCATAGAGACTATTCACCAATAAAAGAGGAAGCTGCTACGACAAGAAGAGAGGACATAACAGAAGAAGGATGGATGGCAATTTTTCAGAACCTTCAAGGAGAAGACGTTGAGTGGAGAGCTCCCTGGATGATGCCTGGAGAGATACTCTATAGATGCGGAGACTTCAATTGGGTACCTCTACCCGGAATTTGGGGAGTCATCGGGTATGCCCCATTGCTAGCGGCAAGACAATACCAGTCTAGACAGTTCGTACCGGCAACACATGGGTTAAACCTAAGTGAGTTCTCTTATACGGGAGAGGGATACAAGAAGAAGATCAAAGAAACGGCAAATGCTTGGAAACAAACACACCGAATGAAGAGGCTAGCTGCGGGCGAAACGGCCACTCCTGAATACAAAGCATGGCTAAGCAAGAGAATCAATGATAACATCCTGGGACCAAACTTAGATAATGCTCAGTCTTTGGGGGAACGGTTGCGAGTGATACCAACAGAATTGGAAGTTATAAAGCAAGATTTCTTACAGCGAAGATCAGAGCTCGAAAAGAGAATCGAGCAGTTGGAGGAGGAAAAGATGTTTTGAAGCTAGATGTAGGGATACAGAAATCAGAGACGGAAAAGGTGCAGAAGGGGAAGAGCAAAGCCGAAGAAGAATTGGACAGCTTAAAGGGGGACTACAAGAAGATGCGCCTCTCGATGAGAACTGCTGGACTGGGAAAGACTTCGAGCCAATGGCGACAAGAGTTGCAAGAAGAAAGAGCTAAAGCCGAGCAATGGGAAAGGAAGTTCCGAGAAATAAAGGCTCAGAACGAGATCCTAGAAAAGCAAATATCAGAAGGCCAGAATAGAAGAAACGAATTGAAGACAAGGGTGTCAGAGTTAGAAACATCCCTCGACCATTATCGAAGCCGTAACTCAGCGAGAGAGTTAAAATCAAGTCTGAGTAGAATCGAAGAAATGAAAAAGAGGACTGGAGAGTTAGAAATGGAACTGCTAAAATGTCAGACTCATATAGGGTATTTGAGAGAGAACGAAGAACGAAGGGAAGCGGAATTGTACCATTCCCAGAATCAAGTCAAAGATAGAGACCACCTCATGGGAGAGGCTATAATTCGGATGCGAGAAATCGCCGAGTATTTACAGACTCTAGCCGCACAAGCCGACACGTTGAGCATACAGTTCGAGACACAATCGGATCGTGGACGTGAATTAGCTTCCTTACTAACAAGGATTAAAGCCTTAGGTGTTAGAGCAAGGCCGTTTTTGTAACCTCTTTTATGTAAAGAGCTTTGTTATCTAAGGAAGTTTTCTATGGGGAATTGAATCAGAGTTGACACCTTTTCCATTCATACCATGCATTTGCATTGCATTACATACATTAGCATCATATCACCTTAACTGTTTGCTAAACTTAAAATCATAATCCGCAGCTACGACATTACGAACCTGGAATCACATCATCCCTATAGAACACGCTTAAGAACGAGAGCTATGGACGTCGAACTCAATGAGAGGATTGAAAGGATGGAAAAAACCCAGAAGGAGTTACAAGAACAGCTGACCAAATCACAGCAAGAAGCAAAGGACCTAATGATGAGATCCCGCGAGGAATCACGAGAGCATAAGAGTCAAATGGACAGAATGTTGGAAATGTTGATGGCCATGACCCAAGGAAAAGGACCCGCGCAAAGTCCTGACCTTACGGAGCCCCATTCGAGGGATAATCAAGATCCGCTATCCCCTAGGATCCGCGCCATCCCACGTTCATGCAGCACAAAGAGGATATCCTCAAGGGAACCCAGTAGGCCTAGAGCAACAACCTATCCCACCTACCCACTTGGGGGAGGGTATATACGTATCAAACGCTGGGGACAATTCGGCTAATCCGATGGTTCCAGATTTGGATGATCCGATGGAAATAGCTAGGTTAAAGAGGGGTGACCATGATGCTGAAGAAAAATATAAGAATCTAGAAGAAAGACTCAAGGCGGTGGAAGGTACTGGAGTCTTCTCTTCACTGAGTGCCAAGGAGCTTAGTTTAGTGCCCGATCTGGTTCTACCCCCAAAGTTTAAGGTGCCAGACTTTGAGAAGTATGAGGGAACGAGATGTCCGAAAGCACACCTTATTATGTTCTGTCGGAAGATGGCCGGACATTTAAACGAGGACAAACTGTTAATACACTGCTTCCAGGATAGCTTGATCGGATCGACCCTCCGATGGTATGATCAGCTTAGCACCGAGAGGATCCGGTCATGGAAGGACCTGGCAACTGCATTCTGTGAACATATAAGCATGTTCTGATGTGGCTCCCGACCGGATGACGCTACAAATGTTGGAAAAGAAGCCAACGGAGACCTTCAGACAATACGCTCAGAGATGGAGGGATCTCTCAGTCCAGGTCGAGCCCCCATTAACTAAAAGTGAGGTAACAGTCCTTTTTATCAATACTTTGAGGGAGCCGTTCTACGACAAACTGGTGGGAAAGCCACGAAAGATTTCGCCGACCTTGTAATATCCGGCGAACTCATCGAAAATGGCATCAAAAGTGGAAGAATGGAGGGCCCTGAGAGCTCAAAAAGACCAAACACCTGCAAAGAAAAAGGATCCCGAAGCCCACATGGTGGGGACCGGAGGCCACTATGCTCCTAATCCATATCCGATACAACCACGCCCCCAGTTTCCCACCGCCGAATTTCTATCCACAAAGCCCCTACTATCAAGCACCTCCTCCCTACCCCGTTTACGCCACCGAAAATCAAAGACCAATCACCATATTCCCTCCAAAACGCTATGCCCGCCCAAGGCCAGCCAAAAAACGAGCAAAGTCCAGTAAAGCCCAATCCTGAAAGACCTCAGTTCACCCCCATTCCAGTATCATACGGAGAATTATGCCCGAAGCTATTGGAAAAACAGTTAATCTCACCACATTACATGGCGCCATTAAAACCCCCGTTCCCAAGGTGGTACGATCCCAACGCTAATTGCATGTACCACGCCGGGAATCAGGGACACTCTACAGATAACTGTTTAGCCTTTAAGAGAAGAGTGCAAGGCCTCATCGACGCCGGGATCTTGCGGTTTGACGGTACCAACAATATGACAAGAAACCCGCTCCCTAACCATGCCACAGGGAACGTGAATATGGTGACACCGGAAGATGGGTGGCGAATCAAAAGCTGTATCTCTAGGATAAGGACACCTTTGGAAAAGGTCTGGGAAGTAATGATTGAGAAGGGCATGCTCGATAGGAATTTCAAGGAGGAAAACGCGAGGAGCCCAAGTTTCTGTGTCTTTCACGGCATATCAGGACACCATATCCAATCTTGCGAGGAGTTCAAAGAGCTGCTTCAAAGCATGATGGACAATAAAAAGATAGAAATCTTCAATAAGATGGAAGAGACTGGTGGAAAGGAGATATGTGCATCTGAGGGCCAATCATCAGGACCTCCTTATAGTGCCGATCGGCCTTTGGTAATCTACTACGAGACAAAGGTAGAAGAGAGGAAACCAAAAGTGATAATTCAAGTACCTTCCCCTTTTCTGTACAAGGATAGCAAGGCAATGCCATGGAAATACGATGTCAATGTCGCCATACCCGGAGCTACAACTGGAAACATCAGTGAGGTGGGGCATTTTACCCGCAGTGGGAGGTGCTATTCCCCTGAGGTGGGTGAGACAAAGAAGAAAGCCATTGGTACGAGTCAGAAAGGGAAAGCACCAATACACGAGGTCGAGGGCGAGGTTGAAATACAGGCTGAGCAAGGAACTAAGGAGCCGGTGAATGGGGAGGAGGCACAGGAATTCTTAAAGTTCATTAAGCACAGCGAATACAATGTCGTGGAGCAGCTGAATAAGCAACCGGCAAAAATCTCAGTATTATCCCTTTTGTTGAACTCAGAGCCACATCAAAACGCTTTACTGAAAGTGTTGAACCAAGCATATGTGCCAAGCAATGTGCCCATTGAAAAACTCGATAGGTGGGTGAACAATTTAAACGCAGATAATTTCATATCCTTCAGCGATGATGAAATACCACCAAATGGCAGGGGCTCTGTTAAGGCATTGCACATCACGACCGAGTGCAAGGGATATATAATACCGCATGTGCTTATTGACAACGGGTCCGCGCTCAATGTCATGCCGCTAGCTACACTGTCTAGGATGCCCGTCGACATGTCTTACCTGAGGCCTTGTCACTCCGCGGTAAGGGCATTTGATGGAACACGGCGGGAAGTTATGGGAAAAATCGAGATCCCTTTAGAGGTGGGTCCGTGCACATACAGTGTCGAATTTCAAGTCATGAACATTGCTCCTTCATATAATTGCCTCTTAGGAAGGCCCTGGATCCACTCTGCAGGAGCTATTCCTTCATCTCTTCACCAGAAAATAAAGTTTATTATGGATAACCGCCTGATCACGATCGCCGGTGAAGAGGACATCGTCGCATCGCTATCCACTGACACCCCCTACATCGAGGCAAACAAAGATGTGCCAGAATGCTCCTTCCGTTCCTTCGAATTCATCAACGCTACATTTGTCGCCGAAGGAGATAGGACCCCACACCCAAGTTGTCAAGAAACACCGAGATGGGGGTCAAGCTGACGGTAGGAAAAGGTGCCCGAGCTGGAAAGGGTTTAGGAAGATACCGACAAGGGATAGCTAGAGCGCTAAATCCTGTACACCACAAGGCCCCGTACGGCTTAGGGTTCAAACCTGATGAGCGACAAAGGAGGGAACAACGGTAAAAAGATCAGGGAAAGAGAATTGCGAGAACCTCAGGAAGAGAGGTAGAATGGGAGCCCATGACATACCCGCCCTTGACAAGAACTTTCACATCAGCAGGAATGATGTACACAGAGGGAGGTGATTCACGAAACATGCTGTTATTGGTTGAAAGGGATTTTCAGAACTTCAACATAAACGTCATCGACGGAGCAGATAATACAACGAAAGGCCTTTCGAAGATATGCCCTGGTCCTCCGGGATTTGTGTTGGACAATTGGACTGCTGAGGACCTCCTTGTAGTTTCTAGGACCCCTCCAGAGTAATTCTCAATGACAACCTTCTGTATTCCTCTAAGTCAAAGGGGAATTTGTTATAAAAGTTTGTATCAGCTGTCTAACTTTTAAATGAACAATCAATGAAGATGCATTTTGTCACTGGCTCTCATTATCATTAGCCTCATATCTATTCCCTCTTCTCATGGCTTGTCTTCATATATATATGTACTCATGTCATAGAATCACATTTTTGTTTCCAATACCTCAATATTTCTCTATAGTTTCTTTTTACTTGTCAGGTGCTCAGATAACGACAACGTGAACAATCCTGCTACTGATCCTGAAATCGACTTTGAGCAAGCTGTTTGTTTAGGAGAATCTGAAGCTGACGAGAATGCTGAAGATTATGTTTCAACCCCTGACTTGTTAAGGATGATAGAACAGGAAGATAGACGGATACTCCCCTACCAAGAATCTGTCGAGACGGTGAACCTGGGAAACGAAGAAAAGAGGCAAGAGGTGAAAATTGGGACCTCCATCTCAGAGTCCACCAGACACGACTTGGTCACCTTGCTTCATGAATACAAAGACGTATTTGCATGGTCATATCAGGATATGCCAGGATTAAGCGAGGATGTAGTGGTCCACAGGCTCCCAGTGAAACCAGAATGCAAGCCAATCCGGCAGAAGCTAAGACGGATGAGACCCGAAATGCTCTTAAAGATAAAAGAAGAGGTCAAAAAACAGTTCGACGCTGGTTTCTTACAAGTCTCCAAATACCCGGATTGGGTGGCTAATATAGTCCCAGTGCCAAAGAAAGACGGCAAGGTGCGAATGTGTGGACTATCGCGATCTGAATCGAGCAAGCCCCAAGGATAATTTTCCCTTGCCACACATCGATACATTGGTGGATAACACAGCGAAACATTCATTATTCTCTTTTATGGATGGGTTTTCGAGCTATAACCAAATAAAGATGGCCCCTGAGGACATGGAAAAGACTACGTTCGTGACAATGTGGGGAACTTTCTGTTACAAGGTGATGCCATTCGGTTTGAAAAACGCTGGGGCAACATATCAAAGGGCAATGGTGATGCTGTTTCACGACATGATGCACAAAGAGATAGAGGTTTATGTCGACGATATGATGCCAAATCTCGGGGAGAAGAGAGCATGTTGAAAACCTCAGGAAATTGTTTGAAAGACTGAGAAAGTTTCAACTGAAGCTTAACCCAGCTAAGTGCACATTTGGAGCGACCTCGGGAAAATTACTGGGCTTCATCGTTAGCAAGAGAGGCATCGAGGTTGATCCGAACAAAATAAGGGCCATACAAGACTTACCATCTCCGCGAACACAAAGGGAGGTCAGAGGTTTTTAGGAAGATTAAATTACATCGCTCGGTTCATCGCTCAGCTTACCAACCAATGCGACCCAATTTTCCGACTTTGCGAAAGCACAATCCTGGGGAATGGAATGAGGAATGCCAAGTTGCCTTCGACAAGATAAAGCAATATTTGTCTAACCCCCCTGTGCTAGTACCACCAACCCCCGGAAGACCGTTGATATTGTACTTGACGGTGTTCGAAAGCTCAATGGGTTGTGTACTGGGGCAACATGACGAGTCGGGGAGAAGAGAAAGGGCGATCTATTACCTCAGTAAAAAGTTCACAGAGTATGAAGCAAAATATCCATCAATCAAAAAATTCTGTTGTGCTCTGGTCTGGGCAGCTCGAAGGCTTAGACAATATATGTTGTATCATACGACATGGTTAATCTCTAAATTGGACCCAATAAAGTACATGATGGAATCACCTGCACTCTCGGGAAGAATGGCGCGATGGCAGATCCTGCTATCGGAGCACGACATCATCTATGTGAGCCAAAAGTCGATAAAAGGGAGCGCAATAGCCGACTTCCTAGCAGCCCGAACCACGGAAGAATATGAGCCATTAAGATTTGACTTCCCAGATGAAGATCTGATGTGCATCACAGAAAAGAATGCGAATCGTCAAAAGAAGAGTCATGGAAAATGAGTTTTGACGGGGCATCAAATGCATTAGGGCATGGGATCGGAGCGGTCTTGGTGTCACCGGAAGGGAATCATTATCCATTCACCGCCCGATTAAACTTCTTCTGTACCAATAACATAGCGGAATACGAGGCTTGCGTCATGGGGCTCCGCGCAGCTATTGAACGAGGCATCAAAATCCTAAAGGTATCAGGAGATTCGGCATTGGTGATTTACCAGATCCGTGGAGATTGGGAAGTGAGAGACTCAAAGTTGGTCAAATATCATGATCTTGTTATGGGTTTAGTCAAAGAATTCGAGGAAGTAACCTTTAATTACTTCCCACGAGAGGAGAACCAATTGGCTGACGCTCTGGCCACCTTAGCTTCTATGTTCAAAGCGAATCGAGAAGCAGAAATAATGCCTCTCCAGATGAGCATATATGAAGCCCCGGCGCATTGTTTTAGCATTGAAAAAGAGGCGGATGGACGACCATGGTTCCATGATATCTTGGATATATGTCAAACATCAAAGGTACCCGGAGCAAGCAACGGAACGACAAAAGAACAATCAGAAAAATGGCAGCAGGATTTGTTCTTGATGGGGACATCTTATATAAAAGAGGAAAGGATCAAGTGCTTCTAAGATGCGTGGATGATGTCGAAGCCAGAAAAGTGCTCGAAGAGGTTCATGAAGGGACTTGTGGAACACATGCCAACGGTTTCACTATGGCCAGGAAAATTATGAGACTCGGTTATTACTGGTTGACGATGGAAAATGACTGCATCAGTTACGCCCGAAAGTGTCACAAATGCCAAATTTACGGCGATAAAATTAACGCAACCACCATCGCCCCTCCACGTCATGACCTCTCCATGGCATTTCTCCATGTGGGGCATGGATGTTATAGGGCCAATTTCCCCAAAAGCTTCTAATGGCCATCGATTCATCTTCGTGGTCATAGATTACTTCACACAATGGGTTGAGGCCGCTTCGTTTGCAAACGTGACAAGGACTGCAGTTTGCAAGTTCTTGAAAAAGGAGATTATATGTCGATATGGATTACTTGAGAAAATCATCTCAGATAATGCCTTGAATCTGAACAACAAGATGATGAAGGAAGTGTGCGAACAGTTTCAAATAAAGCATCACAATTCCTCACCCTATCGCCCAAAGATGAATGGAGCCGTAGAAGCTGCCAACAAGAATATCAAAAGGATTATTGGGAAGATGACTGAGACATATAAAGACTGGCATGAGAAGCTCCCGTTCGCTCTAATAACGCATATCGTACATGTGTGCGGACCTCCACGGGGGCAACTCCTTTTCTCTGGTATATGGAATGGAAGCTGTACTACCCATCGAGGTGGAAATCCTTTTTACGAGTCTTAATGGAGTCAAAACTGGGAATCAGAATGGGTACAAGCTCGATATGACCAACTGAATCTGATTGAGGAAAAGCGCTTGAAAGCAATCTGTCATGGACAGATGTTACCAAAAGAGAATGATCACGGCCCATGACAAGAAGGTACGGCCGAGGGAATTTCGCGAAGGAGAGCTCGTGTTGAGAAAGATCCTCCCAATACAAAAAGACTTCGAGGAAAATGGGCACCGAATTGGAAGGACCCTACGTCATAAGGAAGGCTTTCTCTGGCGGAGCTCTGATTCTCACAGAGATGGATGGGAAAGAGGTATCGAACCCAGTGAACTCAGATGCCGTAAAGAAGTACTACGCTTAAAAAAAACAAAAATCAGGATGAAAACCCAAAAGGGCGTCTTGATAATCGAAATTGGGATGAAAACCTGAAAGGCGTCCTAACGAAGAGGATTCGCATGTAAAGAGCAGAACGATTTGAACGGGAAGTCAAGGGGCGAAGTTACAATATTCGAAGCGGACTCGGAAGTCAAGGTCTTCTACGCAAGGAGTTCACTCGAAGGGGTTCAGATGAAGGAACATGGAGAATTTCACGCGTTGGATATTAGAGCATTAGTGACAATTGAATCCACTGTCTTTTTATGCCTTCTTTATCGAATCATTCCTTGTCAATTCTTTCCTTGTTGCTTCGAAATAAATACGAACTTAAAGCGTCTCTTTCACACCTACTTGGTCATTCATGCATCTTGTGTTTGATTCATTTAAATGGTAAATAGCGAAATTACATACTCTAAACAAAGAAACATGAGCATTACCCAGATGAGAACTGGTAAATACAAGAAAGTACAGACCACTCGTGGAACTTAGGGACGAGTACAAAACCTGAAACGAAAGTCAAGAATCGAAGCAGTGGACACGAGTCATCATGAAAGCATAACAAGAGATACACGACAGACAAACCCAGAACGCATGGCATAATCATAGGAAATTTAAGACAAACACATGCACATCATGATAACATCACGCATACATACAGGTACACCGTCAAAACAAGAAGTTTAGACAATAACCGTAGCTTTACCGAACCAAGGAGAAAGAAGACATCCACCAGATACGCTTTAAATTTCTGTTCAGAAATCAACTCACAATGCGAGAAATGAGTTGGGCCCGGGACAAGCCGAGGTATTTAAATTCTGTCTTTAAATTCCTGTTCAAAAATCAACTCATAATGCGAGAAATGAGTTGGGCCTCGGGACAAGCCGAGGTATTTAAATTCTGTCTTAAATTTCCGTTCAAAGAAAAATCAACTCGTAATGCGAGAAATGAGTTGGGCCTCGGGACAAGCCGAGGTATTTAATTTCTGTCTTTAAATTTCCGTTCAAAAATCAACTCGTGATGCGAGAAATGAGTTGGGCCTCGGGACAAGCCGAGGTATTTAATTTCGTTCAAAAATCAACTCGTAATGCGAGAAATGAGTTGGGCCTCGGGACAAGCCGAGGTATTTAATTTCTGTCTTTAAATTTCCGTTCAAAAAAAAATCAACTCGTAATGCGAGAAATGAGTTGGGCCTCGGGACAAGCCGAGGTATTTAATTTCTGTCTTTAAATTTCCGTTCAAAAAAAATCAACTCGTAATGCGAGAGATGAGTTGGGCCTTGGCACATGCCGAGGTATTTAATTTCTGTTTTTACTTTTCTTTTCAAAACATCAATTCATGTTGAGAGAGATGAGTTGGTGCATTGGCTCACGCGTTAAGGTATTTTTCAATTTCTACTTCTATTTTCAATTTCTGTCTCCAAAAAAAAAAAAAAAACTCATGAGAGTGTTAGTTGAGCCTCGGGGCAAACGAGGAGGTACTCACAGAAGAAAGATTGAAGTCGCATTGAGCAAATGTGACGAGGAAGTTCCAGTGGACAAAGAGGTTTGACCAAGGACAAAATGAAGATCGAAGTTCCTTTGAAGATGCGGAGCAAGTTCGAGAATGAACAAAACTGAGAAAAAACGAATCGAAGCTACGGGTCATGTCATGCAGAAGCAGCGTTGGAGTAGATCAAAGCAATTTCCTCGAAGATGTCATGTGGAACAAGCTAAAAGAATGAACGAGATTGAGGAAAGAAGCCGCGGGTCATGTCTCGCAAAAGTAGCGGTGGAATGGGTCAAGGCGATAGAGTTCAGTAAAGATCGAAGATGTGTGGGGAAGACCAAGACCGGGCAAAATTGGTTCTTCTTTGTCTTGCTCTATTCTCGTTTCACGACAATGAGCAAAGAGGGGCAGCTGTGATAACCAATTTTGGCCCGAGGCCCGTTAAGAAACTAGTACCAAAACAGTAAAAGCAAAAATCCAACAAATGTTAAAAACCAAAATAAAATAACAGTCCAGATACAAAACCCAAACAATGCAGCCCAATTACAATAATAACCTCAAACCCAATAATTAAATCCAAGTCCATTTGAAGCCCAATACACTAGACCCAAGCAAGTAGAGAAGCCCAATATAGCCAAACACCAGACCAAATGACAATACAAACAAACCAGTCCATTAAAGCCCAATTACAAAAAAAAAAAAAAAGAATGCCATTAACAATCTTAAGCCCAGAACTAAAATCCCAAGCTCAAAATCTGGCCCAACGTTAATCCTGGCCCGACACTAAATAGGAAACCCTAGGTCTCCTTCCAGCGCCGCCACTCCTTCGGTCTCTGCCCCCACACGCGCCCCTTCATCCGCGCGTTCTAGGTGCCCACGCCCCTGACGGTTCGAATTCTCCAGGCGCCTCGGCTACTGCTCACTCTCGCTCGCCCCGATCAAACACTCGCTCGCCCCGATCACTTCGCCCATCACCTGCAAACAACCCAAGAAAAAACGGCAGAAACGAAGCAAAATATGGGATAAAACATATATTAGAGATTAGTGCATTCCCGACTATAAAGCGGTACAAAATAGATGTAATGGGGGTTCAGATTTTTTCTAGTTTGACAGACTAGAAACGAAAGGATTAAAGATTTTCCCCGCTTTTTCGCATTATTAGTAATCAACAGGCGATTTTTTTTTTGAAAGGTGGATTTCTTGTTGTTTCCCATTATTATCTACTGTTGCTTATGTTTTTCTTTTACTTTCGAATCTTTAAACCACAATAAAAAAAACAAAAGAAGGGGACTTACCGGAAGCCAAGGATTGTCCACGAGCCTTCGTCGCCGGCCGAGTTCAATGGCTGCGCGGCGTTCGCGATTCCGTGTAGAACAAAGAGAGTCTGGGGGTTGGGTTCCGTTTGAGAAAGGGGAGCTGAAGCGTCGGAAAGAAGAGAGGGGAAAGGGGGGAGAATCTGAGCTTTTTGGAGAAGGGACGGGTAAAATGAACAAAAAAAGAGAAAATAGGCTTTAAAACAAATTTTAAAACGGCGCCGTTTGGGGAAGGGTGAGATCCGCGAGTCGACCCACCGGGTGACCCGGATCCGCGTCTTTCTTCATAAAAATGGGTTATTTATGCAGGCAGCCCCTATTAATTCCTACATGCTGCATATCGACCCCCTTTTAGATTTCATTTCGACTTTGGGCCCTCGGATTTCACTAATTTCCGTTATGACCCTAAAATTTCACTTTTATTTCAACTCGATCCTTTCCCAGTGTTTTACAATTATTATTAATATTATTATCAATACTAACATTATTGTTACTATCGCTATATTTATAGGAGCGTATTATACATGTATTTCGTATTGTTGTTTTCGTTATATTTATTAAGACTGTGTTATTATTAGTATATTATGATTGTTTTCGTTACTTTCATTTAGGTAATTATTTTCATTAGAGATTTATATATATACATATTTTCAAACCGTACATTATACCGTGTTATATCGTATTTTGCTCGCGACTAAGATTTATCTACGTTATATGATATATTTAATTTATGATGTTTTCGTACGTAACCTTATATACTTATTCAAAATTGCTATATCATGTTTGTATTGGCTTTATCATGTATGTGTTTTCTTATCCATGTTCGAGCATGTGTTCAATGGGTTCATTTGTTTGTTAATCAATCATGTTTATTTATACTTCGTTATGCGTTTACGATTACTATAGTACACGAGTTAGCCCTTAACATATTTCACGATGTCGTTTTATTGCCGTCTAATTGTTGATACATCGTAACTGCTTTCAAAATAATCTTATTCAAAAGTTTGGCAAAAATAATCGTCATTTAAGATAAAAACATATTTTCGCAAAATCAGCGTGCTTTAAACATCTTGAAAAGTAAGGCAATATTCGTGCGTTTAGAAGTCCGAAAGAGCACATCCTAACGTGTTGGATGTCGCTTCTTCATTCAACTAAACAACCAAATACCCCTTTTACATGTTTTGAAAACCAAAGATGATCTCGGCATCAAAATATGAATGCGCTATATCCTAACGTGTTGGGTATGGTACTTTATTTCTTGGAAACGAGTGAACCTTGAGATTTAATCCCGGTTTAGTTAACCCCCTCTTTTAATTCTTTTACCCTAAATATTTTCAAGCTTTCAACATTGGGGCAATATCAATCAATTCGGTACCGATTTTGGGCGTTGCAAGGGTTCTAATCCTTCCTTGCACGTAACCGACTCCCGAACCCGTTTTTCTCAAATTGCGTAGATCAAAATGCCGTTTTAGTAAATCAAAAATGTTTTATTAAAACAAAGGTGACCCGATCGCACCTAAATAAAGATCGGTGGCGACTCCCTATTTTTAAAGTCGATTCCCGTTTTGACAAAAAAAAAATGGTTACGACACCATGCATTAATGGTTGCTTCCATTATGCTTTCATCATCTTTTGTCTCATCTGTTTATGGACATTTATGGATAGTGAATAGATTTCCTTTCTTTTATGTCACCTCCAAAATTGAATACTCCTTTCTTGGAATAAAATATCCATCAAAAATAGTATTTTGATTTAATATTTTATAATTAATGACCATTTTAGCTTTTCTTCTTTTTATTTCAGCATGGTTTCTTACTATTAAAGCAGGACTAGAATGTGGACTATTAATTTCTTCTATTAATCCTTTTTCTAATAATTCTTTTATTTGTTTATCAAATTCATCTATATTTTGTTTAGTATAAATCACTGGTTTTACTCTAATAGTTTTATTAGGATTTTCTAATTTAATAGTACAATATCTAGGGCTATTTTTCCATAATTGTAATTTTGACAGGATATAACTAGCTTGGCTATCTTGATCTATTTTATTAGTATAACCACAAAATTATGTTTTTAGAATTAATGTTAATCCTTTTAGTAAATCTTTAGGGGGTTCCTATTTGATTAATAAGTTGACCCTTTTGTTCATTTCCTTTTTCCCCTTGGAGGTTTGATAAAATGAAAATTGTGTTAATTAGCTCAATCACTTGAAATACAAAGCTGAATTAAATAACATCCATTAACAGCTCCTAATACAAAGGAGATATAATTTAAAATGGAGTAACAATCGTCACAAACAAAAATAGTTAAGTAAACAATGATATTTGACTTGGTCTAACAACATAATTTGTTGTGGCAACAAGATCATTCTGTGATAATTGAAGACATGTGCCAATACCCCCTCTCAAGTTGAGCAGCGTGAAACAACACCTAACTTGGATAAATTTCAGTCAAATGCTAGTTTGGCCAAAGATTTTGATGATAGTGTTGGTTAGCTTATCTATTGGCAGAACATGGAACCACGCAAATTAAGCTGGTTGTTTTGCACGTGATGGCGAACATAGTGAAAGTAAAAAACCACGTGTGTCATTCGAGTATGAAAAACTATATTCTCACTAAGATATAGAACACCAACAATGTCGCAATAGACATTGGGCGATAGTGGTAATAAGACACCTACTTCGTGCAATAAGTGTTTAACCTAAGTCAACCACTGTCGTTTTCTTTCTTTTTTGAAGTCCAGCTGATAGGACTTACACCAAAGAAAAGTATATGGCCAGAGGTGGTGGGGGGGCGGGGGGGAACTCATTTCAGAACCTTCCAAGAACCCAACAATAGCGAGTGACATAAGTAGGAGGAGAGTTCACGTAACTATAGTACTCTTTTGTTGCTCATAGGGTCTTAGCAAGGTTGTAGTCATACTTGTTGGCATTATTCGGAAGCTCATTAATGTAATTTTCTTGAGACAAAATGAAGCCACCAAGACATTTAAGTTCAATATCTAAAATGTAATGTAGCTACTAAGATCTTTAATGGAAAAATTACTAGCAACAAATGAAATCACCTGATTAACCATAGATTCAATGTTGTCAGTGATGACTATATCATCCACCTACAAAACATCAAAGATTTGAATGTTACAGTTAAAAATGTTAAAGAGGGGTAAATTGAGATTTTAAAATTCTTTTCAAATTGTTGAGAGAGGGTTGAAAAGTTCACAATAATTAATATATACAGGTTTGGCACTAATTGCTTATTTATACTACCATAGTCTCACTTGTCAAGATTTTTTTTTTTTAATTTACTAACTTGAATTGATATCTTTTTAAGGACAAATTATAACCTTTTTCTTTTGCTAAGATTAAGATAAAACATTTCTTTTGCTATTATTTTAGAGATATTTGCTTGCTAAGTTGCAACTAAATTAGTGTTATTTAAGTATAAAGACTTTTTTAATGTATTTTCAATTTGTTGGGAAATATTTATTTGAATGTTTTTAATGTATTTGATTTATTATATTTTTTAATATTTGTTTTTATATAAAAGAATAATATAAAAATTTTAATAAGGGTGAGCCATGCTTAGTTTTAGCATTTTTATCTGGGTTAGATTTGGACAAAATTTAAGCCCATTTTTTGAGTCAGGCCCGACCCAAACTGACCCGACCTACGATGAAGTTTACATTAAATTGCTTAGAAAATCATTTTTAAATATTTTAGAACAACTTGGGATCAACTCAAAAGCATTCGATATAAAACACATTTAAAACATATTTTTTAAAATATTTTTTAGTATTTTAAATACTTGAAGATGTTTAATAAAATTTTCAATAAACTTTCCATAAAATAACTTTGGAATAAATATCTAAAATTTATTTTAGATGTTTTTATATTAAAAACTTGAGAAATCTAAGCTTAACAGTGAATGAAATAAAAGTATAGTCCAAACACCATACACTTTCGAAAAGTACGGCCCTGAGACGTTGGTGGGGAGGGGAGAGAGAAAAGGAATCATCTATGGGCTATGTCATTACTGCAACAAAGGATAGGTTGTTGTCTACTTTCTTTTTGGGCTGGACATAATTGTGTAGTGTGACGTGACCAATTTTACATCAGAATATACTTTAAACGGTACAACTGAAGGTTGGGGAGTTTTGATTTCTCCAATTTAATTATATAAATTTGATCTGCTATCCTTGTCAAAGTGTTCTGGTTCATTTTCTAAATCGATGTAAATAAAAATGAGATGTTTTCATACATCTTTTACAAATACTTGATGCACACTGCGGCCTTTTCTCTAGCTCTCGACTTGTTTTCCAATATCTATCACTCCTGTTTTCCAATATATATATATTCAGGTTCCATATTTATTACCCCATATGAATCTCTTAAATAAAATTTTTAAAAGATCATACCATCCTATACTGATATTCTATGTAAGAAGCGTAAAAATAAAATAAAAGTTGGAAGAAGGTAGATTGATCTTAATAGAGGTAGCTGGGGTGATTGAATGAATGCATTGGTCCAGCCTATTCTTGCGAGCCAGGCTTTATAGCAGCAAGGTAACATGTTGCTACTATATTTGGTCGTTGTGCTTTTTACATGTAACCCGTAGTCCCATACCGACAACTTTTCTTACAATTTCAAACAACTTTAGTAATGATTATTTCTGCCTTTTGACGGGATAGTCATTATCATTGTTGTAGCGCTTTACCATTTCCCTCTATTCGGGTTCAAATATAGCTGGCCTTCCAACAAAGACAGTGACAACTATATATAAATGCTGTGGGCACAGAAAATTGAGGTTTTGGGGTTTTAATTGTAATTTGCCTTTTAAGAAATGACAGTGACAACCAACCATTTTTGTTTTTGTTTTGTTCACACAGTTGAAGGATAACAATATTAATCCCATCAAAGAGTGACAATTATTTTGATGTGGATGATAAAAATGAGTGAAGCCGTATTCAAGTTGGTTTCAACTTGCTGGATGTATACAAATACTATGATGCATGTGATGTCGTCAATCTCAGGCAGCTAAAAAATTACAGACAAAATAAGACAAACGTTTTCTTTTTTCTTTTTAATTAATATGATTGCGTTGCAGATTAAATTCTTCATTGTGTTGAATATTAAAGGGATTTAAATAGCGCCGGAATAGCGGCATATTGGTCGCTATTTAGTGGTTGCGCCGCCGGCTGCCACCGCTATCGGAAGGAAAACGGGTTTGATTGTAAATCACTACAATAGCAGAGAATAACGGCTGCAACAATCGGTATAGCAGTGAATATATAGCGGTAATAACGGCCCGCTATTCCCGTTTTTAAGCTTTCCTAACGTTAAAAAATGAAAAAAAAAAAAAAAAGGAGAGAAGAAGATAGACAGAAGGCCGCTGTTAGAGAAAGAGAGAAGCAGTGTGAAGGCGAAGAGCAGATGAAGAAAATGGCAAAAGTCAAAAGAGATGAATTAAAAAAAAAAAAATGTTACACGTGATGAAAAGCTAGAATGAATAAAAAGTTAAAGTCAGGAGGAAAAAAAAGAAAAAAAAATAACATTTACAAAATTTAGATGATTTTATTTTTTATACATTTATTTATTATTTATTTCAACGATAGTAGTAACATTTATATTTATAAAATATTTTTTAAAAATTATTTAAATAATATATAAAATTGAAAAGAATGCACGTTTTCAAGTGCATTTATTTAATATATATAAGATATTAAAATAATTAAAATTTATAAAATATTTTAGAAATGATAAGAAAATAATTTTTATGATTGTAAATATAATTTTTAAAATTTAAATTATAAAAATAAAAACTCACGATTGTGATAATTTGTGTTAGATCTGTAATCACGAAAATGTGATTGCAAATTGTAACTTAAATAATTGGTGTTGGATGTAAAATGGATGATGAGGGAGAGAATAATGATATGGATTAAAGCCGTATTAGGATTCCAACTTAACTAAAAGTTTACATAAATGCAACCCAAACATTCCTGTTTTTAAGAGTATCTTAATTTCTCCAAACCGATCGACAAGAAAGAAAACAATCGTAAATTAGTAAATAATGAAATTTGGGGTCATATCCAATATATAATATTAAGACAAACAATATGCCACGCACCAGATACTTGGGTTTCCGTCTTTTGTGGGGGGGACCTATAAAAGTTGTAGGTTTTTTTATATACGTGAGGTAATAAATGAGAAAAACCGGGTTCAGATCACGATGGAATTTTTATTGAAATTGGATTCCACGCATGCCACATTCCCATGTGTGTGATACACGGGCATGAGTAAGATAAGCTTGAAGGATCAATTAATTCTGCTTTTAAACATTATGAAGTAAATTAAATTTTGACTCGAGATTTGAGATCAAACATGTTACTAACCCCGATTTCTAATGTTTAATGTTTATATATGTACAGTTGGGAAAGAAACCAGATCAAGATCCTCAGTAAAAAAAGGAAAAGAATTTAACTTTTTTCTTAACCTTAACCAGGACAAGATTCCTTCAAATGTTATCTACTTTGTTTGCTTCGTAGAGGCCATAGATCGACTGCAAATTTTTGTACTAGTTCTTACCAAATACCATAAACTTCATACCGATTTGTATAAATAAATGGGGCTATAAACGTGCATTGTCAGGGGTCTTAATTCCTTGTTAAATGAAAAACAATGTATTGCTCATCTAAAAAGTATATTAGAAGTAGGTTAAAGATGCTAAAAAAATTTATTGAATTACTTCAAATTTAAAGTTCCATCCAAGTATAAAGTAAAGGTTGGGGTTAATTGGGTATAAGTTAAATATATATCAATAGTTTATTGTCGATTCAGTCTTAATTAGATTGGTATCGATATTTTGTCAGTACAAAAAGACATGAATTTGAATGCGTTAAAACACATTACCTTCCTATTTAAGGATTGAGGAGGGATTATGGATAATTTTAGACATACTCTTTGTTTATATAAATATAAGATATATGCATCTTGAGAGATTAAGATGCATATTTCAATGAAAATACTTCCTCATGATATTGTGTTGTTTTGGGCAATAAATTTATTTAAAGTTATGCTTTTATAATTAAATAGTTTTTGGTGCAAAAATTATGTTTCAACAATACAATTAATAGTTTTCTAAAATTATCACCTATATAGTAAACTCCCAACACATTCAATCAATTTTGTAGTTTTGTTATTTATGTTACTTGGCTGATTTCTTTGAAAAGAAATATTTAATCGAAAATGGAATTCCTGGACCTACCAATTTCCTTTTCTCAATAATTTTGAGCACCTATGTAAAAATGATTTAATATCTTCAACTGGTTTTTCCTTGATTGATTTTACTTTTTTTTTAGAATAAATTAAAATCACAATTGCAAGATATAATTACGATTAATATAATCAAATAACGACAATAAAAAGTATGCATTATCATAAAGTAAACTTACACATAAATTTCGGGATAATTTTTGTTGTTCCTTTGGCACAATTATTAAAATCCTTTACGTAACAATAGATTAATATAAAATTAAAGAAAAAAGTTAAAAGCGACATATTGTATGGTAATTTTAATAAAGTTATTCAGTTACCAATTAGCGGCGGGACATGTGTGGTAAAGTGAGTGGTAGAAGAAAATGGCATTCGCCTTTGGAATATTCAAACGTTACATTATTCATTCATTCAGAAACAATCTCAAGAAATAATAGCCGCCAACCATTACTGACATTGGCAACTGGCACTATACTTCACTTCAATGCAATAAAACCCTGGAAGTATATCAACAAAAATAATCTCTAATTCCTTACAATCTCCTTTAAGGCCGATTAATATTTTCTCTAAATACTGTCAACCATAGCCTAGAACTGCTAGGGAAAAAAACACACACACCATGGATTCCCAACAGGAGCTGGATCACCCAATATTGAATAACTCCATGGATGATGATCATCAGCACCTGCTACCCTCGGACGGCTCATCAGGAGCTAGTCATGGCCATGAGGTGGACTCTAGACTCGAGAAAGTTTTGTCGGACACCGAACTGCCTTTCTTCAAGCGTCTCCGATTGGCCACGTTGATTGAAATGAAGCTCCTTTTCCGTCTAGCAGCACCGGCGGTGTTTGTTTATATGATCAACAATGCTATGTCCTTATCCACTCGTGTTTTCTGTGGTCATCTAGGCAATCTTGAGCTCGCCGCTGCCTCTCTTGGCAACAGCGGCATCCAACTCCTTGCTTATGGTCTCATGGTGATAAAATTTAACCTACTTTATTCTTTTTCTTCTTTTCTTAATATTTGAAACATTCAGCCACGATCACTTCATGTAACTAACGTTTTGCAGCTAGGGATGGGGAGTGCTGTAGAGACTCTATGCGGGCAAGCTTATGGGGCGCTTAGATACGACATGTTAGGGATTTATCTTCAGAGATCAACCATTGTCCTTACACTAACAGGGATCCCGCTGATGTTGGCCTATATCTTTTCCAAGCCAATCTTGATGTTACTAGGCGAGCCGGCGGAGGTTGCATCAGCGGCTGCTGTTTTTGTCTACGGTTTGATCCCACAAATCTTTGCTTACGCTGCCAACTTCCCCATACAAAAGTTCCTCCAATCTCAAAGCATTGTGATTCCCAGTGCATACATATCAGCTGCGACACTTGTGCTGCACCTCCTGCTAAGTTGGCTCGCAGTTTACAAGATAGGGTTGGGTTTGATAGGTGCATCTCTGGTGCTGAGCTTGTCGTGGTGGATCATAGTGGGGGCCCAAATGGTGTATATCTTGATAAGTGACAAGTGTAGGCTTACATGGTCTGGGCTGAGTTCGCAGGCCTTTTCTGGGCTATGGGATTTCTTGAAGTTATCGGCTGCTTCGGCCGTCATGCTGTGCTTGGAGACTTGGTACTTTCAGATACTCGTCTTGATCGCTGGTTTGCTGGAGAATCCTGAGCTTGCACTCGACTCTCTTTCTATCTGGTAAGATACCAATTGGCAACTATATTCTTCCATATTATTGAAGTTATCATCCTATATATTATAATCCATTATGCAGACATTAGAGATAGTGATCTTAGTTAGTTTGTCTTTTAATTCAACTTGTTAATCAAGTTTCTAAATGACAAAGCACTATATGAGGTCATTATTCTAAAAGCAAAAGGTGAAAAGGGGGAATAGTAAAACCTTATTACGTTATTCCAAAAAATGCATATTATATGAGATTTATGACAAAGCCTGTATATGGGACTAAACGATGCGCTCCACTTTTTATTGCCAAAGGATATATTTTCAGTTTAATTTGACTATTCCCTTCTAACGAATATTTTTGTCGGTCAATAATTAAATTGGTGGATTTATGCTTTATCATTCATAATATATATTATTATTCAACCAAATGATGACTTATTATCCAAAATTTTAAAAGATAAATTCATTTTATTTTATTATTCATTTCTATTAACTGTACCGTCAACGTGAAATATTAATAACCCTTAAATTTGACCAAGAATTTGATGGTTTTTACTTGGGTGCAGCATGTCTATATCTGGATTGATGTTCATGATCTCTGTCGGGTTCAATGCAGCTGCAAGGTTCGTCGCTTTTAATTCATTATTATATTATTTAACAAACAGAAGCACCCAAAATTATATTTCTACAATCCCAAAAAAGTCAATTAAAATTACCGTAAAGACTACTTCCCTTTAATTCCGGTCAAAAAATTTAAGCTAAAATCTTGCAAGTGTTTATGTTTCCATTAGAACAGTGTTAGGGTCAGCAACGAGCTCGGATCGGAACATCCCAAGTCGGCGGCATTCACGGTTGCTGTCGTGACTTTGGTCTCCCTCATAATTGCTGTAGTGGAAGCTGTCATTGTATTAGCTCTGCGAGATGTTATAAGCTATGCATTTACGGAAGGTGAGACTGTGGCAAAAGCAGTCTCGGACCTATGCCCATTCTTGGCTGTCACTCTTATCCTTAATGGGATTCAACCTGTCTTGTCTGGTAAGAAAATTTTTCAGCCATCAGCTGTGTGAGGTTCCCATGTTTGGAAGTGAAACGAAATATATGATTGATGGATGGATGGATGCAGGGGTGGCTGTTGGATGTGGATGGCAAGCATTTGTAGCCTATGTAAACGTGGGATGCTATTACGTTGTTGGGATTCCCTTGGGCTGTGTTCTTGGCTTCAAGTACGACCTCGGTGCAAAGGTAAAGTCTGCCTTGAATTATGTCATTCGATTCCTTGGTAAATAAACCATGTTTTCCCATCTTTGAACAGGGAATATGGTCCGGGATGATAGGAGGAACAATGATGCAAACCCTCATTTTATTGTGGGTGACATTTACAACAGATTGGAAAAAAGAGGTAAGTCCGTCCCATCGCAACACACTTGGTCGTCTTAATTTGTCTAAAAATCATGTGCTCTGATGTGGTGGGAACTGATGAACGGATTACTGAAATTTCAGGTGGAGATAGCAAGGAGGCGATTGGACAGATGGGAAGACAAGAAGCGGCCACTTCTTAAGAACTGATTGTTGAAAACAGAATTAAGCTTTTGCCAGCAAATGCAATAAATCAATTGGTTTAGCCACAACCTGTAATACGTCATATCACCAAATTAAAGCTAAAGATGATAAGTAGTAAGCACTGAGAATCCGGATAACCCGATATATGCTGCTATACACCTACCAAGACATTTTGGTCCTACTACCGTCAAATGTGTTCCCGGTTCTGTTCTTCCAGCTATATGGAATTTTCATGCGAATTTCTTAACAAAACAATCTAAGTAATGAGTAAATTTATAGTGGAATTTATTTTTTTTATTTTAATTTGATTTTTTTATTAATGTTATTCTTTTTGTCTGGTTGAGCTTTTTTAAAGTCAAAACCATGAAATTTTTAAAAAAATTATAATGGAAACATCGGATTTCAACTTTTAGGGTTTCTTTTTTTTTTTTTAAAAAAAATCTTGTTTGATTTGGGATATTAATGATTTCAACAAAGACATATTATATATAAAAGTAAAATATTTGTAAATACTTAAATTAAATATAATACAAAGACTAAAATTTTGAGTTCAAACTAACAGAAACCAAGTCATCAAGCACAGGGATTGAACCGATCTATTCCTTTAACGAAGCTTTCTATTATTGATTTTGGCCCATAAAATAGCATAAACTCATGGATCTTGAGTTTATGTTTTCGAATATAAACTATAATTCAAAGTGAAAAGATTTTAGAAATTTTTTGTTCCAAAATATTTTTAAATTATTAGAATTTAAATTCATTTACTTAAGTTGTAAACGGCTAAATTGATAGATTCTGATAATTAAAATTTTAAGAATTTTTGTTGAACAATTGTACTCAATCGGCTCTAGTGCCTAAACGTTCATGCGCTCATTTGTTCTATGATGGATCAAAATGAAAATTGTGATTGGTTCTACACAAATCTCTCATAATTTGCTCGGGATTTCGATTGTATGAGGAGGTGAACAGAGCAAGAATGGAGCTGCATGGCCAAGTTCGTTGCAGAGAGTGGCAACAAATACGACGGGAGAAACCGTCTCTAGGCTGGTATGGAGTTAATACAGATGGTGCTAGGAGCAGTAATACTGGTCTTGCGTCTGTAGGGGAGTCATTAGAGACCATAATGGTGCTTGAGTGAGGGGTTTGCACGTAACCTTGGTATTTGTCCGGTCATTGAAGTCCAACTGTGGGGGGCGTATGATGGGTTAAAGCGGGCTTGGGATGTGGAAGTCAGTGCATCAAGCAATTAGAAATCTAATGAACATGCACTAGGAGATCAAAATCATGCACGTTTTCAAGGAATGGAACGATGCAACTACGAATCTTGCGCCATGCAAATATCCTTGCAAAAGTTTATGCGCCCACCACTATTTTTTTTTTTTTGACATGTGGATTAATGAATATTGAGTAAATTAATAGAACTTTATTGTTTCTCTTGTTTCCTTTTCAATTTAGTCCTCCTCCTTCTTCACTTCATGTTGTATTAAGGAAGAAAGAAGTTTTTCTCAAAAAATCTCTCATCTATTCTAATTACGAATAGATGTTTTTCTCTTTATTTATATGTCATTAACCATAAACAATTGAAGTTAAATGTTGATTTCTATTATTACATTTGAGTTAGATATCCCACCATGAAACCGTTAGCAGTCAAACTTCTTATAATTTAACAAACTGGAGCTGTTTTAGGCTTGAAATTCAACTACAATCCAACCTTTATAATCTCATGCTGTAAAAAACTCAAGCTGTTTAGTTCATATATGTTAATATTTACAGGCAAAAGTAGCACAAAACAAGTAATTCCCCAAAGCCAAAATGCCCAATAATAATACACAAAAACCGATCTCTCAAAGTGTCACCAACATTTATAAGTTAATTTGATTAATTAGTGTTTATACTTTTTAACCATATAATTTGCAAACAGAACATGAAGTGAAGGAGGAGGAGTGAATTGAAAAGGGAACAAGAGAAATAGTAAAGATCCATTAATCCACATGTCAAAAAATTAGTGGTGGGGCACATAAAGGGGCATACAATTGGGGTAGAGCAACTTTGGATAATAAAAGAAAATCATTTGCTTTTTTGTTTTAGTTGTTTTAACTCGTATTATAATTAAAAAAATTATTTTATTTTTATTAAAATTTTATTGCTGATAAAAAATTCTTTCCATTGATATTGATATTTTTATAATTTTAAATAACAAAGACTTATATTATAAAATGTGATTTTTTGTGAAACTTGCTTGTAAGTTAAAAAAGTTGAACTCCTTGCTTGATTAATAGGAGATCCTAATTGTCGAAACCATTTTAAATCGGGTTTTAAAAAACGGGGATCTTTGAAAAACGAAAATGGAGTCGCCACCAATCCTTTTTATTTAGGTGTGATTGGATCACCTTGTAAAACATTTTATTTTTTAAAACATTCAATTTTGGTCTACGAAAAACGAAAAAACGGGTTCGGGAGTCGGTTACGTATGAGGAAGGATTAGCACCCTCATAACGCCCAAAAATTGGTACCTAATTGATAAAATCATTGTCCAAATGTTTGAAATTTAAAAGTATTTAAAAAATATGATCTCTTTTAAAAACACTTTGAGCACTTTAAGTGAAAATTTGAGATTTTCTTATCCCAAAGGAATGTAAACATCACATCCAACACGTTAGGACATGATATTTTAAAACCCTTGTAATTAAGAATCATCTCATGATTTATAAAACTTGTTAAAAAGATATTTAGTTATTTAGCTAAACAGAAAATCATATCCAACACTTTAGGACACTATTTTCCGAATTTCTAAATACCTAAACATTGCCTTATTTTTTAAAAAACTTTAAATAAAATATAGTAACTTTGCAAAAAAATGTATTTTATACTTCAAATAATTATAATCCATGTGACAATATTACATTTATACATTATCGAACATAAATATTTATAACATGCTAATATTTAAGATAGGCAATAATAATATGAAATACAACAAATGATAATTCCTATACTAAGCAATTGCAAATATACGAGGAAGTATAAACAAATATAATAAACAATAAAATTAACTATGAACATATTTCATACCAATTTAAATAATAGATAAAAAGGATATACATATGATATAAACAATATAAACAATGTGTTAAAAAAATAATATATGATGATTTTAAAAAATATAAAAATATTTATTATAAATAATTTAGTTAAATATATGATATAATATAATATTATATAACGTGTAGAATTAAAAAAAATTATAATACAATATCTAATATATATAAATACTAAAATAATACGTAAAAAATAATAATTAAACAAAACAAAATAATATTTATTTATTTATAACTTAATAAATTAATATAGATAACTATTAAAAAGTTAAAAAAACGTATAAGTCAACCTTACTCCCGCAATATGAGGATTCAACGAAATTCCTCCACCAAAATCTAACTCGAACGGAAGCAACTCGAAAATAAATGAGGATGAGTGAAGAACAAAATAAGAACAAGCCACAGAAAATAAGAACGCAAAAGAGAGAGAAATTTGAGTGAAT